>CM059276.1:8783386-8933386 GCA_030347295.1 Setipinna tenuifilis | reverse complement strand
GTTGCGTAAGGAGGCCGGGATTTAACAAAGCTAAATGCGTGAGATCCATTTCCCAGTCGTATTAAGGGGAAATGCAATCAGCCATAAAAGGCATAACAAGCAGAGAGCCAGAACAGCAACAGATCATTAGTAGGAACCTTCATGTTATTCATTAACATGAGTCACAAGCAGTGGCGGTTATAATCGGTCAAAGTGCTTTATGGTCACAGTGTGTGTTATGCTTTCAGGAGTAACACAGTGAGAATCCCTCTGCGAGGTGCTGCAAGGCAAGAAAGCCTGTCAAACACAGAAAAAAAAAACAAAAAAAACTCACCTTTGGTTTTTTACCAAAGAGCCAGAGCTTGTTCTTGGCTTTGTTCATGGGGTGTCTGGGATCTGGTTTGCCCCCCTCATTTTTAGGTGTGCCGATGGTCCCGTCTGAGCCGGTGCGGTATATGTTCTGACTGAAGTCTTCGAAGGGGAAGTCGCCAGGGGGCTCGAATCCAGACTTAAAGGCCTCCACGACAATGGTTGAATCCTGAAACAACACAACCAGCCAGGATCAAATCACCAAAGCCATTACAGGGGATTCAGACATTCATTTTACACAGTGACTGTGCCTAACACAGGATATGACTGAGAAGAGGTCTATAAGGAAGACTTAGGAGGGTTATTATGTAACATATAGAGTGCCTAAAGACAGGAGATGGAAGCCAAAAAAAACAAAAAACACTTCACCCTAGACTTAATTACACATTTCAACATTGAGATGTGGGCCTACTGGATGGGTTCTCTTTTGTCAAATGAGGCCACATTGGAGACAAATTCAAACTGAGATTTGCAACCTGTGTTCTGGCAATAGGTGGCTGGAGTATTCCACATGTTGCCTTCAGCCAACAAACAGTGAATCAGTGAACAGTGAAACTTAAATTAAATTAAATTAAAAACAACAAACAAACAAGCAAACAAACAAGCAACCTAATTTACAGCATTTTGGGTGCTGCCGTCAGGAAACAGCTGTGGCTACGTGGGAGTGTTGGCTAAGGGAGTATCAGTGAGGTCAGGCAGATGGAGAGCCAGAGACTGACGGGTGAGTCCAGAGCTCCAGAGCCTCTTTAAGAGCACCTGGGGAGTGGAGGCCCTAACTGCTGTGACTCTCTTCTGAGTCCCAGACAGAGCAGCTGCACTGGGTCCTCTGAAGGAGGGGTACCGGGCTCTCCATCAGTCTACACAGTGATGGACTGTTCCATCTGTGGGGACATCCTACTGCACATCACTCGCCTAAACCAGAACTGAAGAAAAACTCATGGATGGAAAGTGTTGCTTTTACAAAATAAAAAGTCCCCTGGAGGATTTGGAGTCAGTCATTTGGAAAATGCCAAAAAGCCTGGATGGTCATGTAATGTCTGGCTCATGACACCAATAAAGACAAAAAATATATATGGAAGGTTCTCCTCTTGCTCTCCATTTTGCGCTTGGATTTGTCTCTCTACCTCATAGGCACCTTAAGAGTAGTGTACTCTTCCTCCCGGTAGGTTATCAAGAGCTGTACCCATGAGTGCATCTTGTTTAATATCAGTTGGCTCATTGTAGACCATGACTCACCCAGGCTAGTCATCCGTATACATTAATTAACTCATGAGTCACGAATCTGAGGTCTCCATTAATTTGAATCCTTTAAGTCTCAACTAAACCATGAATCACTCACATGAGCGGGTTTGCACTCCCTGCAGCACATACTATATAATAAGTGAATCTAGTGCCGGAACTTCTCTAACCATGCAACCACATACAACCATAAGTGAATCCTCTAGTTACCGACTCAAAGTGACTCGCAAACCCAGATCAATTCAGTGAGTGACTCACAGGGAGCTGCATCTTAAAAAGGAACTACGCATTATGGCTGTAGCTCATTGCAGATGGCAGGTTGTTCCTGCACCAGGATGTTTCCACAGCTCTCATTTTCCTAAAGTCTCCACCCCAACCTAACGCAATACTAGCCCCGCTTACCCTCCTCTCGTCCACTGCCTTGCCCGCTGACACCATGCCCTCAAGGCACTTGGAGATGATGGGGATGACACGTCGCTCCACCTCGGCGAAGCTCCTGTACGTCTCCCCCAGCTTCACAGTCCGCCGCTCGTCCATGTCCTGCAGGTTCTGTAGAGGCAAACGGACAGAGAGAACACCTCTCCTCTCATCAAAGGAAACCAGAGAGCTACAGACACACTCTTTGTGCTGAGAGAATCTGAATAACAACAACCTAAAGAACTGTCAGACTTTTACATCCAAAGGTTTATAAAGCCATGTGAATATGTGATTCATTAAACTCCAGTTGTGGACATTTAAGATGTCTGAACACATCAGAGACATGGTTTTTTTTATTTTGAGAGCTAATGTTGTACAGGATGGTACAAAAGAGGTTCTTCTCATTTGGAAAATCCCCTGTGTTCTGCATGCATCATCTGCTTTGAAAACTAAAAATGTCCAGTCACCACTTTTTTTTCTCTTTCTTTCTTTTAAAGAGTCTTAACAACGTTGATACATGTTTCTCTGGTAGCCATGGAAAAAATGGTCTTCTAATGACTGTCACTCCTTTTGGAATGAAAAAGCTGCACTCGATACGCCCAACTTGCTTTTGGACACAGTAAGGTTCATGGATAATGATTACCTTTTTAACCAAGGAAAATGTACACGACTTGCCACTGTCTACAATGAAAACATCGTAACTGGTTGTTCAGACTGTTTTTTTGTCAAACACTGTGCTGATGACTATGCATTACAGAGAGTTCAACTGGAAATCTGACACTGTTTTTGAGAAACCATGTTTTATCTCTGAAAATCATCTTAATCTTTGTGAGCAGTGGGGCAACAGAGGTCCAGGAGCCTGCTGCGGTGGAAGAAAAAAGAGAGGGAGAGTGAGAAAAGGACGAGACGGAGGTCAATCAGCAGTCGGAGGATTGTTGATCTGATTCCAGCTATCCCTGACCAGATGTAGCGTCCTTCAGCAAGACACTGAACCCCATACGAGGTCCTGATGTGCTGGTCGGTGCCTTGCATGGCAGCCTTTTGGCATCGGCATTTGAGTGTGTGTGTGAATGGGTGAATGTGAGGCATTCATGTATAGAGCAGTTTGAGCACCCTGTTACGTTTAAACAAGCACAATATATACATGCAATCTATTTACTTAGCTTTAGTTTTCTGAACTGTACAGATCTGAGGGTGTCTGTCAGAAAGGATCAACAGGCCCAAGGCCTCACCTTGAATATCTGTGGTATGGCCACGTTGAAGTGCTTCCACTGCTCGCTGTTGAAGTTCTGCAGCTGAGCGGCGTACTCGTTCTTGCTCTCGTCTGCCGAGTGTGTTCTAAGGTACAGCTGGGCCTTGGCCTGTGGAACCACAGAGGAGACATATCCATGCTTTTAGACTTCCAGAACACGTTTCCCATAACTGCATCCTGGTGTTGAAATGGATCTGATCATGGATTCAATCAAGAGCTGTTTCACGCTGGGGTACAGTTTAGAGACAGCTCAGCTCATCCATACCAGAATAACACGTGTTTTCAAAACATGACTGCACACTGTTTTTGAATGGTTTCAAACTGAGTATGTTTTCGGTGGTTGTCAAGGGCAACTAAAAAAAGATTGCTGGGCAATTCCAGACTCGAATGACCGTCATTAGAAACACAACACACTGTAGAAGAGTATTACGCCTGTTACACAAGCTGGCATTTACCACACTGGACGTTCTGCTGCTGTCAGGAGCAGGGGCAGGGGCAGGGGCAGGGAGGGAAAATGTCTACAACACTCACCTTTTCCACCTCTGACTTGGTGGCGTTGATGTCATTGTCCAGCCTCTCATAGAGTTGCTGGCACTTCTCTGCTTCTTTACACTCCCGTTCAAACTTCTTTTTGCTCTGCAAGACAAGAGGCATGACCAGAAAGGTTAATGCCATAGATCTGTGTGTGTGTGTGTGTGTGTGTGTGTGTGTGTGTGTGTGTGTGTGTGTGTGTGTGTGTGTGTGTGTGTGTGTGTGTGTGTGTGTTGTTTGCTACTGGTGTGCTTATACATGTAGAAAGCAGATGCATATTTCCTATGCTCGTTCCCAGATTGCAGCCTTTTGGGCCAGCGGAGCTGAACTCAGGCCAATCGCCGACACTGTACAAAAAGCCCAGACCAGACACCTTCAGCGCAGTAGCTGGAGAGGATGTTAGTAAATAAACAAGCAAAGAGGAGACAAAGGAAGAGACAGAAGAGAGGAGGAGGAGGAGGAGGAGGAGGAATCCTGCAGAAGTGCCGCTGCCTCCCTCCCTCCCCGCTGCCAGAGCATCTGTGGCGCATTACGTGACAGCGCAACACAGAGGAATACCTAAGGCATGACACCATGGCCGGCCCGGCTCGGCGCGGCTCTGATGGGAGATTCAGCTGTTGCTGGCCCAGGATTCCGCTAGGGGCCCACAGTGGCCCCCAGGGGCCTCCAGAGCAGGACACGCCAACAAACACTGAGCTGGATGTGTGTGTATGTGTGTGTGTGTGTGTGTGTGTGTGTGTGTGGTGGATCTCTAGAGCTGGCAAGAGCAGAGCATCCCACACTTAAGAGAGTGTGAGTGTGAGTGTGAGTGTGTGTGTGTGTGTGTGTGTGTGTGTTCAGGCCCAGAGTGGCTTATGGGCTTCTTGTGCTGGTAGCTGGAGTAAGGCATGGAATCACACAGTCAGCTGCAAAACCACTAATGTGTGTGTGTGTCTGTGGTTGTCTGTCTGTGTGTGTGAGAGTGTGAGAGTTAGAAAGAGTATGCAAGAGAGAGATTTGAAGCATATGTATGTGTTTTGTTTGTGCTTATGTTTCTGTGTTTGTATGAAAAAGTATGTGTGAGTGGATGTGCGTGTGTGCGTGTGTGTGTGTGTGTGCGCCTGTGCCCAGGCATATGCATGTGTGCATGACAGACATAAGTCTTCTTAGTTACTCACGTTGTCCATCTGTTTCCAACAGTGGTCCAAATACTGTTGTGCCTTTCTGCCTTCTTGAAGATGCTGGTAAACACAAGCCACACACACACACACACACACACACACACACACACACACACACACACACACACACACACACACACACACACACACACACACACACACACACACACACACACACACACACACACAATAAGTACCAAAAAAGCCATTTTAATACAAACACGTGTGCACATACACAGAAAAAAATACATGAAAATATTTTCAAATCGTAAACTGGACATAAAAATGTGTGGAGAATGCTTTACTAGTGGTGTCATTTTAGGTGACGTGGCCAAGTGCTTTTAAAGGTCTGTCTTGGCTACCCAGTAGGACCACTCTGTTCCAGAGGAAGAAAATAGTCATCCCTAATTTCTTTTGACAGCTTGACAACTTCTGGTTGTGTGATGCGGCAGGCCGTGTTTGTGTGTGTGTATGCCGTGAGTAAATGGGTGAGGGGTGTATGTGTGCAAGAGAGTGTGAAATGAAGTGTATGCGCTTGTGTCTATGAGCTCTATGAGAGAGAGAGAGAGAGAGAGAGAGAGAGAGAGAGTGTGTGAGAGAGAGAGAGAGAGAGAGTGTGTGTGAGAGAGAGAGAGAGTGAGTGAGTGAGCGTGTGTGTGTGTGTGTGTGTGTGTGTGTGTGTGTGTGTGTGTGTGCGTGCGCGCGCATGTGTGTGTGTGTGTGTGAGAGAGAGAAAGAGAGAGAGAGTATGAGAGAGAGCGAGAGAGAGAGTGAGTGAGAGAGTGTGTGTGTGTGTGTGTGTGTGTGTGTGTGCGCGTGTGTGTGTGTGTGTGTGTGTGTGTGCGTATGTGTGTGTGAGAGACAGAAAGAGAGAGAGAGAGAAAGAGAGAGATAATGTAGAAAGGTGTGTGTCCGCTCACATGTTTCCTCTCTGACTTAAGATCCTGAGAGTATCTCATCAGCTCGCCATACACCTTGTGTCCCATCTCCTCGGCAACGACCTCTCTCTGACCTGCATAGTCATTCAGCTCGTTCAGGATGGTGTAGAAGGATGTGCAGGATGTGAACCTGTGGACATACACCACCAACATTTATTTAAGGTCTCTTGGGCACAACACATACGTGTACACATATACTTGAAACCATAACAAAACCAGGACATAACTCTCTTTGCATATGTGCTAGGATCCATCAAAAATGTCCCCACAAAAAGACCTTTTACTTGGAACTATGTCATTAAACAATAAAAAATATGTATGGCATATACCTGTACATGCAAAAGGACAATAACAAAGACCCTATTAGCATGACATATACCTCTACACACTTAAAACATTAAGACCTCAAAAGCAGGACATGTATTAAGAAAACCAGAATGAGACAACATACCTGTGCACATACAAGACGTTGATAAAGACCTAACAGGCAGGCCATACACCTGTGCACATGAACTAGGGTCTGTTACACACAACTCCAAACCAGGCTATATTCTTACATGCATCTGGTATGAAAGGACCCCCAAAGACGACAGATGCCAAAGTCTGATGAGAAATGATTTGTGAGGTATCTACTGTGGCAAGTGTGTGTTCATGAACGAGTGTGTATGAGCAAGAGCATATCCTTAAACTCCTGCACATTACAAAAACCTTGTAGCTTCTTACATGTCTGTAAGGAAGCCAAGCCCTGCAAACAGTCCACTAAATGCCTCCAAGGTTGCCAAACCCTAATGCATCATTTCAGTGCAGTCATTTGAAAACAGGCTTCATGGTGAAACATGGAAAAGTTGTCTGTGCTGAATGAGCATCCCCACTGATGGTAAAGCGGGTAGCTGTCTGACGTCTCTGTCTGTCTCTCTGCAATAGGTCTGCTGTCTGTTCCCCTGGAGGACGTTTCGCATGACCACAGCTTCATCTGACCACCAAGCTGCTCAAGTCGGGCAGGTTGTCACGCTAGACTGATACACGCCAAGCACTGGGACATTCGTAGTATCGCACAAACTGCTTTTTATATATCCAGCATCAAACAATGTCATATCATTCAATACTGTATGTAATTAGTACCGAAAAATCATTCAGTTGTAAAGTTCAATACCTAAAGGCATGTTCTACTAATGTGAGTGATCCATTACACAGGCAGCATGGTTATAGCCTGGAGTCACGGGGACATTTATGTGTCAAAGCTTTAAATGGTAATTTTAGCTGGTGTATAGAGGCCAGCACTACTTTGTTTTTATGTTAAATCGGTTTGACTGGAAAAGTACCAAGGCACATAAAACTGAACACCGAAAACAGACAATGTAAGTTAAACCACATTGCAGTATGAAGTTTTTCTTTAACTTAAATGTAGTATGTTGTGTTTGCAAATTAAAAGTGATTTTCTATTTGTGATACAATTTTATCACTTTCCTAAAGATGGATAATTCAATGTAGGTATTCAAAAGAAAATCAATATAGAAGTGAAAGTATCAGTATTTAACATTTTGGAATGATACCCAGCCATAACAGAACAAGAGGCAAAGCACATTTTCCCCTTTCATATCAAGGGCTGGTGTACTGGTGTACCAGCACTTCTAGCCATGTAGCAATTACAGCAACATGCTGACAGAGAAAATGTTATTCAAATGTTTAAAAAAAAAAGATGTTTACGTAATGCATAGCTGTAACCTTGTGGGAAAAGATAAGGTGTGTAAGAGTGGGTTCATAGCGATGTGTGTGTCTGTATGTTGGTGTGAGGGGAGCTGTGTTTGGGCGTGTGGGGTGTGTGTGGTGTGGGGTTGGGCTGAGCGTTGATTATGGCTGCCCACAGACCAGCACACCACTCCAATGTGGCTCATCTCACATTATTAAAAATGCCTGCCTCTGGGTCAGGGGAGCTCTTCACTGCATACACAAGCATACACACAAGCACACACACACACACGCACACACGAGCACAAGCACACATACTAGTATACACACACACACACACACACACACACACACACACACACATATTTGAATACCTACACACACACACAAAACACACACAAAATGTGTATGCAAGTACATATACAAAATGAATAAACACAAACTCATACAAAGCAAATACACATCAGATAATACACAAAAGAACACAAACATACATACACACACCAACACCCACCCACACACACACTAACCACCACACACAGACGAAGAACACCCCCCTCCATCCTGTGGGGCCCCTCCCCCAGCGTCTCTGCCTCCCACGGCCCTGACCAAACATCAGAGGGCTCTGGCGCCCAGGAATGCGCGTTAGCGGCGCAGACAGAGGCTCAAATGGTGCGTGCCTAATGCAATTCATTAGCGGGACAGGAGGGTGGCGCGCTCACTCCTCGGTCCCCCGGTCCCCTCTCGGGTCCCCTCTCCGTCTCCGGCTAAACTCTCAGGCGCCCAAAGCTGTAAAAAGCGTCTTTTTCTCGCTCTTTCTTTCTCTCTCTCTCTTTCTCTTTCTTTCTCTCTCTCTCTTTCTTTCTCTCTCTTTCTTTCTCTCTCTCTCTCTGTCTTTATTTCTTTCTCTACCTCTCTCTCTCTCTCCACAGACAGTTTTGGCAGCTGCTGCCCCAGGGATAATTACAGCCCATTAGAACTGTACAGGAGTCTATTGATGTCACCACCACAAGAACAGCCATCTTTTACTTCAAAAAGAATTTAGAGGAAATAAATGCAGATAGGTACCATTTACAGAGACAAGAGACAGAGAGCGAAAGACAGAAAGAGAGAGAGATCGACTAAAAGATTCACAGACTAAAGGAAGGAACTAGATAGAGAGAGAACAAGACGAAACACGAAAATAAAGGGCAAGAGTTTGGCATCTCCATGCCAGATAATCGGGGGAAGGGGGGGCTGAGAAGAGCCAGAGCAATAGATGAGATCTTACCTGGGCTCATCCTCTTTGGAGCGCTTCGGGCAGTATTTCTTCACCAGGTTCCTACGAAGGACAAAAGGACAAGTTTCAAGGCCACAACATACAACACCATACAGCACCGAAAAACATACCACAGCCTAGGCCTCGCCACCTACAGAACCACAGAACACAACATAGCCCAACCCAACCCAAGCCACTGAGCAACCACAAAACACAATGCTGAATGAGAGACCAACATAACAGGAATTCTTCTGAAACATGCATTAGAGACACCACATTTCCCTTATGTTTACACTAAGGACATGGAAGCCGAGAAGTAGGTCAAAAACAGAAGGGAACAAAAACAACCGTCAGATCACACCACCACCATCCCATGTTAAAAATTTCAAAAAAATAAATAAATAAAAAATATGCTGATTTTTTTGTTTGTTTGTGTTTTTTGGAGAGAATGTGCCTCTTGAGATAACTGAAGCTGAATTTAGGCACACACATCCCCCTCTCCACTGAGGGAAGGCATCCCCCCCACCCCCCACCCACCCACCCCAATTTCAACCCCCAAGCATGTTTCAGTAATGACGTTACGCACCATTCCCAAACACCCCTGTGTTTCCCCTCTACTGTAGAACGAGGTCAAGGAAACGAAACACTTCCCCCTCTCTAAGTCTGGGGTGCCATCACTCTACAGGAAGGGCACTAGCGCAGGATATTGGTTATTAGAAGCAGCTTGGGTGCTTATTAAACCAGGATGGTCCCAGCGCCACCCGTCCCATAAACACCCTGGGGAGGGTCAGGAGGCTGGGAGGCTGCTCTCGTTTCTGTAGCATCACATCACCGCTGATAAATGGTACACTGCTGAGTCTTCAGTCATGGGCATAATATATAACACAGCACGACTGCAATAATAGCACACACTGGTTGATACAATATCACGCTATGTGCAGAATTTCAATACTGACCATTTTAGGTTGAACAAAACATTAAATTATTCATTTGGAATAAAAAAATGAAACTGCTGTAATATTTAGCTGCTAATGACTATTCCATTAGCCTACATATAAGTAAAACACATTTTCTACTGATAACCAAATTTCTATGCAGTGCGCTTCCCACTGGATTAATTATATCCAACAGCTGCCATATAATGCTTCCCCTTTCTGCCTGATTAAGATGAACTGGTAGAGCATTTTCTCCTGAATGGACAAATGTAAGAGTTTTTCAGCATCTGTAGTAGTAGTCACATTTCTTAGGTAAGCTTATTCTTTAGAGACCATGAGATACGAGACCCCTTTGATCTTAATTCAGATCTGATACATTCCTGCTTGTTTACATGACTGCAAACAGCTGAGCACTGAAAACAAAAACCAAATTCCCAGACAGTAAAGCAAACGCACTCTTCATGGGTAAATGCCAACAGTGTTTTAAGTGGCTCCACTGGTGGTGCTGTCTGTACTGTGTGTGTGTGTGTGTGTGTGTGTGTCAGGTAAATTTAGAGGGTAGCTCCTCTACCACCACCAGGCCTGCGAGGGGGAGGACCGGTGAGGGAGAGGGGGGAGGGAAGGGAATGGAGAGGGGGTAGCTGAACATGGTAACCAGGCAACGCAGCCAGCAGAGCAGCAGAGGAGCCTGGGGCAGGGGGAGAGAGAGGGAGAGGGAGAGAGAGAGAAAGAGGGAGAGAGAGAAAGAGAGAGAGAGAGAGAGAGAGAGAGGGAGAAAAAGAGAGCGAGCGTCCTCGTGGGGCTGATGGGCCGCAGCTGGTGCCTGCCGTCTGCCTGTACCTCGCAGCACTAACACAGCTCTGCTCTCCGGGTAAGGGGCAGGGAACAGTGCTTGCTGGGACAGATCGCCCAGGATAGGCAAGCAGTGAGGCATCCACATGCTGAAAACAGGTAGCGCAGGTTTTTTAACGTGTGTACGCTCAAACCATTTACTACGCTTACTAATCCCATGTCAGAGGAATATAGAGCAGTCATACTGAACATGAAGAGGAACAATTTACCTGTAGCGGGCAAATCATGCTACACAACATGTCATTTAAGTTCCTCGTCACATCATTAACACATCAATAACAAGGGATTTCACTTCCCTGTAATCTTGTGCTATAATCTTTGAAGGAATTGTTTTTAAACTGGTGCACAGAAAATTGGTCAGGTATATCGTAGGGCCCAGGCATCCTACTCCAAGTACTCTAAACTTAGAGGTAGCCAAACTTCTGTGCCCCTTCGAGCAGTAACAAAAATAAGAACAGTTAGAAAGCGAGTCTTTCCCAGCCCAGTAGACATGACCTGAAGGTCATCAGTGAAATACAATACAATGAGCTGTCAGCAGATGTGTGAGAAGCAGTTCGACTCTCCGTACTCGCACAGCCACACCGCCCCCCCCATTGTAATGCAGCAGCTACATTTAATCCCCCACTCTAAGTCTTTGAGTGTTTGAGACCCGAGACCTGAGACTAGTCTATCATGCGCACATTTGAGACCAGCCTGGGGCCAATGTTATTGATACAGTCATGAACAGGTAGCAGAAAGGGGGATGCCAACATCCTCAGGTACACAAGTACATGGGTTGGAATGATGGATTGTTCAATGGTATGTGTGTGTAATATCCTTTATTACATTTGGAGTAAAGCAGTGCTGGAGCAGGACTGTTACTGACATTATAACGCCCCTTCCTGTCATAGCTGGCTGGTGTGATGCTAGTGTATACACTGCTTTTGTTTGCGGTTTACAGAGCCAAGGATGTGTGCAAAAGTCAGATTTTCTTCTGTGCACAGGAAAAATGGACACCCGGTAAATAATGCAGACATACTTGCCAAATGTAACAAACTTGCATTTCCTTACCACTGCTTACTGTAAGCTTAACTAGGAGTTGTTTAGAATAAAGGCATCTAGAAATCCAATGAATGTCCACATAAAACACTAACATTGCTGGCATCATCAGGTTTATAAATATTTATGCAATATGCCCACTGTGGTTAGCTAGCCTTGTCACTCACAAACACTTGGACAATTCTAAAAACTTTAAACCATAGTTGCTACAAATAGTCAGAACGGTCATCTTCTACATCAAACACATTTCTCACCATTAGCATAATGCAACGTCACTTTTCACACATCAAAGGCTAGATTTAAGAGGATTTTCCCAAAGAATTTCAAAAGTAATCATTTCATCCATACACATCTGTCAGTGACTTTCAAAGGATTATGGATGGGGCCACTACTCTTTCTCAATACTTATACTAATGTGTACCATCTTTGAAGCAAAGCTTTCTTTAGAGACTACTTGCACTTTTTTGTTGTCATTTTTTGTTACTAAACATACAAATTTAATCCATCACGACAAACGTATTCAGTTTATAAACATATATAAACATGATCAGCACACAATGACAGAAATGCAGGCAAAACAAACACATTTCTCCTGGGTCACATAAGGACATAGATCTCATATGTGTCCGCCCTCGTGGGTGAGTATGTGGGTGGACAGAGGCTAAACAAACCGGGCATGGAATGAAAGAGAGAGAGCGCAAGGGAGAAAGAGAGAGAGGGAGGGCTTGTGGAGGGCGTTGGGATTTACCTTAATTGCTTTGCATATGTCTGTTCGATTTCCAGCCGTTCCTTCACAAATTTTGCATATCTTTCCAGGAAGTCGATCCCCCATTGTGTGTGTTTGTCGAGGTTTTCAAACTGGTCCTGAGGAAACATGGAAGAGGGCAAGAACATTAGGATGGTGTGTGTGTGTGTGTGTGTGTGTTGCCCTGTGTACATTACGTTAGAGAGTGAGACACTACCACCACTTCTAAGGATACCCTATCAGTTTCACTGTTTAACTCTGACGCACAACACACACACATCTAAATATTGTCTGTAAAACTGCAAGCTGTGCTTGAGGGCCCTGGTTAGTGACTCTGTACACAATTGTTAGTATTTGTCTCTAAACACGAGCACCATGTGATCCCGATGACTCACGCTTGACTCATTTCTTTTCCACATCACCCATTATGAATCCCGTTTATTTCGGCTAATCGACAACACATGAGGGGAACAACAGTAAAACCGAACATACACCGCCATCATAAAACACTCGGTTCTGAGGCAGCTTTCCAGGCTGCCATACACAATATTTTGACGAGATTTAAAAATAGCACAAACATGTGATTCTGGTCTTTGAAGGCTCGGAGAGCAATATAAGAGTGATCTCAGCCAGGCATCTCGAATGAAATTCTCAGCTACACTGTACAGACACAGATGCCCTATCTGTTATCTGTTAACATTACATGCTGTCTGTTATCAATTATGTGAAAGGAAATGCAGCCATTGGTGCTGTAAAGATATTGGTCAAGACCGGCTCTTGTCCTCCCTTATGCACTCTGTACCAAACCTTTGCTACAGTAGTCGGCTTGTAGCCCAATTGTAGTTTTTATTTGAGTTGTTGACGGCGCAGTCTTGCATCTTTGTTGTCTAATGTCGCTGCGCTTTTTATGACTATTGTTAGTGATTACATTTTGACACACAAGGGATGATGTCTCTATGATATTGGTTTTAGAACTTCTAACAATCACCAATCCTACCAATGCAAGAAATCATACCTGACAACCCATACCAACTATGAAACGGAATGTTATTACTACTGTTATTATTGCCTTACTGTTATTATTAATGTTGTTTTGTTGCTGGATTATTACTGTCATAACAAACACTATGCTTTCGCGGTGCCATCCACTTACTGGCATCCTTGACTGGGCATCCCTGAGCTTCTGAGTTCTGACAGATGGAGACATGCAAGCAAGCAGAGATGAGATTATTCTGCGACACACTGAGACCCACTGCTGCCAGGATGCCCACACCAGACCGTCTGGCAAAGTCGCCATGGTACTACAGGTCTCTAGGACCATCCCCAACATTTGGCATCAGCTGTTGGGGTGCTAGGCAACAGGGAATGACCAGGGTTCTGAGCAACACCTCACAGGGTGGTGGTCCTTGCCTGCAACCAGTCCTGTTGTTATCCTGATAATGTCATCAGACACCGTTAGAGTGTAGTGGTGCAGAAAATTAATTGTACTCTTCCGTAAGTAAGCATGTTTGCTGATGTGTTGGCCAGAATGTCTAATAACAATGATCAATATGTCATATTCACTCTTCTAAAAGAGCCATTTGTTTTGTTGGAGACGAGGGGGTGCAAAAGCAGAAAACTGCTGATAGATTGCCACTGTCGAATACTGGCACATTTCTGACACCAGTCTCCTGGAAAAATGACTGGTGTGTGTATGGGTTTTGGTCCCGGCTTTTGAACTGTTACACCCTTCTACATCACCCAAACACTGAACTATGCCAGTCCTAACCCTGGGCTTCATACCAGCTGCTGTGATGTCAGTCTTTCATGTCAGGATGAGAGGAGACTCAGGGCAAAGGGGGTCCAAGATCTCACACCCTCCAGTCTACTTTGTTGAAAGCACCCTTTTAGGCCCCACTCTTCCTCTCTCTCTTCTTCCTCCTCCCACACCTCCTCCTCCTCCTCCAGCTCCCTCCATCACTGTGGAGTGGTGTGTTGTACTGGTTAAGAGGGAGCTTCCCCAGTGGCTGGCCCTCCCTCCTGCCAGACAGGGATGGGATGCGCTGCGATGTGCAGTCTTGGCACAGCCTGAGAGCAGACAGACTCAGAGACTCTCTGGAGGCCTGCCAGTACACTTCCTCCCAGACAAAGAACAATACACACTCACTCACTCACTCACTCTCGCCATCTCACACACACATACATATATATTTATGTACACACACACACACACACACACACCCACACTATGTCTACGAATATCCTGACATTAGAAGTTTAAACCCTGACAAAACAAAGCCAAGAATCAGTCAGGTCTTCCGGAGCTTCTCTGTAGCCAAAAGGCAGGCTTCTACAAAACTATTGGCTGGGGGAACTGCAGACATGTATCTGGATTCCACATATTAGGTAACGGTTAGGTTATGGTTTGTCTCCGATTCAGATATGCCACAGGCCCTAGAAGTAATTTAATAGAGGGCTGAGAACTTTACTTTCCCTTTCGATACCCATGAGAGAAAAGCCACTGGTGAATAGTACACACACAGCACTATAGTCAAACTTTACTTTTATACACTACACTTACCTTTCTGAATGAGACACACACACACACACACACACACACACACACACACACACACACACACACACACACACACACACACACACACACACACACACACACACACACACACACACACACACACACACACACACACACACACACACACACACACACACACACACACACACACACACACACACACACTAACTTTGCAATAGTGGCACAGGAGGTAAAATAGTTAACCACTACAGAGGGTTGCTAGTTCGAATCGAGTTCCTCCTTACTAGGTCAGAGGGTCCTTCAGCAAGACACTGATGCCCATACTTCTCCTTTTGTGGTGGTCTCCTTTACATGGCACTGGCAGGCTTTGGTCATTGGTGTGAATGAATGGGTGACTGTGGGTGACTTTAAGACATTAACATGGACAGCCCTTTGAGTGTTCTAGTAGAGTATAAATCAATTTACCATGTTTACCATTTAGTGCAACTGTAAACTTTTATGACATCATGTAACAATGATGGCTGACAGTTTGAATGAATGAGTGCATTTCACTTCACATCCCCAAAGTAGAGCCAAACCATAAAGATGCAGTCAGTGTGTCTATGTAAACTGCTCCACTAATTCCAGGAGAATTCATATGAAAGCAGCAGATCCAGCAGAAACAGCCATCTTATGGGTATTTATAAATATATATATAGTATTATTTATTTATGTATTTATTTTTGGAAACCAGTTCCAAGATGTTGGAAACCAGTTGTAAATTGGCCTTAACATGCCAAGTGTTGAGAGTGTCGTTTGGGGGGGGGGTTGTTCCTCGGACAGGAACAGGGGTCAGACGAGGTCATCTCGGCACAGGCTTCCAGGCCATCTGGCAAACGCACACGCCGTCCCCTTTATTTCCTCTGAAGTGTCTTCCTCATGACACAGCATCTTGTGCGTTTCCTTATGGCGCTTAATGTGGCTCTCGCCACACCGCCCGCAAGTGTGCAGCACATGTTGGCTTAGCATATTCATTGAGGGTGGGGGGTGGGAGTGGGGGGAGGGGGGTCCACGCTACTAGCATGAGCAGGGGAGGAGGGGCAGAAGCGGAGGAAGACGGGGGCGGGGATGCATCCCATAAAGATTAATCCTCCTCTCCTTTTAAGGGCTCTGTTTCAGCAGCCTCCTTTTCTTTTCCCGCGCAGTAAATTTGTTCCCTCTCCGCCGCTTCAAGTTAATCATTGGTTAAATGAGAAGTAAACTGCGGCAGCCACAAATCAGGCGTCGGATCCTTTCGTTTCGGTCACGGCGGCGGTTACGACAGCCGTCTCCGCCGATAACTTACTGAGACAGACACGAGGCGGGGAGATTTGTGATGGTTTTTTGCACAACACCCACATGAAGAGCGAAGACTCAGCAAAGCCATTTTACAGCGTGTGCTCACATTTTTTGGACGCTTCTCACAGATGAGCTGCTGTGTACCTTGTGGCCTTTCGATGGCCTTAGCAGAGGAGATGCCTGGGCTGTGTGTGTGTGTGTGTGTGTGTGTAATGGCTTGTTCAGAGAAAAGCCGGGGGTGGGGTGCACTTCTGTCACACACTGTCGGTGTGCATCTTATGCACAATGGCTGGGTGTGTGCGTGTGTGTGTGCGCGCGTGTTGTGCATGCATGCATACATGCATGTTCCAGGGTGTAAGTCAGCATTCAAATGTGAAGGATTTCCAGTTTTGACATGTATGTAAGTTTTAGCTTCTGCATGTGTGTATATGTTCCATGTAATGTGTGTTTAAGAGAGTGTGTGTGTGTGTGTATACATGTGTATCTGTGATGTGCATGCATGCATATATGCATGTTCCAGGGTGTAAGTCAGTATTCGAATGTGAAGAATTTCCAGTTTTGACATGTATGCAAGTTTCAGCTTGTGCATGTGTGTGTATGTTCCAGCTAATGTGCATTTAACAATGTGTGTGTGTGTGCACGGGTGTGTGTTACTTCCACCATGCTGAGAAGCACCCAGACCCTTGCCGTCATGCACGGGAAATCATTTTAGACTGGTGAGCTGCACTCAAGTGGAAAAACAGGACTCGCCCGTGTCTGCCTGCCAGCCAGTATCTCTGTCAGTGGAAGACCAGAGAATACACACACACACACACGCGCCCGCGCGCACACACACACACGGGGATGTGCACATAAATACACATCAACACTTTTCACATCAATGACTGCAGCAGAGATGGATCTGCCCCAGAGGTGTAACTAGGTAAAATGTGTGTGTCAGCCGAGTGACAAGCTCTGTCTAGCACAAAGACCAACAAAAAAATAAAAAATAACTAAAAAATCAAGCCTCAAGAAATTCTAAATTTTGTAAATGATGTCAGAAAGAAATGACGTTATGGAAGTGTGTGTGTGTGTGTGTGTGTGTGTGTGTGTGTGTGTGTGTTTGTGTGTGTCTTTAATGTGTAAAGAGAGTGAGGAAAACCAAAGATTTAACCACTCAGCCCTACCACACCCTGACTGACTTAAGCTACTGTGTAAATACACCTATCATTACCGCTCTGAAGACCTTTAAAATACACATGACCACACCTCCATCTGACACACATGACCACCATACTGTATTGAGTCACCTGGCACACACCACAGAGGCTGGAGGAATGACACACTGTTGCCATACTCAAAGCCTATTGGTCATCGTAATGCCACAAACCACCAGACTCAAACCCTATTGGTTGTTGCGAAGCCACAAACCACCACACACAAACCCTGCTGGGCATCACAATGACAAGTCACCACAAGCAAACCTTTTTTGGTCACCATAGTGACAAGTCACCCACAACAAACCCTATTGGTTATCCTAGTGAAACAAGTCACGAGGGACAAACCATTTTAGTCATCACAGTGACAAGTCATAGAGAACAAAAGACTATTGGCCATCTTAATGACACAAGTCACCAGGAACAAACTCTATTGGCCATCCTACTAGCCTATTCTTTGGAAATGATGTCACAACTGGAAAAAGGGCACCTTCCTGATATGGGTGTGGCCCACCGAGTGAAACCACGGCAGCACACCTTCCCGAAATGTAGTCAGGAATCCATGTACAAATCAGCTGCGAGCTAAATACCACAGCTCGTTCCCACAGACGGCAAGAGATAAAGCACAGATGACTAAGCAGAGAAGGGTGTGGTATGCTGATATGGGTTTGCAAGCAGGCCCTGCAAGCTAGACTTTGAATACGATCTGTGTGTTATAAGGGCGTCTTGGAAGACATCACAAGAAAAAAAAATACAAGACAAAACTGCCAGTAAAAATGGAAAAACAGTAAAACAGTAAAACACGTGTTACTTCACAATCTGACACAGCGTTCCACTCGGTCTGTGACATAATACACGAACCAGAGTGAATTGTATTTTCCAGCCATGCTGCAAACTGGCAAATCAGATGATTTGGTTCGCGTGTGCAAACTGTGACCTTGGGGGAGAGCTGGGGCGCTGCTGGTGCCGTTGGATGTTGATGTTGAGCGGAGATGTGGGGGCGAGATAAGCGTGATGCATTTAGCCCACTCGGAGTGTCTGAGCGCCGGCCTCCCTGCACACACAGGGCTGACACCAACCCTAATGGATGTTTTCAATTATAACATTCCACTTCAGGGATCACAGCAGGCTCCATGTCTCCCCCTCTCACCCCCCCTCCCCCCCCCCCATCCTCCTGTGTAGACCTACTCACAGTTTAGAATGACAGAAAGGAAAGTGAGTGTGTGTGTGTGTGTGTGTGTGTGTGTGTGATTGTCTTTGTGTGTGTGAATGCGTGTGTGTGTGTGTGTGTGTGTGCGCATGTGTGTGTGCATGTGTGTGTGCATGTGTGTGAGTGTGTGCATGACAGAGAGGGAGAGAAAGAGCAAGAGAGAGAGAGAGAGAGAGAGACAGAATATTACTGTCTATAAATGGGTATGTGTGCATATGTGTTTTAGTGTGTGTGTGTGTGTGTGTGTGTGTGCGTGTGTGCGTGTGTATTACTGTGCGCGCGTGTGTGTTTTGTGAATACCAGTGATTTCATCTGAAACGGCATTGGGCTCGTGTCCATCTCAGCGCTGAGCACTGGACACAGCACTACAGATCTCAGTGACGGCGAGGCGCTGAAAGAACCATGCAGATTTCGGACATGGCGTCCAGCAGCCCGATTGTGCTGCAAAACTAAACCTCCCCGTCGCTTCAGCCCCGACAGCAAACATCGCTCTGGCAAGCAGGGGCATAGCTTATAAATAGCACACACATATGGGTCCCAGGACTGCACCCCACACACACACACCCACACACACACACACTCACACACACACACTTCACTAATAATCAGTCAGAGCAAACAGGCCCCATTCAAAACACTGAAGGGTTGGGGGGTTACATACTCTTCAGGACAAAGCTGTGATGGAGAGGCAGAGAGAGGCTAAGAGCTACTGCCTACTAGACCAGATGCTGCATGTTGGAGCTAAATCTTTGTATCGTTTTAAGATGTAAATAGTTAAAATAATTATGCACAACTCAATACATTATTGGTCAGAAAATAAAGGGCACCACATTTTTTCTTAATGTAGTGGTATGTTGTAGTAGTCATTTTTTGTCGCTGTCAAATATAAGCCTTAAAATAAAACTTGTCCAGTAAAAGTAATTTCATGCACTACATAGGTTAAGGAAGTTTCTGCAGTCTCCAACACTGAGAGTTCCGACTTTCAACATGGACAGTCTCAGCTGTTCGACTGCATAACTGCATGAATGCTACCACATCAACAGCATACAATGCCTTGAGAGGACCGTAGCTGGTGTGACAAAAAACAAGTAAAGTTTTTTTTTTCTCCTTTCCCCACCTTCATAGGTACTACTAGAGCAGTGGTTCTTAACCTGGGTTCAATCGAACCCTAGGGGTTCGGTGAGTCGGTCTCAGGGGTTCGGTGGAGGCTCGGTGGAACCGTTAATGCACGGTTCATTTTGTGCACCAGTAAAAAAAATCATATATTTTTTTTATTTTTTACTAAAGAAGGGTTCGGTGAATGAGCATATGAAACTGGTGGGGTTCGGTACCTCCAACAAGGTTAAGAACCACTGTACTAGAGAAACAACAATGCAAGCAACTCAGAGCTCCACCCAGGCTTCTGATCATTACGCTGCCTCTAGTCAGACACCAGTCTGCAGCTGATCCCTAACAAACTGCTTTTAAATTCTGCTCAAAATCAATGAGTATTGATCAGGAGTGCACCCCTCACACCAGCGTGCTCTACGGGGAAGCAGGGCTAAGTCCACATGAGCATGCGTTAGCAGGAAATAGGCAAAGGTAAGGTGAGGCAGATAACCAGAGGCTATCTGTATCTGTGGCCCTGGTGTGGATTGCTTCTTCCTCCCCCCTCCCCCCTCTCCTCCTCCTCCTCCTCCTCCGTGGTAAGTAAGTGAGCGCACACTTCCTGTGGTGACCGAGGAGGCCGTGCCAGAGGGGCAGATGGGGAGCCTGGCATGGATACGGCCAGGGCCGGGGCCCAGCGTGGCGTGGCAGCCCTCTCATCCTGTCCTGTCCTCTCCTCTCCTGTCCTGTCTCTTCTTCTGCAGCGGCACTGCCCGGACGCCTGGCCTCCCCCCTCATAAATAATTCACCGCATGAGATCATGCTCTGTACTCCATCGCCCCATCTTCCTTTATGTGTGTGTGTGTGTGTGTGTGTGTGTGTGACAGAGAGAGAGTGTGTGTGTGTGCACGTGGTTTCCTGTATGTTCTATACGCTTTTGTCAGTGTGTGAGACTGCCTGAGAGTGTATTGTTTCCTTGACCAATTGAGTGATTTTCTCTAGGATCAGGATATTCGTAGACATAGTGTGGGTGTATTTGTGTGTGTGTGTGTGTGTGTGTGTGTGCCTGCGTGTGTATTCAGCCGGTCGGACTCATCTTTCGGAAACTTGAGCATTGGGGGAGAGCTGTGGACCTATTCAATCCCCCAAGCCAGCCCCCTTCATCCCCTCAGCAACAGAAACACACACACACACACACACACACACACACACACACACACACACACACACACACACTGAATGTATCACACAACAATGGGGGTGTGTGCTGATATTAATCCCTCTCAGCGCATCTATAACACACACACACACACACACACTCACAGAATCCACACATAGGCACACACACACACCCACTTAGAAAGACAACATGTGCACACGCACAGTGACCCTAACATGTGCACACACATGCATTCATGTACACACACACACACACACACACACACACACACACCCCTTGTGGCATGATCTCATATTCAGCAGCTGCACCTCACGCCAAAAGCCAGACCTCTTTCCCTTTTTCTTTCCCTTATTTTTTAGCAGCGACACAGAGGGAGAAAGACAACCTCCCTCCCTCAACTTCCCTCCCTCCCTCGGTCCGTTTTCTTCCCCTGCGTAATTCTCAGCAGAGATCCAAGGGTGCTTCTTCAGCAGATTGAGTCGCTCCCAACATTCCTGTCCTTTTAAATCTCAGAGCTTTCTCTTTCCACACACTCACACACACACACACATACACAGACACACACACACACCACGAGGAAAATAAAACATGGTGGGCTCTGCCAGCGCTGCTGCTCTGCCATCTCTCTGCTCTCCTTCACACTCGCTGCATATTTGTTTTCCTGGTTCGGGGCTGTATGTTTACACTGCGTTGTCATTTCTGTGGGTTACTTATGGTCGGGGCTTCCAAGAAGCAACTCCTCTCGCTGTGTCTCCTTGGGAGTATTGCTGACCCAATGGAGTTTTTCAAAGTCATGACATGAAAGATGACAATAGAACCAGCAAGCAGCACAGCCCATTGCACACATGTACGTGTGTGTGTGTGTGTGTGTGTGTGTGTGTGTGTGTGTGTGTCATGTGGGTCTGTCTGTGCTGTGTGGGAGTGGAACTGTGTGTGTGTGTGTGGGGGAGTGGAACTGTGTGTGTGTGTGTGTGTGTGTGTGTTATGAGTGTAAGTTTGAGTGTGTGTGTGTGTCACCCTGCATGTATAAGTGTTTATGTCTTAAGTGCAGGACATGCACATGGGTGGGTGTGTGAATACACAAGGAGCGGAATATGAATCATGGAACAAAGTTTTCTGTGTACACACACAACACGATCATGGGACACTAAAATGGACGTCAGAGAAATCACTCCAGCAACAGGAAAGAGAATCGAAGTTGAGTCTCCATTCGACTGTCTTTCATTAGATCCCTCACTGAGAATATGAGACAATCCAGATAAAAGAGGGAAGTAAATTCAATAATTAAATTTCAAAATCCAATAGAAGTTCCTTTGTTTCATCCCCCGAATCCTGAGAAACTAGGATGGAGATGAGGCCACACACACACACACACACACACACACACACACACACACACTTTCATTCACACAGGAGGCCAAACACGAGGAGTTCATCACTAGAGGCTGATCAGCCTCCATGAGAACTCAGACCGCTAAGCAGCATGGCAGGCATGTGTGGGTCTCGAAGGACAGCCCAGCTATATCTGGAATGGCATCTCTCCTCAGGCCAGAGGGGGACACACACACACACACACACACACACACACACACACACACACACACACACACACACACACACACACACACACACACACACACACACACACACACACACACACACACACACACACACACACACACACACACACACACACACACACACACACACACACACACACACACACACACCAAGAATAATGCCAGGAAGTGATGGCTCGCTCAAAAAATAACGCAGAGCAACTCTGGCACCCAACATTGTTCCTGCTTCCCTTGAAAGCAGAATGTCCCACACCCTGAAACACACAACCACAACAACCCCAATCGGCACACAAATGGCAATAGCCATGATCCAGGCTTGCACACGTGTGTTCACACATGGCAGAACATGGGGATAGCACTAGCAAACACATGGTTGCAGGGGCAAAGCTTTGATTGCTGCTGAAGAAAAGAAAAGATGAGAGGAGAGGAGGAGAGGAAAGGAGAGGAAAGGAGAGGAGAGGAAAGGAAAGGCAAGGAAAGAAGAGAAAAGGAAAGGAAAGAAGAGGAAAGGAGACGAGACAAAACAAGAGGAGAGCAGAGCAGAGGAGAGGAGAAAAGATAAAAAGGAGAGAAGAGGAGAAAAGATGAGACGAGACGAGAGGAGAGGAGGAGAGAGGAGGAAAGGAGCGGTGCTCGGGGGAGGGGGTCAATGTGAAATGCAGACAGCCAGTTGAAAGGTTGAGAGGAGCGAGGACAAGCTGGGAAAATGTCACCCTGTCCGAAGAACTAGCATCACTGTAGACCTGCCGCTGGGCATCGCAGCCCAGCATGGACAGGGCAGGCGTTGGCAGTACCTCCATCCCATCTCCAGCAACACAGACACTGACGGCTGGGACTCGAGGCTCGATGGCAGGGAGATGGAGCAAGACGTCGCGGCTCATGCTTTTAATTTGATGAATAATACATGGCAAAACGAAAGCGATTTTTGGCAGTCATAGCAAGAGAAGAAGAGGGTGGGGTGGTGGGGCGGATAAGCCAGAATATTTAAGCGAGCCTACTGTAAGCTTTGAAGCCCCTGCAGCCTCAGCAGGCCGCAGTGAAGTTCGGTGAGGGAGTCCCGGCCTGTGCAGGCTTCTGTCACCTTACGTTATTTCAGAGGGCAGCCTGCACCTCGCATTACCATTTAAATGGCAAAGAGGAGCGGTACTGTGGGTGCTGTGGTGCTGTGGCATGCCTTTCTGGGTAGAGAGAAAAGAGGGCTGGAAATTCCCCACAGAACGGCAATGAATGAAGGGGGGAGAAAGGGGGGGCAAGAGGGGGGAGAGAAGAAGAAAACGAAGAAGAAGAGAAAAAAAAAATCACAGGAAAAAAAAAAGGGCCCGCCGTCATGGCAGTCTGCCCCTGGTCTCTGAAGTTTCACCACATCCTCTGAGCAACCTGCTACGCTTAATGACCCGCCTGAGGGCAGGGAATCTACAACTTTCGCTCATGCCTCCTTTCTTCCTCTCTTTCTCTCTCTCTCTCTTTGTCTGTGCTCTTTCATTCTCTGTCACTTTCACATTCCTTTCTTCCTTCCTTCTTTCTTTCATTTCTCTGTCTTTGTGTCTGCACTTTCATTCTTTCACTAGCTTAATAACTTCCTTTGTTTCCTTTTTTTTGTTCTCTCTTCATTTCCTTATTTCTGTCATTCTTTCTCCTCTCTCTCTCTCTCTCTCTATTTTTACTTTCTTTTTTCCCCTCACTGTTAATCTTTTTTACTCTCATTGTCTTTTTTTCTCTGGCTGCTTTGTGCTCCCTCATTCTCTTATCCTCACGTCAGTCAGCGCCCGTTGCCAAATGTGCTCATCTAGTGTCTGAGCAGGCAGGCTGGGAGGCTGGCGTGCTGAGGAGAGCGGCGCGGGACAGAGGTGGTTGGTTGGTTGGTTGGTTGGCAGGTGGTGGAGTGGCCATGGATTAGGTTGCCTGCGTGGCCTGCAACATTAATGACCGGGGGTTAGCTGATCCAGGAACCACTTTGTGTGCGTGTATGTGTGCGTGTGCGTGTGCGTGTGTGTGTGTGTGTGTGTGTGTGTGTGTGTGTGTGTGTATGTGTGTGTGTTTTCTCTGGCCCTGGCTGCTCAACCATGCACACATACCTGTGTATACCAAGGGTCATTTGAGCAGCGCACACACATACATACACACACACACACACACACACACACACACACACACACACACACACACACACACACACACAAACAAACACACACAAACACACACAAACACACACAAACACAAACACAACAGAGGATAGAGGGACTGGGAGATCACTTGAGAGACAGAGGGAGAGCGACAGAGATACAGAGACAGTGAGAGAGAGAAAGAGTGGGAGGAAGACAGAGGAAGTGAAAGAGGAGTTAGAGAGAGAAATAGAGAGGTAGAGAAGTGAGAGAGAGAGAGAATAGAATAGTGAGAGCAAACAAAAGGGAGGTCGACAGAGAGAGAGAGACACAGAGAGAGAAAAGGAAAACACTTCTTGTAAGTTACATCACAGTCGTTCACTCCCACCCTCTACTTCCCATCCTACCTGCAAGTTGTCCTGTGGGACGCATAAGGCCCTAGACAAGCCATAACCATAGGAGTCCAGTCACTCAGGACTCTGCCATAAGTGTATCAGTCTGGGGATTTCACCACAAGCATACAACATTAATGTTTCTGGGCCTGCAATAGCCATAGGAGTTCCGTGACTCCAGACCCTGCCAAAACCATAAGAGTATATCGCCGTTGGACTGAGCGAAGACTTACGGCCACAATGCATTTTTTGTCTTCCAAAAGGATCAGCGTGGAGGTCTCCCATCTTTGTGAGCGGTGGCCTGTTTATCAAATCATGGAGTCCCATGTGTGAAATGAATCCAATCAGTGTGGCCTGGGGAGGGGCAGGGCCAGGGACAGGAAGAGCTTCCTGGGGCCACGGCAGCGGTAAGGGACCGTAGACAATGAGACCATGGAGCTGCATGCAGCCTCGCAGGCCTACAGCGCTCCATCGCACACAGTGGGGGGTGGGGGTGGTGTGACCATCAGATGGCCATCATATGATCGTATAGGGTCAGACACGCCTGAGGCCAAGACTGCTTCTTCTGGGGTTTAAAAAAAGCCCATATTTGGGACTTCCCTGGACTCAGTAAACATCATGACACGAGATTTAACTTATGATTTATGTCTGTAGAGACTCTCATTCATTTAGATCATCGTAGTCAAAAGAACTAAGTTGTAAGCAACTGGACTTCTTTTCGGAGCTTGAAGACGTTTCACCTTTTATCCAAAGGGCTTCTTCAGTTCTGGCCTGATGATGTACTGATCAACTTATGATATACAGAATGAAAGTGATAGTAAAGCCTTTAGGGCGCAGGCAGACTCATGACCGAGCAGCAAGAACGTTTACATCAATGTGCCCTTATTAGCAGCATCTTCCTGTCTAGTATGAGACATAAAAACACCTTTGATCACAAGACTCCTACGAGACGCATGAGAAAAACACATCATATATTGCGTAAAGGAGCAAGCAACACCAAATCACTAATATAAGATCATAGACCTGCAGCTATTGTAATGACAGCTCTTAGCCAAGGCAATAAGACACAAAACCATCAGGAAGTGAGCTGTTTCTTCAGCTGTATACTCACTGCTGTTCTTTCTGCTTTCTAAGAACACAGAACAGAAAAGGATTCTGGGGTGGAGCCAGTGGCTCTCAAGTCAGGAAGCCACAGTTCAAGCTTTTACGATAACCTGCTTTTGTCCACAAACCATCTGTTGACACTCTGCTGACAATGTGGAATATGACAAGGTCAAGCCTCCTCCAAGACAAGACCACATGCTGGTGAGGAGCCAGTCAAGGCGGCTGGATACTCATGTAAGGTAAGAGTCCGGTTCCATATCTGGTTAGGGTTTCGAGTAGTGAGCACGAAAAGCTAGTGAACAAAAAAAAAGTCAGATTTAAAAGAGGATTGATGGCCTGTCTACACACATTGTTGAAAGTAAAGGATTAGCCTATTAAAGCTTCTGTTAAAGCTAAATGTGTGCATGCGCATGGACCACTGGTTATGCCAATAGCCTCAATGAAAGCTGCTTGCAAGGGGACCAATTAGAGCACTTGAGCATAAAATGCACGTGAAATATTCAAATGCCTAACACTGAGAGATTTCTACAATATCAGACTCAACCCTAGCTTTCACACCTCCCCCCCACTCCAGCCCCTACCTCCAGCCCCCAGCCATGGATGATAATTTTATGAGCAGAGTTACCAACAGCTCTGATTTAGTGACCTCATATGCAGCAGAGGACAAGAGACGGATTCATATCAGTACCGGCTCCACCATGCTCTGCGTCAGAGCGAATAAATATTTTATGTGCAGAAAGGAAACATTGATTTGAGGGGGTAATGCTCAATGCCGTCTGTTGTTGTTGCTACCGGGGTCCCCTGTGGCATTTAGACCCCCACTGAGCACCACCGCGGCGGCCATTATGGTGGCGTCCACGTGTCGGAGGTGAACAATGCCTTCTTGTGATGTCCCCTGACACCATGATTGGCATGCGTACCACCATATTATGGCAAAAAAAAAAACGACAAGAAGAGGGGAGGGGGGACAAAAGACAAACTGTAGTGGCGGACCAGAGGACTACACAGAGGGATATGGTGACAAACTACTTCCCCTTCAGTTGTCTGGTGACCAACCCATGCGTATGAACACTGGGGCTTTTATACAAGCCCGGGGTCATGGACCAAGGCATAAAGCATCCACGTCAGTTATGACAAACGTCAACATTTTCTTGCGTCAATTTTGCATCTACAAGTCAAACAAAGAGTTTTAAATCATCACTTGGCAGTAATGACACAGACACACCACATAATATGGTTCTCAGTAACTTCAAATATTGAGTTTTTCCAAAGATTGGCTTGAGATGAACCACAACGGGCTCTTGTACTGCAAGAAACTGAAGCCGATTTGGCTGAGCTCAACATCTGAAGACACTGGGAGGCTTACTGTGGTGCTTTCCAGATTTTGTACTTGAGGCAACATCTGTGTCTTGCATTTCTTTTGACAGTGCACTGCACAGAGACTAGTGTCCCTCTTCCCACACATAACTCTACCAGTTCTTGCAATTCACAACGATACACACACACACAAAAACACTCAGGCACACAAACACAGTCGCCCTCTCATACACATAAACATATACAGGCAAAAACACACTGTCTTGCCCCTCTCCCTCTCCACACACTATACACACAAACAAACAAACTGTCTCTCCTTCACTTCCTGCTGAGCCAGTTCTCGTTCCATTTGAGGTCGCAAAAGGTATCTATGGCAAATCAATGGCAAATTTGGTGAAGGTCAAAACACACCGGTGCTGTTAGCGTTAGCGCAATGTGTAACAACACCCAGGTCAGCTCCGGAGCGGCGGCCGGCCAGAGAGCAAAGAGCTGACCCCGGCACCATATGGCCAGGGGATGGTGATCTCATCATGGCTCCTGGGCCAGGGGATGACATCCAGCAGGGTGGGACAGGCAGTCCGGCTCCCCCAGGAACAACGCTAAAACACCACCACCACCATCACGCATGCTGGCCCAGATGGCAGACAGAAGACTATGGACGATACAAACAAACACAAACACACACACCCCACACACACCACAAACACACCCCACACACACCCGACACACAGACCACAAACACACCACACACACACACCACACACACACAAACACACACACACAAACACCAGCTGGAAAAAGACTCAGAAGTGTGTGGAGTATGTCAGCCCACCCACCCACCTACCTCGCCCCCCTCACACAGACAGCCACCCACACACATGACCCCACACCACCACAGCCAAATTAGCTGGACCAGACAGTCAGTAGACACACACACACATGCACAAACACAGTACATGCACACATATCATACACATACCATCATACACACTGATTCCCTTGATGTCACAAAACACTGCATCGTGCATTCTACGAACCGTTTAGATAAATAATTCTGAGAAAAAGCAGAACGCACGAGTGGATTTGTTCCCAGGAGTCCGTCTCCTCCGTCTCAGACTGTCCACATGTAGTCCAGGCATTTGTCAGTACAACCTTTACTGTTCCCTTGGCTCAATTACACACGTCAAAATACGGGCACGACAGGTCAGCTGTGTAAAACATTTGCGCAATAGGATCACAGTTAGAAATAACACCCGGGCCAAACTCTGCAGACAGAAGGCCATTAAGGTCTTTAGAGTTAATGCAGGCATTTCCTTTATCAAATTAGCATCTTGGCAAGATGGAGGCAACAGAACTTGTTCCAGCTACAAAATGATGGACGGCGGAGCAAAATGAGGCCATAAATCTAAGCATTTCCTGAATTATATACACCATTTCATATAGTAATATTTAACACGGTGGAAAATTTTTGCAGAGAGCTACTTGCACGCTAACCGGGTTTATCCTAAAGACTATGTTCGAGTTTCACCAAAAAACATGACCACTCTGCCTTTTCTGTTTCTTTGACACAGTGGAATCCTGCCTCGCAAGTCTAGCGACCACACACCCGGCAATAACCCAGCAAGATGTCCGTCTACTCCTCAACTGGAAACTTTTACATGCTGGCCATGTTGAGAAACCATACTACCAAACTGTTACGAAACGGTGCAACGGTGCAGTGGTTACGACTGCAGATAATACAACAGATCTACAAAACAGACGGAGAGCTTTTGGATTCAGTTAGTGTAAAAGCTGCTACAAAGGTCTGTGTTGGATGAATACTAAAGAGTGTTAATGATGACGACCTTGCTGATAGTAATGAACGCTGCATGGAGCACCTGTTCCTCCATCTGATCGCTGGCAGGTCACATGCTCAGTGGCAGAAGCCGGTCTAGACGAGCAGAGACAAACTCCAGCGAGGCCAAACAGAGACAGACAGACAGACACTGGCACCACCCACTAGACAGACTAAGCCAATCCAATGCCAACGTGACAAACACAGTGACACACAAAACAGATTATTGGTGCAATATGTTTGCTTTTGGTACGATGATGACATTTGTTCTAATGACCAAACTGGCACTGAAAAAAAGGTTTGTCCTGCAAGAAAACTAGCACATTGAGGAGGAATGCATATCACCATTATTTTTGCTGGTGAGGAATAATGCCCATGCTCACATATACATTTTAAATCAGCACAGGTGAATACTCTAAAGTGACAGAGAGAGTTAAATATAAAGAGAACTATCCACGAGGCTCCCTTTCCTGTCCTTCTGCTTTAGCTGCGTGCTGTGGAGACACAAAGTTCATCTGGCCCAGACAACGGGAGGCCAGGGCAGAGGAGGGCAGGCCATGTGACTGCACTGAGAACCATATGGAAAACAAAGTCCCCTGCTCCGAATGTGAAACCAACACACGGTGTGCCAAAAGAGAGTGGGGGGGGGGGGGGGGATGTGTAGGCGGTCACAGTTTAATTACTGTTCTAACAAGAGAGTTCTTTTAAAAACACCCTCGACTTTGTTAGAACTTCCTTCACAATGCACGTCCCTGTTCTTCTAAAGGCACTTTTCCAGAGTTGTGGCCGAAAATACTTCCGATGGACCCGGCTATCGATGTTGTTTTATCATTAATGAGGTCAAAGGAGAAATCAGTGGGGAAGTCCGAAACGCTCACTCGTGTATTATACAGTGCTTTCTGTTGTGAATCCGCCAAGGTATTACACACGCTATATAGTGTACTATATACTGACTCAGCCACTGTAACTGCTACACTGTATAGTTCATGATATAGTGAATGAGTAGGCTAACCATTTCAGACAGAGTGAGTGTCTCCTCCCCAGGAGCAGAGGAGTCACTCTTCCTGTGGAGCTCAGATCAGATTCAGCCAAGAGGGAGGGGGGGTCATTGGAGGGATGTGTGGACGATTAAAGGCCCGTGCTGTGACTCACGCGTGAAGCATCAAGACCTCGAGAACGTACAAAGCACAATCAAGAACCTGGTCCAGTGTAAGTGAACAGCCCCTGTGGTCTGTTCACTACTCTCTCTCACGCATGGACTCAATCACCTCATTTCCTGCTGAGCTTCTGATGATGTCTCATGGAATGTCTGTAGCTCAAGAGACGGAGAGACAAAAAGACCTCTCCTCTGGTTTCCAACGCCAAGAACATCCACAGCTGACACAACTAACAGGGATGGCGACAAGGCTTCAAAAGTACAATAAAAACCATTCACCGCCTGGCTAAGCCTAATGGATCCTAACACAGTCGGAGGCAAGGGCAGGGAAACAGCTTCCAAACATCCGCTATCAATTACACTCCAGCATGGTTAATAGGTGCAGTGGAGGACTTCCTCCCCGACATAGCTTTTCTCTTAAGTCACCAGGAGTCGAGGCCTGGTACTGAGGCACCACAGAGGCAGGCAGGCAGACGTCCACATGACTGTGCCTTGGTACACCCCTGACGGCCGAGTTCACCGCTGGTCCGTGGTGTTTACAGGACCACTACGGGCTCTGCAGGGGGGCAGGCAGGCAGGCTTTTAATTACTGAGGAATTCTGGGAAGAAAAGTGCCCGCTGCTGAGAATCCAACAGGTAAACAAATGTGGATCAGGGTACGGAATGACGCTGCCCGGGTCTGACAAATAAAGAAAACATGTTTCTTCAGTCTAGTTCAGTTCTCTCAGCCGGGCTGAGCCGTAGCCTAGTTTTCATGAGCATGAATGCACTCCTCCGATACTTTCCGAAAAGTGCAGCAGGGCTGGTTGTTCAGTGGCTTGGACACTTCTCTGTGGCGAAGGAAAACCACAAGCTAACAGTTAAGGAGTGTGTGCGTCTAAGTGTGTGTGTATGTGTATTTTGTGTGTGTGCGTGTATTTTGTGTGTGTGTGAGGGATGGCCTTAAGAGCATATGAGCTGTGTGTGTGTGTGTGAGTGGGCAGGGGTTGGGGGATGATGGGTTAAGTCGATATCATATCTGGTGTGCCCCTTGGCTCTTACCCAAGGTTCTTCAGGAAGCAGCTTCCAACCATAATATTCAGTAAAATGTGCTTAAATATGTTTCCAGCACCCTGACGTAGTCCTGTGGCACACTAATTGCAACCTTTGGCTATTCGTCATGACGCAGTAATTTCAACACGCTTAGTCCTGAGCTCCTCATTAGGCTCATGGCGACACCAGCAGTTGAGCTCCTCCTGAGCCCAGCCCTGCCCTGGCAATGCAAATCTGATGTGATTTTCTGCTCTCTGCACTTGTCTACGGGCAGGTCTGGACTGCATTTAGGATAACACAAACACACTCACACACTCACACACTCAGGCTGATTAAGCCACCTGGAGCCAATATTATCAGGAAAGGAAAAACTCTTTCGTAAGCTGGGTAAGTGCAGAGTTGTCACTGTGACAGGTCCACTACTGCTTACCCACGGCTAAAAGCTCCTACAAAACGTTTAAAATGTCTTTCTGTGTACATAAATAATAATTAAAAAAACACAAAAAACACACATTCAATTTTTTGAAAAAAGAAGTATCCTTATGTGTTTGCATTACCACAGCTTAATAACTCTGTGACATCACTGTCCTTAGATAATGTCCATATGCTGTTACGGTCATTCCCCACTAAGTCACTTCCTGGAGAGTGGAGACCTTCCTGTGTGGGTGTGGGAGGGAGAGTGGGGTCCACACAACACGGGAGACAGCAGAGGAAACCACAGCTCATCGCGTCAGCCCACGTCCACTGAAACACACAACAGCCGTCCATACCTCTGGCCTTACAGCTGACGGTTCTGCCGTTCGTCGAAACACACCAAATGTGACATTTCCGTTTCGCGTCTGCTGGACCTGACTCGCGACCAAATTGTAGCGGAAACCATCTGGAGAGCGACGTGAGAGGAACGTAGTGATTTACAAACATCTGGTGGTGGAGGGGACTTGGGCCAAGTCGGCCTGGTCTAGCCCAATGTTCAGTGCTCTTCAGTTACAGTCTTTTAATTAAGCACTGTAGTTTGCTCAATAGTACGACCATATTGTCCAAGACTTCGAGGTAGGATGATAAAAGGCATGGATGGGTAGGCTGCTGGGGGGTTTGAACTACCCAACCTTCACCCCCCCACAGACAGCTGCCTGGCTCCTTGTACTATTAAAGGTGCATTCCCTTTTTCTAACACATAGCTAACACCCCATGATGAACTTTTCATTCCTGTAGTAGCCTACACTGTAAAAAAAGCCTGATCTTATGCAGCCCAGACTCATAACTGAACTACAACCTAAGCATATGGGGACAGCCTGTCCGCCTAAGCATTGTGTGGAGCTCCTCAGACAGCACTGGTGGGTAGGGATGAGCTTGTTCTCTTGCACGTTTTATTCGCTCCCTAACTGAAATGTAATATTAGTTTTCAAAGTTTCTGCCCACATCACCGAGTGTACCTCCAACCCTCTGAGGAACAACAGGACAGCTTTGTGTTTGACCTGTGCTGCCCACTCCCTTGCTCTTGTAAGTCCATGTAGGACAAGCAGTGACCTTCTGCATCAGTGAGCAACTTTAAAAGTCCTGGAACATTCAGACACTCCTAACAAGTGGAGTGGGCGTATTATTTTGTGTGTAAGTGTACCAAAATAATGTTTAAAAAAAATTTCAGTTATTAAGTTAAGAGCCCTTGAACGTACACCAGAAATAAAACAAGGCTCTTGGCCGTTCACTCGTGCAATAGGACATGCTGGCTGGCGCAAGCTAGGCAAAGCACTTTTCTTTCCAATTAATGATTAACCATGTCAGAACAGTTTTATATGATGTGTGAATTAACACTCTGCATATCCAGCACCTCTGACAAACGACTGCGAGAAAAGCCACACATTCCTCTCGGCTCAGAGAGTCCTGTCCTGTGCCCAGCCAGCATAAAGGCTGATGTATAACCATGCCTTTACTGCGGCTCTGGGTAACGCAACACAATGAGCCGGCCACCAACGACACCGCAGCCAGGGACTGCCTAGGAAACCAACCTCGCTGCTGTCGCACAAAACAACAATTCACCGCTGATAAGTTAGTATGCAGGTCACTAAAACTGTCAGCCACTTTGTTTTTGCTGGGGCTCTCTCATACTTGAGGCAAACGCTACAGAGAGTTCACACACAAGTCATACGGAGGTAAAAAAAAAAAAAAAAACCCAAAAAACAAAAAGAGTCGTCTATTCTTGCAAACTGTACTTGTCATTAACATCTTAAAGAGCTCCAGGGTGTCTTTGCAAAGCCCAGTTACATGCATACTGGCAATATTTCACAGAGGGTGAACCAACAACCCACCCCCTCCACCCTCCACCGTCCCCGTTTCCCACCCCCTTCAGTAAACAGACCTCAGCCATTACTGAACCAGAGAGTGAGAAGGAGAGAAAGATAGAAGGGGAAAAAGAGAGGGAGATGGAGAGAAAGAAGAGAGACAGAGAGAGAGGGCGAGAGAGAGACAGAGAGAGAGAGAGAGAGAGAGAGGGAGGCCCCTGTAAAAGTGAATGAGATGCCTGTGAACAATGAACCCCCTCACCCCTGCACTCAGCACCGGCAGGCCAAGCTCCCCGAGAGCCCGTCCGCCGCTGGAGCTGGATTTATTTTCCACGGTGGGAGAACAATGCCGGCCAAAAACTCCGGTTCCTCCGATAAATTATTAGACGAGCCGACGTGAAGAAGCGTCTTTGGGACAAACAAGAACAGAACGCTGGCTCGGAGAGGTTCTTCTGCACTCAGCCTAATGAGAATACTTGGAACTTTATTTTACCAAGATCAAATATCGATTCTTTTTTTTTCTTGTGACTAGGCATTTTAAGGAGATTGACGTGTTAACTGTAAATGGCTAGGTTTGCTGTGGGTGACTACAGTAGATAAGCATCTTTTTCTACTCAGTAGAGACGGTCTGAGCAAGCAAGCCGACGGCATCTTGAGCAGCAACAGCCTACAGGAAAAGGCACTTCTGCCTGACATCACTAAATCATGTGTATGCTCTCACCCCCCTATCTCCCCTACATTTTTCTGTAAGAAGTAAGTATATCAGGCCAGAGAAGCCAAGGGGATGTGCTGGAAACCTGGGGGGTTATACAGGGTGAGAAAAAGAGAGCCCTGCAATAAGCTTCCAGCTCAGCTCTCCCATTTGGACCATTCTGTTGCAGCCGACACACACAGCGTCTGAGAACAGAATGGCTTGGCCCTAATCGAAATCAGATATGCCAAATCAGAGCCTACTCCACTTTAGAATCGCCTCCTTGCTGATAAGCACTCTGGTCATTGTTGTTTAAGCTGAGGAAAGACTGGAGGTGAGAGTGGGAGTTTGGTGAGTCATCTATGGCCACTCAGGTAGGTATACAGTTCCCAGCTATGGACTTGTGCATAGCATAATTATGTCAAAGTCCATCAGGTTACATAAGGTTGGACATGAGGCTACATATAAAAACACCCCTACAGTGTCCATCATTGATTAGACTGACGGTGGTCATTCTATGCATGCATAGCCTACGACGTAAATAATTGAGTTTTTCATTGGCAACAGCTATAGTGCCTTCTCTCCATATGAAAATCATTTGCTGTTTTGCACCTCCTGTTACTGAAATACATCCACCCTGACTGTGATGCAATAAGAATTCATATGGAAAAGACAACTGTTAAGATTTCCACCTCCTAACAGACATTTGATCACACAGTTCCACTACTCAAAACCCAGTGATTAGACTACGGGGCATACTTAGACATGATGTATACCCACTCCCGGTCTTTTCACTTTTCTTTTTCTCTTTCTGCATTTCTCGCTGATGCAGACAAATTGGCCAAATCACACATTCAGCTGAACTTTCAGCTTTTGGTGGCTCGTACAATTCATTATTTTGACAAGTAGCCCTTGGTTTCTGCATCGTCATAAAGTCCAGCTCTCTCTGTCTCTTAATCCTAATAATCCCCCCCCCCCAAAAAAAAACTACAAACTGTGGAAAGGTCTGTGAGTACTCTTGCGCAAGAAAGACAGAAGACATGAATGAAAGCAAGACACATGACAGCAGAGGTGAAAGAGTACATGAAAGAAGGTGAAACAGGCATGAAAGAAGAGGTGGCGTGGGGTGTGCGACACGGGGACAGGCGGACATTTGTGTGGCGCTCTAAACAGGAAGGAGCCCAGCGGTGGGGCGCTTCAGAGATCTGTGTGTGGAACGAGAGCTCATGCCAGGGGGACGCGGGGAAACAACAAGGCTGGGATTGTGCAAAACCGCTCTTTGTGTTACGCTGCTCACCCATGGGACAGTTCAGGCTTCTTTTTTCCCCCCCTTTTCATCCCGAAATTATGCGAAGAGGAACAACTAAGCCCAATCATAAGAAGCAACCTGTGTGAGCCATTTTAAGCCTGTTTGTTGGCCTCGCCCCACTGCACTGCCAGTTAAGCTGTAGAAGAAACATCTTTATCCTGCCAGCCTCTCCTTGCCATAACAAAGCAATGTGTTTCCCTTTGGTTCATGTTGCCTGTGCAACACATGATACAGCACCGTCTGTAAACAACCTCCCTTGCATCTGCTGGACTGTGAAAAGACGACAAAGTCAATTTAGCTGTGCAAAAATAGGTCAACTGGCAAAATGTTCTGCTGGGTTGCCGAAAAAAATAAAAAATAAAAAAACGTCTCGGGGCATATGACCAAGGTCTTACTCAAGATTCTTTGTAAGCCTCTTAGCTCAGGAATAAAAGAATACCCGCGCAGTTTGCTCTAAAAACAAAGTGTTCCCCGGTCCGTTTCCCTGGCCTGTCTGCCGAGCTGAGCTGAGCGCGACCGAACGAGACGGTGGCCTCCTACTCTGCCAGCCAGGCTTGGCACAGTCCCAGGCTGGCACAGGGAGTAATTATCACTCGTCTGGGCATCACCTGATCGAGCCCCCAGGTAGTCCAGAGATTAAGGCGAAGGCTGGCCTCTGAAGCTGCACTACCAGCTTCAGCACAGAAAACTACAGCCACTTACTGCCTATTGACAGTCTCACTTCATGTCTTACAGGCCTCACAGGCACCAGTCATTACATCAGACTCCAGCCATTACATCAGACTGTCTGATGCATTGATTCTTTACAACCTAAGAGCAGCCTAGTCAGATGTTTCAGGAGATAAGGAACGGGCGCTGGACAAGCTGTGCAGGTTGGATGAAGTAGGGGGTAACAGCGATTCGATGGAATTTATCAACGCTGGCGGACAAATAACTGCCAAACGCAAAGTGGAGTTACCACATTTGGGAATTTAGGAAACATTAAAAACATTTGTCAAAATATTTTAATTATTCCTTCATTTCTTTACAGTTAGGAATCACCGTCTGCAACCTGTCGTTAACAAGTAGAGCAGAAAAGCAGCCTACTTTCCATAGTTGAACGGTTCGACGAAATTAATGCATACCCTGCCAGTCCATTAAAAAACAGCATTCTATTTGTACCGGGTCTAAGTTGTCCTCTAGTCACCTTCTGTATGCTGTCTTGGAGTCACATGTGGTTCATACATTTCAGCTGATAGATGGAGGTACTAAAACACCCAATGTTATTGGGTGGATGCCCAGGGAAGACAGCAGAAATGCACGCAAGTTGCAATGAATAGAAAAATCAGATAAGTGCATACCAGGTCATGGAAACATGAAAAGAAAATGTTGAAAGCAGCTTCTCTTTGCAGCTCAATGTAAAGCAGGCTAATGACATAGCAATAGGCTGGACTGTCTGCAGAAGGAGAGAAACTTAAAAATGCAGTAACACATTACCTAATAAAAAGCCAAAGTATTGCAGGATATGGGATTTGCATACATTTCAGAAGGCAGAACAATTTGTAATAAGCAGAACAATTTATAATAAATATGTAATACAATCTTCATAATATAGGTCTATTGTACTAATATACCCAAATGTACAATAGTTTACAATGCATCTATTCTACAGGTTTATGTGGAGATCAAATATTTAGGAATTCATTCAGGAGGACAACCTTCTGTTCCGTTGGTAAGACAGTTGAGAAGAAGCAAGAACGCGGTGGTGGTGTGTATGTGTCTATAGGGGTGTGTGCACAAGCTTGGGGTTGGGGGGTGGGGTTCACTGTTTAGGGTACTTTGTAGGGAGGGGGTGGCTGGGAGGAGTTTTCAAAAACTACACAACAGAAGGTTTTTCCCCCCAAAGTCCAGAGGATTAGCATTGATTGAGCTGCTTTAAAATCACACAGACAGTCGTGTCAGTGCAGTGCAGTGCAGCGCAGCTCTCCTCCTGCGGTCGACCGGCTTGCTGTGAGTCACTGCAGGGTCCAGGCCGACACGCAAGTTCCAGACGTCCAGCTCACTGCCCACAGCATCCTCATAAATCACATGCTGACTGACAGCCCGGAACACTGTACATTTCCCTTCCGACACAAATTACATTAACCCGTAGCTTCCTTGGACTTGGAAAGGCTGTGCACAGTCGACAGAGACAGCAATGTTCCGGCTAAACAGCTCAGTTGAAATGCAGTTACAGCATACATGTAGAACGTCTGGTTGAGTATGTCCTTCACTGCACCTAGGCCTGGTGCAGCTAAACATAGCCTACTTTCTCTTCCCAACTGGTTGAACCAGTCTGTTCATGGTGCAAATCTCAGCTGCGTAATCAAAACACAGCCTCAACCTGCTCTTTTAGCTAAAAACTAAGAAAGAAAGAAAGAAAGAAAAAAACTCCTGTAAACAGATCTCGGTAATCCATCCTCAGTGTCAGAAAAAAAAAGATCGGTTTTGAACACAGCTCAAACAAAGGTCTCTATGCGCCACACAGCCCAAACAATACGAGAGCCTCGGAGTATCCAGGGCTCAGCCTCCAGTCATTAGGCAGCACAGAAGCAGAGGCTGTGGCTGCACTTGTGGCCAGGGAGGAGTACTGATCAATGTACGCTATTTATCACATGACCACCACTTTCCTGGCAGTCAGAGGGCTCCTAAGCTTTACAATTCCTGCTTCCCCCGTGGGACACAGCCATGCAGACAGGGGCTGACTCCACAGAGCATCTGCGGCCCTCATCCAGGCCGCATGTGGGCCGCAACGAGCCGCTTGCTACCACTGCAGTGTCTTTGCATTGCAGGACCATGATCCCCAGACCTGCTCTCTGTGTGTCTCTGCTGTTAATAGTTACAGCTTCCTCTCATAATAGAGAAACAGGCAGGCAGGCAGAGAGGCAGACACACACACACACACAATCACCAGAATAACAGCAGAGGCATACATGCAACACTCAGTGACAGATAGGATGCTGTAAAATTACGATGTTCCCTGCTCTTTTCAAAAAAACTGTGTGTCCATGGCCTCAATGACACTACTGAAGGTGATGCCCCATATTCTTAATCAAGTTGTCATAGGTAATGCACATTTGCCTGCAATACACACTTCTTTTGCTTTCAGCGAACACTGTAATGCAATAATGATGTTCTACCGGAAGAGGTCTATGTATATCTACACACATGTAACATACACATACAAGCACACACACAATATTTGGGTTACCCCAGAAAATGAACTAACTAAGTAATGCATACAGACCTAATAATGTTACAAACACCAGTATCTATGTTTTTCCTGACAATACAACATTGTATCCTGCTGAGTCATTGTTTCAGTTAAATAGTTTGTTGACTTGTGAAACCGCCTGTGCTGAATGTAACGTTTACATCCACAGGAGCATAAACATACATGTATGGTAGTCTGGGCCTGCCTGTTAGGCTACTGTTTACATTAAACAGCACAAAGGCTTTGCATACAAATGAGCCACAAAACACTGGATCAATCTAGCCGAAAACAAATGTAAAACTTTAGCCAACACAATAACCCTGCCATTGTGTTACGACCATTTCAACAAGCAAGGAGAGAGAGAAAACAAGATGGCATATATTCATGGTAAGCATGGCAGGGAATGGCATGGAATTTTTGAAAATAATGGGTTACACACGAAGACCATAGATCACATGGGCCTGTTCATTTTGAGATGATCCCATAATTGTGTGACAGGTAGCATATGGTATGAATATGCTATTGAACTGACTAAAAGGCCCTTGCCATATGCACGTCCTTAACCCTCAGTCTGCTACATAATGGCCATACATGAATTTTAATACCATTGGGTGATTCAGCAACCTGATGAGCAGTGATGAAAATTTCAGTAGGCTACTCACTGCTTTAGGAATCCAGCTATAAACACATTTACTAATATTCATCTGGATTCAAAACTAAAACTAAACAGACCATGAAAAAGACAAGTTCAATACATTTGTGACTGCACCTATTATACTGATTTATACACAACACTTTCATCACATTAATAAACAATAGTTAATGCTACCGGTAATCAGACAACAATAGTTTTGACAACAGCATACAACTGGTAGGATAACCACCATTGTTTGCCAGTGGCCAATCAATAATAGTTTCCACAGTTTTAACCAATACAATTAAGTTTGTTTGCCATGACTTCTAGGCAGATCACATTGTGCTTCAGCTCTCAGGTACAAGTTCCCGTTTCTCACCATTTATAGTTAATAAGAATTCTCATAGCAGGGGAATGTTTTTTTCATCATCTCTTAAACAGCATATGTTACAGCAGACACGTGTACAAAGGGTGATTAAGTGTTTTGTTCAAGAAGGGTATTACTATTATTACACTTTAAGATGACATGGAGGTGAGTAACAAGCTGATGACTAAGTCCGTGTTGCTGTTACACATAACAAAAGAAACATCCGCAGAAATATCAAAAGCCAAACCATTTTGGTGATGGAGAGAGGACGGGACTGTGAATGACGTCAGCCACATGAACTCAATAACCATTGCTACATCCCGAGCTCGGTCAATGCCGTAGCACGTGCATCATATCAATAAGGAGATGACAGGACTTGATCTACACAATGATGTGAATAATCTAAAGTTCTACACTGTACTTGCGGTTTTGACTGTTTATTTCAGATAAAACATTTTCTCGGCTTTGATGTATTTGTTTCTTTATTCACGCAAACACGGTGCATCCCTGATTTTGGAGGCTAGGGTTGGTCTTCCCCCAACATATCGTCTCACGGGCAACACCCCTACCGAGAGCCCTGTTACTTCACAATTCATTGTCTTTGAAATGGTGAAAAAATAGTAATATACAATTAGTTTGGGGGATACAGATTTGACTACCTAAACCTCACACGCATAACAAGTTTCAAACAATAAGAATACCTGGACAACCGGTTACTTCATACCGATTACTCAATGGCTTTACTGAATAGGATATATCACATAGTTAATCTGTTCTTTTGCGAGCCTACACTGCATATTAACCCATTATTAACAGTTTTATTGTTGAGCCTATTAATCCGAGGCTTTGGCAAATTTCCTTAAGGAGTAATTTTACGCCAAATTATTCCCAATGCAACGAGCCCCCTTGGTAAAAACAATGTAGAGTAGCGTAGCCAATGAGACCGGACAGGTCAATGAAATAAACGGTGCATCGCTTAAATGTTTACATCCAACAGTTAAAGACTTATGGTTTCAACATATTTCCACATTATTTTAACCGATATGAAACAGGCTGCCCGCAGCCCTGTAAGGTTAGTAGGTTACATTATCGGTACCATCTTATCTACGAGGCTGGGTGTGAATACAATCCCGACAGTCCATGAGGGAATCATTACAGTTGGTTATTAAATAAATAGCTAATTATTATGCTTCATGAAGGTCAGGTTTTATCTTGCATCTAATTTGCAGACTCTGCGGCACTAGTTTCTTCTTTCTTTGTTACGTACTTGGGACGTTAAGGTGTGTATCATGCACTGGCTAGGATAGGTTGGGCAGAAACAATGCTGAAACCAAGGTAGTAGGGCACCTTTGTTGAAGTAATGCCAAAACGGGGAAAAGCTTCTTTTTTCTCAAGCGGACAAAGGACTAAAACTTTGCAAATGTACATAGCGTTCTTACCCAAAGATCTGTTCCCCAACTCATGGCTGGCTGCTCTTCGGACAAAACTCTCCAATTGTCAACGTATCTCCCGTTCAAAACTCCTAGACTGCTTCACCGTCTGTCGTCGTGTAACCTCCTAGCGCTGCTGAGCCCATTCCAAAGAGGAACTGTCTGTCTGATTTAGAGCTCGCACAGGAAGTTGGGATCTTGGAGGACACAGAGAAACGGGAGGTTCAGGTTATTTCACATCTCTGTGATTTAAAGGACTAATAACAAATATTTGTATATTTGCACAAAACAGTTATGCACAAAACAAAATAAAACAGCCCAGTTATTCCCCGAGGAGTCTCATGTGTCTGTCAATGGAATCCTTAAACTCAGATCCACATTCACATCAAAATGTCTTGAGAATCACCAGGAGTATACAGTGTACTACAATATAAAGCTATTTGCAACTTGCAACTTTGCAACATGTATTTTATTGGAGGCGCGTTGTTGGGTAAAAAGACCACCAAACCAGTTAGACCCTGGAATGTCCAAATTAAAATGTAGACGCACGGGCTATGTTTATAGTTTGCTACTGCATAGTTAAAACGTACTTTGTTTTGCAGTGAGGGTGAAAATGTTTTCACCCATAACTTTTAGATTGACAAAACACTTTCCTACAGTTTGGTTTTGTTCGTGAGATTAATTGTAGAATACTGTCCTCTAGTGGCAATTATTAAACATAGCATGGAATGGGCGTTCTGCTTTGTTTCCTTCCAGGCTATTTTCAGTGTTACACCAAGCCAGTTTTTCTCTGCAAGAGAAGGAAGACAGAGTTAACTAGCTAATATCACAACTCTGATACATTGGTTGTCATGCACAGATGCATACTGAGGTAAGCCATGGGCTATTAATTCAAAGAAGTATGATCACTATTCGCAGATTTAACGCCAGCGATATCGATATGAAAATGACAGAGAAGAAACCACTTTGGGTGCCTTGTAGTAAAGCTAATACAAACAACTAATTTATGCTAGTAATAACATTTCTGTCTGGAAAAAAGGTACAACGGGGATGCTAACCTTCAGGTTCCTCTTACATCCTTTAGTGTGTTCAAACTGAAACACTAACATGGTTTATTTAGAGGGCAGTGAATGTGACAGTCTCCAGAGCGTCGGTTTCTTATTTTTCTTTGCTGCAAACAGTGTTCCCAGCTAATTGATTGTTGACAACAGGGGCTTGAGGATCGAGGATTCTGTCTTTTTGTCTTCATGCCTAAGACAACAACGGATATCGGATAGAAAGTGGAGTGCTTCTTCACGAAGTCGACCTTGGCAGAGCATTCATTCATGGAGATCGCCAGCAACGACAGTTTGGTGGCAACCTTTGACACACTTCTTGAGTGCACAAGTTACGCACCAGCTAACTCCGTCCAGGTTCATGAGCGTCCCGCGGAGAAAACGTCTGCCAAGTGCCTTTCCAGTCATAGACGGAGTTCTACACCCTATTCAGAATCACGTATTTGAACTAAACTTACGGAACAGCCTTGTGTGCCAAGAGAGGTATTCATTCTCTCTCTCTCTATCTCTCTCTCTCTCTCTCTCTCTCTCTCTCTCTCTCTCTCTCTCTGTACCTTTTTACATACACGTCGGGTACATTCGGTTTTAATCTCAAAATTGACTTGATTTACTTCTGTACAGGTATCTCAAATATAAAGTGCAGGTGCAGAAAGGAGGTGGTGAGAATGCGACTCTGCGTCACACCCAGAGAAACAAAAAGCTATTGGTCAGGGACCGCCTCCGCAGGTTGCTGGATGATGAGGACTACCTTGAGTTAGCCCCCTTTGCAGGGCTTGGGCTGCCCTATGGTGATATCCCTTCAGCAGGCTGTCTCACTGGTAGGTCAAAGTGATTATCATGAAGTTGTGCCTAAATTATTACTACCAACTGGTGGAAGATTACTGGTCAAAGCTTTTGAGATACTGAATGATACATGACTGTGTTAAGGACAAAAATGTGGAGTTACTGATGAGCAATATGCCAGATGGAAGCACAAAATATTCACAATAACAAGCCTCAGTTGTTCTCTAATGCTGTGTGATGTTCTAGAAATCCCAGAGCAGGGTCAGCTTATTATCATGGTGCAGTTTTTGTTTTATCAATAGGAAACATTCACACACATTAGTTAGCCTATTCTTTTTGTTCTTATATGGTAACTGTTGAGTGACTACTGAGACTGAGCAAGATTTGTTATTAGAGAAAGCAACACCTTTACTCAGAAATCTCCTAAACAACACTGGTTTTCTCTCACCTCTTCATAACCTCCTACACCAGGAATTGGGAAGATCAATGGGCTTTGGTGCGTGTTCATAGCCAACGATGCCACTGTAAAGGGTGGCACCGCTTATCCCATCACGGTCAAGAAGCAGCTACGGGCCCAAGATGTGGCCATGCAGAACCGGCTGCCTTGTGTCTATCTGGTGGACAGCGGTGGTGCCTTCCTCCCACTTCAGGCAAGTCACAGCAGAAAGAAGTTCACTTTTGCACAGCTTTAAAGAAGACAGGTGCGTTGGAGATGGTCGCGGTCTGACTTGGGGAAATACAAACGTCCGCACACTGCCCATTCGGCAAGCAAGATTTATTTACACCGTTTCGGTCGTAGACCTTCATCAAGGTTGCTTTACAGGTACCTGTTGTAAATAAATCTTGCTTGCAGAAAGGGCAGTGTGTGGGAGTTCTTATTTCCCTAAGTCCAGGGTTCCCACGGTCATGGAAATCCTGGAAAAATCATGGAAATCAAAAAAGTCATTTTCCAGGCCTGGAAAAGTCATGGAATTCTGTAAATTCAATTAAAGTTTTGGAAAAGTCATGGAATTTTAACAGGTCATGCACGCAATGACATTGTTCTGTCAAGATATAATTTATTATTTCATGAAATATGTGCTAGGCGACCTCTCTAGTAATTTGATTGGATACGAAAGTACTGCGCTATCCGTCTTTGGTCACTGAGAGTGAGGGCGGAGGGGAGGGTTGCAACAAAACGAATAGCCTAGGCTGTGAAATAAATATTTATCAGCTACTAAAGGCTTAACATTTCATCTTTAGCCGTAAAAGCATGAAAACATTTTACATACATAGGGTGCCGTGAAGTCGTGGAAAAACACTTCAGGTCAAAAAAAAAGGTCATGGAAAAGTTTTGAAATTTTGTCAGTGAAAAAGAGTGGGAACCCTGTAAGTCATACCAGAAGAAAGAAAAAATGTAACTCCAGAAGTAAGGAAGTTTTTTTTCTGGACAGCTACACTGTGGCTCGCCTGGTCTGCAAATGTGACTCTTACTCTGTCTCTGTCTCTTTCCCTCCTAGTCTGAAATCTTCCCCGATAAAAACCAAGGTGGGCGCACTTTTTACAATGAAGCAGTCATGTCAGCTTTGAAGATAGCCCAGGTAAATAAGAATTACATTATGTAATAAAAACCTTAGCTATGAATTTGGTAGGTAGGCCATAAAAAATCACACAAATCAAGACTTTTCTCACAAGAAATACCAGTTTTGACTTAACTTTATAAACTAAAACATAATGAACAGCTAAAGATGTCCTGTCATATTCCTCTGTGTTCAATGCATTTGACTTCATCTACCACTGTTTTCCTTACTGTTGCTATTCTTACGTACTGCTCGGTTTTGACCTGTAGGTGGCGGTAGTGTGTGGCTCCTGCACCGCGGGTGGCGCCTACATTCCCACCATGGCTGAGGAGACGGTGATGGTGCACCGGATCGGAACTATTTTCCTCGGGGGGCCTCCTCTGGTCAAGGCTGCCACTGGGGAGGAAGTGTCCCCTGAGGACCTAGGGGGGGCCCGCCTACATGCAGAGTGAGTGAGTGAGTAATTTAGATAAGACAGGACGGGGCAGAGAGAGATGGTAAATGGTGTTATCTGATTGAAGCAAAGCCGAGCACATCCAAGTGCCCTGTTGAGAAATTAAACTTTTATTGGCCATTGGTGGGTATATAAAGATGTAGAAACAAAACAGTGTGAGGTCGACACCAAGCATCGCTCAAATTTTTGTAAATAATTTAGCACCATGTTGTTATTTGTCTAAGTATGTGGTTTTAGTGTGTTGGTTAGAATTAGCTAAAAGTTTAATTAAAGGATTTTCTAGGCTGTGTTTATTAAGCCAGGTTTTCTAGGTAAAGTTCAGGAAACGGCTGAGTGAAATCCTGGGACTTCTCTGCATATGGCACAGTTGAAACAGACGGCCAGAGGGCCATTTGGGATTTCCTAGCTGTGCAGACACCTAAGTAACTGCAGCTGGTGTACCATTGCTGATCGGACCATATGTGTGAACACACGTGTTTGTGCGTGTGTGTGTGCGCCAGGGATGGAAATTCACTTTTTTATTCACCTGCCACTGTGGCAGGTAGATTCTAAAATCTACCAGCCACTCAACATTTTTACCAGCCATTTTATATATTCAACCCTTCCGCACATTTTAATGCCTACAAATGTAAATATTTTCCAATTCAGTTTGTTACAGAGCTGATTATTCTGTTATTGTGTTACAAATACATGGGATAGGCATAGCCTAACAATATCTCTTTTTGGTTGTGAAACAGGAAATTAATCCAAAGTGACAGTTTTGTAACTACAGAAGTTTACAGTAATCCTGTGTCAGTTTATTGTCAGCTGTTTACGGTACTATCAGATGTGTCAGCTGTTGAGTCACACAAGACACAAAGGAAGTGAAAACAGCACCATTAGGTGGTTAGAAATATGTAGCAATATCTGCCTATAGAATGTACTTCATTAGCCTATTCCAACTGCATTCAACTGCTCTGGGCCTCTGTAGCTTTATGGTAAAGCCTGCCTCCATACTGGGGTACCAAGGGTGCTAAGAACCCTCTCCTAAGCAGTACTAAGATGTTTCTATCATTTCTAATTCACCATGTAAGCAATTTTAAAATATCACACAATGAAATCATGACATAATAGTGCAAAATGACTGATATGTATTTAAAAGTCATTTATATGTAGGGTACATCAAGGTCAAAGGTAAAATCTTATTGAGACAGCTTAGCAGCTACATCAGAAATCCTTGCTGCTGATAATGGCACACACCCATATGACCGATCACACACAAAGAAGGCGTAATGACTTGATATGCTGACACATTAACTGGGGCATACTTGAAACTGCCATCACGAAAGAGTTTGTGCAGCGAAATAAGACTCGCAGTCTGGCCTTCAGAAAGTTTTAGAAAAAGTCCGCTTTCTCTACCATAACTTACCCAGCATACTATTAGAATTTATGGTTGGATACTACCAAGTATAACACCGCCGAGTGCTTTCTGTGCTGATGTGGAATTGATTTTGTTGTGTAGGCTACTGTTAAACGCGTTGTGCTTCTACTCCGCATTTATGTGCAAGGTTGGCCCATTGACTGTATGTAGTGTACTCTGACAAAATGGCAAAATTCACCGGCCAACACTCATATTTACCCGCATGTGGCGGGTGGTTAATTTCCATCCCTGGTGTGCGCGTGTGTGTCTGTTTGTGTTTGTGTTTGTGTGTGTGTGCATGTGTGTGTGTGTGTGCGTGCGTGCGTGTGTGTGTGTGTGTGTGTGTCTGTTTGTGTTTGTGTTTGTGTGTGTGTGTGTGTGTGTGTGTGTGTGTGTGTGTGTGTGTGTGTGTGTGTGTGTGCGCGTGCGTGCGTGCGTGCGTGTGTGTGCTCAGAGTGAGTGGCTGCGTGGACCACTTTGCTGCAGTGGAACAGGATGCCTTTGAGTCGGCCAGGAACATCATCTCCACGCTGAACTTCGAGCTCCCTGAGGAGAGTGAGGAGGCCGCTGGGGGTGTGGAGGAGCCCCTGCACAGCGCCAACGACCTGCTGGGCCTCGCCCCCAAGAGCTACCATCACAGCTTGGACGCCAAGCTGGTCAGTTAGCCCGAAATAAAACACTGCATTTGCCTTGGCACACCAGCCCTATTCAGCAAATCAGATAGCTAATCTGGCTAAGGGATGAAATGTATATGTAAGGCATGGAAATTAGTATTTTCTGTATTTGTAGTGCCATTTTCATATGGGTTTACATTATGCATTATTTCACCCTAGTGTCTAAATGTCAAAATAGCACTGGATAATATATGTGCCTGTAGTCATGCAAGTACTGATGATGAAGCTCTTCTGAGTACAGGGTTTTAGTGACAAACCTGGGTCACTTCAAAATGTATTAATTTAAATAATAATTTATGAAGTTAATGTTTAATATTTATTAATATCTAAATAATTAAATTAATCAATGTAATAAATAATCAACAATACAAATAATAATAGAAGGCCCCTAGAAGTGCCCTCACAGCTAAGATCATCTTTCCTCATTTATGTATGCAAATGTTTTGTTTGTCAGATTGTGAGTCGACTTACAGACGGCAGTAAGTTCCAGGAGTTCAAATCTCGCTATGGGACCACACTTCTCACCGGTTTTGGCAAGATTGAAGGGTAAGATAAGACACTGTTTGATTTTTAAAGAAAATGAAAACTTTTACGCATCCCATGAACAGGTGCGTTTGAGGTGACCAAAGGTTTATAGCTTAGAATGTTATTTCCGCACATTTACTTTATTTTATTTTATTTAACACAATGTTTCATGCCAAATGGGCAGGGTGCTGTTTCTTCTAAGAGCTGTTTTAAAATGTAAGCTTTGACAGCTTTAACAGGTACAGTCAAACTGGTTTTATGTTGACAGGTTTGTGTTATCAGTATAAACTGATATATATTTATATTTTAAATCCCAATGTCATGTGTTCTTCAAATCTTTTATGACCATGACACCCAGGACACTGCAGTAAGATGTTGAGGAGTAAGATGTTGAGGACTAAGGTTCCTGTTGTACAGGTCAGGTCACTGTGTGTCCCCCTGCCCAGTCAGCCGTGTCTTTGCTTATTCTAAGCGAGGTCTGGATTAGGCCTGGCCACCTCACTCAATACAGCCTGGGAACAGCAGAGAATAAGTCTCTCTAGGCCGCTTTTATCTAGTCTCACAAAGAGCCCTTTTTTTCCCCTGCCTCCCCGAGAACTGCTTGTTGCCATGGCAGCAGAGTGTTCTGGATGCAGAGAATTGCAGTCAGAGAATCAGGTGATATTGCACTAGGAATCAGTCTGGCAGTATGGCAGATTACTGGATAACCCCCCCCCACACACACACACACACACACACACACACCACCACCACCACCACCACCACCTTGTCCTGCAGGGGCTTCTCAGACGTCAAAGCAGCCTCATCATCACTGCGCTGTGTCCCTGTAGTGTGTGTTCTGTGCTCAGGTGCCCGATGGGGACGTCTCCTCTTGTGTGTGTGTGTGTGTGTGTGCCCACAGGCAGCTGGTTGGCATCGTGGCGAACAACGGCGAGCTCACGTACGAGGCGTCCCTGAAGGGCAGCCACTTTGTTCAGCTGTGCGATCAGAGGGACATCCCGCTCGTATTTCTGCAGAACACGGCACCGGAGCCTGGCCCGACGCTGTCCGTGCACAAGGTAGCCCCCACCCCACCCACCCCCCCCTCTCTCTCTATCTTCCACTCACTCTCACCGCTGCTGTGGACACCAGAGAAGTACTTCAGCCATTCATAAGGACTAGAAGAGGTTAAGGCATTCAGGGGGTACTCAAACATGGGGATTTTATCAACACAGCTAACTAATCATCTCATCACCTGGTTGGTAAACCAACTAACACACACACACACGCACACACACACACACACTATGCACACACACACACACACATATACACACACTATGCACACACTATGCACACACACTACACACACACTATACACACACACTATGCACACACACTATGCACACACACTATACACACACACTATACACACACATAAGGTCAGACTCTAATGCACACATACTTAGACATGTGTGCATGCATGCACAGGCACACACACATAAACACACACACATACACACAAACATACACAGTCAGACACATGCATGCACAAATACATACACACACACAAACATACACAGTCAGACACATGCACACACACACACATACAGTCTGACACACATACAAACATGCACAGTCAGACACACACACACACACACACACACATTACAAGCGAGGCTGGTGGGAACGGCGCTGTTGTTAGAGAGTGGTTGTGGAATGTAGCTGTGTGAGGTGAAGAGGATTAGGCAGAATGGTGCTGACACTTGGACAGCATGTGTGAGCTGTAGCTCCCACTCCCACCCTCCACCCTCTCGCTCACACACTCTATTTTCTCTTACACACACACACACACACACACACACACACACACACACACGCACACACACGCACACACACACACACACACATCCAGCACAGCCTCTCTCTCTCCCCCTCCTCTAGCGCTCTCACTCGCTGTTCTCTCAAACACACACACACACACACACACACACACACACACACACACACACACACACAGACACACACACACATACCCTGTCTTTCTCTGTCCACACACCCACTCTGTTGCTCTCCCACACTCAGACTCTCTCACTTCATCTCTCCCGTACACCAGTATCTCGCTTTCTGTTCATCTCCTTTCCGGTCAAGTCTGTCTGTCTCTCTGTCATTTGTTCTCGCATAAGATCTTCTGTCTCTATAGAAAAGAATGCTTTTTATTGTCACTATACACTTGTACAATGACATTAAAAGCAGCTTCTCCTCCAGTGCAGACATCAAAAGCAGCTTCTTCTCCAGTGTAGAAATGTATGTAACATAAACTGCAACATAAAATAAAATAAATAACAGTGCAAGAAAAGATAAAAAAATAAAAAGGGGGCAGGGTGCACATCTCTTTGGTGCTATAGACATGTGCAAAAAGAATAAACGAGGTGGTGTTATACACTGTGTGTTATGCAGTGTGTGGGTTATTGCACAGTAATGATGATATTGCACAGTAATAATAATGGACTCGTACTCCCCTCTCTCCCTACTGACAAGGCTGACATTACTTGAGTAGAAAAGAATGTGTGTTCTTGAGACCTCTGAAAGATAGGCCGCCATTTAATAACAGCCGGCCTCTCCTCTCCTCTCCTCTCCTCTCCTCTCCTCTCCTCTCCTCTCTTTATCCGTCCCGTAGGCCGAGGCCCACACTAATCGTCTCAAGGCCCAGGGGTCCATGATGTCTGCAGTGGCCTGTGCCTCGGTACCCAAACTCACCGTGGTGATTGGGGGTTGCCATGGAGCTGACAGTTATGCTATGGTACTGCAAAAAGAAAAGAAAGAAAAAACACTTCATGGCTTATTGTGATATAAAGATGTCTTTCAATATGACACAGATTCAGTATCCAGCCAGAGCACATACACAGCTGTCTGTTATACAGGGTGGACCAAAAAAAAAACTTGACCACTTTTAGGCAACTATATTTCCTGAACTGTTGTGGTCATACCATTGCTTCCATGATCATAAACCATGACATCTCTGGAATAAGAATTGAATGATCTTTAATTTGCATGGTTTTAATCATGGTAGCACCAATGATTGAGGAGATGTGGTTCAGTTGTTGTTGTGGAAAAAGTGGTTCAGTTTTTTTGCTCCACCCTGTATATCCACATGTATTTACACCCATGTGTACAGTACACGCATCGACACACTCTTGCTGTGTACCTCCTGGCTCTGGTTTACTAAAAAGCTACAGGTCGTCTTACTTGGGTGTTGTGTTTGGTGTTTGTTTTCAGTGTGGAAGGGCATTTGACCCCAATTTCCTCTTCCTGTGGCCCAACGCCAGGGTGTCCCTGGTGGCGCCCGGATGCTCGGAAGCCCTCGAGAACGAGGAAGAGGCTACACAGCTCGACAGAAAGTAACAAGGCTCTCTCTCTCTCTCTGTCTCTCTCTCTCTCTCTCTCCCCTTGACCCTATTAAAAACTGCAGCTCTATTGACTTTGCCTTCAGCTAACACCACTCTTTAGTAGTCCAAGAATTCACTGGACTGGACTCTGAAGTAAGGGAACATCCTCAGCACTATGTGGTGTTGTAAGAGCATAGGTCGGACTGGGGGGGATTTAGTTCATGTTGAACTCATGTACACTGAAAAATCAGTTTTGTAGGGCTATACAGTTCATCAATTTTTAATCAAAATTGCAGTTTTTATGCTTATGTCATCCTATTTGTGTAACAGTGAAGTTTACCAATCTGGACTTTTATGCTTTTTGTGCACTTTGCATACACACCAATCATGGTGGGCACAATTAAAAGCAACATTTTGAATATTAAACTTTAAATATATAATAATCTTTTGAATGTTAAATAAAAAAAACTACTTAAGAAATTACATTGAAATCTCATTATTTGTCAGGAAATTTGTCATTTAATATTATACCAAAATTGTGCAGCTTTAAAGTATAGCCTAGGACCACAATAGATAAGCATGCAAAAATTTTGGTAGACTCAAACTTACAAGTAGCAACCATAAAGACGGTGTGTAAAAAAGTGTGTGTGTTTTCGCAGGTACAGTTTCTAACTGTGTGTGTGTGGGTTGTGTTTGCTGGCACAGTGCCTGACTGGTTTGGCTGTGTGCAGGTGTAAGAATGTTGTGTGTGTGTGTGTGTGTGTGTGTGTGTATGCTGTGTGCATGTGTAAGGATGTTGTGTGAGTGTGTGTGTGTGTGTGTGTGTGTGTGCACATGCTTCCTGACGCAATGGCTGATTTTGGTGTTGCTGTGTGCAGGCTAGAGGAGGAGAGCTGTGCCTTCTTCTCCTCTGGGAGACTGTGGGATGACGGAGTGATTCTGCCCCAAGACACAAGGAAGGTAAAAAATAAATTTCACTGACAACCAGGGCCACTGCTACATATTTATGACTGAATATATTTCATACAATATGTGATATTTATATTACTATTAGGAGGGAGGAGGCAGTAATAATACTATCTCCTTTAGTCTTAACTTTCTCCTGGACTATGGCATCCCTGCTGACGTCACCTAACTCTAGGCCAGGCATACCGAGGACCTACCAAAACAAACACACAGACAGCACCTCATCCACACCATCCTGCAGTGGTTCAGTAAAATACTAAATAAAGCACCACCCTAGCTACCAAGTGACACTGTGTCCTAACTACTACAAGTGTCTGTCGACAGTGAATCTGAATTCAGTTTTTTGTTCACATCACATACATTGAGTCAGAGATACCTGCTAATGTTGCTCCACATCTTGTTATAAAACTCTGCGTCAAGAGAAAAAAACAGTAATCAAACAAATTTTGTTATTGTCACACATTTTGTGTGTGCGTTGATGTGGCACATACTGTCTCATAAGTCAGTCACACTCAGCAGAGCCAAAAATGAGCAAGTTAAAGTGGTATACATCTGCTCCAGTCACACGCGGAACCCAGTATGGTTACTATGAAGAGGACAGTGTGAGTGGGTAAAAGTTGTTGTGGTCACCAATCTCTATCTGTCGCCAGATCGTCCAGATCATGGCTCAGACAGTATGTATGCAGAGTGTAAGTCAGCCAGGAGGTCAGTCATACACTCATTCAGCACCGGTTAGATCAGCACCAAATTCGAAACGGACAGAAGTCGTGTCCCGATCAGGATCACTCTCTGGTCAACTTGCCTGCAGCCCCGTTTGACTCAGCAGAGAGGCTGCCACAGGAATCCCATAATTAAAGCCAGCCGGGGCTCCGTCTCAAATGGAAAAGTTTTAAACCCTAGACACATAATCATACGAGTGCACGAGGCGCACTCTGTCCCTGTTAAAGATGTAAGCATCGTTTCGGTTTAGGTTTGTTTACTTGACTGGGATACGAATACATGTCTTCAGAGCAGTTGCGTTTGTTTCTTTTTGTAGGTTTTGAGCAGCTGTTTAAAAATCATCAAACAACAAGAGTACCAGATCTCCAAGGACAAGCAGCGAACTCCATTACTCCGACTTTAAGTCTACCTCAGCAAACAACGGGGCTCTTTCAGGGATGATTTCTCTGCTTTTCTGAGAAGCCTTTGTTTTAAACACCTAAGTGCTAATCCTTTTAACTGTATGCCTGTAATTTATTAGCTGACAAATAGACAATGCAATGTTGTTTGTTTTGTAAAGAATAAAATGATTTCTTTGTACTTAATGTCTGTCCACTCAAAAACATTTTATTATAATTATTAAAAAAGAAAAGAACTTCTGGATTTTTGCAGTTTTGGCAGTAACAGCACAGCACCAAAAGTATCTTATACTTGATATGTTTATTCAAATCCATATATACACAAACTACATGACTAGTTCAGTAATGCCCCATTAAATAACAGGTGATATCTGCAGTTCTAGCCATCATCAATGACTTAATATAGTGATGATACTACTTTGACTTTCACATTGTTTCTGTACATTCTATGCGCGGTATTTGTATGTGTTTGTATTGTATGTATTTGTTTGTGTCCTCTGTTAACTCACACTAATGACAAAATTAGATTACTGCAGAATAACAGGTACTGTAGAAATCTTTAGTCATTGCGTCAGACAAATACATATATATAGGGTGGTCCAAAATGGGACACATTTTAAATGCTTAGCCTATATCTTGAATTATACAAAATGATACAAAGTACCAAATATATATGTTGTAAAGCTGACATTCAGGAGTTTTTTGATGCATACGTTAATCTCATCTAAGTGTAAACAATTGCAGTGAAACAAAACAAATAAGGCACACACAAACACAAACAACTGTATTCTAGAGCGCCACAGCATCTGTTCTTCATATTTCAGAATGACAGGCAAAACCAAAACAGTGGACTCTCATCATGTGGATACTGGGTCTGCACTTAGCTGGCTTCCCTTTGGCTATTTACTTTCAGCTCCAGCCTGTTGCCTCTCTCTCTCATTAGGGCTTATACATTCCGTGGAAGGTCACAGGGATGATGACCTCCACAGCGGCCCGGGCGATCTCCGTGAGGTCCTTGGCATCGAGGATGAGGAGGTAGGCTGGCCTCTGGCCCTCTCCAGGACTCACCACGATGCTCAGTAGCACACCTGGAGGCAGGGACAGAGAGGGTCAGCAGGGTTACATTTACAACATCAACATCACTGGGCTCACTTAAAAACCCTCTGCAATGACACCATCACTGTGCACACTTCCAAAACCTACTGAAAGCACACCTATTTACCAAGGCCTTTGACATCTGATTTGACTGTGTACCGGTAATAGAGACCTTTGGTTTTTGGATTTCTTAAAAGGTGTTATGTATAATTTAAAGATATTATTACTACATGCATAGTTAGGCTGAGCTATGGTTATAGCTTTACAAAGCTACTTCATTGCACTACTGTCCTTGTCGACTCCTTGACGGAAGTGTGTTGTCTCTGTGGCAATAGAAGGTAAACGTCTGGGAGTAACTATGGCAACATGACAAATAAGAGGGAGAGAGAGAAAGTGTGTGGCTGGAAGTCCTGAGCAGTATGGAACCCCTTCTGTGCAGGCCCGGGAGGACCTTGTAAAACCAGATGTGAAACAGCTTGCTAACAGATGCCCAGGGCTGTGGTGGTTGCCCCATTGGGGGCTGGGTAGCATCAACCCACATTCCCCCATCTACCCCTCCCCTCCGGCTTACCGTCGTCCTCTGCCACAGCCTCGGGAGACTGCACAAACAGAGGCTCGGAGGGATACGAGTCTGGCTCCTGCCATACCCAGGTCTCTTTGGATTTGACATTCAGCTTGCAGATCTGCAGGGACACAAACACTGGTTATGCATGGCGGACCACGGGAACAGACAAGAGTCCCATTCTGTCCCGTCCCCCTGGCACGACTGGGCCACTCACCCTGTCTGGGATGAAATGATTTAGGCCGAGAGCGTAGGCATAGGTGTAGTCTCTCCCGCCATGGGCACTGTAGTTTATCTGGGGGAACTCGAAGGCTGTGACAACAAGGAGGGAAAGGGAGATTGATCAATGTTCTTAGAAATTACAGCTCACATTTTAACAGCTTGGTACAACTTGAGAAATACCCATTTACAGTACTGCAAACTCTAAAGTATTTCACACAATCTGCTGTATTAGTCCCACATTATTCCCAAAGAGTCCCACACAGTACTATATGAAAAGGCAGGCATTGGATGACAGTGGTATTTACCCTGACGAGGTGCAGAGAACAGAACCTCCGGTTCTAGCCAAATGGTTCCATCAGTGCGCATGACAGCAGTGGCTGTGGTGTAGGGCAGAGAGATTAAGTTCTTCCCCTGTTCTTCCTGGGAAAATAAACACACACACACAACTTTAGAGTTTAGGGATTACCATATGGTCACAAACGTATGCTTAAAAAATTTTTAATGTATTCACTGGTTTATGAATGATAAAGGGCTCACACACTCTTCGAATGCCCTTTGCCTATCTTTACGCCCTCATATAGGCAAAGGCAGTACTGTAGTTAAGGAGGTGGCAGTAGCAATAGGTTCTTTTTTACCTAATTCACCTTACCTGGAGGTTAAGGGACCTCTCCCCTTTCTTTCACTGAATTTTTCACACAGGATACTACACAAGTAATAAAGTTGTCTCCCTTAAACATTTCCGTTCCCAATAAACTCAAAATTAAAACTTGGCTTGCATTTCTTTCATCATACATTGCGATTACATCTGTTCATAACAACTAAAAATACTACTTAATGCAGCAAGTGTTACACAAATGCGTACATCCAGGATGTTTCGTGCACAGGCCTTCATCAGTGAATATAGTTCTTTATATGGTGTCATAAACAATAAAACTTCAAGATCCTTTTCAAAAGCCCAAGGCCCTTAATGACACCTAGTGATACCTGTCTCACTTCACATCAGCAAAAAGCTTGCCGCAGTGCTTAGACCTTGTGATAAAGCTACCGTGAGCAGTGGTACAGTGTTGGGATATGGCTTACCCTGTGGACGTCAATCGGAAGAACGTATCGGCGCACTTCAGGCTGAGGAGCCCTCATGGCCTCCTTCTTTATTTCCTCCCAGTTCTGTCGCAGGTTGGCCAGGTACAGGTAATTATACACAAACTCGTGTCTGTGGATTACAGGGCCATTTCAGTGGCAGTAAAAAGACGGTTAGAGGGCTTTGATATGCCTCAATAAGAAGCTTCTAATGAGAGAAATATGGTGGTGGGGAAAAAAAATCTTATACCCTTTCCAGGTGCACAAATCGACAACAATGAAGCCTTGATCTTCATATGCGTTGATGTGGTGGAAGAGATTAAAGGCTGAGGTTCTAAATTTGTGGTCCAGGTATTCACCAGGACTCTTGGTTGCCACATGAAACCAGGTCTGCAGAAAACAGATTTCGTTTTGAAGTTAGTTTTAAAGGACACAGTTTATCAGATGATCATTTATTTTCCCATGAGGATGAAACTTGGATGTTCTCCTGATGCCCATTATTTTGTACTCACACCCATTGTTTCATTGGACTCAAAACAATCCATGTAATTTGTTCCACGGATGCTCCAAGAACTCAGGAATTTCAGAAGGTTAATCTTCACTGGCGTCTCCACAAAGACAAAGAAGTTTTCTGTCATGCCAAAGCTAAAAGAGATTATGCAGATAAGGTGATTAACATCTTGTAAGTAATGAATGATGCGTATTATGTCAGCATACATCAGTGGCCCTGGCTTTTCACTAATAGCAACAAAAAACAGCTGATGCTATTCATCTGAGCAAACTGATCTTTTTCCCGCATTACTGACCTGTGAACGTAGGATGGCTTGAACCTTTCACTGCTCGGGAACTGCACAATCACTTCAGACTTCTCCATGGGGTCTGATTTGTCTAAAAAGGACAGATTATAAGACTTTGGAGACAATGTTCTTTAAGCTGTCTTTTTTGTCCTATCCTTTGTAGTAGGAAAGCATGGGTCAGAAGGGTCACCTACCTTTTTGAGTGGGAGGAATTTTGACCACATTGTAAGCCAATGACATGTTTTTCCCAAAACAGTTGCCGATGTTGTAGACTGTTCCATCTTTCTCAATATGGGGATGGGCTGTCACACCATTGACTGAGACGTATTTACACAGATCCACCTGGGAATGACAAACCGGACAAAAATGATTTAACAAATATCCTGAACAACTCTGCCAGTTTGCCACATCATAGATCAGTGCCCAAGCACATATTTCACCTTCTTAAGGGTTTCCAGTGTGTCAGGGTCAACTTTTGTGATGTAATTGGTCTCTGTGCAAGCGTAGAAGTCCTCGCCAACAGGATAGACATTCACAAGGCAGTTGTCGGTCACTTCAATGCCTTGGAAGTACGTGAAGAATCTACATGAACAGCAAATATGACACACAGTCATTAGGATAATGCTCTGAATTACAATAATATGCAAACAAATTACATTCATCAAATTCTTATGTAGGCCACACCTGGAGAAGATGTTTTTGCAAGGGTCTGGGTAGGCAGCAGTGCCAAACTCAGTGATGACAACCCGTTTCTCAGTCATAGCTCGCACGTAAGCATCCGTCCTGATAAACCTGGAGGGAGAATAAATTTGTGTAAAGAACAGTAGCACACAGACTTGTGAAAAACATCACTGATGGCTGGGACTTTACTGAATCCCATAGCTCATTTCTTAACTAAATTTTTATTTCTCTGGCAACTGATGCAATATGCTGATGTAACATTTCTGTGGAAGTGGAAGTGTGGTGGACATCCAGGAAACCCACTGACAAATGAAAAACATCCCCAACCACACATGTAATTACACATTCCTTCTAGACAACACTATTTAAGTGAAACAAAACAAAAACACTTTTGGTAAAGGGGCATTTTTAAAAGTTTTTATACACTAGTGTGCATGTCTCTAATGTAATACAACATTCTGTTAAATTAGTTTTTCTGTAGTGTTCCATTTCATCATTCATTTCAGTTATTCATTTTGGAGTCTGTCACATTACCTCAGACCCAGCACAGTGATACTATAAAAACACTGCCATACCTGCGATAGTAGGTGACATGTCCGTCCTTTAGGTCAAACTTATGCATGAGGGCCTGCCCATCAAACAGGTGATAAAAGGGCTCACTTCCCACCTCAAAGAGTCCAGGGCCCAGTCTCAGCAGACTCCCATTCAGCCAGGGCGGGATCGTGCCTGCAAACGACCAGGCCACACATATGGAATTGCCCCGTTGCCTAATGTGTCTGAGTTCACAAAGGCTTGAATGTGTACATAAACATAACAAATGAAACCACTCACATGCGAGCATGTGTGAACCTACCCACATGTGTGAACAGAAGGTTTACAACCAAGTTTACTGAAGCTTTTGAACAAGTAGTAGGAGAACGGGTTGATAGGTGTAGTTTAACACAGAATAACATTCTCACTTCCCACGCCGTTTATAGACTATAAACTGATACCTCCACTAAAGGCTGAGGTTCCCCAGTATGAGCAATCCTTCTCTTTGATGCTAATGCTTCAAACAACATTGGATCTCAAAATTAATTGCAATGGTTATGTGCAGTTAGTCCACTCCATTACCGGTTTGAAAGACTTGGCTTAATTGGAGCGATGACTTAGAAGATTGACACATACCTGTAACCAGTGCTGTTATAGGCTCAGACAGTTCCTCGCACGTCTCAAAGACTTTCTTATAGCCTCCAGCTGGATGCTCAAGTCTTCAAAAATGTAGAAAAATATAGATTTTTGTTCCCCCCATGGACGTATAAATCATACATCACTATCAGATGTGAACCGATGAAAGCAGGCATTAAACTAATGATGTCCAAATGCAATTTGAAATAACACTCTAGACCCATTTCCACCCCTGAAAAGTGCTTTTGGGAAAACAACATACAGTCAACTGAGTTACTGTGATGTTTTCCAAGACCTTAACTTTTAAAAGCTATGAAAAACAAGAAGAAAAGAATTGGGTAAGACCTCACTTTTAAAAACTATGCAAAACAGGAAGAAAAAGATGGGTTGTTTACTCACCGACTAACCATTTTCGGTCTCAGCAGAACACACAGCGGGGTGAAGCATACCACAATGTGTGGAGCGAGTCGTCATTTACAAGCTTTTTATAAAGGGGTCCCTTTCCCAGACAGCCTTTGGGCCTCTGCTCAGCCAATCAGACCCTGAAACAAGAGTCTCTTTGTGCCGAGAGCCTGCTCTTTTCCACTGACGCTTCAACCTCGGGCTCACTCTTTCAAGGAACTGCCCCCATCCCCTTCCTCCTCTTCCCTCCCTCCCTCCTCCGCCTGCATCCCGGTCCCAAATGAGAACCACATTTGAGAATCTGAGACAGGATTAACAACAAAGGGGGACAACAAGAAAGCCTCTTATGGCAACAAAAGAATTAAATAGTAAAAGGGAAGTATAAGTTGTTTTGAGTCGGACAATGCAACGGGGTACTGTATGCAATTTTCCCAAGGATGACTCGTCTCTTGAGGCAAATGAATCTTTTGGCATGAACAATCATGATATGACAGATCTTCCCACCCCACATCTAGGCTGGTATTGCGGATGTACTGAGGATGTGTCACCACATTTGATAAATGATTAACTTCTTTTCTGCTCTTCAGATAAAAGAATGTGCCAGGGAGGGTAGAAAAACATGCAATTTATCATCTGCTGCTGCTTTGTGCTTTGAATGAAATCCCAGACAGCCCTACGTGAAAAGTAGCTAGCACAAAACATTTGGCAATGGTCAACTAATTTCTCCTAAACAACTTTAACTTCTGAAAGTTACATTTACATACAAGATAACCAAGCTGAACAATGTAATTGCATTTCATTAAAACACAGCCACAGAAGCTTTTTGTTTGCATTTTATTGCATAGTAATAGTCATTTAGTTTAAATACATCAGACAGATGAAAAGCAACAGGAGCAGTTAGATATGCCGTGTATTTGTCTCATAGAAGGTCGCTGTTAAAAAAAACATACCAGAAAAGCAAGGGGGAATGTGGGTGCCACTGCTGTGTTTTTTGGAGGAATTTACAATTTGGACTTAATGTCAACCGGACAACGGTTTCCCCAAACATCTAAAGGTCAGCACATACCTCTTTATAGTGGTCTAACCCAAACTCTATAAAAGTCATATCCCAAAATCATACCAGTCAGTCTTTTGGTTAAATCTAATCCCAATAGAGAGAGAATGAGATATATTATCATTTCAGCCACATACGCACCAATATTACAGTAAAAGATTATACAAAAAAATAGTGCAATACTTTCCCTTCAGTCCCATTTGTCTAGTCAACAGTAATCGTTAACGAACAACATTACTCATGTGTACTGTGTAGGCAGATAGAGAAGAGATACATGATGACAGAATACAGATGAAAACAGAAAACAAGCAGACTTAAAGTAATGTCAACAGACTGAGTTTCTAAAGAACAGCAGAAATAAATAAAAAAATGTTTTAATACCTTCCGCCAGATGCAAACTCCATATATTATACATGTTATCACTCCAGAAATGAATCAAACGGGTTCATTCACATGCCATCACACTGGCAGAAGAGTCTGACACTGACAGAAGATGGGGAAGAGAGCGGGAGAGAGAGAGAGAGAGAGAGACAGAGAGAGAGGCGCTGAGAGGGGCAGGGTGAGGGAGGCAGACAGACACACACTGAGAAAGAAAACAAAGACTGGATACTCAGTCATTATCCTGCATAGTTAATTGTCAATTAAGCCAGGACATGTTTTTCTGTAAACAACTAACAATGTACCACAAATAAATAACCATTGAGAAACAAGTTTAAAAAACAAGGAACACACAATCATAAACACTAAAACTTTGCTACTTAAAAAGAAAAACACACACACACACACACATAAACTTCAACTAAAAGATTCAATGGAGTCTTCAGACATAACACAAACAGTAAACACATGGCACGGCTGGTTTCCCATACGCCTGATGAAGGTAAGTCCAAGACTAAAAAGAAGAACTTCATTGAAAATCTCCATTGACAAAAGCTTTTCAGTCTGGAACTTTGTTTAATCCTTGTGTGGGAAAACTGGCCCGTAAAGCTTTAAAAGCAGACAGCTTAATCAGTTGCGAATACTGAAAGTCTTGCTTTTCTTGAGGCCTATGAGCATCGGTGGTTTGATCTTTGGTTTGTCTGCAAACAGTTGAGCTTCACTCTCTGTTGTGGGGAACCTGCGAGAGTAGATGTCTGGATACTCCTTCTGGAACTGAACAAAGCAGCAACACGAGTTTTACACACTACTGTTGACACACACAGTCAGCATTAGGTACTGTTAGTCTGAAATTTAGTACCTAATGAGATTTCTACTAGCTAAATGATATTCAATGTAAAAACTGATACATTAACATTTAAAACATATCACATTGAATACTAAGCTGTAACCATTCCAAAGGACAGGGAATGGCCTAATTATATTGGAACAGACATAATGGAATCAAAGACTTTTACACTGATGCTTACAGCCTTTTACATTGCAGGCTGTGGTCCAACAGTTTGCAAACAAACGAGACAAACAACCTGCTTGACATTAGGGACTTAGAGGCGGTTTAGAGACTGTTACCTGGCATCTCTAAGCACCTAAGTTCAAAACTACTTTAAAATACATCTATGCACCAGTCTCAGCTAAAGACTTGTGATTGAATCGCACTTCCTTACTTAATATGAAATTAAACATCATAATAATAAACATCAATTTGTTTCCCACTTTGAAATGCATAACGGGCTGCCCACATTGATTGTGCACTGTGTCCATGTGTAGTGTTTTCATACGTTTTATCCATTAATTACATGCCCTGCTGAAGAGAAGGTGTAAATATGCAGCATAATTTAAATCTGCTGATCTAGACAGTTAAAGGAGAGTCACCTTTACCGGACTGATTGACCTATGCAAAGGCCAGGGTTATCTCATCAGTTCACTAACCTCAGGCCATAGAACACCTCATTAGACAGTTAAGACTACATATTACAGACAGAACTAAAATTCACTAAAAATAAATCAGGACTTAGAAATAAATACTAAAATACTAATGGACTCTTTTTCAGCTATGGGTAGCCAATGTCTAATGTTTTCACAAACTGATTTCAAATAAGCCTGGATTCAACACTGCATTTTAAAACGTTTTCAGCAATAAAATGCAAAGAGGAAACAGCCCTAAAATGTCCTAAAGTAATAACTTGTAAAGTGGCTAAGCTCACATCAGCTACAAAGTAAGAGAAATTGGAGCTAAGGCAAAAGTTCTGCCAGGGAGACTCAATTTTGTCTGTACTTCTATCCTATCACGACTGTTCACATTGAATTCCCCTTGAATAGAGCAAGCAAACATTAGAGAGATTATCATTAGTGACTTGTGGCACAGGAAAATCCTGATCCAAAAGGTTAAACCAGTTGTATGGGGGATGAATCAAGTTTGCTGGTTGGACATTACAGCCTATTTAATGAATTGTTGCTTACTGTAACGAACTGCTGTACAGTCTTAAAATAGGCCATGTCTTTTTCGCTTTTTGAGACTTTCAGGTAAGACATAAGACAAAGGCAACGTTTGAGTCATCTGACAGAGGGTATGACGCTGTATCTACCAGTTTGAGTTGTCTGACACAGGACATACTGCAAGAGAGAAGCAACATTATCTACCAGTTTGAGCTTCTTCTTCTTCTCCTTGACAGACATGGCTTTGTCTTTGATGATGCTCTCCAGGAGTTCAGCAATGGCCGCCTGGGAAACAGAGAGCTTCTGCTCCTCAAACTCCTGTGTGCTGATCTGCCTGCAGAAGGAGTAGCTGGGCAGAGATGGCCCTATGCCCGGACACATGATCTGAGGGGTGGGGGGTAGGGTGGGAGACAGAGGAAAAAAAAGAAGAAGAATTTGAGAAGCTGTTATATGCATGTTCAGTTTTTGTGACAGACACACAGGTGTGAAAAAATGTGGATAGATTAGATGGGTTACAATTAGCTTAATTCCACAACCAGACCATCATTTATTGCCAAAATGTGCTGCTAGCCTGGGTGTCTATATTTGAGACCGGCGTCTATTCGGGACTTGGCTATTATTTGGAGCTTTACGGTAAGCATGTTATACATTACATGTCATAAGACATTAAAATAGAAAGCAGAATAATCAGTGAGTCTAATTTAATGTTTTATCCTCATCCTGAGATGACCACATGTACTACATCCCGAGATGGCTACCTGTACTTTCTTGAGGTAGGCGATGTGGTCCTGGGCGGCGTTCTGCAGGTAGAGGGGGACCTGCAGGATCTCCTGGTGGTGGTCTATGAGGAAGGAGAGCAGCCTACTGGCCAGAAGCTCATCCAGGTCCTCTGCCTCCTGGCAGCTCAGCACACACTGGGAGAAGGTGTGGACCATCTGGAGAACACAACAAGACAGAAAACGTTTGCATCATCTCCTCAACTGGCCTCAGAGTAAAGTCAGTGACAGGTAGGGTGTGTTTGTGTGTGTGTGTGTGTCTTTGCTTGTCCCGGGGTGAACCCACGATTTAGACACCAGTAAAATAGCAAGGTTCTAGGGTGAAAATGCCTTGTGTATCTGTGTTACAGGCCGGAGTGAGGTAATGCAGGTTCTGTTGACTCAACAGCTACAGATGTACAGCTAAATCCGAGTTTGGTCAAATACTTCACATTTTCATGTGAAGTTTATTTTTAAAAATCTCTCATCAGGTTAAATTCAGCTTTTCTGGAAAAACTCTGACTCAACTTCCTGCCAGCATGCCCAGATGACTACCTAACAGTTTATTTCTGTCAAGTTTTATATTGCGTACTTTGACCTGCCTGCAGGATGCAATGAAAGGCTTGTGAAAATGAGTTTACATTTTGCCAATGCCATGCAGTACAAGCTGCACCAAGGTCTTGACCCAGGTCAGCCATTCCCGTCTGTATCCATGCATCCATCTTGTGTGTCCATAAGGACACAGTATTTACACAATACCGCTTAAGCAGCTTTGGGGACCTTCACTAAACTATGAAGAGTACACAAACTAATTACCTACTCAAGGTCAAAGGGGTCAAATATCACAGTCATGTTTTAGTTATGGAAGGTAGTAGCATACCAATCGTAGTATTGTGATTTACTGCCAAAGATGCACTGTCAAAGGGACCCAGCGTTACAGGGTAAGACAGAAAAAGGCAGACGGAGTAGTGAGACAGAGTAGTGAGACAGAGAGTGAGTGTATATGACAGACAGAGAACAAGTGAGTGTGTGTGTGAGAGAGAGAGAGTGAAAATGAGCGAGTGTGTGTGTGAGTGTTGTGTCTCACCAGTGTGCGTGTGCCGATGGCGTGGTGCAGGCGCGGCATGTCGACGTTCTGGCTCATGCGGGACACCATGCGCATCAGCAGCTGCAGCCGGCGCCGGCTAGAAGGGGGCAGCAGCAGGGTGCACAGCTGCAGGGCCTCGATGGCCACCCGCTCCAGCTGGGGCTGCAGGAGAGCTACACACACACACACACAGACACACACACACACACATATACACACACACACACACATGCCCACGCCGCACACAAACACACAGCAAAAACACAAACATGCACGCACAGAGAAATTGATCCACAGACACACATACACAATACTCAGTGCCAAAGCATTCACAAGTGCCTCGTACCAAATACACAGCATCAACACAGATTGGCTTTTGGCTGAGCGCATGCATGCACACACACACACATACACACACACACACACACACAGTTCAAATGCTGGCCTACTAGTGTTAAAAAAAATTAACACATCTAGAGTGAAGATGCTGAACTCAGCACACAAGCACACAGCTACAACCCAGATGCCTACTGCTACCTTACTTTACATAACCAACGCTGTCAGAACTACACTGCACTACTACTGCACACCAGGGGTGGAAATTAACTTTGCAAATATGACAACATTTATTAGCCACTGGCAAATAAATGGCAAAACTCACCAGCCACTCAACAGTAAATCATTTTTTTGTGTCTGAAATCGATCAGCTTTCATATTTTACCAGCATTTGGTTGGTGGTTGGTGGCTGGTGTAAATTTCCATCCCTGCTACACATACATCCCATCTTGATCACAGCACAACACAGACACAGTTTCTCACACACACACACACCATTTTGACATAACTACATTGGTCATTGTGTATGTCAGGCCCACATCCATGAAGCATCACAAGACTGGGGCCACTCATCAGGGCCGGGGTGGTCTCTGCCAGCATGTGTACAGGAAACATCCAGAACAATCCGACTGGCTCTCACCCCCGCCCACCCACCCCAGTCACTAGCCTACTGGATGCTTCATGTTGCCAGTGCAACGAATAGACTCTATAATGACTGCTACGAATGAAAGCAGATAACATTTAGATATGACGTGATGTCTAAATGTTGGGATAAGTAATGTGGTCCACAAGAATGACGTTTTTAGTTCTTGTAGAAACTGATTTGACATCCTTTTTTTGCTTGTGATGTCTTGATGTTGAATGGAGTAAAGCAATGTTAAGTTTTTGTTAAAAAGCAAAAAAAAAAGCTTTTATGAGTGTGACGGTTATTAGTTGTATTAAATAAGAGACATGCATGTGTTAACAGAGATGCTACATTAGTATGTGAGACATGGCAGACACAATTGAAATGGTTTGAGTTAACCAAGATGTTAGATTATTCTTAAGCACACAGCAACACAGCAGACACACACATACACACACACAGGCATTAATTCACACAGCCACTGACTCAAGCACAAACACATGGTCTTACTTTGGTCAGGAGTCGGGCGGCGTGTGTGAGTGTACACAGAGGACACAGTGGTAGTGGCAGACACAGCAACGGCGGCAGTAGTAGCAGCAGCAGTGACACCGGCAGTTGTATTGGTGATGGAAGCACGAGTAGCCCCAGTGGTAGCCATGCCAGGCCTGAACAGGTCCACTGAGCTCTGGCATCGTCGGCTCAAGCAGTGGCCCCTCCGGAGGTCCAGGCTGCTCCCGCCCAGGGTCTGCAAACTGGGCCCTCTGACGTCCACGGTGGAGCTGAAGTCCGGCCTCACGGTGATCTCCGCCACGGGTGCGTTGATGCTGAAGCAGCTCGCCGACAGCTCTCCGTGCTCAGCGATGTCGATCAGGTTGCCCATGCTTCTCGGTCGTGCAGGTCTGGCGAAGGGCCCCGCGGTGACGGAGGAGGAGGAGGAGGAGCGGTCACTAGTGGTAGAGCATCTGCTACGAGCGCTCTGGAAACTGCCCTCCTCAGAGTCGGCGTCAGTGATGGTGGGGCTGCTGCTGTCGCTGCTACAGTTGGAGAGGCTGGCCATGGACGCAGACACCTTGCGCCCTACCCTGAGAAGCCCATCTGGGGGAGTGTTAGTGCTGTCGTTGTGAGCGAGGCCTGTTAACCTAGCGCTGGTGCTGCTGCTGCTGGAGGATAGCAGGTTGTCCTCCGACCTGAAGAGGATGCGTTGCGAGCGCCCCTGTCCTGCCGTGTCGTTTATGCCCACCGCTGTTGCGTCCAGACAGAAACTCTGAGGCCTGCGTTTGGGGGCTGGAACCGCTGTGCCGTGGAGGTCAAGGCAACTTCCGCCGATCACCTCCCCAGCACTGGCCCTGCGAGCAGCCTGAAGCTTCCCAGCGCAGCCTCCCCTGAGGGGCTTGGCCCTGAGCTCCACCCTGGAACTAAACACCTCCCTCATGGGTGAGTCGTCATTGTCGTCTCCTTCGTCCTCCCCACGACAGCCCTTGCGGACCAGGCTGAGCAGCAGGCACTCGGTGGACTTGAAGTTCACAGGGTTCAGGTGGGGTGTTTTAAAGGGCGGCGGGCAGTGGGGGGGCTCTGGGTTTTTACGTTTGCCTCTGTGAGCTTTGGGACCAGAAATGTAGCCACACAGAACTAGCACAGTTTGGACCAGACACAAGGAAGTAAGCACAAACACACACATACAGACAGACAGACAGACATACACACACAGGCAGGCAGGCCGAAGGATAGGGAAGACACATGTAGGACACAACACAGATTAGCAACAGGAAAAACTCGCATTCCACATATAAATGTTAGCAAAAACTTCAGGTTACACATCAGTAAAAACCATCAGCAGGTGAGTAAGAACTCATGAAAACCAGTACAAAAATGGCTGGAACACAATTGAAAAATAAATTACTGACATAATGTCATACTTTTTCAGTGTTGGGGTATATGGTTAATCTGACAGAACACCCTTGGTTAAAGAACTGTTTTGATGGTTTAAAGGGCAATAAAATAATTCTTCTTAATTAAAAACAACTTGTCCCAGCGTACAATAAGTCACAACACTAGGAACATAAATACATACCCAAGACATTGACAAACAAGTCATAATACTGAAATGTGAGGAGAGGCTCTGGCAAACTGCAGAAGTAGTCTGAGATGGTTTTAAAAACATCCTTCTCAAAACCTGGGTAAGATGGCTGGGTGGAATCGTACTTGGGCCCTTTTTCAGAAAAAACAAGGCCAGAGAGGCAGACATTTAATACATGCAGCCTTCATTACATTTCGTAGAAATTAAGGTTGTAATGAAGAGTGTGAAATGGGAGCACTGGCCAATTACTTAAAGTCAGAGTCCAAAACAGAACAGTTATGCCAAAACAAGATTTCACTGTTGAATTGCTCTTGTTAAACATCACTGATGTACTGTTTATACAATGTTAACCATGTGATAAAATACTAGGGCATGCACACATCTACTTACAGTTTGCCAAACATTTCATTGCTGACAGAACCCAGTGTGGGAGGTCATCTGTAAAGGGGGAAAAAAGGTCAAAGTTAGAGAAATGTGGCAAGATTTTGTTTTAGTGCCGCTGCAAGATGAAAGAACCCAAAGCCTGTGGAGCATGCACCGCACCCACCTGTCTTGTCCTCCAAAGTAACAACCCCGTGCTTGTTTACATGGGTCATGTTGTAAACAATGTGCTCAGAGTTGACCTGGGTCAGATCCAAGACACCCTCGAGTGAGGTCAATCCCAAAATTTTCTGCAAACTGACAGATGACATACTTCAGCACGCCATACAAACATTTCTCACCCAACAGGTGTGTGGTTATCAAGGCGTGCAACATACTGTGTTAAAGTTATGTTTCTCCAAACTTCCTGAGTGTCTTCCTCAGTCACGTCTCTGCGATGAATAGTTTCTTGAGGCACACATTCAGATGACAACTCCTGGCTCTCAGGATCAATATTCTCCTACGCGTGCACAGTTTAAGAACAATGACAATGGGATGAAATGACACTATTCACTACATAATGGTTGTACTGAACACACAAAATAGCAACACTGACATGAACATACAAAGAAAACTAACTCCTTTGACAAAACATACATAAAAACTTTTCTTACCAGAGTTTCTTTGTCAAATTTCTTTGAATTCCTGAATTTGAAAAACCTTTCTTTTTCTTTTGGTGTGCCAGACTTCTTTCTTAGAATTGTTGGGCAATTTGGAATAGGCTTCAAAGGGGACGTTGCAGGGAATCTAAAAACGCCAAACACCAGCACAGTAAGACACAGCACCACTTGTCTCTGTGACACACGTAAATGGTAATGTTTACCTACGCCTGGCAACTGAGTCACCAAGTATGTGTGAAATGCAAGGGTGTTATTTGCTTTGGCCAATACCTGTACAGTTGAGCATTGTCTTCAAACTCTTCAGTTCCCCATCTGCCTTTTATATCCTCAACGACGTGGTTTTTGAGAAACTTCTTCAGCAACTGCACAGTTTGTTGTCTGGTGACCTCGGGTCCAAAATTCTTGTTGTTTCTTAGTAGCTCGTGTAGCCAGTCTGCTGCAGCCGCTGCTGTGAAACAGTTCCCGTGCACTCTGAAGTGCTGTCGATGTTTCCGCAGGGGCATGCCCGCACGGAAGAGTTTGGTCACTTCATTCCACTGGAAAATAATCGAGCGTTTCCAGATTTTAATGCACAATTTTGGTGACAAAGACGTAAGGCCAGCTACTCTTCTTGCAAAGACAATGAGCAAATACACACCAAGTGTCGCTTAGGTACTTGAAAACTGATTTTGATTTAGACAAACTGATATATCCTTACCCTGTTACTTTATGATGATTTGAAAAGCAATTTGGTTACAGTTATAGTGACCTTGCCAACTGGTAGTTACATCAACGTTATCTTACTTACTGTATGCTTGTTCGCTAAAGTTAAAGACTTCGGCAATGTTCTTACCAGTTTGGTGGCTCTGTAAGGACCAGGTGTAATAACGTGATTATTCATATCGGTATCCATGTCGAAAACGTGTGGAAAGTTAATTAGTTTTCACTGTCCACCGTGCGCATAGTTCTGTCGTCTTCCTGTTTCACAGCAAATGTATCTATAGGCAGATTACACAAACGACTGACTGCATTCAGATTACACTGTTTAAAATTGCGAGCCTGGCTGCTGAGGCATTCGATTGGTCGGCTCTCTAGTCACGTGTCAAAATGAGTAAACACGGAAAATGTTGAAGTTGATCCTGCTGCACTCATTGGTTGATCCGTGTGAATCTACTGTCTATAGTGTGAATCCATCCCCAAAATAAGTAAAAATTAATATTATTTTAAAATCACAACAATATAATTACTTTGAAACATTAAACACGTTAGTTTTTTCTGTGATAGGACCCCGTGATCGGTCACTGCCCCCTTGTGACTGCGCCACATATAAACCTATTTCAGCTCAAATCATATGGAGCCTGTGGAGACAACGACCACAAACAATAAACTGCAACAACCACCAACAAATCAGTTAATTGACTCAATTGATTTATCTAAACTAGACGGAAACTGGTTGAGTGAGCTATATGTAGAGGATGCTTTATTCAAATTGTGAAGATATCCTCCAAACTGACTGTAGGCGGAACTGGCTCCCACCCAGCAGCCTGGTGTGAAGCAGCAGTAGCCTAAGCTATGACATCAGTTCAGCAGCTTTACTGTTAGTAGACTGTTGGATATGCCTCATAGCTGGGCACTGTGCTGGTTCATTAATGCCTGCATTGTGACCAGTCTAATTCCAAACCATTTTTTTTTATTGGGTACATTTATTCTGCGTTATTGGGATTTTTAATTTTAAGAGTGAACAAATGTGTGTGTGTGTGTGTGTGTGTGTGTGTGTGTGTGTGTGTGTGTGTGTCTGGAGAGAGAGAGAGAGAGAGAGAGAGCAGCAGTCAAGGGATGCGTGAAGCTAGGTACCTTGGTTCAATCTACTTTCAATCAACTGTGCCCTGAGTATGCATTGAAACAATAGCTGTATAGTTTTGAGCCTTGAAAGTCTCTGCAAGGGTTTTGTGGTCATCTGCTAAGGGTTACAATTACCTTTTGTGGAAGAGTCTTAGTTCTTTGGCAATACACAAATAGTAGTTTTATCATGGTAATTACCCACCCACCGTCCCACTAAACACTGGGATACTAATTCAGAGGGAAAGCATTAGCATATTAACCCCCTTTGTCTTAGACATTCTGTTTAGCCTGACAGTTTTTAAAAGATGGTCAAACTAATATCTTCTTTTAATCACAGTAGACAATTAATGTATTATTAATGATTACTTTTATGTCAGCTATAAGTTCTTAGTTCAAATAATCACAGGAATTTTGATGAGAAGGAAGGCAGGTTTGACTGTTGTGTTCACAGGAAAACTGCTGATCAGGAAGCAGGAGGCACTACTAGCTGCACTAGATGGCTTCTTTCCTTCGTGGCTGAATCCACCACTGGCCCTTTCAAGTAGAGGTGTCCTGCTGGGCTCTTTCAAGCAGACTCATAAACATCTAGAGTGTGGATCACAAATTTCATGGTGTAAAGTAAATCGGATGATCATTTCAAGCCCCTTTTGATTTAGTCGTGTTGTAAGTGAGTGGACAGGGGGGTGTTTTCTGTAGAGGGTTAGGGCAATTGCACATTTTACTGAGCTCACAAGATGTACTGTCAGAATATTTTGGCAGTCTAACTGTGGCATATGACTGTCAGGGTCCAGAATGCCACATGTGTGATACCTGTACCAGTGATACCAAAGGATCAGACACTGAACACTTCCAGGATAGTTAATAAAACACCTCTGGCCTTTGTTGATGAGCCCTACAACACATTTTACCCTGGTTTTATCCTCCCCTAATCATGTGTTATTACTGCCTCTGAACACAGGCACACATGCACATAGGGCTATTATTCAATGTATAGTTCAGAGACAAAACACAAGATGTATGCTTATATCTGTTCATTGAACATTAATCAAACAAATCAGTTACACAGAGAAGGGATGAAAGGGGGTTGATAAAGGATATGAGGCTGACAATAACAGGCATAGCTGAGGCTTGCCATTGTCAAATTAGAAATGCATGTGCTTACCCTGCAGGTTTGTGTTTATTATCATGATGATGTTCACTGAAAACAATGAGTCATGGGTGAATTAGTGCTAAATGCAGCATCTGTGCAATGTAACTCAATAAATAAATGAATAGGTGAAGCATGTCAAAAAGTAAATAAAAAGAAAATCACTATGCGGTCTCTTTAAAGCAAAATGACTGAATCATGTTCCAACACATTTTTTTTTGGTTACTGCATAAATATTTAGAACAAGCAAGCTTGGTGGGATACCCCCTTCAGTATCCTCAACTGGGATTTCTTATCTGTGCATGATGATTTATTTAGAGCGGTCGAAACCTTGTGAGACCTGACCAACTTATAGTCGTAGTTTTTCATATAGTTTGGATGTATGTTGTGTTCATTTGTGATGTTGCATTTCTGCATCACCAAGCATCTTCAGTTAAGGATGCTTGTATTTGTCTAAAAACAAGTCTCAGCTACATTTTACAGTGGACTTGACCCAGATTTGTTTGCATTTCATGCTCATTTTAAGCAGTATTTCTTGTTGTACAGCATGTGTTATTGAGTTTGCCATTTCACGGAAAAGTAAATCGCAAACCCTGCAATTTACTCAAATTCAAGAGTTTTTTGAAAATGCATTAGCAAATGGTATTCCATTAGTATGAAAATAATGTTTGATAAAGATGTAGTCTAAAAAATCTGGCTGTTAAACTGGGATTTTAAATATACTTGGTGTTTTCTTACACAGAGAGACTATTACCTACAATTCTTAATTAATGACATTTTGTTATGGCAGCTGGAAGATCTTTTATTTTTCTTTTGTAATGCATATGAGGCACCAACTACCCCTTATTTCTTTAAACTGTTTATCTTAACAGCAAATTAGCTATTACAATATGACAATATTATGAGGAAAAAGCAACAATGATATGTAATTATAGCCAATAGCTTGAGTGTTTTAGGAACCGTAAGAATTGCACCAGGTCCTCAACACTTCTCCTGTGTGGACTACTGTGTGAACTTAGGCAGCTTCTTCACTGATATTCATTTGTGTTTTGATGTGGTCGGTTGTTTTTCAGTGGGTCATCTGTCCTGAATTTCTGGAAAAAAGTAGCCTTCCTCCATCTGTCCTCCTCATGACATGTGACCTGGGGTATGTGAGCGTCAGAGCGGGTAATTCTGGCACAGCCTTGTCCACTCAGAAGGTGCTTGTATCAGGGTAGGAAACCCTGCAGCACTGATGGTTAAACAGCAATTTAGCATAATGTATTGTCTGACAAACACATTTTAGCACCTGGACCTTTATCAGTGTTCCAGGATTATCACACCAGAACTGACAAAAACATAAGGTTCCTGACACTGGTATGCCTTCAATGGTTCTAGTCCCAGGTCTTGTTTTCTGATAACAATGAATCGTAGCAGCTATGAGGGTTGTCTACAAGTAATTTAATTAATGCTTATTTTTAAAATACATTTCTTAAACAAGAACACAACACTTTTAAGTGTTTTGTTTATGCAAGTAGTTTTGACAAATGCCCTATTTTGTATTTTGTGATAAGGTAATGTTGCAGCTGTGTCTTGAACATCATGGAACCTACATGGTAATTGACTAAAAGGGAAACACTTGATTGAGGGCTGAAGGCGGATTAAAAATTACATCGTTTTGCCATATTTATATTGATATTTGTATTTTTTGCATGATGTATCAATATGTTTGTAGCTAATACCCAAAGCATAAAGTCACTGTTAGGATATAATCTTCAGAAATAAAGATTCCTTAGAGTGCTTTTCAATGTCCTTGAGATAAACATCTGAGGATGAGGAAAAGGTGAAAAAACACAGTAAAAGAAGAATACAAATTATTTATTGTGGTATAACATAAGTCTGTGGTTGATTTTGACACAGTGTCAGGCATATTACTTTGCTCTTGGTGTTTGTTTTTTCTAGAATGTATTATTTAGCCATACGTTTAGACAAATACAATAAGTAACAACTCTGCCAATGTCTAATTTTATGATTTGATCACATGTCTGAATTTAAAGTAGTTTTCTTCATAAAGCTTAAGGCTGAATAACTAAGCATATAAAGGACATGATGTTGAACATAATGTTGCAGCAGTGACATCAATAATTGTATTTTATGTTGTAGTTTTTTTGTATGCCCTGCTGGTGACCCCAAGGAGAAGCAAGGTAAAAAGCTTTTAGTTGTTGGAGGCAATTTATCATTCTATTCCCTCTAAAAATCTGTTAAATTCACCCCAGGTCCAAGAATGAATGACAAAAATAGAAAGCCTAACACATTGGTACTGCCAGTGATGTATATCGTGAGAACTGGGAGTATTGCTAGAAGAATATGTGCTATGATGTTCTATGAAGCCCCATTTCAGTGCCTTGGAATCGTCCTTGAAATCATCTTATCCACCCCCACACCCCAAGGCGCCGTTGGTAGGCACAAGCAAAGCTTTAGATTAACATGACTATGTTGCAGAGAAACAAACACTGTTGTGGCCCTCTTCACATGTTGTATGAAACCATTAGCCGTGTGGGAAATGTCATGTTCATGTACAAAATGGTGTCTTATGCATAACTGTCAAATGTCCTGTCCATGAAAACTATTTCATACTGGCCCACAGTCAAGGACTTTGACAACAGAGGACCAACAGCTCTTACGAGTTTTTATTTATATATTTTACACATCCATTCCCTACTGCACTGTGTTGCTAAGCAACTGAAAAATAAAGTAGAGAGCTCTGAAGTCATATACCCTCCCACCATCAGCACTCCAGTCCATACTCAGTGCATAAATACGGGGGTTTCAATTATGTGATGGTATTGTGATAAAACAGAGAGAACTGGGTAAAAAATGAGATAGTCATTGTGACAGCATTTTCACAATATTTCAGTTGACAGGAGAAATAGTACACTGTAGGCCTACTTGCTTTCAGAGAATATTAGCTGTGTGCAAAAATGGATTTGGCTGGATGTTAGCTAATAAAACCATGACTTCTTACACTTGTTTGACGTGCTGTCATGTTACAAGACATCTCCAAGACCCCCCACCCACCCTCACCCCCCGGAAATGTATGCGTTAAATGTGTTAGAAATGTTAGAAACATGTTAGAAATTAAATACTATAAAAATTGTTTTTTTTTTTCCTGAACTGCTGAGGGCATAACAGATGTTGCCTAGCTGTGTGAGCAGGAACAGAGGGAGAGGAGGAATTTACAACTTTTTTCAGTATTGAACCAATCTCCTCAGTTGCTATGGAGATTTGCTGGTGCGGAGTGTGGGCTCAAGTGTGGCTTAGCCTACTGTATACTGAATGGGAAATGTTTGGCTCCATACGACCAGAGTGGGCAGCCTGTGTTCAGTAAGAGGAAGTGCTTAAATGCTTAAAGAGCATTTAAGATCAGTGTCACCCATGTGCAGGAGGATGCAGTTAGGTGAAACGTGCGCAATGCTTAATTGATGCCATAATCTCCTGACTTATGGAAAATAACAAAAATATTGTTTTGGTTTTAATCAGTCCACCAGGAAATGTTGTTGTAAGTTGGTTCATGTCTGAAGACTAATTGACATAGAACACCTGTACAATCGCGCCTTAAAAAAAAAGTTGGATGTGATAACTTCGGAACCAATCCATGACGCGCAGAGGCGGGACCTTTCCCAGCCAGTTAACCTTTATGATTGACGTTGAATTTCTAAAGATCAGCGCAGCCGTTCAAGATAGGTCTACCAGGGAGGATGAAACTAAAAAGAGAGATGAAACAAAAAAGGACCATGTAATACGACGGGAAATTTGTTTTTTACTGTGAAGTGTCTCGGCGTCTTTCCCTCCAAATAACCGGATTGCAAAAAGAAGCCCCACTTGGAATCACCGTCTACTGCCATTGCACTACCCGGGTTGAAAATGAACCTGCGCCATGCAGTAAGTACAACTGATTTTCAGATACATTTTTAAATGTTCAGTGTTCTCCACGCGGTGCAGCATCGTTACATCATGCCAGTACTCCAGCGGCTTATCCATCTGCATTGTGCAGCGGTGAAACTACGCCTACTTTATCAATCTGAGGATGCATCGTGCATACTGCAGGTAAAGCAGGCTGTTGCCTGTCAAGAAATTTGAAATTGTCTACATGTGGTTGACTTAACGGAATTTTCACCACCTGGTAAGCTTTAAGTCTGTTATGGGGTATTACCGTCTATGATTCGCGGTGCATGGTTTCTCTTTAAGCTTTTTACTCGAGATCTGCAGTTCCTCTCAGAGAGACCGACATTTATCATTCAGAGCAACTTATACATTTCAGATCAGTAAGAGATGCACGGTATGTTTTCATAAAGGGTGTAATCTTTATTAACGTAATGAATGCATTCGGATATGTTAAATGACACGAGCTAAAACAACTCCAGGTTGTCTATTTTGCTGCAGGAGAGCCTCAGATTTCGCGAGTAAAATCCAACATTCTTATGGTATTACTGTATGTTGTTGAGCGCAGTAGACCTATGCGGTTATATTGCAGCTTACATTGCTTTTTTAAAATGTAAATATTGCTTTCCTCTGTCGTTATTTTGTCTGTAGAAATGACAATTTAAAGACTGAAATCAACTCACATCGCTCACATTAAATTGCTTGGGCAGACTCGCTATAATGCCATCCCCAAATGACTGCCTTAGATTTCAGTACAGGCTTCATCAGAATGATTGGCATGGTCTCATTTTCTGTCTTTTCTTGAACAAGACTATCTATTAATGGCTCAGTGTTGCAGTGTAGTTCTTTTTTTATTTCAGTGACTTTGGTAGGTTACTGCATGCTATATTTTGATAATATTGAAATGAAAAGACAGCAGTCTCTCAATATCAGTTGTAATCCTCAAACATGAAGGCCTACTGTTGTAAAGGTGTGCGAACAGCCCATTTTGAATGCATGTTTGAATAGATCTCAGCGATAGTCATCATTATCCTGTATTCAAGAGGGGTTTGTCTGTGGGTGGACTTCACATTGAACATCTGATGTGGGCCCAAAGTGTGGGGTCCAGGTCTATAGCTCTTGTGTTTTTTCCACATGTTAATAAGCACTTCAGTTTGTGAGTCATTTGACTGAATTCAAATAACTGAAAACTCCTGAAAGTTCCTCAAAGAAGTCCCACTGGTTATGAAATTAGATTGGGAGACATGAACTTGCATTGCAAGGTTTTTCACACACATATAGTAGAAGACCCAATGAAGGAGGTCACTATCATAATTCAGAGAATAAGAAACTATTCTAGATAATATTCTGGATTTCTGACATTGTTAATGCATGATCAGAGAATGGGTACTATGAATCACGAAGTGACCTAGTATTGTATGAAAATGAGGAACATACAGGTTATGTGTGGGTGTGTGAAAGCATCTCTGAAAAATTCTTACTGTATGAAAAGGCTGTCTTGTACCACTTTACCAAGAATGCCTTTACAGCAAATTCAAACCAGGATAAGTCCCTGATGTGGTCAATGATAGTAGCATGGTTAATAGAACACAAGCGATTTGCCCTAGTTAACAACCATAGCTATTCATGTCCAGTGCCATAATGTACACTATGGTCAGCGCAGAGGCTGTAAAAGGATACAGGGGCACTGAAAGACATTCATGGCTCAAAAATATTTCTAATCCCCCCTCCCATCTCCTCAGAATAATAACAATGTTGTGTGTAATTATGGTCTGTTCGGGCACCCCGGTCAGTGCAGAGTACGGGGCCCTTGGATTTGTCTAACTTTCCTACACATCCCGGGATTGATTCAGTACTAAAGCTGAGCAGAGTGACATCACTTTAAAACATTTATCATTTCAGCAACTTTGCCCTAATTACCCTGATCCAGTGAGCCTTCACCCGACCAACAGATAGGCTTGGACTCCGCTCTGAGGCATTTCTTTTTGCAAGGAGCGGAAAGAATAAAACAAACTCCATCAGTCTACTGCAAACCCCTCTGCCACAACTCACGGGGCATTGAGAAGATTGCACTGCAGTGGCTGCGACCGGTTTGTTAGAATGCCATGTGTTTATTTTATGAGTCTTTTGTCGCCTACTCTACTTGTCTCGCTGCCAGATGAAAACAAAGGGGCAATAAGGCAAAGGAGCACAATAGTCTGGGAGACAAAACTCTTTTCTTTCGTGCTTTCCGGTGCGTTTTTTTTACAGTCAGTAGCCTGAGGTGGTGTTGTGCAGAAGAGGCAGAAGGACACCAGTTTGCAGTTAGAGGCTCTGGGGGGATTGTGGTTGTGTTTGCTGAGTGTTGTGCATGGTAGCATAACATTGAAGGAGGCTAGATTTTCCTACTAAATAGCCCAACTGTGTCAAATTGGGTTAGGTCTTATTAGTCTATTCATAGTGGGCGGATAAATATGTGGATCCCTCTCTTGCATATTTTGTTTCTACAACCAAACTTTATATCCTATGAAATGGAAGCTACACATGTAAATTATTTACAGGGGTGTTGAGGAGGGGAGAAAATGCTGTACCTCTTGCTAATATTTGAATTTAGCAAGAGTTGCTGACAAACAAGAAATCCTTGTCAGGGATTCTGGTTCTTACAAGGGGTGTTGCACGGCCCTGATAAGGCTTACGCATAGTATTCTATGTGTGTTTGGACCCAAGGCACCAAACAAATGATAAGATCACTGTAAATGATACCACAACAGAGATATTGTTAATGTAATGACAATGAAACAGAAAGATTTTAAATTGTATTAACACACAACACACATAGCTTTTTTTATCTTTTACCCTAACACATACACGTTATACATACACGTACAACACATTATTATTTACTCCTATAACTATTTAAGAGTTAAGATGTAAGAAGTGTTTGATCCCTGTGTCTGTTAGCCTTGATGATTGTCACTTATAAGACATCAGAAGTCTTTAAAAGGTAATTTTGTCTCTTAAAGTCTTTGGGAAACACCTGAGAGCCATGTTAGCTGACATCTAATCCTAAAACACAGGAAGAGAATAACCTAGGAAGTCTGCTGATTAACAGCATTAACAACCACCTGCTCTTGACCAACCTGTGACTAGAGCAAGGGGACCGTTTGGCAACCTAGCCAGCTCTCCGCGTAGGCATTATGATAGATAATAGATGACTGCAGCACTGTTTTAATTTAAGAGAGTGATCTGTGGGAATGCTGATGAAGAAGAATGAGACTCTCGACTGCGAGCGTACTTAAGCCAGCAAAGGAGCCAAGGCAGGTGGTAGGCATAGGCGTACACACTGTGAGCAAACAGAACTTGGAGCCGATTAAGCCACTCAAAACCATCCGCTTTAATTGTTTACACACCTCCGTTATGGTGTTTGCATGATAATGAGCTGTCGTCTTGTATTATTGGCTGGTGGTAAGATGTGGTTTGAAAAATGTATGGTGAATGGCACAATGTTGAATGATAGAACATATGCATGAAAATCATAATTAAACAGCTGGCATATGCATATTTAGGTATCACTTTCATGGATTTTAAGAGCACATTTATTGCACTTATAGATGTATTGAATTTATAGATGCTATGCACATCAAGAAAACACCTGACTGGGGCTACAGGCCAGACACTTTGGTCTTTCTAATATTATTTTAACACCCTAAGAGGGTGTGAAGATAGCATGGCCGTAAAGTACCTCTTCCCTGTGCTTATTATTGTGTTTTACTCTCATAGCCCATTGAACAGAATGACTTTTGAAAAAGAACTCATCATCCACCAAAGCTGTAAGTGATGCTATGCTAAACTGCTGAGCAAAACAGGAAATGGTAAAGAATCATTACAGATATTACATGTATGAGCAAAGGATATAGGATCTCTGAAGGTCGTGGAATAAATAGACTATTTTGCACACCAAAGCAAGATTTATATTCAGCCTAAAAAAAAGCAGGCTACATCTTGTTTGTATACAATTTCTGCAGCATAGTTTCTGTGTGAATCCTTCTGGCCTACAATTTCCATAGCGTAGCTTCCATGTGGAAGGAACTGTGCCGTCTCGTAGGCGCTGACTGGCGGCAGTGATGTGGGCACCAGACATATCCGGTTCTCAAGGCAGACTGGGCACGCTCCGTGGATAGCTCTGATGAAGCCAATCAGATGAAAGTGGGTCCTCTGTCAACTAGGTCACCCTGGCCTACATTCACCCGTCCCATGGAAAATCTTCATGGTTTTTTTTTTCTCTTATCATCATCATCATCATCATCATCATCATCACAACATTGTGAAAATTAGGAGCGTGAGAGAAAAGGAGGGAAGGTTATGATCAAAGCAGGGAAAATGAGAACGTTATTATATAATTGTATAATTATAGCACACTATGCAATGCTAAAACATGCATACTGATTGTGTGGTTAGTTGTGCTGGAATGGTTCATGAAGACCGATAAAAGGTCTTTTATAGCTCTCTTTGGGTTGACTTATATTAGAATAAGCCATTAAGCTGTTCACTGACAAGATCTTATGTATCTCCATAGTGAAGTAGAGTGCATAATGGTTTCATGGCCTATAAGTCAAACATGATACATTGTCTCAGTAATATAAGATAAAGACTGAGCAGAAAGTAGAAAAGCGGTTATATTTTCAGCAGAGAAACCCAAATAGAAATCTGTCTCTTTTTCTTATGCTTTTTGTTCTGTGTATGTGAATGTGTGTATGTGCATACATTCATTGTATGTGTGTGTGTGTGTGTGTGAGACAGATTGAGAGCGAGAAAGGGAGAAAGAGAGAGAAAAAGATAGATGCATGAAAGTCCACGAATGTGTGATTGGTGGGACTGGGATCCCTGACAATGACAGTGACTTGCTTTGCTGTATATTCCTCTGTTCGAATCGGCACAGTCTTAACTTTCATTTTGAGCCTGTTTGATGATTGTATCAGGGGACGTCACAGTCTTATTGAACACGTCCTCAGTTGTCCTTCAGCCTGTCACTCTTTTGTGCTTTTTGTTCCCTCAGCGATATGACGTGACAGAGGGCAGGGTCATAGGTTCGTGAGTTACAATGATGAATGCGTCACACGCATGTTTAAATTGCATCTTACACGGTACAGGGACAATACAGAATATTCTTTTCTATTCCTGAAACCAAAAATTTCACTTCTTCATAGCCTTGGGTTGTGAAAAGAGAAGATCAATACTAGGACGTGCAAATCAGTGGACCTTGTATTAAGCAGTAATTTCCAGATAACCTAACCTTGACTTTGAATAGCTATAAGGAAATGTCAGTTCTTGAATAAGAATACCTGTCATAGAGGCAGTTTTTCCTAGCTAACCATTAAAACTGCTTAGACATTCCCCAAATACTACACTGTTTTGTCAGGCCTGGAGTAGGCTTCATCACTTACTATCTATTCATGACCTCCCTGCACATTCTCATGCCAAGGCAGCTTACTCAGAATTAAAACACTTGAGTGCAAATCGATGTTTAGAGCCACCTCAGTAACAGAAACAACTTGATGTAATAATGGTTTTAAACTGTCAGCATAACAGAATATTGAAGCCACATCTGAGTGTCTTCTGAGGGCATCTGCTTTAACACTAAACTAAGTCTAAGCTGTCAAGACATTTCCAGAAGATGCTAATTCATTGCTGCTGAGCTGGAAGCTGAATGCTGAGTTGAACTTACACAGCAGTACTGCACATTTCTAGTATGGAATGTGACGTTCTTTATTAGATTCACTGGTGTGTCACATAGCTTTCACTGTTTTCATGTATGAGTGGGCATCTTTTGTGTGACTGGTAACATGTGCTTGCTGTCAGATACCTCAGTGGTATGCGGGCGTAGGGAGTTTCTGTGTCTCTTTTCGTTCGCCCAATCACTGGCTGGTGTGTTTTGCTCCCGTTGTTCTATCTGTGTGTCTGTCAGTGGGTTGAGTAATTAGCTGCACATATCTGCTTGGGTTTCCATGGTGCACACGTAGGCAGGCACCTCAGCCAAGGCCAGCCCACACACACAACCTGGTGCCGGCTCTATCGCCTTGTTATCATTAGCATATTATTCAACTGGGGGGATCTTGTGTCTCCGAGCCATCGCCCCGAAAAAATCTGGACGCGGCACCACCACCACCACCGCCGCCGCCGCCGCCGCAGACATATGAGTCAGTCAGGCACTGAATTTATCACCCGCTTGGACTCACTGACGGTGGAAGGGGCTCTGCCGGGTCGGGTTGTGTGGTGCTGTTTGGCGGTGGGTTGGGTTGTGTGCAGATTGACTATGTAACCATTGGTGGAAAAGCCACAAAGACCTGCAGCCGCCCACACAGATGCGCCAAGGCATCGCAGCTTAACTTCTGTTGTTGGACAGAAACACACATCCCTGGTTTAGCTATTTTAGATTAGCATAGATTTTATTTTTTCTTCACAGCTTTTGTATAGTCCAACATTGCAGCAGCATTGGTGCTTTCCTAATTCCATCTGAAATGTTGTGCATAATTAGCAACCTGGGATATATGGTCTTCCTCTGTTCACTGTTTCTCTACCTGCTTTCTTTCTAATGTTCAACGGATCTTGGCAGGCTGTGGTTTGATGGCACTGTGAGATGAATCTCAAAGAAAGCACTGTGGACCTAAGAGGGCGTTTTGGAGACCCGTGGCCATGTGAATGAGCCCTTCTGGCCGACCGTTGGCTGGTTGGGCTGGAGAAACCCCCAGTGCTCCCTTTGCTTCTTGGCTGTCAGCCCTTTGACTCATCCTCACCCTGCTCTGCTGCTCTCCGCTTCGCTGCGTTGTGTTGTGTGTGCGTTTGGGTCATGAATATGGAGAGGGCATCTCCTGGCTCTCATTGCCTCCAGAACTCACAATGCTGCTGCTGCTGCTGCCGCTTGCTTGCTGCTCGTCTCTGGTCTTCTCCCCTCTCCTTGCTTTTCTTTTCCTTTCCTTTCCTTTCCTTTCCTCTTGCTACTCTTCTGCTCTCCTCTCTTCACTTTTCTTCTGTTCTTCCTTGCTGTTTTCTGTCCTTTCCTCTCTTCACCTCCTCTCAGCTTTCCACTCCTCTATTTACTCTTCTGCTCTCCCTCCTTTCATCTGTCCTTTCACCTCCTCTTCTCTCTCCATGCTACCACAATTCTCTCCTTTTCTTTTCTCCTCCAATCTCTCCTCTCATTTTCTACTCTCCTCCCATCTCTCCTCTCCTCTCCCCTTCTCTCCTCTCTGCTCACCTCTCTGGTTCCCTCCCCTCCTCTCCTCTCCTCTCCCCACCTCTCCTCTCCTCTCCCCTCCTCTCCTCTCCTCTCCTCTCTTCTCCTCTCCTCTCCCCTCCTCTCCTCTCCTCTCCTCTCCTCTCCTCTCCTCTCCTCTCCTCTTTTCAGCGTTTGGCTCAGCTGTGGCTTCAGCTCTGGCTTGTCCGCCCACCACCGAGCTTTCATTTTAAACAGCATGTAGGCGTCTGCACTTTGCACTGTTATTCTGTTTGGGGAGAGGTGGTGTGGTGCGGTGTGGTGGGATGGTATGGTGTGTGTGTGTGTGTGTGGTGGGGGGATGGGGATAGGGATAAGGAGAGGGTGTTGAGTATGAGGAGGGGGGGGGGGCATAGTGGTTGCTATGTTCCAGTTGAGCGCTGACAGGGGGGGGGGGGGCCTGCTGGGGGTGCCGGGGCCCTGCGCTCTCGCTGGCTGCTTGTGCTCGTAGGGGGTGCCAAACGGGCAGCATACTGTACCATTTAACCCTCCCTCAACAGGGACCACAACACAGCAGGCTCTCAGAGGGTTTGAGAGAGAGGACGGGAGGAAGGAAGAGAGAGAGGGGGGGAGAGAGAAAGGAGAAAAAGAGAGAGGGAAAGAGAGAGAGAGCCTCTGTTCACTCCTGGCATCAGTTCCCATCCTGGGTGATGTGATCACAAACTGATCGCTCTAAATAGAATGGTGTGAATGCAACCATGTATAAGGAACAGACAGGGAGAGTAAACCACTCACACAGACGACATTCGAGATGGACATGTCCATGTGATTTTAACAGTGTATGCAAATGTCTCCCAGTGAAGGACAGGCTACTCAATAGACATTTGCATGTCAATGGGGTTTTATCAGCAAAAAATACTGTTAGAATAGAAACCATAGAAATTTCTTGTAAGTTTTGTCAAACGTCTTTGGTCATTTGGTGTGTCTAGAACATTTCAGTAAATGCACTCTGTCTCTATTGGTTTGTTTCTTCTTCTTCTTTTTCCTTTTCTCTTAATATATGGCAGACTTGACGTAGGAAGTGCATTACTGCCATCCGCTGGTTAAAAACCATGCATTTGGTGGTGGAATGAAAGTGAGTTATGTGTTGCATTGGTTTACTTATACTGCGGGGAAGCACAAGTGTCACTGAAAATGTGAACCTACATGCAATAGCTGTCCATCTGTGATCTGTCCACCCAAGGTACTTGTTAAAGCTAGAAGTAAACAGGACCACGGAGGGGTTGAAATGGAGAGAAATGCAGTGGAGCAAAAGGAAAAGAAAGAGAGGAAGACAGTAGGTGAGTGAGTGAGAGAGAGAGAGAGAGAGGGAGAGAGAGAGGGAGAGAGAAAGAGAGCTGAAAATGAGAGCTAGTCTTCATTTGGGGGAGAGATAGGTACAGGGAAGGATTGGGAGAACGAGAGACGCACAGAGAGAGCTTGGAGCAGAGACGCACATCACGCTGTGGAACTGTCCTTGGTAATGAAGCCGACACGCATAAAAAGGACGTCTCTTTGGGAATATCTTGACATGGGCATGAAAGTTCCGTGTCTGAAAAGCCCCCATGTTGAACCAGGAAATGACTGCACTCCTCCCCGTGTCCCAGGCAGACTAACCTCCATCTACACATAGGCGCTAATTAACAGATATGTTCCTCCCACTCTGTGTTGTGCTGCAGTGTTTCAGTGCCATGCTAGATTTACTGAATTCTAGGCAACACACTAACTCTCTCCCTGGGCTCTGCATTAGAAAGAGGACTTTGTGGACCAAAGCCAACCAACATAGCTCTCCATCCTTCACTTCACAGCCCCTTTAAAAAACACTCAAGAGGCAGGCCCGGCAGTGGGAAATAGACGAGAGAGCGATAGAAAGAGAGAGAAAGAGAAGGGGAGAGAGAGGGGGGCAGAGAGAAAGAGGCACTGCTGTCGACTTCATCTATCTAAATTCAGCCTAGATTTGTATTCAGATTGAGATACGCAATTCCTCTTCCTCTTTTGTCATTCACAGAATTGCTGTAACAACCTGTTTTGCGAACATTCCTTAATAGTGAGGGGATATATTTTTACTGGGGAGTTGACACCTCCTTTCAAGTACCACAGCAGCAAATCCAGAGGTCAATCCTGTTTCTTTGTCATGACTGACAGAATGGCAGTTGTTCAGTTTGATCAAAGTACTCTAATAAATTGCCTGCAAAGCTTTGTGCTTCATGCCAGTTGTGCAGGGGCATCGAGACAAACTTATGCAACCTATCCTAATATCGATTAGACAATTCTTCAGTTACACAGAATAAATATTTAATGCAACACAAAGTAAAAGGTTTTTGCCTTTCCTGTTTCCAGTCAGGGGTGTACCAAAGCTGTCAGAAGTAAAGAAATAATTTAACACCAGTAAAAACAAAGCACTTCTCTTTATGTTATAGTATTTAGTACAAAATAACTAATGCTATAGCACCCAAAACTTGTTCAGACATAAAGAATGGTTGGTGTCCTGTCTTTCGATGATGTCAAAATCCAGAGAATAAACCAAACAATCAAAAAAATGCAATATTACCTGACCGAACCGTCAACGTTTCTGAGAACTTTTCATTAAAGTGGTTTGTTCATCAAGTAAGGACTATTGCACTCTTTGATTTGGTGTATTGCAGTTATAGTCAGTGACACAGCAGTACCTGTGGTATACCCCTCCAAGATGTGTAGGCCTCCTCTTGCTTTCGTGAAAATCCAGAAGATAAAATGATGTAGAGACAACCATTGTAAGGTCAGATGTTCATTCACTACCCCTATCTCTAAGGTGTCAGATAACTTACAGGCTTTTAATAGAAGATGAATTTTTAATGGGGCTCTGATAACAACATCCTTATAATAGAAGATGCCTTTTTTGGTTTATTTAAAAATGATATTTCCACATCTATTTTAACAACTTCCAATTCAAAGGACACTTGTGGTTGCAAATGAACTGATTTATCTAACACATTAATCTAATAATTACTGTGATTATGTACAAAACTGCTCTAGTTATCATTTCTGTTCCTTTAGTTGTGTTCTGTTCAGTTCTTCTTTTGGTCTTTTTCTGTTCAAAGGTCCTGTCTCAGACTTCTCTGTATAAGCTCAGTGCATTTCACTGTGTGTGTGTAAGTGTGTGTGTGTGTGTGTGTGTGTGTGTGTGTGAGAGAGAGAGAGAAAGAGAGAGAGAGAGAGAAAGAGAGAGAAAGAAAGAAGGAGAGTGATGTATATGTTTGGTGTTTGGCATGTGTCATTCTTTAAGTCAGCAGTAGTCCCGGCTCTCTGATGGGTAAATCGGTGTTCAGAGTTCCTGAACCCAGCAGGGTGGAGCGGCACGATGTGTCAGTCAATCTCACGACCCCTTGAAATGAAGTATGGCCCCCCTGCGCCGCTGCTTCTACCTGCTGCCACATCAACACTGGCTGCACACCGAGTCCACAGCGCCGCGCAGATATACAATCATCACCTGGGGAACTGGGGTGGGGTGGGGGGGGGCTCGCTGCCAACAGCTCAGAAGCGGCTCAACGCAACTCTGCTAAACTGCTAGGATTGCCATTCCTGTTTACTGTATGAGGGTGTGCTGATGACTTTGTTGAAGCTTTACAAACACATTGGGTACACATGGGTGTATGTGTGTGTGTGTGTGTGTGTGTGTGTGTGTATGTGTGTGTGTGTCTGTCTCTCTGTCTGTGTGTGTGTACATATGTACATGCATACTGTGTGTGTGTGTGTGTGTGTGTGTGCATTGTGTGCGTGTATGTGTGTGTGTATCTGTGTGAGTGTGTGTACATCGTGTGTCTGTATTGTCTCCGTGACAAATTGCACTTCCTCTCATTAAGTCTTTTCTCAACAACACGCCGCATCTTGCCGGCAAATAGCATCATGGCAACATGAATAATCATACGGCTAACTACGGCTACAGGATGTCAGCAATCATAACCGCACCTAGATGAGCGGAGTGGGGCCTGTGTTTGCACACCAGCTCAGAGACTTGAGGTTGTTATTACCACACCACCATTATGCTCATGGGTTTGTAAGCACACCTATTACTACTCTGTGATGGGCAGGAGTGTAGTCGTTTATCGGTTGTTCTAAGCGTATTGATTGCTCCTGAGCCAGTGTTCATTATCAGTATCACACAATGTGATGTACTTCTCATGTAGATCAATTTGTTTTTTTTTTTGTTTTTTTTAACGCCTCCGTCCACTGGGCTGGTGTCTTGCGCAGTGTGAGTCATCTGAATTTTTTTTTTTTTTAAATGCCCAGCCCACCGTCAGCCCACATCGGGTACTGCGTGCAAGGAAATGACCTCGTGGAGAACTTGTCGTGGTTGTTGTCGCCACCTCCAAACGGATGACGTTAGCCTGAGTAGATACCTTCATCCAGAGAGACACACACATGCACACACACACACACACACACACACACACACACACACACACACACACACACACATATACAAACACACACACACACACACACACATTCACACAAAATTACTTGGAACTCAGCAACTCCATCAAGTGGAAATAATGGTTTTAATAGAGGTGTCCTTTGACCTCTTATCAGACAGTGCTGAAACCATGACGCCAAATGGTTATTTTCATGCTGTGAATTCTTTACAAATTTTCATTACACAATTTCTCTGTTCATTTATTCCTCTGCTGTGATGTACCCCTGGTGAGTCACATACACACACATACACACACACACACACAAATACACACACACACATACACACACACACATACACACACACACACACACACACACACACACAGACACACACAGACACCAGCACAGTGGGTTTGATGGACGGGAGGAGGTTGACACTGTAGGGTGCGAGCTCCATCTCAGTCTCATCTCATCAGCATGTTGCATAATCACATTACCAGCAGGATCAGACGCTCCCCATTTATTCACATTTGTTCCGAAGGATGCACACTTCCTCGTGTTCGCCTCTGAATATGCATGTCATAGTCAGAAATTACATTGGCAACACAGAGCCATGTTGGGAGCAGTCAACCCACTCAGAATACACTTGATTTATTTATTTATGTATGTATGTATGCAGAGACTCTGGAAGCTAGCTGGCTAATTGCCTCCACTTGTATTACCCAGAAGTCAATGTTTAGCAATAAATATTAGCATGTTTATAGTTGTGCTGGACAACATTCCCTGAAATGTCTTCAGTCTGGGGTTTTTTATTTTGTAAAAACAAAAATGGTTAAGCCACATTTCAATATCAGTATTTCAGTGATTTCTGTTTTTACAGCCATGAAGGTAGTAGTGAAACCTCTTTGTGTAGGTGTATGAGAGGGGCAGGTAGGTGTTTGAGAAGGGCATGTAGGTGTATGGGAAGGGCAAATAGGTTTATAGGAAGTGTAGGTAGGTGGGGGACCTAGCTATGACTTGTTGTAATGGTTTGTTCTCTGAATAGAAAAGTGTTCTGATGTTTCTATCATCAGTCATTCTGAGTTTTTTTATCATCAGTGACACATTAGGTAGGAGAAAAGACTCTAGAGTGCTGTGGAATCTTTGGGTAGAAGTCGAATACATAGTAGTTTGTTTTGTTTGAGTGATGTCACAGGCAGAAAATATAATGGATTCTGATGTTATAATTGTTTTTTTGAGCAAGTGGGATAAAATAATGGAGTTAGATGTCATAATGGTTTATTTTTGTTGAATGACAAAGGTTTGAAGGAATTCCATATGCACTGATCATGTCATAATAGATAATTGTCACTGAGTAATGTAATAGGCTTTGATACACATACAAAGCCTGTCATAATGCAAACGATGCAACATATTATGCAGTCTAATGTGTATAAATGAAAGTATGAATAATGTCACAATGGTTTATTTTGTTGGAATGAGGCTTTAGTTTGGTGGCCCTAATAGGAATGAGTAATGTGTAATTGTTGAGTTGTTGAGGGTACTGAGTGATGCAGTGCTTGGGAGTCTGCTGCACATAAATATGGTAAATGGTCTGCTGTATATATAGCAGTTTCCCACTCAGCAGCACACTCAAAGCACTTTACATGTTAATGCCTCACATTTGCCCATACTATGCTCTCTCTCTCTCTCTCTCTCTCTCTCTCTCTCTCTCTCTCTCTATCTCTCTCTCTCTCACACACACACAAACACACACACAAACACTGAAAGGCAGCCCTACAAGTGCAAATTTCAAGGACACTTTGACACAAGGAGGACTTAAAATTGAATCAGCAACCTTCTAAAAGCTTGTTGGGTCTGTTACCTCCTGTGGTACAGGACTAAAGATCATCTTATTAAGGGTGGTGGTATACGTCTGTGCACACCACAGCATGTGTGCAATATGTGCACAGTGCACATAAAGCTAACCTTAAGTATACTTGTTTTGTTTCCAGCACATGTTGGGGCTTTGTGTAGTTCAGAGGCTTGTAGCGGCTTCTGGAAGCACCCAGCAGCGCATAGCCCAGAGCTACCAACTGGAAACATGGATGGTATCCAGGTTGATTCCAGAGGTATGCCAGGCCCTATGGAAAAGTTTTTAATTGGAGTTTTGTTGTGGTATCATTCCAGAAACAATGGAAGAAAATTGTGTACCGTTGCATAGCAGTTCAGTTTGAAAACTTTAGCATCATTACCCCTTGATTTTTTGTGGTCAGATTTTCGGGTTCCACCTCTTGTGATCTGTTGCTTTATTTGTTTGGTTCCCTCATCAGTCCTTCCATAAACCAATAGAAGAGATTCGTATAGGTATTCTATTTATACCTTTCTTCCTCCTTTCACTGAAAGATTTGTTTGGGAATCTGTTGTGAGGGATGTAGTTTATTGCACTCTCTTGGGGCAATATTCTGTGTGCTCATTCGTCATTCTAGTGTGAAATTATTTTGTGGTCTATGCGCCTTACACGCAGATTGCACGGGATTTTGCTGCTATCGGACACTGCTTTTCTTGTGTGGTCGTTAACCTTGCTTTTTATGCATCCCTCAGGATAAGGTTAGGTTGAGTTTTCAGTGAAAAACAAAATGACCAAAAATGAGGAACAAAACATTACTCTTTTCAAAAAAATAAAATATTAATTAAATTCAGTTTTTCCAGTTTATACGTTTTAATCATTTTTGTGCCACTATTAACTGTCTGGAAAGTGCTTGAAAGTGCTTCACTTGAAAGTGTCTTGAAAGTGCTTTACGGAGCGCACAGAGATATGCACACGTATAGATATTCGCTGCTGTTAGAGATGTGCTTAGCTGTGCAGATTAATTGGCAGAGAAACTGATGTACTGATTCAATAGATGAATGCACTACTGCCAAGTTGATTAGCAAAACTATGGCACACAGTAGCGTGCGCCATGCCCTCGTAATTTCTGAAAACCTTTTGAAAAATATATTGCAAGACGCGATCTGTAGTGTCTTACATTTGCATTCTGTTTCATTAGAGGTTTAAAGAGAATGGGAGCCTCACGGCTTAATCCCATGCTCACTGAATCACAGTGGTATGTGCTAATAGAGATATTCCCCACCAGCAGGTGTGTTTTGCTGCTCTGATTAATTGGTTGAGAGGACGACGTACTGTTTTAATAGATGAATGTACATTGCCAAGTTGATTAATAAGGGCCTATCCCTGTCATTACAGAGTGGGCTGGTGACTCAAATTAAATGGATGGCTGTGGCAACTGACAGCAGGGTTTAATGTATTAAATGTGTACACGGCCTCTTAGGCAATAAATACAGCCTTGGGTTAGAATATGTGTGATGCCGTAGATATTCTTTTTGGAGCTGGAACGCAGCCATTGGAAAACAGGATTCTTTTTTAGACTTGTGATTACCACATCATACTACTGTGGCACCACAGACCATTACCCATTACTATTACTCCTCTACCTAAGCCACGAAAAGACGCTTGCCTTGAAATGACAAGAAAGAAGATTGTATTCGTTATTACCATGTAATTAAAGGTGTTCATTCCTTGAAAGTCATGGGTATAGTTTCAGAGGAATCTATGGGTCTGGACTAATATGTCTAGTTACCTTAAGCTATAACAGAGCCATATACTGTATAGGTTCATTGACGGCATAGCTGTCTACCTAAACAGAAAGCAGACAGTTTGGGATCACAGCAAAATTATCATTTTTTACATGGTGATATGAACAAGGGCCGAGGGCTGTGTTGTGTTTTACACAGATGGATCAGATGAATCTGTCTGTCTGTCTCGCTCTCTCTCTCTCTCTCTCTCTCTCTCTCTCTCTCTCTCTCTCTCTCTCTCTCTCTTTCTCTCTCTCTCTCTCTCTCCCCTATCCTGCATGAGGTCTGTGATATGTGTGTGGTGTTCTTTTGACAAGGCCCAAGTGAGTCTCTCTCCCATTGTGAGCTGTGTGTTTGGTGCCTGCTTTTGTTCAGTAGGTGGAGCTGTGGTGTCGTTGCCAGGCAGTGTTGCGGGGGATGGTGGGCTGTACTGCGTTGGGTTCCTCTCCTACTCATTATTTCCTGAGTTGCCCGTATCCATCAAAGCTTTTGACCTTTCCTAAGAGGTCACTGATGTGATACTGATTGTGACGTACTGTTGTACAGTTGTATAGTTGTATAAATACATATGTTGCCTGTGACCATTCATTACTTTAACTGGGACCTCAGTATACAGTGATGTGGTTAAAATGCTCAGGTTTATGCCTCAATTTGTTAGATGTCATGCAGACACTCACAAAAGTATCTCTTCTTCGCACGATGAACGTCAGATGATTAAATGACAGAACTTAACTGGCACCCTCTCTCTTTGCACTTCTCTCCTTCGCTCCCTGCAGTTTCCATGGTAACTCTTTGTAGCATGCCTGGTTGCCGGCCCACTCAGTGTTCTCCGTGTGAAGTCACAAATAAAACATGCTCTCTGTGTTCCTTCCGTTCACCAGCACCGAGCTGCCACCGCAGTGGCGTCCCTGGAGCCTCCCAGGGTTCCTCTCTCCCAGGCTCGGCCTGACTGGCTCCCACAGGGGCCGCACCTCTGCAACTGTTCCCACTCCTGGAAAGGGAAAAACATCAGATCACCAGATGAAGCTTCAAAATTTTGAATGCTACACACATCACCCTGCGTGATATTTCAGACCAAAGCCCCTCATCAGATATGCAGGTCTGATAACTGATGAAGGGATGGATGTCTGATGAAGGGATTGGACGCATCACACAAGGGAGTATAAGATAAAAAAAAAGTTTGGATTCTAGTCTTCTTCCAGACTCTTCTTTGACTGTTTTCTCTTTCCAGTACACAAAGAGCTGTCTTTTTGATGTGGGTGCTTTGTGTTGGCTTTCCTACTCCCACAGAACTTTCCAGAGATACACTGATCACACATTGAGCCTGAATTTTTAGTCTCTGGAAGTGTATCGTATAGCTACCATTAAAATGTTTTGAGCTACCGTTGAAATTCGGAGAGCAGGTTTTCAGTAGTTTCTTGGAATACTGACAGATTATGTCTTTATGACTTTGTTTCCCTTATACTTAAAGATGCAGGATAATGTTATTTCACACTACAAGTGAATCATAAAGAGAAACCAACATGCACACTCCCTTTATCTTTAGATGCAAGATGGTAGACCCAGATCTGGAAAGACAGCTGCCCAGATCCAGAGCAGGACAATGTCTTAGACCTGTGTAGATATGGACGCCATGGACATGGACATGGTTGCCTACTTTCTTAAAAGCTTCCATTTCCTTTGTCAAAAACTTACCTAGTTTACAGCCGAGTGTCAAACTGATGTGAGAAGCATCTGATTAAGGATGGTGCTGTTGTTGGTCATGCTTATTTGCCAATTAATAATCTGTCACAGTCCCCATTGAACCGACCCACATTGTTTATATATTATTTAAAGAATACACAGGTACTGGGGTACCTATGTGGCTTTGCTTTTTGTCAGACCAGGCCAGATCCATGTACAATCTAACTGCTGGCTTCCTAGTGTGTAGTAAGTGAGATGAGATGTGAACACACACACACCCACGCACATCACACATGATTGCAGACACACAAACATGATTTTAGACACACATCTATGCCCACACACAAATGCACAAACAGAACCGTGAACCATGCTGGTATCCTCTGTAATGCACGGAATGATCACAGTCATGTCACTGTCCTGTGTAATTACAGTAGACAGCATAAAGCACAGTGTGCACTCACATGCTGTATGGCATGACAGATGTGGAGGGTCTTGTGTGGGAGTTTCTGTTCATGCATGTTAGAATCTGAGACATGTTGTGGGCTTCTCTGCATGAGGCCTCCACAACAGCAATGGCAGCAGAAGCAGCATTAGTGGTAGCAGTAGCAGTAGTGTGCCTATGATTAGACTCTGGGGCCCTGGGGTCTGTGTTGATGTTATGCGCACGAGCAGCTCACATTTGAAAGGGCCTGACTCACCGCCACTGGGCAACACCATGCCCGCGTGTAAGTAATAGGCTTGCCCTCACACGCTTTGGCCAGTATGATCTTAATGAGTCAGTGCTGGCTGGCTGGCTGGCTGGCTGGCTAGTTGGACAGGATCCCAACCAGCGCTTATGGGGGCAGCTGTGCAGAAGCATGGGAGGAGGAAACTCATCATTTAAGAACACCATTGAGCTTAACTACCCACGCGCACCATAGAGCTTAACTGCCCACATGCTTGTTTGGAATGCACTAGCATTCTGCTTGATTGTTCTCTGAAAGCACCCTTGAACTATAGTGGCAGTTGCAAAAATGTATACAAGAGTAAAAGCCTATTCGAAGTAAGAATGTCAAGGCTGTTCTTGTGAATGTAAACAACTAATGGAGCATAACGTCTTGTAAAGTCTAATTGATTCTGATTGCTGTCATGTTTTTTTTTTACATTCTTGTAAATTACACTGCGTGTATGCGCAATGCGCAATGATTGCGTTCAGTCCTGACATTATCGTTATGGTTGAGGTATGGACTGTTGCCATCTACTAGTATAAAACCAATGTTGAAGAAAACATCTTTACTGTTATCATTGGTTATATTTGTCATATATATACTACTGTATATAGTTATTCCCTGGTGTGAATGACCCTTAAGGTCTTAGGGACACCAGCATGATCAGTTTTGTTAAACAAGTAGACAGAAATGCATGCAGAAGAATAGCCATTCACAATTAAATATCACTGCGAAAGGGCTGGGTTACGTTAACAAGATGTTCACGTGATGTTTTGCCTGACAATCTGATATTTCCTACTGAAATCCCCTGAATAATTCCCTCTAGCTGTTTGTCTGCATGACCTTCCCAGCAGTTTGGTGTGTAAAGCTTTGTTTGAGTTTTATCTTTGTGCATAAACATGGCCGCCTCTCTAGGCTTATTTAAAATTCAGTGATCTATAGTTGCTGTAGGCGATGGTTATTTTTTTTTCTTTTCAGCAGCATTCAGACACAAAGGGTCAGTAACTTTGAGGATGTCAAGAAAGGCTCATAATCACTAATGATGGATTCTGAATGTGAACACCTCATCTGAAGAAGCACCAGGCAGACAAAGTCAAAGATTCTTTTGAAATTTATTTCAGTGGACATGCCTGCAGGGAGACGTTTCAAGCATCCAACGGTAGGAGCAAGACAACAAATCCCAGCAGGCCTGTACATTGGAATAACTCTCAGCAAACTGTGGTTTCACCTCACCTTCTTTAGTATTCTGGTACACAACTTAAATCTATCAAGAAATGAGTAATATTGTTTTCTGTTGATCTTTGCTACTGCTGAGCATCAGCATATGTGCAGCACATTAATCCATCGTCTCTAAGGCCACTGGAGTTTTGGAAAGTGAAATGAATAGCTGGTATGTCGGCCAGACCGTCAGACTGTCCAGCCTGGCTTTGGCCGGTGGGCTACTCCTGGCCATGCCCTTTTGATATTTAGTCATTTGGAGGTGAAAAAAGGTTTGTAGCATGTTGGATTTAACCGTATATTAAAAACATTGCAGTATTAACAAGTGCAGTATACATATCATAAAGCACAGCATGGTACATCCCTATAAGCTATGCTCTTTGAATTTTGCACATCAAAATATTTAACCGGATGAAGCCCTGCTGCTCTTGATGCTCTAACTCATAGCACAGGCAACTCAGTGTCCAAGGTCTAGATGTGAATACAAAGCTGAAAGATGTTAGTTTCCTGTGTGTTTACTGTAAGTATTTGTTCATTTATCACAAGTCACCATATTGTCATTGCAACTTTTATGTTATCCCATATTGCACATTTTTTTGTGCAGCCTTCAGCAGCTTGCAGATTAATCTGATGTCCTGAATTTTCCCATCCCTTTTTGCAGAAGTGCTGTAATGTGAAATACTTTCAGAAAACTTGTTGACTCTCCTTGAGCCTCTACAGCAAGAGCCCTGCTCCAAACACCATATTGTACATATATTTTGCTAGCAGGCTTATATATGAACAGGACAAGGACAATCCTAGACTGCAGCCCCCCCAAATATATGTTCTAGTCCTGTATGAATGGCTCTCATTTTGAAAAATGTCATATATGCTACTCAAGTGTGAATGGTCAATTCTTTTTAAAAAGTCTTCACCTAAATTTCTGAAGTTTTCCCAAAGTCTGAATCTGTAATGAGATGGTGCCAGATGCAGCACTCTCTGATGTCCCAATAGATACTGTACTCATGTTTTAGCCACAGAGCAGGAACCAGGAATTGTTTACACTAGAATTGCCCAGCGTAACTTTCAAAGGACTTGTTCACTCACCCATCAGGATAGCTGATTAAGATAATGGTCTGATACAAGATAATGGTAAATAAATATAATATTTGGCTCCCCACAATAACCCCTTTGTTGGTCATGATATTTGGTGAAAACCACCTGTCAGCTCCCCACAACCCCACTCCACACACACACACACACACACACACACACACACACACACACACATACACACACACACAGTTACAGTAGAAACATTTGTTATTCATATTGTACATGTGACCAATAACTCCTTTGTCTGGCAACTGTTGCAGTTTGACTCCAGGTGTTTACCCATGACAACTTTTTCCAGCTCGAGCTTCTTTGATGAGATGGTTGTCAACAAGTAATCCAAGACGTGTTGGAAGTCCCCCCCACTAATCTATATGTCTGTTGGTTCGCCATCAGGGTTGTTTACAGTTTCACTGTAGCACATCCTGTATTTATCATCAGGGGCTATGCTCATCTGTAATCACACTCCTGTGTCACCCTTTATTTCTGCCTCGGTATGGATGTCGGTCGGGGAGAGTGAAAATGAGTGTTATCGCATTCTCCCAAGAAAGCAACACAATAACAACTGATTCTCCATCAGTGGTTTGATAGCACCATGTTGATGGAGACACTAATTTGGTCTGTGCTGGCCTTTGATTTCGGCAGGCCCGTTGAACACACACGCACACACACACACACACACACACACACACACACACACAGACATGGGTCAAAAACTGTTCTCAGAGAAGGTCATTAAATAACCATTTAGGTCAAAATATTGTTTGTTAGTGATTTTTAAATTGAAAAGTACACATAAGTATACAAATCATTATTTTGGTGGAGAGAAAAGCTTATCCCTGCCCTTTAGTAGTTTAATGATGTGTATAATGGGTGCATTAACTGAAGGAACATTTTGGCCCTGTCTGGAAGAATCTTCGTCTGAGTCGCTTCAGATGGAAGAAGGTCACAACACTCTAGCCAGCAAGACATGAGACATGACCTCCATTTGAGCTTTTGAATCTAACAGTGTTTGGCAGTCGTGACCATAGAGAAGTAAACATGCTGTAAAGAGCAGCTTTTACCTAAAACTGGCTAGTGACTGTGTATGAGTGGTGCACTCCATGAAGCAAGAGTGGCCTTCCTATTGGGCACACAGGTGATTTGTATAGGGCCATACCCAGGGGTATTTTGCACTATTTGTTGTGGCTGTGCTGTACAATTTGTTGAGCTGTGTTTTGTGTGCTTGTATCGATTCAATAGATTTATTGAATGTAGAGTAGGGCTGGGCAATAATATCGATATATTTTTGAAGGAGATATGTAGTTAAGTCCCCCATATTGAAATATTTTTGATGCTGCAGTGCCTCTGTTCCCCTGTGTATGTTATTGTGTATATTTTTATTTGCATAGCTTTAACTGTGAGCTTTAAGAGCAGTCTAATTCTGTCTAAATAAAGCAGGTTGTGTTTTACTACTTGTGGTGTTGAGTTGACACAAAACACTTTCCTTATCCTGTTAAAAATATCAACATGTATTGTGTATCGCCAATTGGCCCAAAATATATCAGCATATCAGTTTTGGTCCATATCCCCCAGCCCCAGCGTAGAGGATGAATATGTTGTTCACTGCACCTAGAAAGCACACCATTGTGCTCCTCTGCAGGTAGTGTTCCACAGAAAGCAGTGTAATGCCTCTGCTTGTTTCACCAAGGAAATATCAAGACACCAGAAATACCAAGTAGGCCAGAGTGAAGCATTCTGGGATGCCTCGGAAGTCCCAGGGTGTCATCTAACTACTCTTTTATTCTGGGGGTTTCATGCTTGAGCGAGACATCCGTGCCATTAATGAAGGCTCGTATCGCGCAGTCTGTGCTTCACATATTGATGACTGTGAATGGAACCAAAATGGCAAGTCTGAGCAGAGCAGAGAACTCCATTAAAAGGGCCTCTCTCAATGTTTCCTGATATAGAATTTTTGAAAATTGATAACAAGTCTGTTAAAAGAAAAGAGAGTACCATTTTGTAAGGTAGAAGATCGACTGTGAAATTGCTTTTTTTTTTGGAAACAAAAACAGTTAATGTTAGAAAACTAGTGAAGGAATTAAAATCAACCCCAAAATGTTTTATTAACTGTCAGATGTTCTTTGATACAAATCTGGACACCACCATATATTTGGAAATCTAATACACATTTGCAGTTTTTTTTTACAGAGCAGTATAGATGCATGACTGAAAACAGCATTACTGAAAATATAAAAGAAAGGATGAACATTACTGAGAATCTAAAAGAAAGGATGATTAAAAATAGAAGGCAGAGGGCCATGGGCAGGTGCAGGAGTGCGCCAGTGTTTTGTGAGTGGCAACATGTGCCTGCATGGGTGCCTGCAGGGAGACTTGTTCAGATATTGCAGTGATATCTCGCTCACATGGAGCACTTCTCTCCTTTTCTCTCTTCTCTTTTGTCCGGTGCATCCCTGGGGCTCTCTCGCTCTATCTCTCTCAGTTGCACGCATGCACGCACGCTCACGCACACACACACACACACACACACACACACACATGGTCTTTGTGACGAAGAGAGAGAGAAAGAGGGGAGAGAGAAACGCAAACATGTAGAAAAACAAACAAGCACACAGAGCCAGACGCATGGGTTTCCTCTGTCAGCGATAAGCGCAGAGCCCATGATGGTCTGTGCGTAGGAGTCCGCGCACCTCAGTAGAGGCGATGTTGACGATGCGTCCCAGAAATGGAGGGCCGTAGGGACTGCTGTTCCACTTTACCCCCCTCTCCTCTCCTCTCCTTTCCTTTTCTCTCCTTTCCTCTCTTCTGCGGTCCTCTCTTCTCCTCTCCTCTCTTCTGCTCTCCTCTCTTCTCCTCTCCAATCCTCCAATGTGTTCTGGTCTCCTCTTTTCTGCTCTGCTCTCCTCTCCTCTCCTCTACTCTGCTCTTCTCTCCTCTGCTCTGCTCTGCTCTTCTCTAGTGTCTGTAGTTTACTTGTGTTGCACATGGCTGAGAATGGAGAAACTTTGAATCTGCAGAGCATGCTTGTTGATGCAAAGTCACAAAGGCTGAGCACACAACCGCTCAGTTCCCTGTAACACTGGTTCCTCTGACTACACAAACCAGTTCCTTGTAACACTGGTACGTCTGACTACACAAACCAGTTACTAGAGAAACCAGGCAAATTTGACACATGATTAGCAGTAAAACACTTTTAAACCTCGATAATTTGCAGAGGAGCTTTGGTCTGATTGTTGCAGATTATGTTTTTAAAAAAGTTAGCAGGTGTGCTTTTAAAAGTAGTAATAGTCTTCTACACCAAGTCTGTTATGATTTAGTTGTTATGCTTGAACAAAAATGCATTGTTGTTTTGAAGAGCTGAGGGCCAAACAGTCTTTTGTATACAGGTGTAACCCCCATCTATGTCACCAGACACTGTTTAAGGTGTAGAAATCCCCCCCCCCACACACACACACACATCCACCCACCCACCCACACCCCTTTTGGGCGAGATATTGAGGGCAGCAACGTTAAGCGAATCTGTTCCATTAAGTAAAGTGATTGAACCTCAGGTTGGCATGTCTAAGTGCTGCCTAGGCCGCCACAAGAAAGGAACGCTTACACACTCTCTTTCTCTCTCTCTCTTTCTTTCTCTCTCTCTCTCTCTCTCTCTCTCTTTACCTCTGTCTCCCTCTCTCTCTCTCTCTCTCTCTTACTCCCCCTTTCTCTTCCTCTCCCTTTTTCATTCATTGATCGCTGGCAGGCGCCCCCTTAGGAGTCCTGATTTAACAGCGTTCAATCTCAGCCGTTCTCCCACAGTCAGGAGGTTCATTTAATCAGTTCAGCTCCTCCCCTACCCCTACCCCTTCACTGAACACAACACACACACACACACCACACCAAGGGAATCTGTTAACATGAAGCGGTCCGTGAGACGCTTGACTGCTGCACACACTGGCCTGATATGGCCTTGATCTGGCGCTGATAATGCCCTGCTTTAGCCCTGAGCTGCTATTTGACATGGGCCTGGCCCTAAGGTACATTGATGGAAGCCTGTGCTGCTACAGGACCTTTCCAGTCACAATTCAACAGCATTCCCCTTGAACTGTAGTAGGTGACCAGGGTCCCTATTTTTGGTCATCTGTATTTGGAAAACCATAGCTTATTTTAATGATATTGCAAAACTTGGACTTGCAGAACTTGGACTGTCCCTGTTTTTTTAAGAGTAGGTCCACAGTTTTCATTTCAGAGATCTGGTCACTAGGCCTTTTCCTTTCTCCTAACTGTATTTAGAAAAATGCCAATCATGCCAACTAACTTCTGCACTGAAGGCCACCAGCTTACTAATTGACAGAGAGAATATGATTGCAGTCAGGGCCAGTGGCACTAGTGATTGCATAAACTGTCACAGCACAGTTAAAGCTGCAGAATTCTACAGAATTCTAGAAGTCTAAAGAATTCTCAGATGAGAGTCGGTAACGTTGGAAAATTCAAAATCAGGTCCCGTCCCCAACCTCTACTAAGTTCCAAAATCGATTCCCAAACCACTCCCCCTGTATAGACAGGGCAGTGCACAAGCTGTGATTGACAGGCAGCTATTCCTCCCCCTTAACCTGATTGGTGGAACAGAACTGGAAGTGGTGGATTTTTGCCAACCTAACTACAGGCATAGGGTTGAGCTAGAGAATTCCAGTCTGTTCCTAAATAGCCCTTTTCATGTACTACTTCCAGAATATCATGACAGTTCCAGCTAATTTGACTGAAAAAAAGTTACCTACTGCGGCTTTAATGTCTCACCTGTAGTGCAGTGCTGAAACAGTCTGCACTGAGTTAGTGCCTACTGCCGTCCATTATCCTCCTGAGCCTCACCCAAGCAGAAGGTCAAGCAGAGGATAAGGCCTCTGATAGCATCTAGGTCTGAAGAGACCCTGGAGGTGATTCTGACTGGTACATCATCTAGCCCTAGTCAGTCCAGAGCCAAGTGATGTCCATGATGAGTGATTAGGCAGCAAGATTGGATATATTTTTGTAATAGCTTACATTTGTAATCATGTTGTTGTTGAGTATTTAGATAGATAGATAGATAGATAGATAGATAGATAGATAGATAGATAGATAGATAGATAGATAGATAGATAGATAGATATTATGAGTAGGCCTATGTTTGTTGTCCTGTAAGTTTTACTGTTATTCAAATGTCAGTTACTGTTATTTCAATGCTGTAAAAGGCTAAATATATAAACATGTAAGTAAGCAAGGTGAATTATGGATAATATAAATTGCATGTCCATAACACACAGTTTGAAAATGAAAAATAGAAAAAAAGATGGCGTTGGAAGCGTTTGAAATGGCTGTTATCTATTGAGTGCGAATTTAGTTCTGAGGAGCGCCTCCAGAAATAGCCACGTCTCCATGGTAAACCGTCAGTGCTGCCGCTGTTTCTGTGTCATCGTTGAGGTTGGAAACTGTCCATGTCATGCCGCTGAATCATTGGGCCCCCCCCTCACTTTGAATGAAGCCCCTTCCTGCCTCCTTAGTGACAGAGGTGGAGATCCCTGGTGGAAAACCTGCCAAGTATCCCTTCTGCCTGTGCACTGGACACAGGTGATTTCATTAATTAGCTGATCTACCTGCCTGATGATTTGCAGCCCCATTAAGATCAGCTGTTTCAGAAAATGGTTGGATGAAATATGTGGCAGGGTTTTTTACTTTTTAAAGCCAGGATAACCACCTCTTATAGAGTCATTGGGCCCTCCCTGTCTCAGTGAAGCCTCTTAAGTTCTGCTGACTGAGGCTCAGGGATTTGAAATCTCCTCTGTCAGGTCTGGACAGATGAGAGAAGAGAAGAGAGGCCTAGCAGACTGCATATCTCTTCCTCTCTCCCTCTCTTCTTCTATCTCGCTCTCTCTTTCTCTTCTCTCTTTCTCACTCTCTCTTGCAGTGGAAAGAAGTGAAGTTGACTCACGGTGTTCTTGGAGAACCTAAAGCCGTGCTAAGGCCCCTGTGTGGGATCCTGCTTTCTGTGCAGAGACTGCTCTACTTTCCTCCAGCTCCCCACACTCTCTGATGAGTTATGGTCCTGACCCAGCAGCTCAGTCAGAGGGGAGACACTTACACACACACACACACACACGCACACACACTCATATGCATGCACATTGCACACTCACTCTTTCTCTCGCCCTCTCTCTTTCTCTAACACACACATGCGTGCACACACACACATACACACTCACATTTGCATGCACACTCTCTCTCTGTCACACACACACACACACACACACACACACACACACACACACACACACACACACACATTGTAAATCTATAGACCACACCAATCATTGCTCACTCCACAGAAAACAACAATACCTCCAAACAATACCCCCAATGTATTTTTTTACACAATGCCATTTTGTTATGTTGAATAGCCCTCTACCGATTTCTCAGGACTAAACATCTTAATGCTTGAACAGGTATATACAGTACAAGTTTTGGCATAGGAAGCCATGCCTGTCTGTTTGTGAAACAGCAAAATAAGGGATTTGGTCAAGGATTAGGAATCAATGCACAGCAAGCGCTCTGCAAGAAACTGGTCAGTTTTTTTGTGTGAGAAGGAATAGAAATATCCTAATCTAATAGAAAAGGTAGCAATTTGGAGCAACACGGATCTAAACTTAAATTTTAATTTACGGTGTACAGAAAAGGGACTAATGTTTAATGCTACCGCATCTTCATCATGGGCTCATGCTGCTCAAAGACTCTGATGGAGATGCCGCACCATTGAAATGTTAGTCCACTTCTCTGCTGTGCACCATAATTAAAATTTAAGCTTACATCTGTGTTGCTCCAAATTGCTACCTTTTCTATCAAGCCTGTCGTGCATTGTTGATGCACCAGGTGTATACAAAAGCGCATTGGATCTACTTCTTTTTGAAATGATCCTAATCTAATGTTTGTCATGTATTATTATTTTTTTGCTCAGGATTTGCTGGACCTTAAAAAGCTGCAACCTGTCGTCGTTCTCCCAGTACTCCCAGCAGCACCATGGACCATCTAAGCAGACGCGGCGCCTTCGTTCCAGTTTGACGTCCGAGGGGGGTTTGCATGGATAAGAGGGCGAGGATGTGGCAGGGCAACGGGTTGGTGAGCTGGAAGACTGTCGCCACACACCTGTGAGTCCTCGGGGGCAAGTCTGTGATCCTTGGCCTTGCCTACACATAAGGGGGCTAAAGAGTCTTCAAAGGTTGTCTCGCCGTCAAGTTATAGGTAAGCACTTGCAATGGATACACTTACTTTGTGTGTATGTGTGTGTGTGTGTGTGTGTGTGTCTGTCTGTTTGTGTTAAGCTGTCTCAATGGACAGGACAGACATAGGACAAGGATTTGCAAGAGATGTGACATGGCTAGGTTGCTGTTTTTAATTTTGGAGGCAGTTGTTATGATATATATACAAATGCAGTCATGGGTTGTGTTGTGTAGTGAGATCTTTCTGTGCTGACCAGGACTTGGAATAAGACTGGAATAAGACAGCTTTTTATTAGGTCATTTAGATGCACAGTATATAGTGTGTGGAAAAATAGAGGGTTGCACCTTTGCATTTGTTTGCTTGATTTAAAAGATGGTCTGAAAAAGTCTGCAAAAAGCATGTTTTTATTTATTTATTAAATTGTGCATAGAGAGCCTGAGAAAAACACCTTTTCCACTTGTCCTAATGTATTTCTAAAGTCCCAGAAAATAAAGATGTATGATTCTTGAGGTATGGTCAAAATCTTCCATTAACCTGTGCACTTTTAGGAAAACGGTGAACATGTCAAACCACTCTACATGACTTCACCTGTGACACACTGAAGCTTCTTTCATAATGACGCAACACATTCTACTTGCATGAGATCCTGTTCTAATGTTTTATTTACGTTCCTGTTACTGGAGCAAATTGTGATCAGCACCAGTGCCATGGGTGAACTTGGAGGAAAAATATGTATGTACTGTATATACACACACACATATGTAAAACTACATATGAACACACACACACACACACACACACACACACACACACACACACACACACACACACACACATAATACACCCTGTCTACCCTGATATCATGCAGATTCCTTGGATAAAAGCCTATAGAAGGTGTAAATATGGCTTTTATTTCCCTGTCCTTGCTCTGATTGGACTAGCCTATGTGACACTGGCAATGTGGAGTACTTGTGTGTTGTTATGGGATGGCACGTGAGGTAAGGTGAGGTGTGCTGTGCGGGGAGGAGAGGGGGTCTGTGGGATGACGGAGCAGCTGGGGCCATTAGGCGTGTGGTGCTGGAGGTCGTCTAGGAGGGCGAGGGAAGCTCCGTAATAGGTCCGCTGAGGGGAAGTGCGGTCGGAATAGGAGTCAAGTAACTTCGTCAGACCGCCCTGGGCTCTCCTTCACAGAGAGATTGCCGACAGCTGGACACCATGGTGCAACAATTATGATGAAGCAAGCCTCTTTACTCCAGGAGGAGTAGGGGGTGGGGCTGTGTGGGAGTGAGGGTGGGAGGGGTGGGAGGAGAGTGGAGTAAATGCTGTGGTTGAAGGGGGAGGATGAATTGAGAAGACACAGAGCAGATGTGAGAGGATCACAGTTTTATCTTCCAGAAAGTTTGACAGAAGGGTGTTTTTAGATCCTTAATTGCAACATTTTTCTCCTGGTAAACCCCATGTCTGAATGCCACAGAGTGTGCAGCATTCACAAAACACAGCAGAAATGTGTTATGAAAATACCACCTTTTAAAGTTGGGCAAGGTGTGAGTCTGTGTTTGTTGTTAGTTTTTACCTACACACTTCCTCAGCCTTTACCCACAATCCACCTGTCCTGTTCTGTTAGGCCTTCCAATTGTGTGCATGTGTATGCATGTGTGTGTGTGTGTGTGTGTGTGTGTGTGTGTGTGTGTGTGTGTGTGTGTGTCCTTGTGTCTGTGCCGGTGTGTGTCCTTGTGTCCGTGCCTGTGTGTGTCCTTGTGTCCATGCCTGTCTGTGTGCGTGTGTGCGTGTGTGTGTGTGTGTGTGTGTGTGTGTGTGTGTGTGTGTGTGTGTGTGTGTTTGTGTGTGTGTTGAGTGAGAAGGCTGTTGGTGGAAGAACAGCTCTTGCTCTCAGCCATTAGGCCAGGTGTTCTCATTAGCACCCTGGCTCTGGCCAGCAGGGGTATGATGAAAGAGTGTGTGTGTGTGTGTGTGTGTTTGTGCGTACGCGCTTGTGTGTGTGTATGTGTGTGTCTCTGGGTGAGTGAAGGGGAACACCCTCACCATCCACCTGTTTATGAGATGTTAACTCAACAGAATCATTGACTTTTTCAATACATTTCGGATTATCTTCAGTCATGGTAGAGTTTAGGTTTTCAAGATTATACTGGACATTTACCCTGGACCTGGCTCATTGAATAAACTATAGAATAAAGTAATGACTAATTGACTACTTAAATGAATGAATGGACGATTAAATGAAAATGAAGAAAATGAATGAATCAATGAATGAATGATAAAATTTGTTTCACACCTCTCTGCAAACTCACTATGTAATAAGACATTGGCATGAACTACAAAACACATCTGATTTTAAAAACAGTCATTAACTGTGTATAGTTATGTGAAAGTGCAGTAAAACAGTACATATTGTCAGAAAAACAGCCAGTATGTCTTTTATTTTCACAAAAGTCGGTCTTCGTCCTTTTTTCCTGTTTAAATTAGCCAGCGGGGGCGGGGAGGCAGTCTGTGTGTGTGTGTGTGTGTGTGTGTGTGTGTGTGTGTATTTTTGGTTGCTGGGTTTTGCAAATGTCACAACCTCTGTTTCAATATCACTGCATGGTCATGTGCGTCACTACTAACAATGTCATCCCCGATCGCAACCACAATTTTAAGTGGTTGCCTTTCCCATTGTAGCTTTGTGAGAGAATTGCTGTTTATTGCAGTTAGGCAAACAAATGCACTAGCAGTGTTTACAAGTTGTTTTTTGGGGGTGAGGGGTTTGAACAGTTGGCCCAGGAGACCTGGGTTAGAGTCTGGCTCGAGGACATCTCTCCATCACCCTCTCCCAATCATTTCCTGAGGTATCTTCTCTGTGCTATTGAAAGGCTGAAAGCCCAAAAAGTAACTTGGGAAAAAAAAAAAACATTTGCCAGTTTAGGGTAGGTTTATGATATGGTCTCGCATCTAAACCAGGCTGCCAAATTAAGGCTCAATAAAGGCGTTTGACTGTGTGTGGGAACGGGGTGGTAAGTGCTGCTTCTGACCCTTCCCAATTTATGCCTCCTGCCCTCCTCTTCAGCGTCTGCTCTTAATGATGTTATTATTCCTTAGTTTGTCCCATAAGGGCCAGTGTAATGCGTAGGCCCACTAAATTAAATTGATTACTCTGACTTTTTAAACTACCGAGCACAAAGTGACAGTAAATTTTTATTGCTGGCCAGCTTTTGATCTGCCCTTTAAGTAACAGTGTATTCAGTTAATTTTTTGGTTGTTTTTTTTTGGTCATTGCTGTGCTCTGTAGGGTGTCAGACTCAGAGTGTGTTTTCCCATAGGCTAAGGGAGGGGTAGGAAAATGGAGGCCGGGGGACACTCTTTGACTGGGTGTTTAGCAGCTCTGATGGTCAGTGTGTTCATTCAGCCGTGGCTGTGATGACATTTGAATAATGGCAGTCAAGGCCAGTCTGCATGCTTTTTGTCTCAAGTTAAAATAGCTTACTTTTCGCCCCTCAGCTAAGAACAAATCCTAAAATATCTTTTTTATGTTGGGGTTATTATTTTATGACATTGCATTAAAACATTGCATTACATCACATTTGTATGTATTCCTTAGGATTCTGAAGTGGGTTGTAGTTTAGATTGTGAATAATAATGTTTTAACAGTCATAAAATAATGTGTCATCCTGTCAGTCCTATCAACAGCCCATAAGACCCAATATCCATTGTCCACACCTGGAAACAATTATTTAAATGAAAACTATTAAAACCTGAAATTTTGCTCCTTCCTTGCTAGAAATGCATACAGCAGATATATGTAAAATTGATATGGATGTGGCCCCCCCACTCTTGACAAATGGATCTTATGTAAGTAAGCTCAGTAAACCGTACTGTACTTTATCATTTTTAACATCCATTTACCATAAGCAGTGAACTAATATTAACTGCTTGTAAAGTCTATATACCATCCCCTGTAATAAAAACGTGTTTGCTTTGACCAAGGACGTTGGGTCTGCCCTGACAGGTATGGGCAGCAATGAGTCATAATAGATCAGCCAGGCACATTTTCCCATATGATGCCTTGTAGATCAGTGGGACTTGTTGTCATGGCAACACTGGCAGATGGAGCGGCTAACTGCACCTCAGCTGAGCGGAGCGGAGTGGAGTGGTGAGGTCCCCCGCAGAGAGGGGAGACACTGGGCGCCGAGGCTTCCGCAGTACTCCCACCCACACACACACGCACATGCACAAACTCATACACACACATGTACAAACACATACGGCCATACATTTCTTTCTTTTACTCTTACATTTCTTTCGCTCTCTCTGTCTTGCTGTCTCTCTCTTACACACGCACAAGCATACACACACACAGTTTTGACAAAGTTCAAAATGAACGCGCTCATAAAGTCCTGTTTTCCCCTTGTTTATATTTCCTGTTGCTATGGTACACTGAGTGTTCCATAAAATCGAGACAGATATGATTTCTATTTGTATGACATACATTTAAAACACATTCTTATTTAGAGCACACACACAAATGGGTTAATGACCAGGAGTCATGCCAGTGGGGTTTCTTACTCGCCGTATCCGTCAGTGCGTGCGACATTGTGACGTCACCAATGCGTCCGACCCTTTCAGCCCGGCGCTTGACACGTACCAATTTTCTCCTTCATCAGAGGTGTCATAATACCACAGTATTCAAACAGTTCAGAAAACCCTGCATTTCAGAGGAGTGAAACGTGACTGAATTGCACAGGTTTACATCCTCATTAGGGAAGTAAACTGGATAAATCCGAAAAATTTCGGGTCAGTGTGTGTATTTATTGTGTTTCCAGCAGTATAAGCCTATTCATGTTGAATGTTTTTCATTAGGAAAGACGTTATGAGTATTGGTAAGACGGTAGGATAAGACAAAACTTTGCCAAATAAACACATTGCAGGCTTGCCCCATTGTTGATTTTGTGGATAAAACTGAATGAATCCTAAAAGTTTCTGGTCAGTGTTTGTATTTGTTGTGTTTCCAGGCTATTTGTGCCAATAGAAAAGACATGTTAGGCTGACAGTTACTAGGCTAAAGTTAGCTTAAAACACACTCATCATGGCCTATTGTTTTGCATGGGCTGTTGCACCAATGTTGCACAACAGTTACAAAATTTGGTGTGTGCATGACTTTACAAACCCCTAAAATCTACCACGCACAATGGGGATCGACGTCATTCTGACGTCACTATGTTGCGTGTCATGACAACAGTTGCTACTAGATCAGGGTCGTCCCATCTGCTTTCAAAAAGCTCTTGGAAACCCTTCTCTTCCAAGATCATCCTCCTATCCTGACAACTCCAATTCACTAAACCGTCTAACCTTCACCAACATGCACCCTCAAGTTGTTCTCCTTGTGCTTATTCTCCTATTCTCCTATTTTTTTGCTGTGGCTTTGTTTTATTTCTCAAGGGTAGCTGCTTTGGATAAAAGCATCTGCTAAATGTAATGTAAGGTAATGGAGGTGCTAAACATGGGCCGGGTGAGCCTTTTGGAAAGAACCGCTATCTGATATTGATGGTGGAGCAGTGGGAGGCTCCCCCTGTGTTTCAGGGGCTGACCGCCTGTCAAGGGAACTCCTGGAAAGGGGAAAGAGATCTGCAGTGCATAGCAAACAGCGTCCTCCATAGACCTGTGCCCATCACTGCTGGTGTGAGAGCTGCAAGATAGGAAAAGAGATGTCCTGACAAAGCCCTCTGCTCCATAGTGCATCTCTCTCAAGCCCTTGCTTGGGAATAGCAGGCTTTGGAAACATTACATTATCCAAACGTTTGTGTAAACAAGAATTAGCGTATTTTCTGTAGATTTTGCATTTCATGGATATTTTTAGGTGTGTCCTTGCATTCTGATTTTCTGGTTTTGTTTTTTGAGAGGGGTTGAAAAGCCATGAGGTGCCAACGCTGTGTTCTGAAGCACGATTAGTGTGCCGTGTGGCTGCCACCCCACCTGTGTTCATTAGCTGAAGGGTACGTAGGCAGCCCTGAGGCTAGAGGTAGACGTGGAATCACAGCTCATGTCCTAAATTTGACACCTTTCCTGGCAGCAGCCCAGTTTTCCCTTCCCACCCCACCCCTCCCTCTTCAGCCAGCCCTCCCCTCCCCTGCCCACTCTCCTGCCGTGCCCCCTTTTCTCACTGCCTGGCGCTGCCCCAGGTCCACCCCGCTGCCTGTGCCTGTGCCTGTGCCTGTACCCGTGCCTGTGTGTGTGTGTGTATTTGTGCATGTGAGTGTGCCTCTGTGTGTGTGACTTGTGATTTATGAGTATGTGTATGGGTGTTTGTGTGCACATGCATGTTTGTGTTTGTGTGTGTTTGAGAGAGAGAGAGAGAGTGTGTGTGTGTGTGTGTATGTGTGTGTGTGTGTGTGTGTGTGTGTGTGTGTGTGGAGCAGCAGCTCGAGTTGGGCTTAATTATACCAGCATGGCATCTGAGTGCCAGCCTGTGCCCTGCCGATGTGTCGGCTTCGCAGAGAGGGCATCCTCTTTCTCACCTCACCTCACACCGCCTCTCCACCGCTTCCTTAGTACTACACACACACACACACACACACACACACACACACACACACACACACACACACACACACACACACACAATCCTTTTATCACACATGCGCACACCTTTTCCATTACATATAAATACTCACAGACCCATACCGACTTCCACACATCACTTTCTCTGGCATTTCTCTTGTACACATAGATTAATATGCATACAGACTTCTTCCAGCTCTTTCGTACACAGACTCACTGTGTAGACAGGTAGTGACTAATAAAATGTCTGCATTTCTGAAATGTGTAGCGGTTGGTGAGCAGCAGTCTGTGTCTTCTTCCACAGCCCCCTCAGTCTGGCAGACCCAGACACAGCGTCACTATGCATAGGCGCTAAGACACCAGCAAGAGGTTTAGGATTATAGACCTCCGCCGACACTAATAGCACTTTGTAGATCACTATGCAAAGGCGGACACCAGCATCATGGTTGCACTTTGTTACACTGTACCTAATTGATGTGACAGGGACGGTAAAATAAAGTGTGTAACATTATGTGCTTACACTCCTTCCTTATATTATGTACTTACAACAGCTTCTTCCCCTCTGCACTCAAACTGCTGAACAACACTTAATATGGATTAACATATTAGTTATTTATTTATTTCTATTTATTTATTTCTTCCTCCCATCACCTCCCCTGTCAGTCCTACCTCCCTGCTAGACTTATGGACTGCCCTCCGACCAAAAAATTACCAAAGACTTTGTTGAGTGGCAATAAAATGATCTTGTATCTTGGACACTGTACCATAGGGTTAGGGTTAGTGTTGGGTATGTGCAGTGTGACTACATAATATTACATGTTGTAACATGTTTATTCACCAAAAAAGGAAATCACAAATGAATGTGTTACCAACATCACTTTTTAGATCACTATGCATAGGCGGACACCAACATCCCTTTAAGGATTATAGTCCTCTGGGGAGAAAAGAGAACTATCGAGCTTAGTGGACATTTAACACCACTAGTATTATTAAGCAAAGGCAGACACCAGCATCTATATTAGGATCATAGACCTCTGTGGACACTAAACTTCACTTTTAGAGTTATAGAGCTTTATAAACACTAAACATCACCCTTAGTGTTAAAAACGTCTGCAGACACACTAACATTAACTTTAGAATTGTATGTATGAAATGTATGAAGGGGGGGGGGGGGCGGTAAAATATTAAGACACTAAGGAATGTAAATGTTAATAAGTGTCAGGAACAGTTAATGTAACTCATTTACCAGCTTAAAGCCTGCCACTGTTTTAAGCCACTTTTAAGGTGAGGATGTACTGCCCCTATTTACTCAGCCACCTATGGAAGAAGCGAGGTTAAAGGAGCTAAATATATCTGTCTACTTGGCTAGAAATTGTTGATAAGGCACACTTAAGAGGGTCTGCAGCGGAGAAGTGTTTTGTGTGAATACGCTGGAAAGGAGTGGAGCACGATCGTGAAACAATAGCATTAAAATGCCGGAGAGAGGATGTGTCAAGTCTCTCTCGGATTACCCGTCTTGTAATGTGAAATGCTTGTGCAGAAAGACAATGAGTTTAATTAGGAGCCTTCTTCAGGCAACAGAGATTAGCTGATAGGGGCTCGAATGTTTTTTCCCCCTCTTTTTCTCTTCCCTCTCTCAGGCGAAGGTGCAGGATGGGAAGGAATCATTGTGCCAAAACCTGTGGTGTGGGGCAAATTATAGCCTCAGCGCTTCAGGAATGGCAGTGCCACAATCTGGGCAGAAATGTCATCCTTCACTAGATGATCCAATGCCTAAGAGTGAGATTAGATATGAAGGTATATCCCTGCCTTCAAAGCTCTGTTTTACGAAAGGCAAATGTTTTTGCCCCTGATATAAGACTGATTCTTCAGTGATTTGGCTCAAGACTGACCAGACACGGGACCTTTTTTCTAAACTCTGCTTCTGTGGGGTCTTTTAGTTTGATATATTTCAATTTATCTATGGGCAGGAGCCTTAATATGAAGCAGTGTACAGTCATATTGCATGACATTGCTACAATCTATTTAAATACATTATCCTAGTAACAAAACACACAAACGATACCAGTAATACAGTGTATGTATAATGTGCTATTGGGGGAATGTGAAGGTGATCCTAGTGACTTTATGAAAGTAAAAAAAAGTGATTCCCATTTGTCACTGTGATCACACAGCATACCAATAAAATACAGTGCACACAAAGAAATTCAACCTCTGCATTTAACCCATCGCATATTTAAGGAGGTGACATCCATGACAACGGTGCCTGGGGAGCAGTGTAAAGGGACGGTGACATGTCCAGGGAACCTCAGTCAGAGGGAGGATGGAGAAGAGCGATGGTCATTTACTCCCCCGACCCGGCGGTCGGTATGGGGAATTAAACTTGTGACCCTATGGCTGCAAATCCAACTCCTTAACTGCTAGCCCATGACTTCCCCATGACTTATAGATATACAGAGAGTGCTCCTAAAATAGTGTGTGGGCATCACTGCGCACCAGGTTGCTTGTCAAGAGTGGTAGGGGCAGCTGATGTGTTGTATGAGCTCCTCTGTGGAGGCGATATGGGCGAAGTAACAGTGTGTGTTATGAGTCTCTCTGCAGAGAGGGATATGGAGGCAATATCGCTGTGTTGACATGAGGGAGCTCCACACATAACCCCAAGCACAGTGCTATTTGGTTCACCTGCCCATCCTGTGGCTCGCTCCTAACCTAGCACCTGCTCTTCTTTTCCTTAATGGCCACTCTTCCTTTCTCTGTCTATCTCTCTCTCTCTCCCGCTTGTTCTTTCATCCTTCTCTTACCCCTTTTGCTCTGTCTCTTTTTCTTTCTCTCCTTTGCTCCTTCTAACCCCCCTCTCTTCTCTCTCCCTTTCCTTCTCTGTCTCCCTCTCTTTCCCTTTCTCTCTCTCTCTCTCTCTGCTGCCCTTAGCTTGAAATGGGGAAGTGGGAGTGGTTTCTATAGCAACAAAGAGTCCAGAGGGAAGCCAAGTAGGGATAATGTGTCGAGGCTGAGGCAGTACAGTTACAGAAATAGGGAGCCGCACGCAGAGGAGAGAGCAGAGCACATTAAGAAGATAAAAGTCATTATTTTACAGGCTAACACCACCCTATTCATTTATATTGCCTTGTAGTAGTGCACTGTCACTTATAATTAGCTTCATAAATAAATAAAGAGGTTTTGTGTTTTTTTGTTTAAAGATGGGTGAAAGGGATGCACTCCAAGTGTTGGTGATCATAGATGTGGTTGCCATGTAGGTGCTTTCTCTCAGCTCTGTCCATAGCAATGATGCATTTAAGAATAGATCATTCAAAAACGTCAGTGCAGCTGTTGCATCTTTGACGCATTTTAAAACTGCGACCAAAGCTGCCGGCTCACTTTCTCACACTTCTGAGACAGATGACATTTCACACGCACTGCTTTTACAGTCATGATGTGTGTATGTGTGTGTGTTTGTGTGTGTGTGTGGGTGTGCATGTTGCCATGTGTGTTTTTGTGTGGGTATCTGTATGTGGGTATCAGTTTGTGCATGTGTGCACCTTTGTGTCCGTGTGTGTGTTTGTGTGTCATAATCAGCATGTGTGCATGTCTTTTTGTTAGTTTGTGTGTGTGTGACAGAGACAGAAAGAGAAAGAGAGAGAGAAGGAGAGAGACTCTCAGGGAAGTTTTAGTCAGCAGCAGGAGGGTGGTGGCAGGGGGCAGCATGGCACACAGGGGCTGGTTGCCAGGGGCAGGAGCAGATGGGGTCAGCATCCTGTGACTCCTCACCTGCCTCACGCAGGCCACTTCTCTCCCCGCTGTGTGTGTGTGCACACATGAAGGCAGAATCTCAGAACTCTCTCTGCCCAGCGTGTGTGCATGCATGATGGCAGAATCTCAGCCCTTCTCCCAGTGTATGTGTGTGTGTGTGTGTGTGTGTGTGTGTGTGTGTGCACACATGATGGTAGAATCCCAACACTTCTTTCTCTGTTGTACATGACTACATGGTACTCTTCTCTCTCTACCGTATTTATGCACATAGTGACAGGCTCTTTAAAACTTTCTCTCCCTGGTTTGTGTACATGCATGAGGACAGGCTCTCATATCTTGTCTTCCCAGTCAGGATACAGTCATGGTGGGCAGACTCAGTAGCTCATCTGGTCCTGATGTGGATCTAATCTGGGCTGTTTTACGTGTAAGGTCCTTACATTGTGTTCACCTTTACTGTAACAAATGTGTTTTAGGCCAGTTTTATCTTGAGAAGACAGTCAGGAGACACTGTTTGGGCCTGTGTTCAAAGTATGCAGCGTAAGTTATTGGCAGACCACTTCTGTTTAGATTTTGTTACTGCCTGTGTCACATCTATCAGAACTGTTGTGTGTTGTGGACTCGCATTTGCTCAAATTCATCCCAACACAGCATGCCAGTGATGTGTGATGTGTTATGGTTTGTCTTGATGGGCATTAAGTGTACCTAGCATCACCCACTTGTAATCTGATTACCCAAGAGACATTATAAAGCACATTTGAGTGAAGTATAAACAGGGTTTAAATGGAATAAAAGAACAATCACTGAATTAAGAAAAAATCAGCCAATGAAAATTCCTCCTACCCCTCCTGACATGCAGGCATCTGATTGGTTCCTGAGAAGCTGCCGTAAGCCACTATTGACTAATGGAAATTGTAAAAGGACAAAGAAAGACTAGGTATGATTTTTTTAAAACTTTTTCTTTCTTGACTCTCAGATCACCTTGGTCATGTTGAAGGCCTGAATGCACACAAAGACACCTGTGCATAGTTGTGCGCACACTTGCACATGTGCACACACACACACACACACTTGCATGTGTGCACACACACACACACATACACAGTAATGTGGAGTTTTTCTATCACACCACCACCCCTGTTGTGTCCTGTAGGACACCGGGCTTGTGTGACCGAGTATTGATTTAATTGATAATTCAAGGGCAGGGCTACTTTCCACAGTGTCTGGAAAGATCATAATTAATGGGCGCATTTAAAAAGAGCCCAGACCCTGACTCGACTCCTCTGGCGCTGGTGCGGTGCGGTGGGCAGCGTCTTCTCTTCTCTGGCCACCGTATTTAAGAGCAGCCATCGACACCGCTGTGGCGCAGTGTTAATTAGAGGGGGATTTCAGAGGAGCTGGGTGCCCACACAAACGTGGAGCCACAAATTGACTTCTCCCTCCCCAAGGTGAGGGGGAAAGTGCTGAGACAAGGTCCAGTGGAAAATAATCACGTTCATTTATTCACACAAGCGTGCACACACACACACACACAAACACAAACACTTATACACAAACACTCACATGGACACACACACACACGCACATACAGACACACAAACACTTATACACAAACACTCACATGGACACACACACACACGCACATACAGACACACAGACACATGCACACACACACACACACACACAAACACACACACATACACACACACGCACATACAGACACATGCAAACACACAAACACACACACACAGAAACGCTGACGAGCCACTTCAGTGCTGAGGACAACATTTTAGACATTCTAAAGCAGAGGTAAATAAACACGTCTGCTGAGTTTTTCTTTGCCATCTAAGGATTTTCCCACTGTTTACTCTAAATACCACAGAGTTTCTTACTCATCTATAAAAGCAAAAAAGCCAAGCAAAGTCCCACATGTATTTATTTTGATGTGTTATAAACTCTGCTAAAGGGTATCTTTTTGGAAATATTATAAAATTCACTTTTGCTTGGAGCCCTGGTTGCTATGGCTTAGCGTTGTTGCACTTAAAAGCTTTTAAATGACTTTGTGATTCTTGTTAAAGGTTGTCAAATTATGCTCCTTCCCTCTGTGCTCCTTAAGCAAAACATTGATTGGCTAAAACTGTTCGTTGTTTGGTTGGAGTTTGTATATTTGTTTGTTTCAGACTATGATTATATTCCAAAAGCATAAATTACTGCCTGGATGCGCTATCGCAGAGTAGGTGTGAAATCTTGTAATAGAAGAGCCCTATAGGTTTTTTGACATGGAGAATAAAGCCAAAGGGATTTCTTTTAGGTATACCACTTATGCTAAACGTAGGAATGGTTCTTCTCCATGTTCCTATCCTTCTCTGTGGGAACTTAAGTATGAACACCAGAGTGGGTGTTGAGTACAGAAAGAACAACACAAGGAGCAGTGCACGTCAGCATTACCAGTGTTAGAATTGTTAATGTATGAATGTGTATTTTTTTTGGTGTGTGAGTGTGTATGTGTGTGTGTGCCTATGGCTGTGTTTTTTACTTCTGAATTGCACCTAGGGATACAATATATTTATTTGAACTGAATTGAGTGTTGAGTGTTTTGGATTAGCATTGCTGACACCACCTCAGACTCTTCCATAGTGTGACAGGACGCAGGTGTGTGCGTGTGGCAGGACGCAGGAGGTTCATTGACTGAAAGCTAAAAGTCTCGCTGTTCTCAGGTCAGTTACATGAGCGTGCTCCCCAGAGACCGCGGTGTTCCTCCGGTATGACTTGCGTGGCCTTTTATCCAAGGCTGAAATTACGTCTCATTATTCTAAATAAATTAAATTGGACAGCTGTGTTGTTTTTCAAAGACCATGACAAATTTCTCGCTCCAAACGCATACTCAGTTTGTGTCATTTCCCATCAGACTCCATTAAAGCAAGTCCCTTTCAACCTAGGATGACAGGAGTGGCAGCGGGGCTAATGGATAGGTGGATGAATTTCTCTGATATATCATGTAATCTTCGCAATTAGTTCTGATTAAAGGACTTCAAACAGTAAAAAAGGTCTGACCTTTTTAACAGAATCAGGTCTGTTCGCTTTTGTGTGTCTGCTTTCCTCAGTCATTCAAGCCCATTTTTTTAACACAACGCCATGGCCAGATATGTTGCTGCGTACATTTATTTGCTTTAATTCGTTTTAAATAACCAAAATGGCCACCTGGTGCACTTAAGATGTGCCATCACTCCCTTTCACCTAGCAGCACAAGCAAAGCTAGTTCTGTTTTCTTATGTCTAAATTTGCAGTGCCCTATTTTAGTCAGTGTGCTACTTATTGTCATGGTTACTGATACATTACTAGTCATGCTGTTGGTTATAATTTTACAACAGTTTTATACTGAAAAGACGTTGCAGTTTATTGGTTAAATCATAGTTTGATATTTCATCTTATGAGTCATTAGCTTAGAAGCAGGTGGATTAGTCTGCCTTTTGTCTTGATTTTCCCATGTTGTGATTTAAACCAACTGTGCAACATGTTGTCTGAAAGAATGATTCAGTCCATTGATTCGGTTGAAGAGGAGAATCATTGATATTTCTTAATCCTGTGTTGTGAATTGTTTGTAGAGGATGCCTATTTCAGGATGTTGGGTATGTTTTTCCATATCACAAGCTCCAAGACGCAACCCATTTTTAAAATGCATCATGTTTTGATAAATGTTCATGCATACCACATATGAGTACATGCACTTTGGTCATAAGGACGATTCGATAAGGACAGATGAGTGGTAATATGTGATATTTTATGTGTAGCACCCACACACATCTGTGTCCAGGCAGAGGCTACCCATGTCACTCTCTCTCATGCACTCTCATGCACTCTCTCTCTCTTTCCCTCTGCCCCCTTCCTCTCTATTTATTTTACTCTTCTCCTCTCTTGCTCTCTCTTTATTTCCTTCTCTCTGTTTCTGTCTCCCTCTCCCCTTCTCTTTTCTCTTTCTCTTTCCCTGTCCCCTTCGTTTCTGTCTTCATCCCACCCCCCCACCCCCCTCTCACCCCCCTCCCTCGCTGTTAGATGCATTGCCCACAGCCTCGTTGTCTCCGACTCCAGCGCGGTGCCGTTCGTCATTAGTGACGGCGTTCCTGTCGGGAGCCCGCGAAGTGTGTGCCGCTCAGCGAGCAGCTCCATTTCTCCGCCGCTCCAGAGTGTCCTGTTCAATTAGCAGCCTTGACAGCCGCGGTGGCTGGGCGGCCGGCGTCACAGCCCTCGCTAGTCGGGTCTCTGAGCACGGCAACACCCAGGCCATTTATAATTATTACTTGCATCAATATTTGATATAGTGTTGGAATGGGAGCTGGTGAGACATCACTGTCACACAGGGACAAACGCTTTGCTGCTTAGTTTTGCTGCTCAAGCGCTGTGGCTTGAGTATAGCTGATGTCCAAATCATTGACAAACGTGGGCATGTATATATATATATATATTCAGCATGGACAACTCCAAGGTAATGGTGCAAATAGTTTCAGCTAAAACTAAACCGGATCTCCAACTAGAATCCTTTGTGCTGCACACTAGTGTTTGAAGCTAAGGTGTGTGGTTCATGGTGTCAAGAGGCCAATAACAAATGCAGGCCTAATGATGCATTTGTTTAGACTTCTATGGTTTTGCAAAAAACATATACAGTCATGTAAAAACACCTGAAACAAAAAACTCAGAAAAAAAGAAAGTTGCCCTTTTGTTTCCACAGTGTTGTATCATTACAGTACTTAATGAAACAATTTATATGTGACAAGAAAAGACGCATATTCTCCCTTTGGGCAAAGTTTTTCTTCACAAGTTTTCTTTATACAACTCAATGATTGGCTTGCCAGACTAATTGTAATTTTACTTTTTGTCTTTAATGGAAAATACAATGCATTGCTCCTTAGGGAGTACTGTGTCAGTCAGGTTTTGACTGGAGTTGGGACATTTTAATATTTTTCTGTCCTCTTTTCCCTCTTTTCCCAAATAACTGCACCAGGCCTTGAGGAAAATGCCTTTCTTGTTTTGGTGAGATTTCCCCTACTGATACACTGATGCGTGACGGTGGCCTTTATGAGGGAATCATTTGTGAAATGTGGCAAAATGAGCTATGTATTGCAGTTAAATCCAAATGAACTTTGCAGAGAACAGAGCAGGAGTTACAATTTACAGACCTGAGGTATTTGTTGTACATGTTAGATTATGGGAATCTTCAAAGATTATACTCAACATTTTAATGAGGTGAATCTTGATTTAGCATCCAGATTGTTTGATCCTGACCTATAATGTTGGACAGATCGACACAGCCAGACAGATAGATAAATAGATAGACAGGCAGATAGAGAGACAAATAGAGAAAGTAAAAGTCATTCCCATTGGTTATTGTGATCACAGTACACACAACAAAATTCAGCATCTGCTGAACAGGGGGCAGCCATGACAACAGCGCATGGGAAGCAGTTAGTGGGGATGGTGCAATGCTCAGGGTACCTCAGTGGCACTACTAGCAATTCGTGGAATCGAGCCTGTGATCCTGCGGTCACAAGTCCGATACCTGAACCAATCGCCAGGCCACCACTGCCTCCCCAAATAGATGTTGAAAATGTGTGATATTGTAAACACAGTGTCTCTGCTTGGAGCTTTAAAAAAAAAAGTCTGTTGCACTAAAGTTACTCCGTCAGTGATGACAGTTAGCTGAAGACATTTCCCTTTTCCATTGTAAATCCGGCTTAATATTGAAAATATGTCTGGCAAACATAGGGAATATCAATGGCTGGGCATGATGCCAGCTGGACACGGGCTCCTGTGGCCTGTGCCGTTATTAGCATAAATATGTTTTGAACACGATACCCAGTGATTACACTTGACAGACTTGTACCATTATCTGTTCAAAGTTATTGTAAGCATATTTAATCTGACTTGGCTTGTTAGAAACACATTTGAAGGGTAATATTTAATATATCAGCCAAAAGAGCAAAGCCCTGGGGTATTAGGTAACTGTTGATGGTGAACATTTGGGTCTTCACTCGACTTCTCTCTTCATTGAGCTGCATACATGCTAGGAGTCAGAGATATCTATATCCATGCCTCTACAGTTGTTCATCTGTTTGTAATGAATAGGAGTGAATATTGTTTAGAGAACCATGTATATGTGCATAGAGTCTATATATATTCTTTAGAATATTCTCACCATTGTGCTTTTCAAAAAGAGTGAAAATGTAGGTTTTTCTCTGGCCATTGTAAAAGTAGATTTGATCTCTGAACACATGGAGTGCTTGTGAATACTCTGAATAATTCACTGAATACATTTCCAACACTGTTGTAAGTTGGCCTATAAATTGGCTTTCATTGGCGTTTTTTGGTTATTTATGATGCTCAGAACAAATTGGCAAGTAGGCTATAGTACAAGGCTATAAAATATGATCTAAGCAGATCAATGTGTAGAATTTAGTTAGTATGCAGTAAAACATTATGAAATTCAAAGTAAACACATTGACATATACACACAATAAAAAGGTAGGCATGATGATTTTACCACAAGCTAAACAGGCTGCTTTATTTTTTGTATGTCTATAGAGCTCTCTCTCTCTCTCTCTCTCTCTCTCTCTCTCTGTATATGTGTTTGTTATAAGGAAAATTGTCATCGTAGCTTAGTTGGCTGAACTCCAGACATTTTTTTCGATAGGGTTACACAGGTACTATGCACAGGTTTGACGATCGTGCAGTAGCGGTTAGAGCAAAAACTGTACTGTCCTGTTGCTGGTGTCTCGCGGCAGTTGGCCGAAGTCTCGGGACAGTCGGCCACTGTCTCGGGACACTCAGCCACTGTCTCGGGACAGTCGGCCGGTGTCTCGGGACACCCAGTCACTGTCTCGGGACAGTCAATCACTGTCCCGCGACACCAAGCCACTGTACCGCGGCAGCCAGCCACTGTCCCGCGACACCAACTCAATGTACCGCGGCACCAAGCCACTGTACCGCGGCACTGAGCCATTGTGTCGTGCCACTCAACCACTGTCTCGCGGTACCCACCCATTGTACCGTGCCACTCAATCGCTGCCCCGGTGTAGCAGATAATTCAGTTCGGTTCAGTAATTTGTGTTCCCGGAAGCGACACAAACCTCAGAGCACAACGTGCGTGTACGGACAGCAAAATAGGACAAACATATCACACTTTCCCATTTTATAATACATTATCAAGCATGACCCTAAAATGTTGTGAAATGTTACTGGTATTTGTTTTTAAGAATGGCCCTTTTTAATGTATAATGTCTTTTGTGTTCTTTGTAGGTTTCTGAACGTTTTATATGTGAAAAAACTCGTGTATTTCTGTAAACATGTATCAAATGCATCTAAATGTTCACACATATGGCATATGCTGAACTGTTTTTCTTTTGGGCTACTCCAGTACATTCTTCAGCAGGCTTTGCCTGATAACCAAAACAAATAATTATCCAGATTTGCGACTAACACATATCCGACTTCTATCGCAGTTTTTTTTTTTTCCTCGCACTTTTGAGACTTTATAATGTCATAATTACGCGAAGATGTGTCGTATGCGTCCAAGTTTATGATTTTTAGTTTCAGTTTTAATGTCTGAGTTCATTTCTCGCAAACTTACCCGTTTGTTACACATTAATGCAGGATGCAGTGTGGACTAAGACAAACAATTTAATATAGGGCACTGGCCTTGGCGTTGGCTATTAATGTGAAGAAAAAAAACGCAATTAAAGACTACCAAATAGAACAAAACTGGCGAGTGTGGAAGTTGTAAAAGCCAAAAAATGTAATATTAATCTTGAAGCTACCTCTTCAACAAAAAAAACACGACATTTCGGAATTAATCCAGTGTTTAGTGGGCCGCAAATAGTGGCAAATAATTTTGTATAAAGGTTATGTTTGTAAAAACAAATGTTTCTAAGTTTTGAAGGCTGGGAAAATACACTATTGGAACCCTTTTGTTTCGTACATCCAGTTGTGTCCAGTTGTGGCACTCAGCCACTGTCCTAGGAAATGAATGTCCCTTTATATATAGGCATATGGATAAGTGTGGCAGACATTATCAGTTGAGATTTAGTGTAAATTTTCATATTCATGATAAATATTTATTTAGGCTCACTTAAAGCCATGTTCAATGAAATGATGTGCATGAAGTTCTAAAGCATGGGTGTCGTTAGATGGGCGTTTCAGGCTGTTGCCTCGGTTGATTGATTGACCGATACCTTTCTGAATAAATATTTAAATCTATCGAGTTACCTTCATATTTTGGTTGTACTGCTTCTACCTGATGGATAAATGTAGACAGATAGATAAGTAGACAGATCATTTATTTATCCAGAAAGAAAATGAAGGTGTCCACACAACACAGTACACAATATCATACATACACATAGCCACACAGACTCAGATTACTCACAAAAGGGTGAGACAATTGCAAGATAACAGATACCAGTGTGCATAGTGGAGGTGAAGCCATTGTACAAGTATTCAAGGTGATCAAAAGTGTAAAGTGCAACAGTGTAACAAACTGTCTGACAGACAAGTACAAAACAGTGCAACAATGTAACACAAACAGGAATAACATGTGCAAGACATACACTATATTTAAAAAACCAAACTTATTTTGGGGATACAGGGTGGGTAAAGTTGGACAGTGGGGCTACTAAAGCCAGTAGGATGACAATCAAGTCAGTCTAGGTGGTAGGCTGCATGATGTGGTAAAGGCAGAGAAGGAAAGACTCATACAAAAGTCCATAACTCCCCTCCACTTCAGTGTAGCACTGTCAACTTGGATGGCCCTGGCAACAAAGGGCCTCCTGTCTCCTATTAAGTATGCCAGTGACAAAAGTCTGCTACTGTGATTCACTGTAATCAATTAAAAAAAATGCATTTCGTGAACTGTAGCCATATGTTTCTTGAAGTGACTATTGAAAGCCAAAAGCAATAATAGACATACAATAATAGATACAATTTGTGTTACCAGCCTACACTGAGGGTGTGCAAGGATGAGCCATTTAGGGCAACCAGACGTGCCTATTTGTAGGTTACAAACGGATTCTTATGTAATGTTTTGTTGTTAGAGTGACAGCTAAGTTACAACAAGAAATCAAAAGGTTTCCAAAAGCCATAATGACACAGCTAAGTAATAAAACTTTAGTCCAAGGTAATGGACTATGTAGCATGTATGTCCACACCAAAGATGACAAATTAATGAAATTATGGCATAAAAAGGATAATGGTGGATCACTCGCCACCTCGTCATAACAGTGGCCCGTCCAGGAAGTCCTCCTCCTCTGCAACCATGCCTCCAAGTTGACCTGGAGCTCATCCTCTGCCTCCTTTCTGTGAGACCCCAGCAGATGGGAGAACTGGCTCTTCTCTTCATGCATCTAAAAAAAAAACCAAACAAAACACATAACTTTGAATAACTTGTCTTATTTCTCTGCACATCACATCACATAATGTACTTTATTACAGTAGCTGCACCATGGCAGACAGTGAGAGGCCTCAGAGGGTAGTTAAAGCAGCACAGAAGATCAGCTGCGCTCTCTCCCTTCCCTGATAGATATCTACATATCCAGCTGGAAGAACAGCTCCCAACCTGGCTTTGAACTATTGGACTATTGCCGTCAGAGGGGCGCTACAAGTCCATTATAACAAGTATAACTAACAGACTTAAGAACAGTGTTTTCCTGTCTTCCTTCCATCCACCTATTGTGCAATATTTTATTTAATGATACTGAATACTGTGCAATATCTGCACTGTAACATATCATCCTCATTCTCCAATAGTACAAGCCAATCAATACTATGCAATATTAGCCTAATCAATGCGCAATAACTGGAATATCACTCATCTCAAAACCTACTCTTTATCTCCTTAACCTACTCCACCTTTACTCTGTCCTACACGTGTCGGTCCAAATGTACCATAAATACAATATACAAAATCCCTTACTCACCTAGCCTGCTGATATGATGGGTAAATTCAAGTAATAAACAAGATACATAATAACATTAACATTTACCTCAGTTGATCTGATGTCTTTTCTCCTTGAACGATGTAAAGTTGAAGAATAACAGATAGCATATCACTGGCACTGCTCCTGATGCAGCAAGCAGAGTGACATTTTATCTTCACGTATCATAACAAAATCGCACCAGAAACTCCATAACCCGTTGTATCACCGTATAGCTTATCTTGTGACCTTTACGGGGAAGTTTTTTTTATATCAAATTGGTGGTTGGACTGCCGAGATATTACGTTTAACGACATATGTACCGATTTTAGAATGGGTCGTCTGCTAAGGGCTAAGTAAACAAGACAACGCGACCCCTAGGCAACTTCCGCAAGACTGTGCCGCAAGACAATCCGTAACTGCCGCGAGACAGTACGGAACTTCCGCAAGACAGTATGCCACTTCCGCAAGACAGTGGCCCGAGACAGTGCAATTGGCTTGTTCAGTGGCACGAGACAGCTGCAACAGGACAGTACAGTTTCTGCTCTAACCGCCTCTCCGATCGTGACTAAATTTCCAAATGTCTTTGTTTGATTTTAGGCTAATGTTTTCAGTATCCTGCCCAACTGTCCTACTGCTTTAAGAGTCAGCCCTAAGAGTGACGAAACTATTCTGCAATAGATCAATCAAACACTCCCAGTCCCCCTTTAAAAACCACAGTGGGTACTCTAACTTTAAGCGGGATATGCTGTCTACATCTTGTAAATAAAATTGACCGCCTGTTGTACCAAGATACGATGCCGTTGCATCATATCATCCTAGGTTCGCCTGATGACATCCTTGCCGTATAAAAGGTGTGCTCGCCAGGTGCGCAGGACATGTCCTTTGACTTGCAGATTTGTCAAGGTTGTTTGAACCCCATCTCAGTTATATGCCAGCTTTGTTCTACTGTAAATAACAGTGGAAAATCTTGTTTGTTTTACGTCTGAGGCAGCTATGGTAAGAATTGCCAAAGCTCCGCCAGTGCCTCAGCATGCTATCTCCAAGCGAGCTTGAGCGTTCACCCTCCTCCACACACACACTCACGCATTGAAACCACTCCTCTCGCTGTCTGTCTTCATTCTATCTTCCACCTCCCACCGCAACCATTTCAGTACAATCGGCGCTCGCTGCATCCGAGAGACGTAAGCTGGATCAACTCGCATTGCTCTACACTTTCACGACGCAGAACAGTGACAGGGACGTTTATTTCTCGGGAAACACAGTCTCTGTGCTTAACAGGCGTTAATGGATAGTGCTTAATTCAAGAGCGCGGTTTGCACTGGATGGTTCTGATTGTGCATTGGAAATTTACGCCGTAGCCTATGAAGAATCCACCCTCTGCCAAGTCTCGAATAACGAACTTGCACTTCTAAAAATATGGGGTGGCATGGAATGGTTCATCTTTCCAAAAACAGCGATATAGACATAACATTTCGCCGCCACTCAACTTGTTTCCCCGTCGCTCAGGAGGACTAGCACATCAATATTTTCGAGCGTTTGTACAGCTACTGTATGTGGGTATGTTACATTCCTCTGAAGGAGACTCGTGCATCAGTTTCTGTCGGAAGCTCAGCCACCATAGTGTGATGCTCCTTGAATTCTCTTGGCTTAACCCGCAGCTTCAGAACCGGCGGCCCACTTTTGGATTTACAACTGGATTGAGATATTTTTCTTGAAAGGCCTTCCCAGATGGACAATTATTCAACTATTCCATGTGAGTAGTCGACTGTTTTGTATATTGTCTCTAAACAACGGCGATTCTTTTTGTGATGGCTAGTAGAGTGTGGATGACTAATTTAATAATGTATTACTCAAGGAGAGTCTGTCTTTAAATGTTATTACATTGACTTAATTGAGATAAAGATATCGTAGAGCTCTTGAATGAACACGGTCCTCTGCATTGCGATAACTGCCCACACAGCGAACAGCGATCGTTAACCTGACATATAGAGATACTGGGAGATAAGCAGTGGCATATCTCTGATGATCAGTAAATCACGTTTTGCACTCTTGTACTCATAGAATACGTCCAGATTTGTGGGGTAGCATACCTGTATCACGGGAGCATTTTTCTCCAAAAGACTGGCATATTTCAGCGTGTTCACAGAGTTTAAAGCCCATTCAATAGATTTCCTCGCATGTAAATAGGCTGTCGCTCATTGCCGAACATATTGCTTACATTTCCTTAAAAGTAGTCTACTATTATCCGATTCAGGGATTGGTTTTGTGATTTCGTGAGCTAATGAGCTTAAATTATGTTTAGCAGTAGGGTATGTAGACCTTCACGCAATAGTTTGCCAACCAGCAGAAAGACACATGATACTTGGCGTTGTCAAACGGGTGCGATGTTATCGACGATCCTTTTGCCTTTTATGACAGCCAAACACTCTCAACATCCAATACAAATCAATAGGGCACTGAGGAAAAAAAAATCAGCCGGGCTATTTCTCCAATGTCCTTCATTAAACAGGTAATAGCCTGGATATGGTTGGCTTTTCTGCAGTCAGTGGAATAATCATTTATTGCGTTGTAGAGGTGCCATTATTTGCTATCTCTTTGTCATATTAGCAAGTATCCCCTGAAAGTTTTAAGGCCAGTGCCTTGTAGGCTATTACTTGGCTGTTTAAAGACGTCTGAAACACAAAATATTAATTTAATCACTTTGTTAAGTTTTACAATATTAAACAGACTACTTTGTCATCACTAAGTAAATCTCAACATACCTTTTGCTTACTTTAGGTGGGGTTGACCTATCATCATTACTGCATTTTCTACTTTGAAAAAGGCAGATTTGACCATAGATGAGATGTCAGAAATAGATTTGGAAAGAAATGCTTATTAATGTCTTATTACCAGCATGCTATTATACAAATCTCGATGTTCTGTTGTGTTGAGTAGCAACAGACGTCCAATGCTATAGGAGTTTTTTTTTTTAAAGGTTTTGTGTGGACATCTGGGTTGCTGGTGAATTTGCTCATTAACCACCTTAGTCTGTCCACATTTCGCCTGACTAAAGGAGGTTAACAAATGAGGCCTGGCTATAATTGGCCCTTTGCTGTTCCTTAGAAGTCACCACATGCAGAAAGTACACACAGAAGCCTAGTTTTGATCACAGTCCCCATTGCTGTGCATTTGAGAAGCCCTACATCCTTATATAATATTAAGCAAGTCATATTAAATCCGTAGTAAGTTTTCAGAGTAAGATGGAATAGCTTGTGGACCTTTTTGCATATTAATAAAAACAGTGTACCTGACATTTATGAGTTGGAGTTACCTTGGATAATTAAATGAGGAACTAAGTCTCTTACAGTGATCAACGCAAGTGATACATGATCACGAGTTTATCCAGTGCCAGCGGAGGCGTATGTGAGGACCCTATGCATGGCATTAATATTTCATGCCTTAGGTAAATGACTAATGGCCAGGTCACATCTGCCTGAGAGTTTACAGTGCTTTGTCTTAATGACGCACAAACACACAAGTCCTTGCTGGTGCTTTCATTTGTATTAAACCAGTTACAAACTTATTTATGTTAATTCTGTTGTCCTGATGCAGGATGTCTTTTAGTTTTACTTTGCATAGAGACACTAAGTTGCATGCCTACCATTACCTTGGGTTTGATGAGAGAGAGAGTCTACCAGGCTAAGTAGTGAGTGATTAAAGATAGTTCTGCGATGTGGCTTGTATTTTTCCATCTGGTTTTTGTGATTTAAAAATGTGTGTTATTGCTTACCTGGCATGTCTTCCCTTTGTCCCAATGCCATCACTCATCACATTTGGATTAATGGCTGCTACTTTGCCAAATATATCTGAGTGGCTAGCATGCTGCCTAATGTCACTGCAGTAGTTCATTTCCCTGGCTATTTTAATGCTGGGATTACTGCTAAATGTGTGCCAATTTAAGTTTAGGGTTGATACATGAATTGATTGATTGACTAATTGATTTGCTGACTGGTTGGCTGATTGATGGACAAACTGATTAATAGATTATTTCTTGTGTCCATAAGTGTTCATTCGGTGTGCTTGCTCAGTGAGCACACTTATTGTTCTTCTGAAGTAGTGTTTAATAAGGATGCTTGCTCAGGGGGCATACTTATTGATCTTCTAAAGTAGTGTTTATTAAGTGTGCTTGCTCTGTGAGCACACTTATTGTTCTACATATATAGTGTTTATTATTTTTCTTCCATTCACCCATTTTTTGTCACCACTTCTAGTCCTAGGTCGTTCAAGATAAAGATGCTGTTCCAACTCTAAAACGTTCAGCCCCATCTAGACACCAATCATTGGGTAAATGATTACACTAACCGTTGTTTTTTGTTCGTTATTCCCGTTTTTCGGCAATATTTTGTTACATTAAAATGAATGGTAGAACATGTAGGCTGGGGATGCTTCACTCTACAATAACAATTTAGGGAAAACTGTTTTTCTCTACAACTATGTTGAACAAATTTAAAAAAAGAAGATGAGAAATTTCAGGGCATGGAATGTGATTAAGTGAGAGAGAAAAACAGTAAGAAAGAGAGAGACATAGGAGGCAGAGAATACTGTGGCAGAAAATACTATGGCAGTTGTGATGCATAATCGTCTGGCATGGGAGTCTATGACAGCCCATAGAACCAATTGGTAAAAGGTTTTGAAATTTGGTACACTGAATCAGGACAGTCCCATGATTCTTTTCACCGAGTGTCATGTCGGCACGTCAACCTCTCCAGTGCCACCAACTGCTCAAACGTAGAGGTACATTGATGTAATTTTTGAACCGTACATCCAATTTTCAAAAACTTGAAATCCTTGGGTTAAGCCGGGTTCAGGGAATATAATCATAACCATATAATCAATCCATTCACAACCCAAGCCACCTTCAAACTTGAAAAATGTCAAAAATTAAATTTAATTATCATTGGTCACATTTTTGTACTTTTTTTTGTGAGTGGTAATATGATAGTGGTCGTGGCAGAAGCAGTTGCGACAGTAGACCGAGATTGTTACGTTGGTGTTGTTGACGTGGATGGCTCACCTGTGGGCCTCAGGGGAGGAAGCCGACACGGAGGAGATGGAAGAAGGTGACAAAGCTGTCACTGTGGGCGAGCACACCAACAGTTTGCTCAGCAAGGGATCGGCCCCAGCTCGCTCCTAGCGTCTAATTATGTCGGAGTACACCTATCAGTCAAGTATTCTCATTCTAGCTTTGACATGATTTGCCAATATTCTTTTTTTTCTAAAACTCTATCCTTTGGGGGATATTTTGGGTTGGCTTAGTGAATGCTCTGGATCTTCAGGAGGCATGTGAGTGACAAGGATATGAGCTGTGAGATTTTTTTCATTTTAAGGTAATGGCTTTGCCGAAACGTCATGTAACAAAGAAATCATTACAGTGACAATGGAGACATCTTTTAAATGAAACATGTCTTTCTGGGAGAAAGGGAGAGAAATCAGGTATGATATGATTTTTACCTCCAGAACAAGCTTAGGAGATGAGGATGCGGTGAAATAGTTGCATCTTTTGGCAGTAAGTTTAGTGATTTAGGGTATGAAGCTTTGCGAATGATTAATGTGTTTTTCAGTCTGCTGATAAAGGTTAAAAGGACAGACCCACTTGCTTGTCTGTGTAGACTGGGTCTACAACTGGGTCTAAAAATGGCTTTTCTCAAAGAGAGGCTAATATATACGGTGCATGTGAATGGTCTCCATAATACCAAAAATCACTTTTATAGAGAACATTGAGAGGACTTTGTAATGCAGAACACTAAATCAGTGAAAGCACCGTTGTTTACAAATTTTGCATTTACAATTTCTAAGACGGACTTTCCAAGAAATGTACTTACCAAAAGACACAAAGGAGTCATTGTAAAGTAGTAACAGTACAGCGGTTTATAATTACAGGTGGGCATACACTGATGACAATTCCTTTATTTGGTACCAAAGATCGTAAAGCAGAGAAAAGCTGTCTGGAATCTTTAAACAGTACTATAAAAATTTGTGCTAAACTAACACTGATTGGGCTACATATAGGAATAATCCAAAACTGATCAGTCACAGACTTGGACCAGACCTGCTGTGTCAGTTAGCCCAAAATGCGTGTCAGGTCTGTGAGACAAAACACTGCTGGATTAGTCATATAGGGGCTAGGTCTATACCTGGACAGTGCTGGATTATCCTAAAATGAGGCCTGAATCTGTGAGTGATCCTTGCTGGATTAGCCTCAGATATTAGCTATAAATGTGTGCACATTGAATCTGTGAGTGATCCATGCTGTATTAGCATTAGATAAGAGCCAGTTGTGCGTGATCCATGCTGGATTAGCGTTAGATGTGAGCCAGTTGTGCGTGATCCATGCTGGATTAGCCTAAAATAAGGGCCACGTCTGTGAGCGATCCTTGCTGGATTAGCCTAAAATAAGGGGCACGTCTGTGAGCGGTCCTTGCTGGATTAGCTCCAGACTCAAGTGCATGCCATAAGTGGGTGATTCATGTGCCCCTTGAGCTCTCCAGGAAGCTGCTGAAACTGCCTGAGCATGTAGCCAGAGAAGCACAGTTAGCAGCAGAGGGTCATGTCCTAACCTTCCCTACATGCCCTTACCTGTCATGTTGTAGTAATACTTATCTATCTCTTTTTCTTCTGCTCCTCTCATACTGTACATTGTGTTGTGTTGTATATAATGCTGTGTTTTATGCTGTTTTATATTCGGATGTTTCTTTTAAAGACTTTATGGTTAGGCAGCAGTAGTGTCAATGTGCATTGTATAGAGTGGCAATAAAGACATGTTAAGTAAGGACGACACAACGTTCATATATCAGAAAGCTAATGCGAGTTTGAGGAGATAATGCGTCCACAATGCAAAGCGGATATAACTTTCTGACATGCGAATGCCGTGAAGTCTATCCCGCTTATACCTTGGTTACCACACTCACATTATTTTAATTTGAGATTATAAATCTCATGTTTTAAAATTGTTAATATAACTACTTCTGTCCGCCACAAGATATGTCTTTCCATAACATACTGGACAAACTGCTGTTACTAATTCCAAACTAAAGGTTGCTATGGCCAAGACCCAGTCATTGGCTCCATGCCTTTGGTCGTCAAGATAGCTATTCCAAAGTGTGTCTCTTAAGTCTGTTAAGCCTATTTTAGCAAAATCATGTTGGTTGGGAGTCCAAATGCAGCGTGACAACACCAAAAATCAATCTCAAAGGCATATAACATGTTGCTACTCTGTGCTCTTGCATCTACTCGTCATTTGCTGAAGCTGTCACACCTTTACCGTTTCTTTGCAGTTTACCACAAACTTGATACACATTGATACACAAGCATAATACGATTAGAAAACAGGGATGAAAAGTAATTGCCATTTTAAAAACGCATCGCAATAGCAAATTTAACCAAGCCATGGTATAACTTATATAATACAACAGTTAGGTCTGGTCGAACTATGTAGCACTTTCTGATTGGACGAGGCGCATTCTAAGTGTCACTAGGAGTGAGGTTATCCCACGGTATACCATGAGTGTATGTATAAACGATGGCAGACTTTAACGAGACTTCCAAGACTGATGAACAGCAACTGTGCATTAGGCCTACTTCGGATTGTGAACAATGACAACAATTATATCTCAGAGGCTGCAAAATACAGAGGAATATCCAAATCAACATGTAGGACACTTGTTGCATAGCAACCACAGACGTTCTTAACTCGAACTGGAAATATTTTGTGGAGCAGAGACTGGAGCGAACTGAAGTACAATGAAATTGTGTCTATACACTAATTGTGTTGGCAATGGAACTGTTGTATAAAAGCAATACACTCGTGTTCGTGAGGGTGTTCATAGATATCCTCATGGGTGTGGTTACCAACGGCACTCAGCCTTCGGCTTCATGCCTGCGGCCGAACCACACCCATGAGGATATCCACGAAAACCCTCACTCCCATTTGTGTTATATTGCTTAATTATCTTAACCTGTGATATACAAATGATGACAAGTTGATATCCTTTGTTTTTAAAATATCCATATACCTCTTGCATATCACAAATGTATGTTAAAAGGCTGAGGTAACTTTGCTTTTCTTACTAGTAGTAAAGTTGCCATTGGTCAGGCAGCTATATCTCAAACTGCTTGCACGCATCTGCCACACGAATCTGTTTACACTGTACTTATGTCATAATTGATGGGTGACTGCTCTAGCCTGTTGCTCTATGATTCCAAAGGGCCAGTTCATGTCTCATGGGTTGGAATTTGTCAGTGGATGTCGACTGGGCATAAGAATATTAAAAGGTACTGGTCTGAATGAAAATTACGCATGCTTTTTGAAACATACATTTTTGAGTTGATTAAACGAGCTAAACTAGGAGTGGCACCACAGCCCTTTGAAGCCTTCGTCAGCGTCCTGGAAGTGGATTTTGTCGGTGTGACATCTGTCTCTTCTCTGTCAACAGCTGTTGTTTTTGCAGTATTTTCCAATTTCGCTTACACACACACACACACACACACACACACACATGCACACACAAGTTCATACACAGATTTTTGTAAACACTGAATATGCCATTTCACTGGTACATGATTGAGCCAGATGGCTTTGTGTGCTCTGACCAGATGTCACATGGGTTGTACTTACACTTTTGATGAAGAGAGTGTTTTTATGAATTGATTACATTTTCTCAAGTTAAGAGCTATAAACCTTAACTTGAGAAGATATTTTGCTATCATGGCTGTTGGGGCAGCCTGAGGTGACCTGATGGTTAAGGAGTTAGTCTTGGGGTTAGAGGATCACAGGTTAAATTTTTGTACCAGTTTAAAAAATGTGGGTTGGGGAGTGAATAGCTAGCACTCTTCTGCACCCTTAGCCATGGCCTGCCCTTGAACAAGTCATCTAACAAGGCACCCTACATTACACCAGGGAGACTGGAGGTGTGTCTGTACTCTGTACCTAGTTCACTGTAAGTTGCTCTAGATAAGAGCCTCAGCTAAATGAGATGGAAAGGTCTTCAGTTAAAATCTTCCGTTAAAATGAAGTAATTGCTTGGGTAAGGGTTCTGTGTTTATGGTGTTGTGAAAAATGCAGCCAGTATTAACCACAGAAGTGTATTTAGCTGTCATCTCTAAATGTCAAGATAGTGTGTGTGCTTCCACTAAAATACAGGAGTCGTGTGATGTGCATTGGAGCTCCTCCTCTAAGGTTAGATACAGGATTCATTACCAAACATCTGCACCCTGCCCAAAGCTGTAGTGCTGTGTGTTTCTCATTGAGATGTGGCCTAAAGCAGGTGCTAGTGGTGGTGTGAGTCAGTCTGTGTCTGCCCAGGCGGGGGACTGGATGACCAGTGTGTGGGACCCTCAGGAAAACAAATGTGTGTGTATGTCTGTGTCTGTGTCTGCGTGTCTGTGTGTGTGGCTTGCCATCTGTTTAGTGAGTGTGTAGGTGGTGAGTGTGTGTGTGTAGAGAGCTGTACAGTGGTGTAGCTTGTATGTGTGGCTGGCTGTGTGTGTGTGTGTGTGTGTGTGTGTGTGTTTGTGTGCATGGAGCAAAGAAAGGTGTGTGTGTGATGTGTATGTGTGTATGTCTGTGTGTTCCGGAGAGATAACCTGCTGTACAGGTGCAAAGCTATCAGGTCTGGCGGTGTGCTGTAAGAGGGAGAGGGATGGGCCTGGTCGGCTAGAGTGTGACAGCTGCACAAAGCGCCCAGAGTGATGGCCGGAGACGAGTGATGTGTGTATGATGGGCTCCGCCATCGTCGTGGGGAGATGAATGCTGGATCTACAGCAGCGAGGGCCGCACATCCGACACTGGAGAACTGCCAACCCGCCGGGAATGGAGAGGAGTGTGTTGGGTGTGTCTGTGTGTGTGGGAGTGAGTGTGTGTGTGTGTGTACGGGGGGTGGGGGGTGGGGGGTGTTGGATGGTGGGGTAGAACAGAGACCATCACCAAGGCCACCAGCATTGATACCTTTCCCTTGAACAGACTCACATAGTCTCCTAGCAACGTTTCCAGAGATGTCTTATTTCTCGGGATTGCCTTAGTGCCTTAGTCTCATGATCATGATACAACTGGGCAACTTTTTAGGCCATGTTTATGGGCAATGTGACTAATAAATGTTTTTTGGATACTTTTACACTGATATTAGGCAACACATTTTTTATCCGTAGAAGTTAAATCATGAATTCATCCAGCAGTAGAATAGTCATTTGTCCTAGTACGCCTTCAAGCAGGTCAGAGTATATTACCAAATGAGTCAGGGAAAATTAAACAAGTTCAACTGTAGACCATTTGTACCACACATTAGTCTTTCTGACATGAATTATACAACCACTTTTTCTCCACCAGAATTGGGGAGAGGCGTTGTGAGATTGATTTAAAGCGCCTGTCATCCAGTGTTGTGGATTGGTTCGCTAGCCTGCCATGTCTAATAGTGTTGCCAAGAGTTTATATGCTAGCTATGGTTAATACCATCCTATGTTTGGTTTTAGTGTTGCCTTCTCTATCCAAAAATACACATTCTGGTAATGCTGAAATGAAGCTTATCAAAAAGCATTACTGCCTCTACAGCGGTAACATCTTTCCCCCTCTGGCTGCATCATGCTGCATGTAACGACTCCTCCAACATCAAATCAAATTCACTACATCAGTCTGGGCCTAATTGCATCACACAGATGTCTTGGAGGGAGGGTATATTTGTTGTGTATACTATTGCATTCAGGCACAACAAAAGCAAATCTGATCTATTCATGTTGTTTTTTTGGTCGTTTTCTATACATTTTTATATTCCCCATTTTATATTCTCTATATATAAAGTGCTTGCAGGAGAGGTTGTAATGTAACCTGTAACAATAACATGAGCTTGGGGATGAAATGTTATGTCCCTGTATAGCACCATGAGTTCATCTGGGTTCCCTGCCTTTTCAGGCTGTGAAAGCGCTTCTGGCCGTCACTCACACAGACACACACACAGACACACACACACACACACACACACACACACACACACACACGCACACGCACACACACACACACACACGCACGCACAAAAAAATGAGAGATTGAGGGACCTGACGGGAGAGGGAGCAACTCTACACCCTAAGGCTTCCATTATCTCTGGCGTCCGAGCCAGTGAATAAGAAGCCAGAGTTAAGTCCGTCTTAGTGGACGTCATTTCTAAATCCAGCGTCCAGTCATTTCTGCTCCCTAGAGGAAGAGAGCGCAGTAAGTCAAGTCCAATATTAGAAGGGGTGTGTGTGTGTGTGTGAAAGTCAGGGTGGGGAAGAAGGGGTGGAAAGACAAAATGAGGGATGTGGATGACTTCTGTTTTAAAATGTGTTAAGTTTTCTTTTTGCGGTCTTGGGATATTTTTAGTGAGAAAGATTTTGCAGAAAGTCACAGAAGCAGAGAAGAGGTAAACAGATGAGATGATGGTTAATCTAATTTGCAGTCGAATCGTAGTCTTAGGGGTTTACTGTATGCCCTCTATCTCTCTCTCTCTCTCTCTCTGTCATTTGAAATATGTTAATGTAAACACCTAATGAAAGTAGGGCATAAAGAAAGATAGAAAATATGTGGTCAGAAAAGCTTTTGCAAGAGTGCACTTGTATAGATTTGATTTTTTGACAATGGCAATCTACCCTTGCTTAAAGTATCGCAAAGTATTACAGTACATGGAATCATAACTTAGCAGAGACAGTTCATGCTGACATACAGTATGTGGAACATTTACTTGCACAAATGCTAAGTAACACACTGAAAGAAAATTGAGAAATAGAGCATGAGTTTGGCATACACTTTGCACTTTCGGTAGGAAACAAGTGACTTAATGATGGTGGCATTATGTTAATACGGTTGCACTGTGGTCTGTGCTGTGATACTGCCAACAATCTGACTTGATATATATCACAAAACAGAAGTTACTGTCCTGCAAACCATGAATGGTGATCATTGCATAAGGTGATTTATTGCACAGAATAGTACTAGAGCTACAATAGTGTAGTCCACCATGTGCATAAAGATTTAAATGAAGATTTTTTTTATGTAAACAGGGTCAGTCCATACAAATTCTAACCAAGTACTATAGACTGTATATCGTGGGATCCTGCTCAAAACCCCTGTGGTGTTCCAGCATGGTCCTGGCTCTGTCAATGGGAAGAGACAAACGGATTGACTTGCCAGTGGGGGGGGCACAGACAGGTTCAAACTGAGCCCCTGGGAGTGCAGCGCCTGTCTTTCAGATCAAGAGATGATGCCTCTCATCACTCGTCATAGTCTGATCCTCTGCCAATATGCATGCGGACGAGTGATGTCTTGACCCGCCATTTGTTTTGTCAGGTCCCTTAGCAAAAGCACCTCTATGCCTGTTTAAAATGCAACTTAAGATTGATGAAGACAGGGCCATGATAATGACCGTATTAGAGCGTGGTAGGTCATAGTTGTAAGTGTGCCCAACAAGCCATTACATCGCACCGGTCAGTGGTTTATGTTTTGGTGTCTGCTCTTGATGAACTGTTGACGGTGGCGGCACTGTGAGTCTCCATGTTCACTTGCTCACAAAGACCAAAGACGTAATAGAGCGTAAGGCACAGATGGCTGCGATTTGAATGAGTGGAGTAGAACGCTTGGCATCATTTTATCACTCGCCATCAACAGTTCGAGGTTTATTAATTACTTAATATCTGTGTTGTGGGTGACAGTCACTCACGTGTATACCGTTTAGTGGGTTTCGTGGCAGTTTAATTTCGAGGCGATAATTTACACACCCTTTTGATAAAGACGGAACCCACTGCATAATGCAGATCCATGAAAATAGCCATTATTCAATTATTCATACTTTTAAGCAGACACACATGCACACAGACACACACTCACACAGAGGCACACACACACACATGCCCACAGACACGCACGCATACACACCCACACGTGCACACACACACATACATGCCTGCCCACACACACACGCACACTCTCAAACATACTTCATGCTGGTCACATGTGTGGGGAAGGCTGTAGTTTTCCTCGGAGACCCTGGGATTTGTGAGAATCGCTGACTCTGTGCTTCTATTGAGAGGGTGCGGAGCATTCCAGATGGGTAATTCCACATTCTCTCAGATTATGGGCTCCTCGGTCCGTATTCACTTGGGATGGGAATGTCAGGTTCAAGGCTCGGGGTGTTCAAACAAGCTGTAGCAACAGAAAAGAAAAAAAAAACACATGTGAGATGATGGATTTGGAGAGGGTGGGGTGGGTGGGTAGGTGGATGCTGATGAAATGAAATACAGCTGTTATTGAACAGAAGATGCAGAGGTAAGAACAGGTAATTAGGTTGTTCTGCTCTGTCACTGTATTTAGTTCCCTCTAGTAAGATGTTAGTACATTGCACTTATCTGTTGCATGATTACAGCACAACACAAAGTGTTGTTCATTACCCTTTAATACCACATTTAATCACGCGTTTATATCACATTTTAAGTTTCAAGTTTCACACTTGTTTACACGTATTTGCTAATGACACAAGATCATTACTTACAGTGAAATATATGTACTCAGAGCCATTTGAGATATATTGAACATATTGAACATATTACTATTAATTACAAAGAAATAATTTAAATGCTTAATAATACAGTAGACAATAACACAGAACAACAATAAAAACAACACAAACCAAGACTGTGTGCGAATGTGTGTGTAGGTAGGGAGGGTTGTGAAAGTAGGAATGTAATGTGACATTTTTTCACTTGTAACTTATTTTACTATTTTTTTGCAGTTTTTCTACTTACTTAGATTTTTACCTCACCTTGGTTGTTTTTTTATTTTAGCTGGTCTCACAAGGATTGATCTAAAGCATAATAAATTGCCTGTATGTATGAAATGGGCCTTTTTAATAAGTGTGTCTGACTGTATATATGAAATGTGGCTTTTTAATAAGCATGCCTGACTGTATGTATGAAATGTGGCTTTTTAATAAGCGTGCCTTGCCTTCATTATTCCCCAACCTATATCCCGCGGATGCTGTCATACGTAGCTGTAGGATTTTAGTGGAGCTTCTGAGCCGTTGTCCATTGGTGAGTTATTGAGGTGTGTAGGAGGTAGGCCTAGGTAGGCCCATCTCTGACTGATGCCACCTCCTGTGCTCTGACGGGCCTGAAAGCTGGGTGGATCCTAGCCTGAATCTGGGCCATGTCTCCGAAGCTCTTTTCACTTATAGGTATTGTCTGTCTGCTAGGAGGGCCTTTTCTGCTGAGAAGGCATGTTCTTTTTTTAAACATGCCCCATTGCAAGGGCTGGGCAGGCTTTTTTCAAAATTGAGTTTATTTGAATGTCATCTCATTTCATCAGATGTTCCCTATGCTTCCAGCTGCTGTCTGCATCGGTGTGTTATTCAGCATCGGTGCACTTTAGACCTGTTTTGCATGCGTGTTTACACCCATTGTCAGTCTGGTCCCTATAGGATCCACCCACCCCCCCCCCCCATTTTTAATCAACCGAATACGCTGACTAGCAAATAAATGAACTCATAATCGATGGCTTTTCATCAGGACAGATTACTGAGTCTGACATTTCCTTCCATTATGGGAGCCTACCCATTGGGCTAACCATAGTGTTTCACCTATGCAAATTAAAGTTCACCAGAATGGAGGCAGAGTAAAGGCCTGTTTTTCATGTCATAGCTGTATTTATTAACTACCTCAGGCATAGTCATAGTAGTATTTATTACCTATTCCAAGTTATGCCACAGCAGCAGGTATTACCCTACAAGGTGATGTTGGTGGGGATTTGAATTTGTTCCTTCATATTTAATTACCTTACTAATTTTTATAAAATGTAGATTTTTATGTATTATTCATTCTACTTACTGTATTTCATTTCTCCCAGATGAGGAAGAATTGTCATCCTTGTCAGGCCCCTTATATAGGTCGTGAATATTTTTCCACAGCCTGTTTAGCATAGAGTGAAGTGGACTGGACTGTAAGTATTCACTGTATTACCTGTGCTGTCCTGGGTGAGATTGACCTACCCTACCCATAAATTCTGGCCCTGATTTGGCCCAGCTGAAAAAATGTACCAGATGAGGACTGGACCTGTTCCAAGGTCAGCCGCACCTTGGAACATCCTCCCGCCACAGGGCACACGCAGACTGGTTTAATAGCCACGATTTCCATATGCCAGCCTTTTATTATGACATGTAACTTTATAGAATGCCCCTTGGCCATAAAGGCCCAGTAATCAAAAGTAGGTCAGAGTTAAACGTGGCTGCGAAATAATGTATGAAGTTATAAATTCTTGCATGGCCTGTCTCTGCCCATAATAGTTTTATGATCTATAGGAAGGCCAGCGTTAAATCTCTCCTGTCTGAGTCCTGGTGCTTAACCTTGTCATATGAAATGTGGCAGTCCGGCAAGGCATGTTGTTTTAGAGGTTATCAGAGGCAAGAGGTTATAAATAACTTGTAAGGACATTATACCTAGACGGGGACACGTTTGGTCGGCAGATGTGATTTATGGCAGCTCGGAAAGGTCAAGCGGTGTGAATGATCTTTTGAAAACATGTCAAAATCCACTTTGACTCCCCATTGATTTGTGCTGTTTCGCTGCTTTTCCAGCTACATGTTAGTTTACCTCAGCGGGACTTCTCTGGACAGTCCACACCACCAGTATAACATGTCATGTGTCGAGGTTGTGTGTTGTTTTGATTGTGTGTGTGTGTGTGTGTGTGTGTGTGTGTGCATGTGCATGTTTGTTATTTACTATTTTTCTGTGGACTGCATTGTCTTTAACTGCATTGTCTATGTCCACCCTCCTCCAGCTCAACTCGTCCTTACCCTCCACCAGCCCCCCCTTCAACCCCATGCCCAGGGTGGGTGGTGTGGGTGGCACCCACAGAAGCTTTGATAGTTTAGAAGCTATCACATTTTTATGGAATCTCACGTCTCATTTTCTTCTGTGAGTGCTACTGAAATGTTACTGATGATGCATTATGGGGGTCATTCGAACACAGAGCAAATCCACTATGACTCAGAACCTAATGTGACCCCTTTCCCTACCAGCAACAGCTGACTCACCCGACACCCATCAGGGTGAGGTATGTCCCAAGTCTGTTCAGATGTAGGAATCTGTGAACCTCTGGTCTCTTCTAATAGCTGAGAAGGCATATTAGTCCTGTGCTTGAGCATCCATAAACTAAACATACTGTGCATGCCACCAAGCACCAAGCTGTTCATTCATTACTTTAACGGGGCCTTTTAGCTGATGCCTCCACTTTGTCTCCCTCACTGGCCAATAAGTAATCCCCTGTATGCTTCCAAACTACAGGCAAGGACAAACATGCGCGCACACACACACACACACACACACTCACAAACACACACACACACACACACACACACACACACAAACACACACACACAGGCACACACATACACAAACAGTCTCTCTCTCTCTCTCTCTCTCCCCCTGTGTGTGTGTGTGTGTGTGCATGAGTGTGCATGCCCTCCTGAGTCTTGTCTCTTTCTGTCTTTCTTTTCTCTCTCTCGCTCTCTCTTTTTGGGAATGGGCTGCAATAACGCGGGGCTAGATTACAGTTGCAGTAAACAGCTTTACAGGCGCGGGCTGATGACACGCTCCTAAGCCACACGCGCTGAGGGCTGCTTATCAGGCACGGATGCCAGGCACAGACTGGCTGTCTTGTGTGGGGCCCATTGTTGCCTAACATAGACCTGATGACTGCTGCCTGAATAAGATTACATGCTTATTTCAGCCCACTCTGACAAGAAAAACTTCCACACTCACTTTCAGTGCGGGTACAGGGCTGCATGGAGAAGGTTGTGTCAGCATTATGACAGCCATGGGTTTGACACGCTAGGGGGTAATTTATTCTTAAAACTACTGTACAAAAACTTAAATTGCTGTCGGTAATTTGCTGTTGGGTTCTGGTAAAATAGACAGTGTTTTTAGAGGAAGTGAAAGACTGTGAAAGGGAGATTCATGGAGAGGATAATGGCTGGAGGGTGGATGGCATGTAGCATTTGATGCCAATGACCACATTTGCCACAGAACAGTTATAGCAGCTTTGTGGTTGGACTCTTTTAATAATGTCATAATTAATTCATAACTTCCAGAGCTTTGATTGTGCTCAAAATGGAAAGGAAGAATAGGTCATCAACTTATCAAATGATTGTCACCCGTAAAGTAGGTAGGTGAAATTACAAAAATGCTGCTTAGTGGTGCAACTGCAGCAGGGGAGTAGATTTGATCTTGACATTGGTGGGGACCTATTAACCCCCCCCAAACCACAACCACCTTATATTATAGAATGTTGAATTAATGTTAAACTTCGCTCTGTCACCTGAGAAAATAGGCCATGCATGCCAGATAAAAGGAAAAAAATGGATAGCTACTTTCTGAGTCACTATGCAGATCCTAAATTCATCATTAACGTTTGTGCACTGAGAGCATTTTCTAAGCAATTTGTGCCAACTGCACTGCAAACTCAGTAACGTTACAATTACAATAAAAAGTTACTATGTCAACAAAGTTCTAATGTTAAACATGTCAATTTGACAGCCACTGTAGGCTAATAATATCCGTAAGAAAACTGACAGTTGGCATTTTTGTTGTGCATGTTATGAATAGCTGCTACAGATAATTTTAGCCTGCTATAAGCATGCGGTGTGCCAAAGCCTAGTTGTCATTAACGTTGCTATGGGACTCATTTCAGTCGCGGTCTTGACTTTGTGACAGGTTTCTTTGAAAAGTAGCTCCTGATGTCCACCTTCTTCTTTTTAGCTGCCATCGCTCGCCACTTTCCACGCCACTCGCTTTGGACAAGTTCAGCTTCTAGTTTTGGGGCTGCTAACACCAATTCTTGCCCGAAAACTGTTGAGCACTTTTTTTGTTGTCAGCTGTCAGGTGATCACATTGACATTTTTCATTAACCTCCATTTAACTTTATGGAAGGAGTGAGTTCACCAGGTTGTCATGTAATCCAGAATTTTAAAAGGGTGAGAACACATATTTCCTCAAGCCAAGGCCTTAAGCAGGCAGACACCTGTGTTGCTGACATGCTTTGCAACAGTAAGCATGTAGAAGGGGCCAATAACGACAACGATGGTGTCATGTACTACATGTGTGCCTTTTAAAATCCCGGTCATTTTGAGGTGTAATTACCACTATGGTGTGGGTGCTGAACCATATGTTCCCAAACGAGTAACCTGTGGGAGGTGGACAGGTAGAGTGACCTGTAGTCCATGTCTGCAGATGAAGATTACATGTACTGAATGCATAATGACTGTAAGATGCAGCAGCAGGGATTTTAGAAGCATGATAAGCTGTACTATGGTGTAGAGTCACTAAAAACAACAGTTACAATAACATTAATTTTAAACCACCGGAGATATATTTTTCTCTGACCACAAATGTTATTTTAGTTTTTTAAGGTTAGTTGAAAGTGATTTTTAAACATTGTAAGACTATGAGGACAAAAGTACACCCATAGCCCTTAGTATAATTAGTAACCTGCAGTTTTTTTGTGGGTATGTGATACTGTTCCATTTACCGCACTATTCTCTTAATGTGTGATGCACAGGTTAATGTCTCAGTATGAAAAATGATATTGCCTTTACATCAACTCATCCTGGTAAAAATCACAGCACATCATGCCCACCCAGAGATGTTGAGTTCACAACTCTGCACACCCCAGTGGCTGCTGCTTTTCTCAATCAGTGTGTGCTACATCTCCGGAACTACTGAGACCTATTGAGTTCTATTCTTTGGCTTGCCTCTTTGGCTTTGGGCCAGGACAAAAACAACCTTGACAGTGAGACATACTGTGAACAGATTGAAATTTGTCATTGTGGTACACGGTTCTGGTCTGACACAAGACAGCAACAGGGGAGAGCAGTGTTGTTTTTTAATTCCGTTTGCTGTCATGGTGATGATAGCCAGTGGGCACAGAGCTGTGTTGTCAGAAAACCTCAATCTCCAACACCTTAAGAGACGTGTTAGCGACAGACGCTAGCACCCATGGGTTTTGCCCTCGTTGCTAGCATGTTCACCCGTAATCAAGGTTGAGTGTTAGCCCAGTGTGGGACTGCACAAAGCAGGGTACATTGTCCTTGCCATGTATAATTGTCTGCACTGCCTTCGACAATGATTGTCACGGTCTCTCTGCCCAGTAAAGCTGATTTGAGTCAGGACTGTGAGGTGCCCAGGCCTGGGCGTTAGCCTTAGCATGCTACCCAGTGAGCTTAGCCAAGAGCCAGTGAGTTGCAGGGGTTCTGTAGGCTGAGCTACCTGTTCTATTTCCTGTGCGTCTGGGCTAAAAAAAGGCCCCTCTCCTCCGCTTGCTGTCCTGGTTCTGTCTCCATTAGTGCACATGTCCCCGGGCCCCGAGCTCCACATAGCCAGCTAGGCCTCCCTCTCCTCAAGGTGACCCAAAATACCAATCACCAGCACCTCCCTGCTGAGAGCTGGCAGACAACAACAGGCTCCGCAGCAAAGTCTTTCTCTGACTCATTTTACTGCATTTGCAATTGTGTGTGTGTGTGTGTGTGTGTGTGTGTGTTTTATTTTTTTCCCAAAAAGTGAATGGACACTATGGTCTATTTTGTCGTTTGCTGTTGCCTTTGCTATTAAAAAGGAGCGTAAATAGTAGCACCATAGTAGCGCTGAGTAATCCCTTGCCGATTGGGTTTTCTGTAGGTGTGCAAAATAAAAATGTTCAAGTAATGAATGTAAATAAAACATCCGCATTAATAGTGAATTCCACTGTTGGCCTGGCCCCAGCTTGTGGTTTTTTTTGTGTGTGTTGATGCGGACAGCCTCAGTTTGTTTCAGAGAGTTAGTTGATTAACAGGTGACATGTGAATAGTGATTCAGCAGTCGCACGGCAGAGCTACTGTAATTAAATAAAACACACTGTTGTCATTGATCCAGCTGAAACACCGACACGACAACAATAATGCCTTTGAATGGTGGTGCAGTGACACTGCAAGCCACTCCTCATCGGGTGCTGACTGTGGGCCAGATCTGATCCAGACAGACCCATATCTGTTGCTTCTATCCTTTTCCTCTCCTATCCTGCTCCCCTTTGTCTACCTGTCCTTCTTGCACTGACCTTTCCAGTAGAGCTATTGCACATGTCTCCTATGATTACTGTAGCTTGATTGTTCTCCTTAATAATAGGTCACTTTGGATAAAAGTGTTTGCCAAGTGTAATGGTATATAGTCCACTGTAATGCAGGGTCATAGAAAGCCATTCCATGACTCTGATGTAGTGTAATGTTCCCGAACAGGCCTGGGTCCAGCCGATAGGCAGTTGGTTGATGATTTGAAACAGTCTGCCTTTTTTTGGGGTAGGCTTTTGCATGCAACTACTCTTGGTATGATTAAATATAATTTGATAGGATATTCTAAGGTATATTACATGTAAATACATTTTGATTGTACTTTATACTTTAAGGACATCTCAGTAAGCACCCAAGGCAGGCTATGCACTGTGTACTTCTGTGGGATATTTATACTGCAGAAATGGGTAAAAACTCCTCCACAGGCCAACATCTCCAAAAGAGGCCAGCTAGTGTGTTAGCAAACTTTTGTCACTTCCAACTGGGCTGTTGGTTGTGTTTGTAAGGTTCCTTACAATTTTTATGTAGCCACCCAGTTTTAGAACAGGGTTCTATAATAGTGCTTCGAGAAGTGAGAGGTCACTCCTTCTCCTCACCCATGGTCCTGTGTCCAAGATTGTTTTTAACTAAATGGGAATTGTGCCATAGATCAGAAGCTTTTCCTAATAGCACTGAAAAAAAACATTGGTGTAAGGATTGTCCAGAAAAGATCTGAGATTATTCCCTGGGAAGAGTGCATTACACTGTGGAGCATTTGTTGGTCATGCTGTATTATTTGTGACAGCTTTTTGCCGGTCTCCCTAAAGCTAAAAATGTCCCTGCAGTTTAAGAATCCGTGTCAGCCCTCAAACCACAGATGGCGCGTCTGTCCTAAGCTACGCAACCTGTTCTCTCCATACTACAGGAAGTTCAGGAAGGTTTAAGGCAAAGAAAATGTCAAGGACGTGGGACACACACACACACACACACACACACACACCTACTCCTATGTGTGTCCATCCTCAGCGCCATCCAAATGGCACTCTTTCATGTGTCTCTTGCTGTGTGTGAGAACAATTCTATGTTCAGCAGTTTAAATGCATAATATTTTACAAAATCATTCTACGTAAGAATGTGTCTGTAAAATGGAACTGCACTTTAAGCAAGATGTGAATGTAAGAATATATGTCTTGTTTTGTAACAGTTGTTTGAAAACATGGTTTATGCACTGCTGGGTGGTAATGGTGAATAAGTGCATGTTAGCACAGTGCCCATGGTAGAGCCAGAGGCTAGCACAGCACCTGGGTATGCAGTAGCACACAATACAGACTTGGTGGATGGCTGTGCGGTGAGTGAAGGCCTAATTTGGGGGTAGAGAAGCTGGTATTCTGTAAATTAGGAGAGCCATTCACCGTGAAAGAAAGATGGAATCAGGAAGAATGCAACAAAAAGCTTGTAAAAATGTCTTTCTCATAAATGCAACACAATCAATTTGTTATTTTTATTTGTTATTTTTATGGTATTATTTTATGGTTGTTATGGAGTCATAAATAAGGTACCATATTGACAGTCAATCAAGTATCAATGTATGGGGCTTTTTCATTTTTACTTGGGGCTATGTGTAAGCAAAAGCTGGAAAAAGTGTACCTTATAAGACAAGCAGACTAAAACTTTCTGATAAAAGGCAAGCCCCTTCCAACGCCGAAGTTTTAGCTAAACTGTATATCTCTTTGGGAGGTCAGGGAATTGTTCTTGTGAGCCAACTGCAGAAGCTGGACGGTTAAAGAGCATGAGAGAGTTTAACTCATCCGCCAAATCCTCAACTCCTTAAACTCAGGCAGCCTCTGGGTGCTAGGCAGGTCATCGGAATGAGGCCAGCACTTTACTCTATAAAATGCCTTTAAAAACACCTTTATGTACTGTAGTGCAGGCAATGCCAGCCAGCATCTCCTAAATCACCCTCCTGAAATACTTTTTATTTAGCTCTGAACAAGTTTGATGAAATTGCTGAAATTGCTATTCATTCCAGATTAGAAGTATGCAGCAAATGTGTGTGTTCTTTCTTTTCTTTTAAAGGACACAAGTCTTACTATTGTCATCCTCTGTTTGTGTACACGCATTTTCGCTGTTTGGATCCCATTCCTGTGTAATAAATGATCGCAGAGCAGAACAAGATGTTCCCTGCTGCATCCTCCCACACGCTAGCCAAGATATTACCACGAAGAGCCACCTTGTGTCACACGGAAAAGGCGCAGACAGAAATCCTCCCTCCTAACACAGCTTGGCTCAGCTCCTTAAGTGTTTATGATTTGGCTGATACGGTCATCCTGGAATCTACAATGGTCCGGGTATGTGTGTTTTGGACTTGTGTATCGTGACTATTCAGGATGACTGTGATACTGTCCACCTAATTAAAGTTAGGACAGACAATAGCATTTACAGACAATAGTAACACGATTATGTCATGCTGAAGACAGATTGTCAGATTATGTTGCACATAAATAGGTTACAGTGTTAAAGTGGCATTAGATGATTTTGTCATCCTCTGTGAATCTGCCATCCTATTTACCACCTTGGATTGACTGTCCTGTATGGGAGTTGGTGTGGGTTGGTACCGGTGCCCACCTCACTACATATGGGTATCACAGTTGCCCTACCTACCACTACAACTGCTGTTGTGTCCAGCCTACCAAAGGATAGGATGCTGTCTACTGTTATTGTGTCAGTTTGGTAATGATTATGTGTACCATTGGCTGAGATTCAAGATGAAGAATACTGGCATAATAGTGCCTTTTACAAATTCCAGATCAGCTTTAATGGGTACACAAAGGTCTGAAGGTGTAGTGTTGGTTATCTATGAGGGATATTCCCAATAAGACTGCACTATTAAGGCAGTGTCCTTCTGTGAATGTGGCTACATGGTGCACTTACCAGAAGCCCGTATACCTCCCAAGAGATGACACATATTCTCTCTGTGTTAGGTAATCTTCATTACCACAATCAAGCTCGGGCCCAGGTTCTCGTATCCTAGCAACAACTTAATCAAATAGGTCATACGCTGGCAATAAATAAAATGCTCACAAATGCAGCTTTTTTTATTTTGGGAATGCTTTGAAAAAACAAGCCTTTCAGAGGGTGTTAGTGGAAGACACGTGTAAAAATAATTTAATGGGAAGACTGTTAAAACTGGTGGGATCAGTGTCTAGGTTTATGAGTAGGCAGATCTTCACAGTGTAAATATGAATTGTGCTTGAAAATATATGGCTAAAGCTAAATGGAATAAATGGTGCTTAGTCATCGACCCAACTTAAGTCGATAACGGAGCAATTTATTGATCAGTGCCCAGATCTAACACAGAGATGAGAGCGTTTATGGAATGGCATTAATACACTGAGAATTAAAACCACTGAACATGAAAATTCATTGTTTGATTTCATGTAGTGTAAAAATGTAGTTCTTTAATGAACAAACCTTCATGCTCGCTTCATAGTTTCTCAGTCTCCTTGAAGCACATCTAAGCTCTTCAGAAGAAACCTTTTCCCCCATCTTTCAGAACTCTTTTTCTGGCCGCAGGCTCTCAGTTGTTGGCCTGTTCAGAGGATCTTGGCTAGCTGTTCCCCTCAGATGCATTGTGGGTGTTTTTTATGTTCATCTGCTGATACGGCAAGAGTGTGAGTGTGTTTGACCTTTACGTATATTTAGTTAGCAGGCTGGTGGCCCCTCATGTTATTCCCTCCGTCAGATCTAACTTTATGTGGGTTGGATCTGTCTGCTCTTTTCTACTCAAAATGGAATATTTGTCATTTTTTTCTTTTTATGTAACGGCAGTAAAAAAAAAAGAGAATAAATCACAGGAATTGTGGGTAGCAGGGTGAGTTGAAAGCCATCTGTGGGGATGGGCTTTTATTGTGAGCATGATTAGTAACAGTGGTGGTGTGGCAAACCAACCAAAGAAAGGTCCAACCTCCTGGAGAAAGACTGATATTAGGTATGAGTGCACGGTCTCAGAGATATGTGGTGGGGGGACAGAGGGGGAGTTTGCAGTGCTGGAGCTTCTGTGTGTGTGTGTGTGTGTGTGTACATTTTGGATGTCACAAGAAACAATGTTGTCATCGAATGCAGGGACAATAGGATTTTATTAAATAACATTTTTAGTTGTTGGCATCACCTGCCTGTTTAATATCCCACAAGGACTGCACTCTTCATGACGAGGCTTCAAAGAAAGGCAATTTTCCATCGCCATTCACTCATTTATTATATTGTCAGTTAGAAAAATTGAATAAATTTTGACCTCCAGAGGTGGTTACCTAGGTAACTGCAGCCGTTATGAACAGTCTGTGTCCCATTGGCAGCCATCTGACCCTGAGGAACTCATTTGTTGGCAACACATACATTTTTAATGACCGTGTACAGTTTGACACTACACAGTCCCTTTGAGCACATATGTACACACATCGCATACCCACTTAAATTTCAACCCCATTTTCCCCTTGTTGAGGACGATCAGAGGCAGCAATAAAAAGATCACCATTGAAATGAAGCTACTTTTAGTGTGCTGTCAGAGGAATTATCCAGAGTGGCGTTCTTGAAAGCTGAGGAGATTAAGTGGAGTTGGCATGTGATTGGGGAGTGTCCCAGCTGCCTCTAAACTCCTCTCTCATGAAAATGGATTTTATCAGTAGAGCGATTTCAATGAGAATTATTGAGAGGCACAAATAAAGCCATCAGCCTGGGCTAGGCATTTGTGTCGTGAGGAAGCTCTTGTTCTTTCTCTCCCTCTCTCTCTCTATCTCTGATGAGAGAGGCAAGGTCGTGGTTTGTTTTTGTTGTGCTTTGTCGGCGGCGGTGTAAGCTTTTTCATTTGACATTACTGATGAATGCAGGTTATTAGTGTAATTAAGTTAGACAGTGGTCTAATAAAGGACTTCTTAAATCTCTCTCTCTCTCTTACTCTCTCGATCCCCCCCTCTCTCTCTTTCTCTCTCTCTCTTTCTCTCTCTCGCCTCTGCAGAGTCTGCTCTTGCATCATGTCGTTTCCATCGTACCCTAGGCAGAGCTTGCCACACAGAGACTGCCCAGACCCTACTCCCCATCTCTCCCCTCTCTCTCCTCTCTCTTTTCCTTTGTTCCTCATCGCTCCTCTCTCCTCCTTTCACTATCCTTCTCTCCTCCTGTCTTTTTCAGCTCCATCTATGCTCTTCCCTCCTTTTATTCATTTCTCTTTTGTTTGGAGCTATTCATCTCCACCATATTTCCTTGTTCTCTTGTCTTTTCTCTCTTGTTTACCTGTTTGTTTATCTCTCCTCTCCCCTACTTTTGATACCCATCTCTCTCCTCCTTATTCATCTATTCCCTCTCTCTTCATACGTGTTCTCTTTTTTCTTTCCAGTGCTTCATCTTCCCTCTCTTTCATTTCATTTCATTTCAAAATGTTTTCATTTTTACCTTCTCATCTGTCCATTTACTCTCTGCTCCACTTCTGGCCCTTATGAAATAAGCAATCCTGGCTGTGTATTCACAGATTCAGTCTGGTGAAACACATGTCATGGATACTGTTCACCATTTTCAGGCATTGTGTTCATATTACATCACAGTATAGGATTATGTCATGCTGGTGTTAATTATACAGGACAAAGGAAGGCTTGTCAGAAAAGGCAATAGACAAAGGTCAGTCTGCTTAAAGTCTAGTGTATGGGTCCAATGTATGTATAAAAATACTACTATGATGTATTTACGCTAGATTCATATTGTTAACTCTATTTTACAAGGCTCATGTTTGATCTTTGTATCTATCCACATAGCCTGTAGTCCATAATAAAAAAGTACAGCTATATAGGGTTTGGTCATAAGAACAAGCAATTTAGAACTAGCACTGGCAGTTTGTCCTGAAAGTTAAGTCAAGACAAGGTTCATCATGGAAATAGATTTGTTGTAGCAGTGAGAAGGGGGAAATTAAAACCACAAATGGGCATATCACAAGTGTTGCAATATGTTAATATAATGGACCTTACAGCAACCGAGTAGCACTTCCATCTCCAAACCACATTAACCTCTGCAACCCGAATGCCTAGTCATCCATCATGCATTACATAATTATTACAATTAAAGCATTGTACATTTTAAAACCCATGATGTGGAGTTAATGAAACTCAGGTTCTGTATAGTAAGCTTGTGAAAGGCAGTTGGTCAAGTGGTGTATATATATATAGATGAATTCCTCCACAGTGACCCTAGTGGATAATAAAGCTCGGAGTTAATCTACCACAGATCATTGCTGTTGCGGCCACTTTATTTGAAGGACTGCGGTTCCGGGCTGTATCGCATGGCAGCATCTCAGGAGTCGTGTATAAGATAGCAAGGGCTCTCGCTTTGGCTACCCAAACCAGATCGATCTCCTTCAGGCGCGCTGGCCGGCTGTGGTGGCAGGCAGGGCCAGGGAGAGCTAGCGGCTGGGGATTTGTAAGAGACCTTTATTTACGGCGGTGGAGATAAAGGAGCGAGGCTTTTATCTTATCTAGGCCCCGCTTCGTATCCCGCACTGTCTTCACCTTGTTCTCTTGTCGTGTCGGCCAGATTGGGATTATTTCTTCTCAAACGCACTTTTTTGGAGAGAAAAAAACAAACAGCAACGTGCCCGGCGTTGTGCCCGCTGCATTCCACCAAACAACAGGTCTCCACACTTCAGGGATGCCCTTTGCTGTTCATCAGTGCCCAACCAAAAGATGGCTATCGTTGGCAGGCCTCCTCTTTTTCCACTTTTGAGGAAGGGCTTGTGTGTGTCTGTGTTTGTGTGTGTGTGTGTGTGTGTGTGTGTTTTTGTGAGTGAAAGGGCTTGCAGTGAAAGCAGCGTTGCTGTTCTGCACTGTGATTGGCAGCCATCCAAAGTCCGTGGGCGTGGGCGTGACCTTTGACCCGG
>CM059276.1:8703386-8780886 GCA_030347295.1 Setipinna tenuifilis | reverse complement strand
ACATGTTGCTGTAAGCTGTGCTTTACAAATAAAATGTCCATGATGTGTTATGCATTCTGTGAATGAGGCTAAGACTTCACTTCACTCCACTGGTCTGTGTGCTTGCCCTGTGTTTCACCCCAAAGTGCAGAGGCACGCACCCCCCCCCCCCCCCCCCCCCCCTCTCTCTTGCCAAGGCCTTTAGTGCTCCGGTGAGCTCATCTCCCTATCATGTCCTCCCTGACATTGCAACATCCGAGCTCCCTTATCTCAGCCTGGTACTACTTTGTGGGAAGTAATCCACCCCCGCCGCCAGGTGGTAGAGTCTTATTGTGCTATTGATGCCATACATGAATGAAGTATAGTGCAAGTGCGCTGCAGGTGTTTTTCCTTACACACATTCCCTGTATATGCACATTCCTAATGAAGAGCCGGTGTCTCTCACCACTGTATAGATTTGTCCCTGGATACTACTCTCAGGGCTGGATTATGGATTCATGGTCCCCCCCCCCTTGGGCACAAAGTGGAAAGTTTGTGCTTTCTTCCTACTGAAGTTTTTATAATTTAGGGTGGTACAAGCTGTTTTTCATACAATTTAAGGGGGTGTAATATCATATAATAGGAACCAACTGGAATTGCATCGTTTATCCTTGGATCCTACTCTGTATTCTTCTCTCAACAAACATTTCCATGAAAAATGCCACACAGCCCAGCAGCCACAACACCACAACAAATGCTGGAGAGTTATTGTAGAACGGATGAGTTCCCAAATGTCAGTAGGCAGAGCGTGATCACCTATAAATCACTTATTAACATCAACAAACACTTATTGGATCATAACAGCAATACATAAGTAAATTGCTTGTTGCTAAAATTTTTTTATATATAAATATTATACAGAGACACATTATGGTTATTGCATATAGTAGCATCTGCAGGTAGGCACTGGAAGGTTCATTTGGGGAGACGACTGTTAAACAAAATTGAATATGTCTAGCTATGAAGCAACAGCAAAAAAGTATTCAAAAGCATGTCTGAGGGTTAGAACACTTTAGATTACTATTTGACATTTTTCTTTCTTTGTATTTCTCTCCCCTCTCTCTCTCTCTTCCTCTCTCTCTCTCTCTCTCTCTCTCTCTCTCTCTCTCTCTCTCTCTCTCTCTTTCTCTCTCTCTCTCTTTCTCTCTCTCTTTGAGATAATAATCAGTTTCACTGGGAAACTGTTCCCCAGACTTACCGGAACAGTGGTTGCATTCATTAAGACTACAATTGTTCTTTCGACTAGCAGTTTTTTCTTCAGATCACAATGCCTGTCATGAATTTGCATGTGAAACATACTGTGTAGTCCTTTGATTTGGGGCTCCCTACAGTGCCTGTCATTTCATGTTTTGCTTTCCATGGGTTTTTAAAAGTCACTTTTCTTTGATGGCTGTTGTGAATTAAATGTTTTGATGATCTTCTGATTAGAATTAGCATAATGAATCTCACATTGCTCTAGGTCGCAAAGCACTGTGGTAATATGATTTTATACATATTTGCAAGACGAATATCTACACTTAGCCGATATTATGGGTTTAAATGGCAGAAAAGGGAAAGTTGTAAGTAAAGAAATCATGAACACAATGTCTTTAAAGGGTCAAACCTTAAGATCATAATACAGGGTGGGCCAGAAATATGTGACGCATTTAAAACAAACCCTGAGAACAGCAGTAAGAACAGCCCACAAATGAAAAACACCAACGTTTTCCAAAACTAGCCTTACATTTTAGACGTCTCTAATTCGGTTCAAAATTGGTGTCTAGAGAAATTAGCTTATGCATCAAAAACTCCTGAATGTCAGCTTTACAACAAAAATATTTTATTATCCAAGATATAAGGATTTAAAATGTGTCTGTTATTTTTAAGTATATTTCAATATATACCATGCCAAATTATACTCAACATGCTATAGTGCTAAATTATTACAAACATGCTACAGTGCTACATCATGCTAAACATGCTAAGCCCTACATCATGCTAAACATGCTTAGCATGCTACATCATGCTTAGCATGCTACATCATGCTAAACATGCTAAATTATTACAAACATGCTACTGTGCTACATCATGCTAAAATGCTAAATCACGGTTACCATGCTAAATCATACTGAGGACACTTCACTGCTGAATCATACTGAACCTGCACCAACAAAGGAAAGCAGTGAGGCTGCAGAATGAAAGCACATTGCTGAATTCGCTCTTCCACCCTGACTGAGATGTAAATGTTCTCAAGTTCTTCATTACCTCATTTGATCTGAGAATTTGATAGCCCTTTTTCTGCAAAAATGTTTCGCCGTTCAGCATACGTCCCTCAGCATTCATGCCATTTTTGATGGTATGTGGTTTTGCAGGCAGCCTATAAGTGTGGTTGTAATATCTTATTTCATGCCACGGTGGCTCTCATATTCCGTCTCTTTCTGAGAGTGTTGAATCGGGAAAGGGATGGACTAAATACTGCTGGCTTGGCACCTAGGCTGGCTGTTTTTCTCTGAGCCTGAGCAGCACTGCTGAGCCAGAGGTGTCGATGGCTGCGATGGCTGCACGGTCTGTGGGGTACAGCTGACAGCTGTGGCAGAGCATTGTGGGTAATGGTTTAGTTTAACTGTAGCATGCGGTGCTGTCCCATCGTGTTTGTGTGTGTGTGTGTGTGTGTGTGTGTGTGTGTGTGTGGTGGGGAGGGTCAGGGGTGATGCAATGGCAGGAAACTCAGCTGAGGCTGGGCAAGAGGGAGTGTAAGGCCAGAAATGAACTTCAAACTTTGCACTGATGTTTCACGTGCACACACACACACACACACACGCACGCACACACACACACAAACACAAACTTTCTCTCTCTCTCGCTCTCTCTCTCTCTCTCTTTCCCACTTTAGAAACGTACACACATGCAAACACATGCAGAGAACACTTTCTCTTGCTCACACACACACAAACACACACACACGAATGCATGCACGCACAGAAAATTACCTCAAAGCTTCAATGCTGTAGATCAGGTAGTGCTCCTGACTGCGCAGCTTGAAAGCAAATGTGGTGCTTGGTTCAGTGGCTGCCTTGAGAACAGGCATGTCAGCGCTTGATGGATGGCCCATTGCCTTCACTTAGGTGTAAATATTAGCAGCAGGTTTGTGTGAGTGTGCGTGTGTGTGGGATATAAATTACCTTGAATGAAATGGGCAACTGACTGACTGACTGACTGACATATAGATTTGGGAAAATGATAAATAGACTACATATCCATCGTGGTTTTCCCCCGTAAACCTGTAGGGTGTTAGGCATAATGCAAAGATCACCCTATGATGATGTCACTTTTGGTTGCCCCCTCACCCTGCTGATACACCTTGCAGTATAAATGTGTGTGTGTGTATGTATGCTGCTGCTACATACAGTGGTTGTGTTTGTATTTTTTAGTTAAGTACTACAGACTATGTCCGTCCTATGTGGTTTTACAGTGTCCTGCATTGTAATAAACAGCACTCATCCTTTATGTCCAGCTGGAGGACCTTTGGTCAGATCCTTATACTACACATGTTAGAGGAATGAGTATCTGTGACAGGGATCAGTGAAGACAAAGCTTGTGTGTAGTCACGCTCTAATGCTGTGTGTGAAAGGTGTGTTGGATGCTGACATCAATCCTCATGGGTTTTAATGTTCTTGCTCAACTGCCTACCACCATGTGTTCAAGGTTATCGGTTCAATTCCAGTATTAAACAACCTCTTATAAACAGGTTATGATGGCAGTTTTGTCTGGTTCAGGTCTCCAGGTTTCTCTTCAACCTTCTGATCTTTAGCCACCAGTTCTTGTACTGACCTTCCCCCTCATAGTAGGGGAATAGACACCATGGTGATGGTCTAGTTGTGGTTCCCAGGTGATCTCCAACAAATTTCTCTTTCGATTAACCCATCCATTGCCTTTCTTTCTCTCCACAGTGCAGTGTCTGGAGATGACGACCAAGAGGAAACTCATCGGTCGGCTGGTGCCCTGCCGCTGCTTCCGGGGCGAGGAAGAGGTCATCTCAGTGTTGGACTACTCACACTGCAGCCTGCAGCAGGTGCCCAAGGAGATCTTCAGCTTCGAGCGCACACTGGAGGAGCTCTACCTGGATGCCAACCAGATCGAGGAGCTGCCCAAGGTGAGCAATGGCGTTTGGCGTGGGTATAGGTAGAGGGGACACGGGGGGCATCAATATGCATTTGGGCTGGTAGGGCACACAGTCAAGTCAGCAGCTGGCTGGTGTTCTGGGTCATACATAGGGTCTGGGTGCAGTTTGGGTGCATATATTTGGGTTGTTTCCTGTGAAGGGATATTGGATTTCTAATTACAGTCAAAACATTTTAAAAATGCAAAAAAATATTGCTTACACATAACGGATTACTGTCACAAGCATGATTGTATAAAATCCAAATTTTATAAAAAGGTATGTCTTCCAGATTTCACACATTTTGGATTAAAACATGGCACATTAAATTGAAAGCAAATACATGTTATCCTGTTATCCATTACATACCTGTGCTTAGCACTGGGGTCCAACATGAACTAGATACAATATATAGGCTACAGCTTGGTGGTGATGGTGATCTAAAATGGTGAGTTGTGGCAGCCATTTTATTGGCCTCTCCCTTGCTCATTGCATACTGATTAATCCAGATTGATTCTACCTGAGAGCTGCTGTATTGGCTGTGGCCTTGGGGCCGACTCGCATGAGTGATTTGCCTTTATGGGTCTCTATGGGGGTCTAACATGGCTGTCTTCTTGAGCCTTTGTGCATTTAATGAGGTCTTGAAAACAATAAAAATGCCAAAATTTCATGTAACATGTCATGCTGCGTGCTGCTGAACATAGTGGTAGTTGAACAGGAAAGGGAGAGGGATTATTCCTGGGAGAGTTTGCTCTGAGGAGCAGCAGCAGCCACTTCAGCACCATGGACAGCATCCAGTGAGAGAGCACTGTGGGAGCCACTGTAAAGCCTACTTTATGCCCCCTCTACAGTACATACAGAAAATATATGTCTGTTTCACCCATCACTGCTCTCATAAACCATGCTTTTGTTTCACAGGTACAGAGACTAGATATATCTGTAGGCAGTATAGCATTTACCATTGTCCTGCCCATTATTATCCAGATCTGTGTGCTGTTAGAAGACATGGTAAACACAAAGTAGGGGCCGAAGGCAAAGGTGATTCCGGCCTCCTTTTGAGCCCCAAGCAAAAACCCACCACTTTCACTGAAAACTGCATTGCCACCGCTGTAGTTTAAAAGTTGACAGGCCTCCGGGGCCCTATAGTGGCTGGGGAGGCCCGAAGAGGTTGCCCGTGTTGCCTGTTAGCCAGCTACTCCTCTGACAGAGAGCTCTGTTCATATCTGTTTGTGTATTTAGGGTTGAGCTTAACAAGGACCTAAGTCTCATGCAGACATCAGGAGAAGGAGCAACAGAGGCACAGCCCTGTTGCACAGACCATTACTCAGCCTGGGTGTTTTATAACAAATGCTTCTTATCTCGGAGGCCAGAGGGAATTCACTGTCAGTGAAAAGATGAGCTAGGGGACAAAAGCACAGTCTTCCAGTTGATAAAAGATGTAGAGATAGGTGGGGTTTTATGGACATGTCTTGGCATATTTTTTTGGTATGTTTTTGTGTACCAAGGAGCTAGAAATTATCCTGGGCACACAAAGATTGTTCAGGTCCTTCTTCATGGTCGTACTGTTGTAGCGTGGATATGGTGTAAGGTTAGGTCAACATCAGGGATGTAATGTGACATTTTTTTTTCCCTTAACAAAATTGAGAATCATTCTGAGTTAAAAATCTAAGAGGCTTTAGTCTTCATGACGCAAGAGAGGAAAGTGGTGGGGAGATGAGAAGTGGTCTCCAGCAAGGATAGTGTCTGGAGTTAGTGTGCTTTTTGCCTGTGGCTCACTGTAGCTGAATACATGAGAGTGTTATGTAATAGGCATTCATAAGAGAATAAAAGGGAGAGGGAGAAGAGGGGAACTTTTAAGTGGGAGAAAAAGATGGAAAGAGATGGATGGACAGAGAAGAACAAAGAAGGAGAAAGGGGAGGCATTCATGAGACACAGAAAGGGCGCAGGAGACACAGAGAGAGAGAGAAAGAGGGAGAAAAAAGGAAGTGATTTCTTTAAAGGCTTTGCTGCCTGGCTTCCTCTCCCTCTCTCCCTCTTTCTCTTGTGCCCCCTCCTTCACTCTTTCTCTCTCGCCCCCTTCTCTCTCTGTCAGACTTGTGCTCTCTCTCTGTTGCTCTTACGTGCTCTATCTCTCTCTTCTCTCTCTTTCTCTCTCTCTCTCTCGCTCTCTCCATTCCTTATTAATGCACATATCCACTGGGCTTCTCTTCCATCTTGAGAAGAATTGTCCTTTCTAATAGGGCTGAACTAAGCTGACCTGAGCTGTGGACATGGGTGTCTCTGTGTGCTTTTATGTGAGACATCCATGTAATCAGAGGACCACATACTGTATACCACAATAACCTCAACAAATGCACACATGTTTGGAGGCTTTCTGTATCCTGGAATCAGAATCAATTGGATCTTGACCCATCATGTCTCTTGCTGTTGTGCTCGGCTTGCTGGAGGAGACCTAGACCTTAATGCATGCAGCCATGTTTGTGTTTTTCCTCTGCCTTCATGTGAGCATCTGAAATATTTATCTGTGTGAAGCACTGTCATAATGCAGGGAAACCCAGCTCCTGTCAGCACAGCCACAGAGCAAGAGCAAGAGCGAGAGGAGTAGATACATTCTAGTTGGGCTAGAATCTGGCCAGATATATCTGGCACGCCCTAGATTAATCTAGGCCTATTTGTCTAGTGTTACGCTGTCAAAGACATGTGTGGTGAAATGAATCTAATTTGAAGGTCTCCTGGATAAATTAATTATGGATAGGGATGCCCTGAGCTTAGAATTGTACTGGTACTGCATACAATGACCAGTTGGCTATAAAGGGGGCTTTAAAAGGCCTGCTTTTGACTGGCCTAGGGAGTGCATTATTCTGTGTTAAACAGGGGCAAACATTTGAAGTGAACATGTTTTGAGCTTTTAACACTAACTCTAACAGTTTCAAAATGTTTTAAAAGATAACCCTGGTCAAATGGCAATGTCTGCTGTCTAAGATCATCCTCTTCAGACAATTCATGTGTTTGCAGCAGACTTAAAGTAAACAACAAGAACAACAACAATTGTAAACACTCTCTCTTGTTTGCAAGTCTGCAGCAAACATTTGTAAATGTAAGCAAATACTTTAAACAGGTGTTTTGTGGCAAAAGATACATTGCTGAAGATGGGTAACTGAAATGAAAAAACAACAAAATAGGGTTGCACGGTATACCGGTATTGGTATAGTACCGCGGTACTGAGGCACTTACGCCGGTACTATACTGCGTTTTGGACAGTACCGGTACCTGCATGTGACGTCGTGACGTTACAGGTGATGACGAAGAGAAAGCCGGAGCTTGTAAAAAAAACAACGCTGGAGACGGAGAGAGAAGCACGAAGTCGAGAATGGCTGCTGCTGCTACGCCGAAGCTTGTAAACAAAACAGGGGCTCGAATTGCTATATGGCAGTACTTTGGGTTGAGAGTAAACGAGAAAGGCCAGGCAACTGAGCCGGATGCACCATTGTGCAAAAGGTGTTTAAAAACATGCTCGGCCAAGGGTGGAAACACTTCCAACCTAGCAAAACACTTAAAGGACCACCACCCAGACCTCCACGCAGAGTTCAAGGAACGACAGGTAATTTACTCTTGACATGTACCTTTTTCAAATGCAATAGTTTAATAGTTTTAAGTGCAACACATTATGAAGAGTTCTTATCAAACAGAAAAAACACAACGACCACCACATTTCACGTTTTGCAATTGTACACCCCAAAAGTTCGTTTCAGTTCGTAACAGCACAGTCATGCAGTGCAGTTAGCAGCAAACTTACTTCAGCAACTTTCTTCAACAATCAGACAGCAAAGTTATCCGTATGAGTTTGTTGATTTATTGCACAAAATCCATGGAACGCATTCAACACAAAACGACGACGGTAGTGTTAACTTTGTTGTTAATAGCATCCACGTTCGGATATATACAAAAAAGGAGAGGCCAATTAATGAATTAGCGCCATACTGTCAAGTGGCCACGCTAGGCATTACACCTAATAATCAGGTAAGACAGAGGGCTTTGATTGGAACGTTTTTAGACAGAAAATACAAAAAACGAACTCTAACAAACTCTGATCATGATCTTTATAAAGTACAAAGGTTTACATACTTAATACAGGCTGTGTGTTATAAATATTTTTAGGTAATGTAAAAAAGGCCTTAGCTTGTATGACAAATGTATCACCTTTATTTATTTTTTTCACTGCAGAGGTCTGGACCGTCTGGTGCTTCTGGAGACAAGACCCAGTGCCCCCACTCGGACACAACCTACCCTTCAGGCTGTTTTTGAGCAGCATATAAAATATGCAAAATATTATGATATTATTGTTTTAAAAGGTTCTATTAAAATAGTAAATGTTTTTTATTTATTCAAGTTGACTGTTCTAAAATTGTTTTTTGAGTGCAATAAGAAAATAAGAATTTTGATACGTTATTGTTTGTGTATGTTCTATTACAATAAAATCAGTAATGACATTTTTGTGTTCTTTTTTTATTATATAAAAGTATCGAAACACATGTTGGTATCGGTACCGGTACCAAAATTTTGGTATCGTGACAACACTACAACAAAAACACTCTTAGTAAAGTCCATATCCATAATCATAAAGTTTAAATGTAAAGGTTCTAAGAGAAGATGTTGGCCTTGTTGGCGTGTTTGCTGAATTTGCATGCCTCTAGCCTGTGTGTGGTGCTGAGCTAAGCCAAATGCAGGATAGATGAAGACCTGCCCCATCAGTGGGTCCTCTACTCCATGGGGTTCCCCCTTGTGTAAGAAGCGGCTAGCTACACACACACACACACACACACACACACACACACACACACACACACACACCGACTCAGCCACGCACACACACATCGACTCAGCCACGCACACACACGCACACACATGCCAATGTAGCTACACATAGATACACACACACACACACACACGCATGCACATATCGACACAGCCACTTACACACTCAGCCACACACACACATCCCGACTCGGCCCCGCACACACTCACACACATACACACACACACACACACATACACACACAAAGCCCCCAGCAGGTGCTGTACATGTAGCACACTCCCTCCCTGCTCGGGAGATGATTAACGGTGCTGCGAGAAGAGGAGCAAAATGGAATAGATTTAGCTGGATGCTAATTAGCGTTAGCCGTCCCTCTGAGCCCTGGCACAGCTCTGGCCGGAGACAGCTTCAAATGTGTGTCCAGAGCCATAAGTAAGTGCACCATTTAAATAGCTCCCACCTGCCAGTGTAGAGCTGGCCCTTGGGGGACGAGATGAGAACAAAACCTCCTGCTCCACCACCACCACCACCACCACCACCCCCTCCAACATTCTACTGCCACCACCTCAGCATCGCTTCCCTCCCCTCTCTCTCTCTTAGCCCCCTCCCTGAACCCCCCCACAACCCCAACCCGCCAACCCCTGCTCCACTCGGCAGCGACACCACTGACACAGTCTATTTTGTCTTCCTCAGCAACTCTTCAACTGTCAAGCCCTTCGGAAACTCAGCATGCCTGACAACGACCTCTCCAACCTGCCAACCACCATCGCCAGCCTTGTCAACCTCAAGGAGTTAGATATCAGTAAAAATGGTGAGTTGACAGGATCGATGGAATTCTCGGCAAGATTGTGGGTCTGGTCTGATCCAGGGCTAGAAATGTACTGAATAAAGTCACTACTCTGTATAAATTCTAAAGAAAAAGATGATAGTACATGATAAGTGTTTTATCCCTTCAAAACTGTATTTAACTTTGTTCATTTTTTGTTTGTTTTGTATTAAAATGTCATGTTAAAAAATCACCCTTAAATGCAGCAATGGCATAGAATTGTGGCTGGATATTGCCCTGTGGCATTATGATAAGATTTTGTCCTTTTGGCCTCCATTTGCAGGTATTCAGGAGTTCCCAGATAACATCAAATGTTGCAAATGCCTGTCAGTCGTGGAGGCCAGTGTCAATCCGATAACCAAGTAAGGATGTGTGTACAGTGTGTGTGTGTGTGTGTGTGTGTGTGTGTGTGTGTGTGTGTGTGTGTGTGTGTGTATTTGTAGTGCATATGTGTGTATTGTGCCATGTTTAAAATGCTAGTGAGAAGTAGCCAGGGCCTGCCCATACTGCCTGTGATGCTATATAGAATTTTATGTTCAATCAGTCTGGCTAACCTGCCTATCCTCAGTCCTTCCTGGTCTGGAAAATCCGGAACCAATGAAAATGAATGCTACACATACGTCATTGGAATCAGTGGTTTGAGTGTCCAGTAGTGCACAGCTGCAATTGAAAGATGGCCATTGATACAACCTCTGAGAACTTCCTGTCTATGTGAGGTTTGCCAGACCAAGCTCTGTCTACAAGCTTGGTGAGACAGCCAGGCTAAGTGAGAAGGAGATATGCAGTGTATTCTTCAGCACAATATCCCATTAGCCATGATAATGGGCCTAATTACACTTCAGTATGCACTTATTTATAGCACTCAGGTCATTGATGGCTTTCATAAAGAGTCACATTTAAAGCCATGAGGTCAACCTGGGTGGGAATTTTTTTTCTTCTTTTTTTTTAGTCCCTGATATAAGAGGTTGTTGATACATTCAAGTTGTGTATTTAGCTTCCATCTGTTAAACTATTAATCTGATGGCTTTGTCAATAAAACTGTGTGGTAAAAAAAGTACACAGAATGTTTTGCAAAGGTGCAGGTGCGGTGATGTTTTGTGCTAAATATCTCAACAGACATGTTTGTATTGCATGTCAACATCTGTGAAGGATTATCCCAGAGCGGTGTTGTGCCAGTCAAGGCTCTCCCCAAAAACCTTATTTCAGGGAGCTTATTTGTTTTGCATTCTGGGGGAGAAAAATAAGCCTGACAAGGGATTTGGCATGCAGCATTGCAGGCTCTATCTCCCTGCTGAGCCGCCAAACACAAATCTGATGCTGACGCGAATGATTCGCCCTCGCCAACGGCTCCCATTACACACCTGCGACGGGCTGTTTTTTTTCCACTGCCTGCCTTCTGGAATCTTCTGGGTCATCTCAAAGTCCTTCTAGACAAGTCTGTTCACTTGGCAGCCATCTTGGTGATGCCCTCAGGCAGCTCTGTCAGGGTTTAGAAAACCTGAGCCCTATCTAAATTAATGGGGTTAAAATCACCATAAAACCCTGATTGAAATGCCTGGAAATGTTGCCAGGTTTGCATCTAAAAAAAAGTTTTAAAAGTCCTATTTCTGATGCATCCTATTCACAGTATTTCACGACATAACAAGTGTGACAGAGCACAACACAGGAAGGTGATTGGAACACCATGTGTACAATCTGACAGATAATTGGCTTTTGTCAGCAAAAGAGGCGGGACATGTGCAGATAACTGCCTTCTTGCCGTTACAAAGTTTTGTCATGCATTTCTATGGACGAGTTATTAAGTAGTATGTATGTGTCATGAAAATGTCCCTGGTAACATCTGTGAAAGGCGCCAAGGTCTAGATGTTGTAATTAGGAGGGGGAAATTCCTGTCATGTATTGGGTCTACCTGTGCACATGACACAAGTGTTCTTACTAATTACCTACCTGCACCTAGCTGATGAGATGTACTAATTAGAATGAGCTGGTATTGGGAATGCTTGAAACACGTTTGTGGTATGGCCCTTTGCTCTCTGTAGATAGTGAACCCTGTGTGTGTGTGTGCGTGTGTGTGTGTGTGTGTGTGTGTGTGTGTGTGTGTGTGTAATTGTTGCCCTTAGTGTTAAAATGGCGTGTCTCATCTCTCCTCCTCTGATCTTGTTCGCTCGTAGGCTCCCCGACGGCTTCACCCAGCTCCTCAACCTGACACAGCTGTTCCTAAATGACGCCTTCCTGGAGTACCTGCCTGCCAACTTTGGGAGGTAAATGGCTGGTGTTGTGTTTGTGTTTGTATTTGTGTTTGTGTTTGTGTGTGTGTGTGTGTGTGTGTGTGTGTGTGTGTGTGTGTGTGTATCGAAGTCGTTGTATGTGTCTGAGTGTGTGTGTGTGTGTGTGTTTGTTATTGAGTGTGTATGTGCCCTTTATAGTGTGTATGTATCTGTGAGGAAGTCAGACAGACAACAGACCCATTCATCAGCTCCTTGTGACTGTGCACGTCCATACAGATTTTAAAGATAGCGATTCACCCTTTACAGGATGTGGGCCAGGAGTGGCCCGTGACTGGCCCAGATCCGCCTGTCTAAAGGCCAAAGCTGTGGTGTTTTCTGAGCTAATGTTGTGTGAATGCTGTGTGAATGTTGTGTGGCCTTTTCTTGTCAATCTGGATATCGGCCCAGCGTCGCATGCCGGAGCACAGGGAACTGGTGCTGCCCCGGGCATGCATACATAAATCACACCATGGCATCTTATTCTGTGTTCTTGTCCAGGGAGAGAGGGAGAGGAATGGATAGAGAGAGAGAGGGAGAGAGAGAAAGAGAGAGAGAGAGAAAGCTGCATGGATGGGTAGGAAGGAAGTGAATGAGGGCGAGAGAGAGAGGGACAGAGGCAAAAATGGAAGGAAATTGAGGCAGGGAGAGGGGGACACAGTATGTGTGTGAGAAAGAGAGATGGACAAAAAAGTGATTGAGAGAGAGAGGAAGGGAAAGCGAGCAAGTTGACCAGCTTTGTCTCTAGGCTTCAGCCATTTTGTGTCCGTATGAGAGGATATGATTGGATTTCCAGTTCTTACCTGTTTTGCCTGGCCTCAGTGGCCACACAGACACAGGCCCGGAGGACACAAACCCAGCAGTTCCCATGCACTGATTCTGTCCTTTTAATTGTTTTTCTCTCCAGATTGTCCAAATTACGGATCCTGGAACTCCGAGAGAACCACCTGAAAACTATGCCAAAGTGGGTAACTCAAATGTGTTTGTTTTTTAATAGTTTTTATTTCAGATAATTAATACTACATCCCTCAGTGTTATGAACTATAATTTGCTATTGGTTTAGCTGCTTAATGTATTTCTTTCTCAGAAAATGAGAAAAGTTTCTTCTCAAGACACAACCCAAGTGTGGTCTGGATGTGGCCTAGATCCAGAGCAAATTTGTGCCAGACCAAATACATGTTCAGTTTGTGTTTAACTCGGTACATTTAAGCATTCTTTTGCGTTTCAGATTGTTTGGTTAAAACAGCAATTTTAAGTCCAGCATTCATGTTTGTCTGCAGAGAGTTGCCTTTTCTGACTGTGTGCTAATAAACCATTAGAGAGAGCTTAAAGCAAACAGAGAAAAACTATCTGAGAACGTTAAGTTATTATCCACCACAAAAGTCAGATTCCAGTGTGGATTATTGCATGTACGTATTATTATTGATTATTAAACTCTCAGAAACTCTCCCCCTACCAATGTAGATAGAGGCACTTCCTTTCTTGAACACTTAGAGACTTTCCCTCTACTGGCTCGGCAAATAGGCTCCCCAGAGGGCCACAGTTTTGCCTTAGGCTTTTTCCTCAACTTAAAATCTACCAATGCAAACAAGAGGCTTGCTCCTGGGGGACACAAGTGGAGCTCTCCACAGTGTCCTGATTGATTTCTTCTGGCGCTACTGGACTATAACAAAGCTTGTCATGTGTATTTCTCTCGTGTTTCTTTGTTAAACTGTTGAAGCACATTGAGCTACATCCTTTGTATGAAATGTGCTATATAAGTAAAGATTATTGTTATTATTATTGGCAGCTCTGTCTACCAATCATACTCAGGCAACACGTCAATGTGGGGTCACTGGTTCCCTGTCCAGTGCTGATTGGACATTATTTTCTGTTGAGAATGACCACCATTCTAAGATGCAAAGGTCTACAAAGCAGCCTTTCACTGTTACTGTGATGCTTATCTCCCCGCCATCAACTGCGAAAAAAGAATGAATATATGCACACCCTGTTGCTGGACGGTAGAATGGATATTATTTTTTAAAACCACGAAACCTGGTGCAACCATGAGTAACACAGGTGTAGCCAAAAGAGAAGCCTGCTGTAGTGGCTTAAGTTTTTTCGCACCGTGTGTTATTTGCGGGGAGCATTCCAGGTCACGCCAGCGTGTGTGCGTGTCGTCATGGCTGTTTATGTACGTGTTTGCCATGGCCTGATTACTGCGGGCCTGTTATGTGATGTGGAGATGAAATGTTCAGGTGTGTGAACCAGGGTTGGATCCAGTGGAGCAAAGCCAATGGGCTCGAGATTTATCACAGTATGCGTCAGGAGAAATGCACACACAGTCACAGTGAAGCAAACAACTCACACACAGTTACAGAAACACACACACACACACACACACACACACACACACACACACACACACACACACACAGGCAAACACATTTAAGCACACACATACACACACACATCACACACAGATTGGTCACATCAGATTGTGCTTTCTAGTTCGCTCAGGTGCCCTGATTGAAAACTATTTTTATCACACCGCACAATCTCCTCTCTAACCCCCTCCTGCCCTCAACAGTCAACACACACTTATCCTCAACAGTCAAAATACACATGCGCACACACACGCACACACACACACACACACACACACACACACACGCACACACACTTATCCTCTCCTGTCAGGAAAGTAGTAAAACTCAGGAGGGTGTGTTTGTGTGAGCGATATCAGATTTCATCTGAAGGTGTCTGTGTGTGTCTGAGGATTGTCATCGGCTCTGACGGAAGGTCACCGAGGTTTCTCAGAGAGCGGAGAGGCAATCTGGATCTCGCTGACACACTTTTTAACGTGGCAGGCATGCGTTTCACGTGGTAGGCATTTCACGCCTCTCTACATTGGCACAACATGGAACTCATCTGAGGGGAGAGGTAGTAACGGCCACTGACCCCCGACCTTGGAGCAGACACCGGGCTAGTTCGGTTTGCTGCTTGGCCACGTATGACAGTTCCATTGTGCATCACAAGCAGAATATATCTGTGGGAATACATGAAGCATGTGGGAGATTGGAGCAATCTGACATACTGTAGCATGTTTTGCTTGATGTGTGTGTGTGTGTGTGTTCCTTTTGTGTAAACCATTAAATATTTAGCTTTAGAAATCAATATAAAGTAATCAAGTAAATAGGCCTACAGTATTTTCATCAATGGCACCCAATGTATGACTTCACACATGGGACGTGCTATTTGGCTAAAGAGATAGTCCTTTGTCCACACACACATACACACACACATACACACACACACACACGTGTGACACATGTACCTTTGTGAGTGTGCCAGTGTCTGAAGCTGCTATTCTCTCTTGTTTGTTGCAGGTCAATACACAGATTGTCACAGCTGGAGCGCCTAGACTTGGGAAGCAACGAGTTCACTGATCTGGTGAGAGAACAAGAGGAAAAGACATGCAAACCAAAGGCTATGGTTTTTTAATTTCTCTATTAGGGATGTTGTGCCAGCAGTTCTCACATAGGCATTCATATTTGACTAGCCATTGATGCAGAGTGCTGTTTTACATGACCTGTGCTAAGGATGCTTTTATTAATTACTTTACATTAAAAAAGCAAAGCTTAGTCAGGGTTTGCACTGGGCTTACTGGTTTGGGTACCATTGGTCTCAGCGTGATTTTAATAACTGCGAGTCAAGCGGGTTGGGTATCAAAAAAAAAAGATACATTTAGGGTTGTAGATAAATCATTGTAAATAAATAACAAATGAAATGTTAACATTCTTTTTAAATTTAAAACGGTAATTGTCATCAGGTACTAATTTAGACTAGTTGGAATTGCCAGCTGACGGTCAATTTGTTTAAACAGCAATGGAGGCAAAATAAGCATAAATTTAGACTGCGTGCGGATAGCAAAATTGCTGATTAACATTGTCTCGGGTTGGTGGCGGGTGGATAGTCTATTTTTAGTAGTGTGTGGGGGTGATGTTTAGGCTGATCTGTGCATCTCTACCATAGACTGTTTACAGGTGCTCAGGCTATTTATCTGTTGAAACTCATTAGGGTTTTATTAGGGTTAGGGTTTGGTAACCCTAGGTAATAAGTCAGGAAACAATAAACAAAAAGAAACTGCTTTTCAACAAACTGTAAAGTCATTTTGGGCAAACTATCCAAATAAAGTGTTACCAGCCTCATATTGGTGCCGGTCTGAACCGGAGGTCCGCTGTCCCAGTGGTTTGGTGAGGTTGGCCGACTCCCAGCGTTCTTCGACCAGCGGTCCAGTCAGGCCCAGTGGGGGCCCCCTGCGTCCTCTGCATGGACGGACTTTAATTGGTTTGTGGATTAAACGCACTGTGCAGTGCATGGAAACGCACCAAAGGTTTCGCCCACGTACCCACCCCCACCAACACCCCCACCCCCACCCTTGTGCCTCTCCTGGCCCTGGATAGTGTCACACTTATTTAGTTCCCAGCCTAATCAATCACCCAGTCTATAGGCGGCAAATTGCTGCACACCCCAGGGACACGTGTGGAGATGGTTGGTTCACCGTAAGCATCCACTGGGGTCGAGTGTGACTGCAGAAACAGGAGCACTTACGGAACATGATTTATGGCCTTGCATGGCTAGATTTATGTAAGTTTGGTCAATGTACGCCATCTGAAATATGTCCTGTGTGTCCTAACTGTTGTGTGCAAGTACTTATTGCATTTATGCATTTAAAAAATGGGTGAATTAATGAGAAAGCACAAAAAAAAACTTTTAGGAAGCATTTTTAATTCACGACTGTCCTTCAGATGTCCAGCAGTGACATTGCAAGCAGTATCCTTGAAGAGGATTAGCCGTAATGTGTCAAATGAAGATTAAGCTGATGGACTTGGACAGAACAGACAGACAGGGCAATGGTAATTGTTTGGGTGGTCTGTTCCATCCTGGAGGGAAAGAAAGTCACGGTCGTGTCACACATCGCTGTTTCGCTGCACCACGACAGATTTGATATTGGCCCTCTGTGGGTAGCCGTCGGGTGTTCTCACCACAATGAGTGCTGCGTTGACAAAAAAAATAAAAACTTTACCCACAGACCCTTTTCTTTAAGGAGCTCCCACATCACTTGTCTTTGCTTTCGTAGGGACATCACGTCCCACACATGTCCAAGCCACTAGTGGCATTTTGGCTTGTTTGAGAAGTGTCAAATGCCATTTTTCGCACCCACTTTTAGTTCACGATTCACAGTGGTTTCCATGGTTACCTACGCCTGGCCTCGTCAGAATCACCATGGTTGCATACACATACGCCTGGCTGTGTTATATCTGGCTGTGTGTGTCTATGGCTTGTTGCTCATGCATGTCGGAAGAAACTGAGGAGTTTGTGTGTGTGTGTGTGTGTGTGTGTGTGTAAGACAGTCTGTGTGTGTGTGTGTGTGTGTGTAAGACAGTCTGTGTGTGTGTGTGTGTACACGTGCGTGTGTGTGTGCGTGTGCGTGTGTGTGTGTGTGCGTGTGTGTGTGTGTGTGTGTGCGTGTGTGTGGTGTGTGTCACGCTCCAGTTCCAGGCTCAGAGATCTTGCGGAGATCAGAGAGCCTCCTGAAGAAGGGGAATAAAGGATGGCCAAGCCCAACTAAAGGCTGGGGCACTGCAGAGACTCTTAATTGCCCATAAACTTACTTTTATGGAGAAGTACGCAGGACAGAGCATATATTCAGGACACTTTGTCCTTGGGTTACAAGTGAGGGAGGAAGAAAGAGACCGAGTGTCTGTGTGTGTGTGTGAGAGAGAGAGAGAGGCAGAGAGAAAGAGAGAGAGAGAGAGAGAAAATGTGATGGAGAGAAAGCAAAGGAAAAGGGCGTGCTTGTCTCATTACTTCCAAGAAGAACAGATGGTTTGGCATTATGGGTAGCGTGCTTTACTGCTCAGAGCCCCCAAGAAAGTGGCGGACACCCGCGGACAGTATGCTCTTCCTGTCTGTGAGTGACCCACTTCCGGCTGGGCTCCAGGAACAGGCTGTCAGGCTTCCGGTCTGCAGTCCAAGCCATTTCACAGTTCTCACTGACACCCTGCCTACTCATGCACACACACGCTCACACACACACACACACACACACACACACACACACACACACACATCAGACACACACGCACGCTCACACACACACACACGCACACACACACGCTCACACACATCAGACACACACGCACGCTCACACGCACACACAACGCTCACACACATCAGACAGACACACACACAAACACACACACACACGCACATACACACACACACACATACACACACACACACACACACACACAAACACACACATCAGACACACGCACACAAACACACACACAGACACGGATGCCCAAGGATGCACACACACAAACCTTAGTCACCAAAATGCACAGGCATACTAACACACAAGCACACACTGGCACACACATATATCCGGCAGCGCACTCTCTCTCTCACACACACAGATTTGCGCACCAGAAGCAGTTTGGAGCGGCATCAGATATTAGTGATGACAGCCGAGCTGCACATAAATGGAGCGAGGGAGGCTTAATTGCAGTGGCCTTAAAGTCGGAAAATATGCCTCTGCTTCGGAAGTGCCAGAGCTCAAGCCAAGGGTTTAATCTCCCTTCCGGCAAGAACAGGAGGTACGGCAAAGGTGCCAAGTCAGTCGGTGTGCCAACATCTTCTATTTTTTATACATTGTCTCTTATTTAAAGTTAAGTTCTAGTGAGCGGAATTCAGATTACCAAATCTCCATTTTATTTCATATAAGGTCTCTGATTGACCACCACAATGATTGACAGAATAAATTAAATGAATATGAATCTCACATTTTTATATGAGTACATTATCTCTGAATTATGCATTCTATATTATACAATATTAAAGTATATTTTATTATACAGGGTAGGCCATAATGATGGGACACCTTTTAAATGTTAGTATCCTGGATTATAAAAATAACAGAGTGATAAAAATATGTACAGCAAAACTGATATACTAGTTAACATAATCTAGTTCAACATAATCTAAGATTTAGCTTTTTTTTTTTACAGGTGTTTGGTCTGGGTAACCCGGAAAATGTTGTCCAAAAGAAATTGCATACATAGCATATTCTATTCTATTCTATTCTATTCTGCTCTATATTATATGAGTGGAAATATTTGCCTTTATTTGGTGTGAGTCCCTCATGGCTGGAATGGCCAGCATTCTGTTTGCTCAGGCTGAGAAATGGGCACCGTTGAGAATGGCCACCAAAGACATCAGGCCGAGTAAAGAACTGCCATTGCAGTGTGGAGCAGTGTGTCATCCTGGGCAAATAAAATGCATGAAAGTCGTATCAGGGTTACAGGTTCTGCATGAGGTGTGTGTGTGCATGTGTGTGTGTGTAAGGGGGTGTGTATGCCTGTGTGTGTGTGTGTGAGAGAGAGAGAGAGAGAGAGAGAGACAGACAGACAGACAGACAGACAGACAGGGTTTGCATCCCTGCTAACCTCAGCCTCTTTAATGCTGTCATTCTCACTGGCAGTTGATCTCATGGTCTGTGTGTGTGTGTGTGTGTGTGTGTGTGTGTGTGTGTGTGTGTGTGTGTGTGTAACTGTTCATGTCTGTGTATGTGTATTTGTGTGTGTAACTGTGCATGTGTATGTGCATATGTGTGTGTGTGAGTGCATGGATGTGTTCCTGTGTGCCTGTGTGTTTGTAGTAACCCGGTTGCCACTAGCTGATGTCTGGCTGGACTGTGGCTCTGATTTGGCTGGCTCTGGTCCACAGTCGTTGCCATCTGGCTAGCGTCAGTTACCAACAAGCTGCTGTAAGGTTCAGGCCTCACTACTGGCACTACTTCAGAAGATTAAGACAGCATTACGTGTCATTAGAAATGTCTACTTTTAATTTTATATAATGTCACATTTGATCACATATTATATCACACATTATATGACATAGAAATACATGTATATGTAGCTAATAATTACATTTTGATATAAGTACTGTTATAAAATTGAATCATGTGTCTTATGTAGGGATGAACTGATTTTTGGGTCGAGACATTTTGGGTCGATACTTATATGTCAATATCAAATTTGCCAATGCAGATATTCATGTTTATTTTGTTTTTAATGTCACTTTTTGCTGGCGAAAGTGTATTCATTATACAAAATAACTAATTAATTTCCTACTCAAAATGATCCCCTAAGTTAACTCCTCAGAGTTGCACTCTGTGAATAGGTAAGCACAGCACACTTACAGCCAGCACAAGTAAGTAATTATTGTGAATAATAAATTCGACATAATGTTGACAAATCTCACTGATGGCCGATAACTGTCGAAAAGGCAAATATCGCCTGATACCGATGTTCAACTGAAATATCAGTGCAGCCCTAGTCTCATGCACGCTGTACAATTTCAGCCACACAGTCTCACCTTACTGTACATATATACATTGACTATTGAGTTTACTGTCATTGTGACTTTTGCCTTTGAGTGACTTGGCACAATATCCCTTTACCCAGCAGATTTGAGTCTTGCCATTTCAACACCCTGTCTGTCAGGGTGGAGTTTGTGAAAAATAATCTCGCTCTTTATTGCATATGCCCTTGCATAAGCAGTCAGTCTTAGGGCTGGATCAATGATAATCTTTTTAAATGAGCTTGCACCTTTTTTTCAGAACCACCATTGTGGGAATTAATTTTGTCTTATTTCTAAAGCACTGTTTTTGCTCAGAGCATAATATCTTGTCTGTATCTTTTGTTTTTGTTTTCAAGCCGGAGGTTTTGGAGCAGATACATAATCTGAAAGAACTGTGGCTGGATAACAATTCAATACAGAGAATACCAGGGGTAAGTTCATCACCAGCCAACCCAGTTACGTGATGAATTGTCAAATTGATAAAACCACTCTGTTCAGAGAAGTAAAACAAATTAAAATGAAAGCGAAAGTGTATTCAAAAGGCATCTTGTGCATTCGAATGACAGCTGTTGTTGTTGTTGTGCAAGAAGACGTTGTACTAACAATAGAAACGCACTTACATAAAGTACACACTTTAACAAAGTGTACACTCAAAGAAAGAACACACCTGCTTTATTCATAAGTCACCAGTATGGATTTATATTCCAGCAGGGCGAGGGAAGCTGGCAAGCTCTCGATAATAGTATATAATAGTTATTTCCATATTTCCTCATATTTTCATATTAAAAAGATGCTGACCTTTAACTGAGCTGTATTACTTTTTGTGGTGGGCTTACCAGGTTGAGACAATAATATCTTTTAATAGTATAGTATATATATAATACTATAATATACTATAATAATATATATATATATATATATATATATATATATATATATATATATATATATATATATATATATATATATATATATATATATATATATTACAGTGTAAAAGATTCTGTGTTTTGATCTCTGCTCTCCTCTCTCTGAAGTCTATAGGGAAGCTGCGGCAGCTCAGGTACTTGGACTTGGCCAAGAACAGGATCGAGGCTCTGGATGCCGACATCTCAGGATGCGAGTCCTTAGAAGACCTCCTGCTCTCCTCCAACATGCTGCAGCAGCTACCCGACTCCATAGGTACGCAGGGACACAGAGGTGCTGTGTGTGTGTGTGTGTGTGTGTGTGTGTGTGTGTGTGTGTGTGTGTGTGTGTGTTTGTGTAGCAACTTGCTGACCGTGTCTGGGCCCTAACCCCTGGCTCACATTACGGCCCTGTCATCACTGCTGAGGTGATGTTTGGATGAAACGGATACTCAGGACTGGACACCGTACCTGTTTGGTGCTTCAGCAGTTCTCATTACACACACTGCCCCACTGTACATGGAGCATCCTTATCATAGTGCATTAATTAATCAACATGCTCATTAATAGACAGTACTGTCTGGTGACAAGTGAGTGCATTATTACATAATGTTCATAACCCTAGTCATAGACCCATGTACAACCGTGATATGTGTTTTTACTGTACGTGTGTATGTGTGCTGCTGTAAGTCAACTGTATTTATTTGTGAACTGTGACTTAAGGTGTGCGTGTCCTAACTGCATGGAACCTCACCGAGTGACAGAATCAGTTTCATTGCTTTGTAGTGATTTCACATGTCTTAACTGCCTGCAAGGGACACCATGCTTTGCAGTGCAATGCCACACAATGTTTGACGGGAACGTTGGTCAGAAGCCTTGTTTCATTGATTGGTCAGGCAAGATGCTGCCTGAGATAACCATGTCAATGAAACCACAGCCAGACCCTCTTTACAAAACTAAGTGAAGTACGATTGGCTGGTTTACCAGGTCAATGACAAGGTGCCTTTACAATACAAGTGTACATGATGCAGCAAATGGGCAAATGTAATAGACACAGTGTGGGCAGGGAGTGTCTGACGCAAGGTTATCAAATGCCATCATGCAGTTAGGGCACAATTTTATACTGTTATACTATTTCAGAGGTTTCAGATGTGGTGTGACTGAATGTGTCTAACATCCCAAATTAGCCAGGCTGTTGTTGTCACTGCTATGTCTTTCACCGTCACAGGAATGTTGAAGAAGCTGACAACGCTAAAAGTAGATGACAACCAGCTTACCTCACTGCCTACCAATATTGGAAGGTGAGCAAAGACATATGTACTTTGTACTCCCCAAAGCAAAAACTGTTTAAAACACCTTTTAACATGCTGTTTTTTTGCCACCCAGCTCCCCAACCACACACACACACACACACACACACACACACACACACACCCCAAACACACATACAGTACACATAGACCACATTAAGGCACAGATGGAATGGCTGTTGTACAGATGTGTGAGACAGGAAAGCGACTTGTAGTGAAAGTGAGATGTAGTGATTAGCAGTGGAGTTTGAGCATCAGTGATGGAATACACTCTGGGCCATTTTCAGGGTCAGCCCAAGACCCAAATAACGTCTGCATTTGCTCCAAAAGCAGCTTCTCTCTAGTCGTTCGTGTGTGTGTGTGTGTGTGTGTGTGTGTGTGTGTGTGTGTGTGTGTGTGAGAGTGTGTGTGTGTGAGTGTGTGTGTGTGTGTGTGTGTGTGTGTGTGTGTGTGTGTGCGTGTATGTAACTGTGTGTGTTTGTGTGTGTGTGTGTGTGTGTGTGTGTGTGTGTGTCTGAATCTTTTGTGCACGTGTGTGTATCTGGAGTCTGACACCTCTGTGCCTGCGCCTGTTCTTCTCGCCTCGTGTGGGAAATTGCTGATTGGCAATGCCACCGTTCGCACCAGCCAAAGCGCCAAAGTACTTTGTCACCCTTCTAGGTGCTGTTAATAATTATTCCTTTTACTTCCCCTCACTCAGCAGCACAAAACGACACAAAGTGGGCTTCAAATTTTGAACATAGCAATTGATGTTAATGTTCGTGTTTTATTAAACAAGTGCAAATGTGGCATCGTTCACAGTCCACTGAATGTCATTAAAGTGGCATGTCTAAGAAGCCGACTATAATTTGTTACGACTCCTGACTGAAGGACTGTAGATGGGCCATCTGACCTGTGTCAATCAAAAGAAGATGGGGAGCGATATCTCTCCGCAGTGATAGCCAAGCTGCCATAACAACCACCATCATCTCCATGGCAACCCCTCGTCACTCACATTTTTTCCCCATGCCTGTGATTCTGTGCACCTTTTTCTGAATTCTTGGTTTGTCATTGGTCAATTTTTTTATTTTTTTTGTTTGTGTATGTCGTCCACACATGCGCCTAAAATGACCCTCTTAGTGGACGCCCCAAAGTAGGGTAAGTAGTCTCTGAACAGTCCCGTTATTCTACCCCCATGTCCTTGACCACACCGTGTTTATTCAGACAAGCCCACTCACCTTTTTGCCGTCTCCAGAGAGCATACGCTCAAGTTGACATGACGCGAGCGCTGTGCATATGGAAGGCCAGCTGGATGTCCCTGCTCCAGACAAATGCTACACTAATGACTCCATGGGGTGAATAGGAGAAAGATGAATACTGTTTTTTTTTCTCTCTTTTTCTCTCGCTAACTATTTATATAATTGAAAACAGTCTTTGGGTTTTCCCCATAGTGACTGGAAAACATGGGGACATGTCTGGGACACATTTTACACAGCTAAAGCGGTTGACTCAATAAACACTGTGGTCAATTTGAATAAAAGTTTAGTAAACTTTTATGATGTAACTACTGTATTTTTTAAAGCCATAAATAGCAGGTTTGTAGGCTCTGAAGCTTTATGTTAATTTTCTGTTAAGCAAAAAAAATGTGCCTCTAGTATATGTATTTACTTTGATGTGATCTCCTCCAGTTGTATGTAGCTAAAAATATCTCACTAACGACGCATCTAACATCATTTCACGGTCATTCCTTCTCGCCACATATCTGTTCATTTATTCTTAGTTTTTTGTTTGTTTTCCACCAATACTGGTGTGAGTGAGAAATTGGGACATCTTATATACAGCACAGCCTTTTCTGAACTTACATCTCTGTGTAGTATGAAATGCTATCACATCATTTGTTAGTGTAAGTGACCCAGTTTCTATAGCTCTTTCGGCATTGTCCGTATCATCATTATCCACTGAGGAACACAATTGTAGACAGTGCAGAGGGGCACCTGGTAATCTGTACTTACATACTAATACCAGTACTCTCTCTTCTAACTCTGGCTGTACTGCTCTTTTTGACAACATTTTGTATATTGTAATAGCATCAGTGTGATATTTTTCAGCATATTACACTGCAACTAATTAAACAGTGACATTCTAACAGGGGCTGCATAATATAAATACATTGTAAGAATTTAAAAATACTGTATGTATGTATTCAATAGATGTTTGTCTGTGTTTCATCTTTCTAGTAAGCTAATATGCCTGGTGTATTTGTTAAAGTGTTGAATATAAGTGTTGTAAGTACGTATGTAATGTTAAATGTTAGTACATGTAGATAGTAATATCTAAAAGGCAGTCTACAGCACAATGTACATGTATAAGTTCTCTGTTTCTTATCTGGCATGCCTGCTATCCCTGTAGCTTGTCACTCTTAGAGGAGTTTGACTGCAGCTGTAACGAACTGGAGTCGTTGCCCCCCACCATTGGCTACCTGACTAGCCTGCGCACCTTCGCAGCTGACGAGAACTTCCTGTCGGAACTGCCCCGGGAGGTGAGGAAATGTAAAGCATGGGATTGATGTATGACAGAACTGATGTGTATGTGTGCAGATTCATGAAGGAGCCTGTGGTAGATGACCTGTAATATCAAACATTTGCAATATGAATAAAAAGCCCTTTGGTTGTAAGAAAACTTACATAGCAGCCGAGTGTCGAAAAGTAATTAAAATTTGCCAAAAACATAAATGACGATAAACATGAAATTCACATTTATGTTTCTGATGACTTCAAAAGAATTGGGATAGCAGTTTTTAAGCTGTCCTGATAGAGTCAAATAATGGACTTGTCTTGCAGTCTGGTTTTAAAGCTGTGTCTGCCATAGACTTGCAGTGCTAGTCTGTGGCGGGGACAGTCTCCTTAGTGTGAGTTTGACTCATTAGGGCCTTGGCCGTGTCTCTGCTCCTGAGTGAGTGGGGAGATAGTGGGGACAGTGCAGGAGCCAGCCGGACATCCTGCCAGCCAAACTGCCCGTCTGCCATCCAAGCACGCGACCATGGCCTCATCTGTGGACTACTGTCTGTGCCCGTGACCACGCCATGCCATGCCACCCCTCTCTTTCTCTCTCCCCTCCTTTTGGTCATTCATTGGTTTTTCTTTTTCTTTCTTTCTTTCTTTTTTGCTTGCTTGCTTGCTTTCTTTCTTTCTAGTCTTTCTTTGTCCTCCCCTTTTCTCTCCTCCTGTGTGTATCTTGTATCTCTCTTGTCTCCCCTGCATCTCTGTCTCTCTCTTTATGCCCTTCTCTCCCTTTTTCTTCAACCATCTTTCTCTGTCCCCCTCTCTCTTTCTCTCTCTCTCCTTGCATCTGTCTCTGCCACCTCCATCTCTCTCTCTCTCTCTCTCTTCCCCTTTCTTTCTGTCCCCTTCTTCATCTGTCCCCCTCTCCTTCTGTCTCTCTTCCCCTCTCTCTCTGCCCGACCCTTTCTCTGTCTCTGTGTCTGTCTCTCTCTCTCTCTCTTCCCCTCTCTGTCCGCCTCTCTCTCTTTCTCCCCCCTCTATCTTCCTCTCTCTCTCTCTCCCTCTCTCTCTCCCTCTCTCTCTCCCTTTCTCCCCCCTCTCTCTGTCTGTGTATTATCTCCATCCTACCCAGCCTGTCGGGCTCAGGAAGCTGGCGCCACTCCAGCTCTCTCTCCCCCCTCTCCGCTCCTCTCTCCTCTCTCCTCTCCCCTCTCCCCTGTCTCCTCTCTCCTCTCTCTCCCCCCTCTCCGCTCCTCTCTCCTCTCCCCTCTCCCCCGTCTCCTCTCTCCTCTCTCCCCTCTCCCCCATCTCCTCTCCTCTCTCCTCTCTCCCCTCTCCCCCCTCTCCTCCCCTCTCCCCCTCTCCTCTCCTCTCCTGTCCTCTCCTCTCCTCTCATCTCCTCTCTCTCTTCATTCCTCTCCTCTCTCCCCTCTCCCCCTCTACCTCCTCTCCTCTCCTCTCCTCTCCTCTCCTCTCTCTCGTCATTCCTCTCCTCTCCTCTCCTCTCCTGGTTGGCACTGGCTGGCTGTCAGGGCTCTTATCAGGGCCAGCATTGGACGCAGGAGCAGGAAGGACACCTCTGTTTGTGGCCTGATTGCCCAATCCCCAACCCCAGTGTCGTCTGTCCTCTCCTCTCCCCTTCAAAATAGGGGCTGATGCGAGCTGTTTTGCTCTAAGCACCATAATTCAGCTGCTGAGCCAAGAGAGTGGTGGGGTAGGCTGGGGTGGGGTGGGGGGGAGGTGCTTTTTTGTTTTTGTATGCTGTGGCAGTGAAATATGATGTGATGTCCTCTCTATTCATTGGTTGATGGATCACTCATTGCTTCGTGATGTTATTGCGGGCAGTCAAGAGCACAGTCCTGTCCAACATTTGTGTGTGTGTGTGTGTGTGTGTGTGTGAGTGTACTGGCAGATGGTCTTCACTACTGTTCTCTTTAGCATATTGTTTGCAAAGGTGTGTCAGTGTGTGTGTGTGTGTGTGTGTGTGTGTGTGTGTGTGTGTGTGTGTGTGCGTGTGTGTAACTGTGTGTGTTTGTGCATATATGTGCACCTGCATATGATTCATGTGTGTGTGTTTCTGTGTATGCACATTTGATCTTATATGTATCCTGTCCCCTCTTTCCTGTGTCACAGATTGGTAACTGTAGGAATGTAACAGTCATGTCCTTGCGCTCCAATAAGTTGGAGTTTCTGCCTGACGAGATCGGCCAGATGACGAAGCTCCGCGTTCTCAACCTGAGTGACAATAGGTAACACCTGATGCTTCCCTCTGGGCTCATTTGCTCTGGTCTGACCTGCCCCTTTGACACCACAGCCCACCACTCCTCATGACATCAGCAAATGGGTTAATGTTTTCCGGTCACGGAACAGTGGAACCAGAACTCCAGCTTCTCCATCTATTCCTTTCCATTCCATTCCATTACGATCTCTGTTTGGGAGGCCAAGTTAAGTCCTCTTGAAGCAACACTAAGTAGGTTTTTTCAACCTTAAAATAATGCTTCCAAAATCGTTTTAGTGCTTCATCAAGGTGAACTTCTGAATTGACTTTGCGTCCCACAAGGAGTTATAACCTTACTATGCAAGTTTGCAAAAGCAGACCTCTCCGATCTGTTGTTCGAATGAAACATAAGACAGTTCCACTTCCAACCTGTAGGACGACCAAAGATGAAAAGCGCTTTAGTGTTGCTTGAAGTGTACCTTTTTGTAGGCTCTCTGTTTGGGTGCCATCCTGGCCAGTGTCTGTGTATTTATTTATTTATTTAATACATTTTTTTTTTCTGATGGGTGCATTAAGGGAACACTGCATTAGCAAGCACTTCCTCATTGCCCACAGCTAATTAAGAAGCCTTTTTATGGGATGTTTAGATGCTCCGCCTGTGATTAAGAGCATCCGAGGTAATTAAACCTCGCCGCCACTTAACATGGCTGCCATTAAGCCTGCCTCGGCGCCGTGAGCACTTCTGGCAGAGCAAATGGCCAGAGACGTCGCCCTAACCCTACTTAAACAACCACCCACCTTCATAGCTCATTAACTTCCTCCATTGACATATTTTGCTTCAATTTATTCCTGGAAGAGTCATGTTTGTGTTTTGTAGCTGGGGCTTTTTTTGAGGCTTTTATAGTTACTGCTGTCATTGTTGGAGTTGGTTAATAAGTTGTGGTGTTGGTGGTGGTGGGATCTGTGGGAAAATATCAGGTTTTGGCCCTACTTGTTAAAAACATCAAAAGAAAACCTTTAGTGAGTGAAGTGTGTATTTATTTATGTGTGCATGTGTGTGTCTCTAATTAAAAATATAGATAAAGTAATTAGTAGAGAGTGTAGAGTTTAGATACTTGCTGAGTGTAAGCAGGCTCGGGGGAAATAAAAAGAAATATTTCCTGCCTCTCTGCACAGACAGGGCTGTGCTTACACAGAGTGATTTGTCCTGTCCTTTTTTAACAGGTTGAAAAATCTACCCTTCACCTTCACTAAACTTAAAGATCTTGCTGCACTGTGGCTCTCAGACAATCAGGTATGAAGAAGGCCCTACTGCAACTGCAATTACTTTAACTGTTGTATCCTGTATCGTGAAATAGCAGAATGGTAAAATGACCTGTGAGCTACCTATAAAATAGAATGTTATGATGATATTGAGGCTTAAGTTAAACATGGTGATAATGCCCTCTATGTGCTTTATATGTTGGAAATTGCATATGTCAAATTTGGATTATAATTTCAAAGATCTTGACACCTGGGACTGTTGACCTTCACCTTTTGACCTCTGTCTCTGACTTGCAGTCGAAGGCCCTGATACCTCTGCAGACAGAGGCCCACCCCGAGACGAAACAGAGGGTCCTCACCAACTACATGTTCCCCCAGCAGCCGCGACATGAAGAGGGTAGATGGGCATTCAAATTCTCCTACTTTCCACTTCCAAGTGTTATGAATGAGATGAAGAGGGCGGATTGGGACTATAATCCCTCCGTAGTATCGACTTATAAGTGCTACAAATCACAGTACCTCTGACAGACATGACATAACCATTTCTTGGTTTAATTGCCCTTGCTCCAAGGAACCTCATTTCTGCTGTATGTGTAGATATATCACAGTAACAACATGATATATAGAAAGGTAACTTAATTTTATAATGACTTAGATATATCACAATAATAATAATAGGATATTCAAGGATGTATCTTAATGCAAAATGTGAATATTATAATTAATAATACTTGTATATAAATTATTTAAGCAATATAACACAAGTGGGAGTGAGGGTGTTCATGATTATCCTCATGGGTATGGTTCGGCCGCAGGCATGAAGCCAAAGGCTATAACGACTATACCGTTTATTTTAAACTAATTTTACATCGAGATGTCTCTCACCACCCGGCCGATAATAGACTTCCTTACGCTAACTCTCACATGTGTGTGTGTGTGTGTAAATCCCCAGACTACCAGTCGGACAGCGACAGCTTCAACCCCACACTGTGGGAGGAGCAGCGGCAGCAGCGCATGACCGTGGCCTTCGAGTTCGAGGAGAAAAAGGAAGAGGAGGACAATTCAGGAAAAGTGAAGGTTTCCCAGCCTCTCTATAGGATCAGCTGCGTATGAGCAGCATGTGCAAAAAGTGAAGGTTTCCCAGCTTCCCTGTACAATCAGCTGCTTATGAGCAATATATGCAGAGTCATTTACTTTAGTCTTTTACCCAAGTGTAGTACTGCACAGTGATCAACCTCTTCAGTAGCAGTGTAAATGTGTCAGCACTAGGCAGATAGTCTTCATGAGTGAATGCATGTTTGCACATCAGAGATGCTTTTGAACTGTGCATCGTTTTGAATAAATCCATTAGAATGAACAGTAATGTCCATGGAATACTGTATGTGTATGAATGCATTCGTGTGTTATGCGCTGTGCAGTATCTCCTGTAAGTGGAGCATGATTCATAGAGCTAGGGAGCCCCTGTGGGAGAAGTGTACAGAATACATGTTGTTTTTGTTTCTATTTTTAGGGCAATGCAGTGCCCGTGGACATTTCACAGAACTATACTTGGCCACATTCGAAAAAAGTATCCTATCTATTGTGGTTAAAGCTATTTTCATTGTGCGTGTGTGTGTGGCTGTGTGTGTGTGTTTGTGTGTATGCATATGCATGTGTGTGCGTGCCTGTGTGTATGGCTTTTTCTGTGTTTGTGTGTGTGTGTGTTTTTGTATGTTTTTTGTGTGTGTGTGTGTTTGTTCAGGTGGAGATCAACCTGAAGCGCTACCCAACTCCCTACCCAGAGGACCTGAAGAACATGGTGAAGTCTGTGCAGAACCTGGTGGGCAAGACGCCCCACCCGCTGGCCACAGACAAGTGTTCCTCAGGGACCAACATGGAGCACCACAACGCCGATAAATATGACCCTCCATGGCCCATGCCGCCCAAAGAGGTACGACACAGAAGGATATACAGCAAGGAGGGGTCACACACACAGACACACACAGACACTTTCCCACACTTTAGGTCACACATGCTTCTCACTCTGACAAGTCCCCTGTGAATTGAAGCAGACCTGACAGTTCAAGTGAGACTAACAGAGCAGACCATCTACCAAGAGACTACAGAATGATTAAAGTGAGGGTTTCCAGTCTTGGGTCTGTACTTAACTCAGAGGCAACACTACTCTCCTGGGGTGTATGTGTTGTATACACATGTATACACATACTACCCAGGAGAGTAGTGTTGCCTCTGAGTTGATCATTTCCTCTCAGTCAAGACTAAACAGACTAAACAGTGTTGAAGAGCAAAGCCGGGGGGGGGGTTTGTAGGACTTAGCCCCACCTTTTGTGACTGACGTTTTATAAAAGCCTATTCATCAGATGAGATATGCTTTGTTCATGTACTGCTCACATGCTGTTATATTGACATCCTATGTAGTGAGCAGTGCCAATTCCCAACAGTCCACATCCCATCACAGGCGGATACGGTGTCTGTTTCAGATCTTTGAAATGATGCCAGCGCTTAGACTTTGTTTTGTTTCGAGTTTTCCACAATCCACATCATCTTCATCGCCAAGGCAGATTTCTGCTGCATATAGCTGTATAGGTATTTATACATAAGTTATATAACTATGTAAAAAGTATTGTGGGCTTGTCTCCTATGGCAGGTGACAGATAGAGAGGTGAAAGAGTTCCAGCAGGCTCAGATGGCTGATCAGAGCACCATCATGAACTCGGCCATCGATATCCCAAAGCGTAAAGACAAGGAGGACCTTACGGAGAGCTCAGAAGTAAGCCCAGACCTTTCCCTGTCTGACACCTGTGCAGGAGGAGAGACTCCCTGGTGTAATGTGCTGCAGAGCTGAACATGTTTTGGTTGATTGATTAGAAAAGTAGGAAGACCTTATAGGAAGGATAACGATTCGAACTTCTTTTAATTCCTAATTCTTTTGCCACTTTTAACTTCCCCCTGTCTGTTGTGATGTTCATGCAAATTAGTCAATACTATGTTGACTTAGGAAAGCCCAATCCATAAAATTAAGCCCAGATCTGTACTTGTCTAAATTCTTTAAAGAACTTGACCATAAATACAAAGATAAAAGTGGTCCCTGATCTTTCCTTTGAAGGCAATGTAATGTAACCTGGTGTGTTAGGTGTGTTGGTGGGTGTGGTTAGGAGCAGGCAGGACTTTTTTCGTTATCTTTGTAGGGGATGTTACAGGTGCTATATGTAAGAAATAAATGGCAAGTAAAAGACTTACAGCTCACAAATTCTATTTGGCTTCTTGCCTTTGGACCGGAAATAATGCATTGCAGTATTTGGAATTTGATTTCAGGACCACTTTTGGCCACAATCCTATATACAGCACCTTTAAATCCTGTATTCTAGACACATTTTTGAAGAACAGGGACATCTGTTACAGGAAGTACCATTATAGTTTCTCCTCGTCCTCTGACGTGTACTTGAAGATAGTGTCACATGTCTTCCTTAGTGTTGGGCTTGATTGCTTCCTGACTGCTGTGGGCTTAATTGCTTAAATTAGAGTAGCTGGATTTGTTTTGCTTTGCTTTACCGCGCCTCAAGGTGGAAGAGGTCTTTTAAGGAAAGGCTCTCGACAGAGGACAAACCCCAAAGCAGAGGAGTCAATATCATTTACTGTCAGTATTTTTGACCCTTTGCCAGGTAGGAGTTTAAGAGGGTGAGATAAAAAAAAATTAAACACCATCTATTAGCCACGGCTCTGGAGCAAGGTGTAGTTTTCAAAGGTTAGCATTTAGGCTTTAGACGTGAATCCCGCAAAGTTCAGGGACACCTTTCATTTCCAGGGAGTTCATGAAACCCCTCCTCCCATCCCACCCCTTACCTAACCCCCCCAACGCCCACTTCCCTACGTCCCTTGTCCTGATGCCAGGAGCTGCAGCATTGTTTGTGAATAGACAGAGCAATAAGGGGCCCATTAGCCCTCTTTGTGTCTGTGAAGCAGCAGACGCTGCCCCAAATCATCAGCACAAATGCTAATGTCCTCGCAGAAATGTCATATCTTGGCTCGAGGAGCCACTGTAATGTGGCGTTTACCACAGGAGGGGGGATGCTTGGAACTTTCGCCCCATTATGGAGCATCTGCAATTGGTGAATCCTCCTTCTTCTTCTTCTTATCTCCGAGCAGAGTAGCTATTAAAGTTGGTCTTTTTCGGCTCCAAATATAGCCTCAGAAGTGTGTGGTGTTGAGGAAGGGAGACGTAAAGGTCAGGAGGAAATGTCAATTTATGCACAAGTAGTCTGGAAGGCTCAGCAGTGGAGGACTCAATGACCAGTAGACCCTCTGAGGTGAGGGTCTGTTAGGTCATTAGCTGGTCCCATCAGTATCAACACCCAGAAAAGCCAAATGGGGCATAATTTGGCAGCAGGATCATGGCAGAAACAACTATAGCGCACTCACAACACATAACGTACAAGAGGATTACGCTCACACTGACCACCCCAAGCTGTGTCAACACTATTCTGCTGACATGAAAACAAGTCAAGCAATAAGTTCCACTAATACGCTGTTATCAGCAACAAAAGTATTGGGGAATGATATTTTATCTCAGCTGCATCTTATACAGAATAGTAAAGCTGCATCATGTTGGGAATACATCATAAGTGTTGTATAACCATATCAGAATATTTTGCATATTTCCATTTGGCGTTTAATACAGTGTGAGTATCCTTCTAAAAACAGTCCAATCAATCAATCCATCAATCAGTGAATCAATCAATTAATCTACCTATCTATCGATCAATCACCCCCAGATGTGCAGACCTGGAGAGGCCTTATTGCCATGTGTACCTGCTGTTTCAAACTATGACCCATAAGGAGTTTCTTTAAGTCTAAATCTCATTATGTGTTCCTCTTCAGCTGATGGGCAGGATCCATGTATCCACATTCTTTCCCTGTGTCTTACTTTTTCACACTGTATACTACAGTGAAGACCACAGTCAGAATGGCTTCTCAAGCAGAGCTCAGATGTCTTGTGTATGTTGTTGTCCAAGGCCTCATGTTGCCTCTGTCAGCTAACGCCATTGGAAGGGCGGGTGAGTCTCGGTTGGTTGTTGCGCTAACAGTGGCTCATGGGTTGTTGACCACCTTGCTAATGGGGAATGCTAGCTGCTAAAGCTGCTAATTACGCTGCTTCATGTCAGTGCTACAACCCAGGCGGGCTCACCCACACTTCCTCCTCTGGTCCATGCCAAATTCCTCTCCATTCTTTTTTTGTTTGCTTGTTTGTTTTGCTCAGATTTCTTTACGTCACGTCGTCCACAAGCTGCCTCAGCCAGAGAATGTCAGCCTGTCCATTGCATCTACCTGGTTCTGCCTCATAGTAAGTGGCTGAGAGAGACCAGAACTCTGAGTAAAGAGAGAGCGAAAGAGGGTCCACAGCTCTGTGGTGCTGTGGTGGTGGCAGTGTACTGTCCTGTGTTTAAAGACTACAGATAACCTGAAAAGAACAAAAACATTGAGAGTTGTTAATAAATGATACCTCCCTCTACCCTGACTTTCACAAAACAAAAAAAAGAGAAGAGAGATTTAAACTTTGTGAGTAGGTGGATGCTTGGTTATGTCAACACAGTGTACCTAACAGCAATCGCCCACTCTAGAGAGACACAGACACATGTATGCACACACGGATGTGCGTGCAGACACACACACACACACACACACACACACACACACACACGCACACACACACACACACACACTCACATCTGCCTTTGCCTGAAAACATCGGCAGACAACTTAAGGGCTTTTCTCTCCAGCTGCGATTTGGATTCTAGTTAATTAAGTATTCTCGGGTCATAATGTGGGGAGCGGATCCACCTGCCATATCAGTTTACTCACAGCCCTGGAGAAGGTGTTGAAATATTGATGTGTACTTGTGTTTCCCTGGGAGCAAGTGGCTCCAGTGAGTGGATACATACAAGGGTAGAAAGATGCAGGCGAGGTGTGGAGGTGGGGATGAGGGGAGGGTTGCATACACAACCAACCGATTTTGCTAGAGGTTGCCATAGGTTAGGATTGACATCAGATGTGTGTGCATGTTGGTGTTGGGGTGCTGAGAGGTGTGTGTGTGTGTGTGTGTGTGTGTGTGTGTGTGTGTGTGTGTGTATGTGTGTTTGGGTGGGTAGGTAGGTGAGGGGGTCTGTTTAACATGTCCCCGCTATGTCAAGACCATGGAAGGAGTGTGTGTTTGTGTGTGTGTGTGTGTGTGTTTTTGTTTGTGTTTGTGTGTGCGTGTGTTTGTGCGTGTGTGTGGTGAGTGAGCCAGAGGAAACAGGAAGGGTGTGATCGCTTAGTCAGTGAGAGTGTGACAGCCCAGAAGCACCAGACAGAATGAGGAGCAGACAGGCGTCATTGTGATGAGTGATTGACAGGTTGGAGGGGTAGAGGGGTAGAATGGAAATGTTGTTCTGCATCTAATGGGCAGGGCCTGCTCTAGAGCCACTCCGGCAGTGTCAGACAAACATCTTCATGTTTATTCACTGTTTTCAGAGATGCACAATATTCTCAGTGGAGTGTTAACCACTGAAGATTTTACTTGTCATTTTCAATCGTGACAATTGTTAAGTTTTTTTTTAAACTCATTAGAGTGCTGTCTTCAATATTTATCGAAAAATAATTAGCATCTAATTTTGGCCGTACTGTGTCATGGTGAGTCAATAGCCACAGTGGGGATTTGCTTGTAAAGGGACAAACAGAACCATTTATGCCACAGTGCTTATTGTGCAGCGTTGTAATTATTGTCTGGCTTAAGTAATCAGCAGTTTTCTTGTTAGGTCGTTCCGTTCTAGCTTGCCTCGCTCTCTATTCACAGAACAGATGAGATTTTGGTGCTGTCTTGCTATTGTTGGGATAGTGGTCAGATTAGCATGGGCTTGAATGGGTTATTTGCTGTGTGTTCCCCGCACTGAGTGATAGCTAGCCAAAGCTTAGCCTGTCATCCAAATGGTAAATTTAATGTCTGGAGATTTAGAGAGTTTAGCGAAACTATGAAGAAAAGCTGGTATTATTTGACTATTTATTATTTGACAATGATTTTATTATTTGACCAATGCTGATGCCCATGTGCAGTAGGGACTAAATCACAGTTTGTCTGAGCCAGTGAAATATCTGCATTGCAGTAGTTTAGTCATAGCTCTCGACTCTAAATGAGTACAATTGCCCTTCATTTTATTTATTCAATATTTTCTCTTAAAATTTCCAGATATATATATATATATATTTTGACTATGTTTGTACTAGGTTGTGTAAGCTTAGTCTGAGGTATGCACATCCACTGTTTTAGTCTGCCTCTCTGTATGCTGTATCCCTTACCTCATTCTCCTGTATTCTCACTGCATCCTGTGTGCTACCAGGATCCATGAAATATTAATGATGGAAAAAAATTGAATGTCACATAAATTATAGATATCAAACAGAAACTCATATTTTTCATCTGATTTTAAAGTTACAACGGCCCCAATCCAAGCACTCAAACATTTAGAGAGAGAGAGAGAGAGAGAGAAAGGGAAGAGTTTCCTGTGGGCCTTGTAGTGCGCAGCAAGGACGTCAGAGTGTGTTTTTCTTTTCCCAGGATTCTCTGGGAGGCTCGCCCAATGACATCCGCATCTCTGACATGAGACCCACCCTCGTGGAGCCGCCAATGTACAAACCAAAGGTCGTGTTACTGGGCAAGGAGAAGAAAGGTACGTTAAGCATACCCCACTGCAAGTGCAAGTACATGCAAGTAGATCTTTAGATCAGTGGTGTGTTGGTAAAATGAAATGTGGGTAAACTACATGCATAGATTTAAAAACAGTGGGTACACTATGCATATCATTCACATTAGGGATCACAAAAAGGTGAGTAAACAGCAGCATTTATGTGCATTTTACCCTCCATTGCATCACTGGTCACAATATATAATTAACACTGTGAGCTATATATATGCAGTTTCAGCAGAATGAAAATGTCCAGATTAGACTTTGTAGTCATACAAACCCTAACATTAACCACCAAAGCCTGACTATAGTAGTCATTCACACCATGGGACAAAAACATATGGCTGGGAAACCAAGGTTCAGAAATCTCCACCTCAAACCAACTTTATGTCTATGGATTGTGTTTCACTCAGATGTTTGTTTCATTGTTTTTTAAGGCCTAGGTAGATAATCCCATATTGAAAAAGATTCAAAGTTCTGAAGTGTATGTGTTTGGCAATCATCATTGTGAATAATTATTCAGTTTTTCCAGTAAGATGAAAATACAGACCTCACCACCAGATAGCTATTTAATGTCTCTGGAGAATGCTTTCGTTCTAATTAGGTAAAGGTTGCAATGACAGAATAATTGCAGTTCAACGTGCAGAGGCTTGCTGTAGAATAGCACAAATAGTAATTATTCATAAACAAATCATTTTCTAAGGTGCTCAAATTGTAAATTTAGGAGAAAACATTGCTGGAGAGAAGAGGTTTGAAAATCCTGAACGCCTCTGGCAGCCAAATTGCTCTGGGGGTTTTAAATAGTTGTGCATCAACATCAGTTTTTACCACATAAGTTTTTACTACAGTTGTTTATTTTTATGTAATGTGTGACACACAACCTGTAATGTCTAGCAAAACCAAAACATTTCTATGCAGCCTGATTTTCCGCGCTTACCTGGTACACAGCATACCCAAGTATGCCAGCCGGTGAAAAATGTTGCAAAATGTTGCAAAAGTACATATTGACTATTCAGAGATAAAAGGTTTGTGTCTTTGTGTGTATATGTGTGTGGATGTTTATGTACGTGTGTGTGTGTGTGTGTGTGTGTGTGTGTGTGTGTGTGTGTGCCCACACATTTGTTTATCTGTGTGTGTACGTGTGGGTGTATGAGTCTTTGTGTTTGAGTGTATGCGTGTTTGTGTAATAACTTTGTCGCTGGCAGGCTTCTGTAACTTGCAGCTCCTTGTGCTAAACCCTGGATCAGTGGTGTTTGCCTTCACGCTCTTCAGCATGTTTGCCTGCCTGTCTCCCCTCAGAGTCCACAGATGAGTCGGACCCGGATAAGATGCATTGCCTCAACAACAGCGGCTCCTCAGCCACATACTCCGACTACTCCCCCTCACAGGGCTCCTCAGGCTCCTCCAACCCCCCTGGGAATGTCGCCGCCCTGCAGGTGGCAGGCAAGGAAGGGGCGCTGCAAACCCACTGGACCAACAGGTGCGTGTGTGTGTGTGTGTGTCGGCCTGTGTGCACGTGTGTGCATGATCATATCTGTGTGTGTGAGTACATCAAGAGGTGTTTGAAGTTCTGTGTTTGTGTATGTGTTTGTAAGTACATAATGTGTTTATGTTGATGGCAAAGAAAGCAGCCTTTTATTTACTATTATTGTGATATTGTGTACAACTGTTGGGTGTGTTGTAATGACTTTTGCAACAGTCCCTTTTACAGACTAAAGTTAGAGTAAAAGTAAAATGTGTTCACGCATTGGTTTTTACTTCATTAAAATGTATATTCCCCCATAAGGGTTTGCATGGAAGATTGTTATGACAACTCTTTCACCGAGCTATAGTGAGAAAGACCACTGAGATACTCATTAAAATGCATGGAGATAAGGACTCTCTGAAAGTGGACTTAAAAATCTTGCCATGTGAAAGTCTGTGCCATTACTTCAAAGAGAATAATCTTTTTTATAAGAAACAACATTCAAATTAAGTCATGATTTGAAGGAAAACCCCACAGAGGATTGTACAGTCAGACTTTTCATAATCCTTCTGGAGGTAACGAGCACTCAGACCTAAAAATGTACCTCAGGTGGGGATGTATGCTGAGTCTGAGATGATTACTATGCCATTTCTCTTTTATGGACACAAACTTAGGGTCTCAGCGGGCCTTTTGCAGTGAGGCATCGTACTGAAGACATTATCTCTCACTATTGTTTATGTATTTTCTCCTCTCTCCTTTGTACGCTCTTTCTACTTCCCACTTTTTCCTCTTCTCTCTCTCTCTGTCTTTGGTTTCCTCTTGGGTCCCTCTCTATCCCTCCCCTTCTTTCTTTGCTCTCTGTTTCCCTTCACTCCGTCCCTGCAGGCTGGCTCAGTCTTTCCCCAAGCCCATAGAGACCAAGCCTCTGCTGAGCCAGCGGGACACGCCCCCCTCCAGCACGCTGCAGCAGCGCGGGGAGCGGCGTCCGCTCAGCGACAACTTCGACAGCTGGAATGACACCCCCCACTACGACAACACGGGCTTCGTGGCCGAGGAGACGCCCATGGAGACGGCGGGAGGTGGTGGAGGTGTGGGCGTGGGCGGGGGTGGTGACGGCGGCGGTGGTGGGGGTGGTGGGGGCAGCAGCAGCGCCGGGAACCCCATGCTGGGGTCGAAGCCGCGGAGCGCCTCGACGCACGGCCGGCGGCCCCTCATGAGGCAGGAGCGCATCGTAGGTGTGCCCCTGGAGCTGGAGCAGCCCGCCCATCCCTTCCACGGAGTCCGCACCACCCCCGAGACCGAAGTGCCTCCTCCTCCTCCCCCCAACCCCTGGCAGAACTGGACCAGGACGCCCAGTCCCTTCGAGGACCGCACCGCCTTCCCCTCAAAGCTGGAGCTCACACCGGCAAACAGCCCCAACCCTGACCGCAAGGACTTTGAGCAGGAGAACATGGGCGAGTTGCCCGGTACGTTCCCTCTGACTGGAGCGTGGGGGTTCCTAGACCAGCGGGATGCCGGGGCAGGTAGGGGTCATCCCACTGTCTTTGCACATGGCCAGGGTGTTCGCAAGGAGCCCAACAAGAACACCCTGGCCATCAGCAAGAGCTCTGAGAGACTCTCGCCCATGATGAAGGAGGTCAAGGCCAAGTTTAAGAAGTCCCAGAGCATTGATGAGATAGACATCGGCTCCTACAAGGTCTACAGCATCCCCCTGGAAACCTACAGCTCCAGCATAGAGAACCAGGGGAGCGTGGACAGACCCGATCTACCTCCCCCCATGGAGCAGAGCATGTCCAGAAGCCAGTCAGCACCGATGCTGGATGACGACCTGGACGGCTTTGGTTCTGGTAAAGCCCTGCAGCAGCTTCAGCAGCAGCAACAACAGCAGCAGCAGAAGCCTGCCATCCCCAAGAAGGTGTACCACTTCGACCAGAGCTTCAACCCCCAGGGTCCTTTGGACATGGTCAAGCCCATGGAGCGCAGGGCACCTCCACCTTTCCCCAACACTCCTGAATACATCAATCAACCTGGGAAGACGCTGCCTAAGGAGCTGGTAAGCCCCAGAGGGTACCGGGGGTACCCCACGGCAGATCAGATGTTCTCCTTCCCTGGGCAGTCGCCAGTGAACGAGGATGCCGTTGCCCCGCAGTTTCCCGCACAGCCGCAGCGCTCGCGCCCAGGCTTCCTGCGGAGGGCGGACTCGCTGGTCAGCTCCACGGAGATGGCGCTGTTCCGGCGTGTAGCTGAGGCCCAGGAGATGCAGATGCAGGCCGAGGCATCCTACGGCCGGCCGCAGTTCAAGCCCATGCTGGAACACCAGAACAGCATGTCCACCATGGTCGACTCGCAGTTCCACAAGAGGAACGGCAGGTACGAGGAGGACTACTCGTCCTACCAGGAGCCCAAGAAGCCCATTATGGGCTACCCCACCAAGAGCCTGACTCAGCGGCGCCCCCTGTCTGCACGCAGCTACAGCACCGAGACCTACGGTGCGTCCCAGGCCAGGCCGGTGTCGGCCCGGCCCACCATGGCTGCTCTTCTGGAGAAGATGCCGTCGGATTACAACCTTAGCACCTGCAACGAGAAGGTCATCATGGACACGGCTGACATGAAGCTGAGAGCCATGCCCCCCAAACCAGAGGATATCGCCTCCAAGATGCCAGTGGACTGGAGGCAGCAGCTCCTCAGACACATAGAAGCCAAGCGATTGGACCGGGTAAGTATAAAAGCCCAACACCTCCAGAGGCTACATATCAGATGATGGTATGAATACATAAAGTTTTGTAAAGAGACACTCCGATTTTACACCAAATGATGCTATGAAAACACAAGTCTTTTGATTTGTATGTGATTCTGTATTTCACTAATTACACTTTGATGTCACCAGACACCTTTATGACATCAGTGTGCACTTTTCTGCATGGTTGGACCACAATAAATACCACCGTCAACACCCCAGCCACCACTGTAAAGTGGTGTCAAAGCCTAGTGAAACACAAAGCACCCTTTATATCAAATGTTCACAACACACCATTAGCGCAGCTTCTCAGATGTAGCTCTTTCGCTCTTGTGCTTGTACTATATACCTGTTAACCATGAGTGTACCTGACTGTGTTGTTGTGTTGTTGTTGCCACTGACGTTGCTCTTGCTGTTTACTGTTACTGCTCTCTTCTGTTCTGTCGAAAACGCTCACCCCACTTTGTTGCAGCTAGCGCGCAGTGTGTGTGTGGCGCCACGCGGCTCCCCACTCTCTCCGCCTCGCTGTGACGCCGCAGTGTGTGATCTCTTTTCTGTGTGTGTGTGCCTCTCCCATGTCACTCATGTCCCGTGGTTGTCGATTGTCTCCCCCTCTTCACTCAGAGCGCTGTCCTTAAGCACAACACAGTAAACTTCGGCATGCTGTACTCTGGAGGCTATGCCGCACCGCATGCCGGCAGAAGCATGACCATAAACTTTTACAATAACACAAAGCATGAAAACCAAACTACACAGTGGCTACCTCTCCCAAATGTGAGTATAACACGAAATCACAACAGTAGTAGTAGTGGTGGTGGTAGTAGTAGCACCAACTATCATGTTTATGCATGACTTTGGCTACAGAAACAATGTGCAATTTTATGAATTCTAATACTAACTGCTGTTGTTTTTAATCACGTAGCCTTAACGCAATTCACATCAAAGTTTTATCAGACAATGAAGAGATGCTACAGACCTCACTGAAATATAGGGTGACCTACACTACTATTTTCTAAAGTGTATGAATCTGAAATGTCCTCACTTTGATAGTTTCAGTTAAAACTATCCATAGCTCCCAGTTAGACACAGCAGTGCCTATCAGGCCCAGCTTTTTTCTCTTTTCCTCTTACTTTGTCTTTCACTGTCTCTCTTTCTCCCTCCTCCTCTCTTTGTCTTTTAGCTTGGCCTCTGTCTCTTTTGCTCCTTTTTTTAAATTCTCTCTCTTTTCTGCCAGTGTCTTTTTCTTACCTTCTCTGTCCTGCCTCTGTTCAGTCTTTCTTGCCTTCTTTCTGTCTTTTCCTTCTCTATAGCTCTCGGCCTGTCTCCTTCTTTTTTCCTTTGTCTTTATTTCTCTGCCTCTGTCCTCTCAATCTCTCGTCTTTTTGCTCACTCACTGTCAGGTGTTTGTCTTGCATGGCTGCAGTCTGTGTTTCAGTTCAAACAGTGCACCATTCTGGGCGTTTGTTCTGAAGGACCCACCATCCATTTGCCATTTAAGAAGCAATCAGACACCAGTCAGAGAAAGCAAATAGCCAAGCCCACCGCAGATATAGGATTGCAGAAAAAGGCCAAATTTGTTCTCTGTCTGGTTTCCCTATACCATAGTTTTGACATGCGGCATCAGCTTGCCTCTACAATAGTCATTTTTTCTCCAGGAAGTAAAATTGCTTTCAAGCCAGTAACATTTTTAAAGAAATGAAAGACCATCTCCATTTGATGTGGTAAGGGAGAACTTTGTAACAGAAACCCATTTTCATCTAGAGGGTATGTCCCATTATATCTGAAAAAATAGCTAAACATGTCACACTTACAGTTATGTTATGCCACAAATCACCGCTCGAATTGGAATTAGACTGTAAATCGTTGGCAATGGATTTAGTCCTGGATTTGTTTTCAGAGAGTAAGAAACATTGCTGCGCTCCCCGTCTGAGATGTGCTCCTTTAACGATCTTCCCTGTCAGACCCCCTCACAGCAGAGCAATATTCTAGATAACGGCCAGGAGGTGATGTCTCCCGGGAGCCAGTGGACGCCGTACTCGCTGGGCAGGAGAGACGTGCCCCCCGAGAGCCTTATGAAGAAGGTGAGCAGCCATCCAATAAACCAGCTACCTGGGAAAGATGGACTTTCATTCAAACAGCGTTATGAATTGACATACTCTCATAGACAGTCACATAGTAATATTGTCTCATACATAATTTCATATATTTCTGTCAGTAGTATACCATATGTATATGCTATAGGCACTGTTGATGAAACTCAGAAAATAAATACCTGGGAAAACTGCACTTTAATTCCAATAGCGTTAGGAATTTACATACTCTCATAGACAGTCACATAGTAATATTGTCTCATACATAATTTCATATATTTCTGTCAGTAGTACACCATATGTATAATCTATACTCTAGACACTGTGGAAACTGTGAAAATTAAAGTGGCTCCAGTGTATGCCGCTAGAAAGGCTCTTATAAGATCAATAGAAGTGAAAATAAAAAGCAAAACCTGACAAATAACAACAAACTGATTTTTCAAGTTAAAACATATGCTTACACACCACTCTCAGTGTTTCAAAAGCAGTGCTGTCTACAAACACGTCTTATCTTTTCATCAAAGTCGTGAACCAAACAAAAACCTTGAGTGTTTGTTCAGAGTGGCCTTGAATCTGCTGCCAAACTGCCATTCTGTATCGTTCTCTCTCTCTCTCTCTCTCTCTCTCTCTCTCTCTCTGTCTCTCTCTCTCTCTTTCTCTTTCTCTTTCTCTTTCTCTACCCCTTTTCAGATCTCAAAATGTGGCTTAGCCACAAGATCCCATTTGAGAGTGTATTGCCATGAAGGGCTTTGTATTGTTTCTTCCCCATGATGGCATCCATCTTCTCTTCATGTCTGTTCACTGCTCAAGGGACCTACCTCATCCACCTTAATCTCATATGGAGCTTATATTATTATCGACTCTGCAATTACATTGAGCCAAAAGTACACACTTGGCCCCATCTAAACCCCCGGCTTGTTCTACTTGTTTCTTAAGTCACGTGTCATAGTCCATCTGTGTGCGATCTTTGGTGGCCTGCTTTAACTGTGATTGCAGTGCCAGTGTTAAATGTCAGTAATTGCCAACTGCCGCTACTGAATCATCTCCACGGTGCTTTATTCTACACTGGTCGCCTTGGTAACCATATTCTGTCAGCCTCTTTCTGGCTGTCATTCAGGAAGGGTCTTTGTGCTGTTCCGCTGAAACAGATGAAGCATCCACTTGTGTTTAGTCTAAATTGCTGTCACTGCCGAAACCCAGGGGCAAGAGATGCAGCATGACATGTAAGTCTACAAAGCAACTTGTTCTTGCTTGAGGTGTTTATTAGTCTGCTGTCAGGTAGAGAAAATAGGTGGATAGATTGTTCCAGAAAGCAAGATGACATTATAGCAACATACCATTAAAACATTTGCATATACTGTTACTTAACATGTTGCTGTTTTGTGGCTATGACTATATATAGTTTCGTTGTTACTCTTTCACTGATCAATGTAGTATTATTAAGAGGACAAAGATAGCGGGTGCCATGATGCAGTTGGCTAAGGTAGTTATGTATTATATATCCATGGACCTGGGTTTGAATTTGACCTGAGATCATTCCCTGATCCCACTGCATCTCTCTCTTCACCTCATTTGCTGTCTGTCTCTCTATGTGTCCTGTCACATTAAAGGCAAAAATGCTCAAAAGTGTGTTGTTGGGCTTTAATCCTTTATACAGGCAGCACAGGACGGAAGTAAGTGGTAGAAAGAGATGGGGTGGGATTAGGAAATGGTCCCTGTTCATCACCAGTTGTAGGGATGCCATAGTCAGTTGCACCACAACGCCTCCTAAAGACACCAGTCTCACAGACCCATTTCTACAGACATTCAGTGGCATAGTTGGACAAGCTGCTGAGATATTACAGTTGCGTCATTTGGCAAGCATGTTTGTACAGGCCTAAGAGTGAGGAATCAGTGTCGGACTACCAGCGAATTTCCCACGAGGGCTGTGTAGTGCACTTCACTCTAGGGTGGCGTGGGTGTAACGGATGCCCTGTTTCCAGTGTTACAGAAAAACTGAAGCAGTCACACAGGAAAGCAAGAGAGGCCTCTGAAGAAGGGAAACCAAAGCTAGAGAAGAACTACCTGATACTCATTTTTTGTGTTCCAGTACAAGGCTGGGTTGGATGTGTGATGTTATATAAGTGAAAACCAATGCAGGTGAAAAACAGGGCTGAGAAGGCTAAGAGTGTGTGTGTGAGAGAGAGAGAGAAAGAGAGAGTTAGAAAGAATGAGAGAGAGAGACAGAGAACAGTGACGTGATCTCGTGAGGAGCTTCTCAGCTTTATAAAATCACTCAGTGCCACTGCATGTGTCCGTGTGAAGTCACTTCCCTCTCATCAGTGCATCGTGTATCGCTCCCTCCACCTCTCTAGCAAGATTTGGTGAGAGGTTTTTGACATGAGAGGAACTTCAGCTGAGACGAAAGAGAAGTGATATGACATCAAAGCCAGAATGTTCATTTCATGAACGACACTGGTGTGCACTTTAGTCTGGCTGGAGAGTGACCAGTGTAATGGTGGGAGGCAGGAGTTCCGGACGGGTCCTGTTGAAAAGTCATTTCTTTGAGCCATGTACCAGCCTCTCAAGACTTCTTGTGTGGTGTGAGTCATCTTCAAAAAGTGTAGGGCCATGAATGGCTCAGTCATTTGGGTAATTTTGGACCCCAGATAGGTCCTCCACAATGATTGCCATAATCCTTTCAGAGATCTGGAGGAGCTACAGGTGGGGGGTATTGGACATGACAGACCCGGAACAGACCATTACTGCCTGTGGTGCAACATTCGTTTGAAAGTTGAAGAAGTGCAGTGAAGATTGTAAAGATGTAAAACAAGTCTATATGTATATACTGTATATGTAGCATCTTTGTCCTAGGAGACCGCTGTTTCATTTCACCAGGTACACATCTGCATATTAGTTGAAAGACAATAAAAACCCTTTTGACTCTTGAGATTATCCTGTGTTGACCCCAATTAAAATAATACTTAAAATATTACTTATTAAAGTGTGCACATTATTAAAATATTACGCAGTGTGTACAGAATTACAATTATAGTGTGTGACAGTTCACCATTTGGAAGCTGTTCCATATAACTTATTTCTCCTCTTTAAGCATATTTGTGGGGCTCCTGCATATGGTGTGTGCCATCTCCTGGCCACGTCAGTGACCCTCTGTCCTGCTCTGTGCCATGCCTCACCTCTGTCATCTGCATCTTTGCTGCTTTCTGACACTCTGCCCTCTGGGATGTGTAACCAGAGTTTAAATTGGGCCAGAGCCCTCTGGAGCTCAGCTCCCCCTCCTCACCTCGGCAATACAACCAGCCGAGCTGAGCTGCCGCCGCTACAGCATTTATAGCAATACAACAGAGTGAGATATTTACTGCTGTGAGTAAAGAAGGGCGCCCCCCTCCTTACAAAAGCAAACTTAACCACTGTGTGTTAACCCCACACAGGCTCCTGGCCACAGCCCCCACCAACCCCAGACGATGATCATGACCTCGGCCACGGCGGCCGCCACCCCGTCCCACCGGCAGATGCGTGAGCAGCAGCAGCAGCAGCAGTCGCACCACCAGCACCACCAGCAGCAGCAGCAGCAGCATCAGCTCCAGCAGCAGGTGCAGTCGTATCAGCCGCAGCCCTCGCAGCAGCAGTACCAACACCATCAGCAGCAGTCGCAGCAGTACCAAACCCAACAGCCATATCAGCAGCAGCCACAGCATCAGCATCAGCATCCGCATCAGCAGCATCCGCAGCAGCAGTACGAAGGCGCCATCAACAAGATCTCCATCCAGCAGTACCAGTCGCCCCTGCCCCCCATGCCCATCACCACCACCAGCCCTCGGCCCCAGAGCGCACGCTGCATCGTCCAGACCAAGGGCCAGAAGAGCATGGACGGGTTCCAGGAGCAGGTGTGGCCCGACCCGGTGTGTGTTTCACAGGCAGGCAGCAGAACATAGGCTCAGCAGGTCGAGGCTATGTTCTGGATAGTAGTTAATGTAGGCTTGATAACGAGCACTTGCACCCCTCTTTTGTTTGGTTATTGTGTTAAAGTACTCAGTTAAAGTAAGTTTGGAAAGTCGGTCTAGGGCGATAGTTTGCTATCCCATATGAATAACACATTTTCAAGAATTTTTAAAACATTTCACCCCCTTCTGTATGATTAACTCATAAATTGTGGCCACTTTAGACATTTGTTATACAAGTGTGTCTATGTATGTATAAATTATACAACTTTGACATCATACAAATTATGTTTACTGTGGTACTCACTGTGATACCTGTGAACCTAACAAAGTAATTGGTTGGTGTTGATTGGTGTGTACTTGCCAGTTTATCCTAGAAATCTGACTCCTTGTAAGAGATGTGCTACCACCAGGGTATTATGGCGTAAATGATGTGAGGTTTCTTATGCAACATGACATGAGTAATAGTGGGCTTGGTGAAGGAAATCTCCACTCTGAAGGCTGTGGTTATCTTCAGCCAGACCTTCACAACTGTAGTTAGCCATACACATCACCCTCCTGTAGTCATACTTGATAAATAAACCATCAGGAATAGCAAATGCATCATACTTGAACCCCCACTAACAACCTTAATAGAATGATCTACTGGCCTGTGGGAGAAAACATAGGTTCCTGCCCCTAAAAGTAAAGGTCCCAAGTCCATCTTTGTGCCAGCATTGATCAGAATACCAAATAAATAAAAAACAAGCCACCCTACACATACAGTTGAGCTATTCAGGTTTTGAATAATTTATTTACGCTTGTGGACGATTGATTACTGCTGGAAGTATGTATGCATCACTTTGTTGCACATTAAATGAAGCTCCCTCATGGGATGATGAAGCTCTTTTAAAAAATACATTTGAATTTTGAAGAGCTGTGGAAATACCCTTTACCGTCCCCACAGAGAAGAGTGCTGCACTACTTCCATACAGAAGGTTACTACCAACAGAGATAATATGTGTTCAGTAAATATCTGATTTTCTTATCCTTGTTAGTTCTATTTGGCAGATACCTTGCAGAAATGAGGCAGGGCACAGGATGATCATTAAAGTCTAACATGATTTGGTTCTGATGACGTGTGTGTGTGTGTGTGTGTTTTGGTTGTCTTTTCTCCCAGTTCTGTGTAAGGATTGAGAAGAACCCAGGCCTCGGCTTCAGCATCTCAGGGGGAATCAGCGGACAGGGAAACCCCTTCAAGCCCTCTGACATGGTAAGGCAGCAAGACCAGCACTGCTAGTCACACCATTATGCTGTGGTCCATAAACAGCTGTATTGATGTATTCGCATATGTTAAGTGAAGTGACAACTTCCATTCATTTCTTTTAATGAGGCTTTCTGCCTTCATATGAAATGTAGCTCTGCAGTTTGTTTTTAGTGGAGATGGCTCAGGTCTCTCTTTATTGCTCGAGAGTTACCATGGAAACATGATGGTGCAATGCACTGTGTTGTGCCTGAGCCAAGAGCGTCATGTTGTTATCACTGCATGTCTTGCCAAACTCTGCTAGATCACTGTATTTATTGAAATGATGCATTGCTTAATTATGAAATCATATGTTGAAAAATTAAGGTTATACAGTCTAAAAATAAACAAGATACCATATTATCAAATGAAGTATTTATGACATGAACATACAGCTGTATTGCAAATTTGCTTAAACTAATCTTTCCTCCATATTTAAACAGCTCTGACTTTTTTTTTGGATGTGATGGTATTGCATGTTTGATCCATAGACAGTGATATGTTTACATTAGAAAAGGCTTCCTTCTTGTGGTATCACATTAAAAGCAGAACCACACATTATTGAACTTAACTCATCTTGCTCTATCCGGTTGCCGTGGGAACCATCAGTGAAGCCGGATCACAGATGCCTCAAGGGATCCCCTCCCCTCCCCTCCCCCGGTGTACAGTGACGTTTTGCATGGGACAGTATGCGGCGCGCATTGTACAGTGGACTAGTCGAGGCGTCTGTGACTGACAGAATGCATAGGTGTAGTACTGTATGTGCAGATAACTGTGAGCTGATGAACTGTTGGTGCATTTATAATCTCTGCCTTGATATTACATATTAAGTAGAGGCTAAGTTACAGCACTTACAGTAGACCACAAATTGCCAAGTTAAAATACAAAGACAATCTCTTGTTATGAAGCCAAAACATTAGCACTGTTTAATCATTTAAGCTCATTTAATTCTAAATAAGAGCCATTTGTAGTCCATTTAGTGGACTAATTGACGATAGCTTTGACTGCATAATGTATAATATGGTACCAGTGACATTTCAACAGTCAGATGGTCGATTAATTGGCAGAGTGACCATCCAGGTAAAAATAAATAAATAACTAAATAAAGGCACAGATTCTAAACCATCTCCACCATGCGGTTCCTAACCTCATATCACTTTTGACTTATAGGGTATCTTTGTTACTAGGGTACAGCCTGATGGACCTGCCTCCGGCGCGCTGCAACCTGGGGACAAAATCCTGAAGGTAACTGTGTTGTTCTCCACCCATTGCCATTACATTGTCCCCTTGTCTGTCTAAGACAGCAGTGCTGTCGCCACATCGCCAACAGGGGCTGTGCATGTGGCATCTTGTCTTGGATGTGTGTCAAAGTCAAGTAAGCATGGACCCCTGTTTTGACTGTTGCGTCAAACCTCCAAAACATGCTTCACTTGTAATCAAAGTGTAAGTCATTCGGCTCAGCTTTTTTAGTCTTCATGTTTAAACAGATTAGGTGAAGTTACTGAACGTCATTGGTCTAATGGCATGAGAGAGATTGTGACTGAACTCTAAAAGAAAGACGAGATTGTTTTATCCAGTGTGAAAGCTCTACTCCTTTAACCCCTTTTTCCTCAACTATCCTTTCTACCTTTCCAACTTTGCAGATTGAATCTGGTCTTTTTTTTGTTTTCTGTTATTTTTTGCTTGCTTTAAAGGGCGAATTTTTATGGAGTTTAAATCTCAAACACACTGAAATTTCCATCTCCATCTCCAGCCATACTAGTAGGCCACCTGAAAAACTTGATCCTGAGCTTGCTATTTACCAGGTAGATGCCAACACTTTTATGCATACTAAGAATCCTCAGTTAGAGTATACTCAGAGCCCAGAGTTAAGGCTTTAAATGGATAATAATTAGCTGTAGTCCGTGTAAAGTTGCTCTCAGACAGTGTTTGTCTGTCTCATCAGCCAGCTCCCAAAATGTCTGACATTGCAGCCTACCGGAAATGCGCTAGGCTACATGTGCCCAAATAACTGGATGGGGGATTTTTCTGATTCCCTATAGTTATTGGCCTGTCTCTTTTTCTCTTCTGGTGCGTTCTCTGTGTCGCTTTCAATGTGTGCCAGTAGAAGGCTCTCTCCCGCCCACGTTGTAGCCTGCAAGTGCAGACTCCTCTTCTCTCCTCTCTCTTCACAGATGGAAGTGTTAGCGGAGGAACAGATCTCTAAAGACCAGCTTCTTTCCACTTTCTCTTAACAGCATGATCACCTCTTCTCCCCCGTTGTGCTTCTCTTCTTCTCTCTTCCTCCTTTTTTTCCTCCCTCCCTTCCTCTCTCTCCCTCCCTCTCTTCTGACAGTGTGGTGTCTCTTTCACTCCTCTGAGCTAGGCCTGTACTGCTCCTCTGATGCCTGCTTCGCCCCTCCGCCCCTCCCTTTCCAAGTCCATTGCAGATTGTTCATCATGTGCTTCGTTCTTGCCTTACAGGCCAATGGACATAGTTTTTTACACATCGAACATGAAACCGCTGTGTCTCTACTGAAGAATTTCCAGAAAACTGTGGACTTGGTAATCTTGAGGGAGAGCACAATATGAATTTTCCTTTTCCTTTTCTGACTTCTGACAAAGAAAACAAGAAAAGATTTAACATATGTATAAAGTCATGTATACAGATCACATCCCAGATAGCTGCAGGCTGTGGAACAGAGATGGGCCGAATCTGGTCCGAGTCTGTTTCACAGCTGGCTGCTATCTGAGAGACTTGCATTCACGCACATGTTCATACAAGACCCTAATGTTTTTACATAGGAACAGAACATTTGCCAATTGCTGGACCAATGGCAAATATTAGTGCCAAATGTAAAATAGGATACATATCTTCTAAGGTTAAATATGGACTCCACGTGTAAATGAAAACATGCTCAAATCAGATCTCCTGTCGATGCGACTGGAGAAGTCACCTCCATCTGCCAGCCCAGGGCTGCTGGTGGATACGGTTTTTCTCTGCTCATTTCTATGCCTTTATTCATTTTGTACCTACTTTTCGTAGTAGCTACTCATTTTAATCTCAGAGCATGGAAGCACATTGGCGCTTAGAGGTACATCCACCATCAACACTGCCTCAAGTTTGTATATGCCTTGTGTAAATACTTTTGCTTACAAAGATGTGAAAAGATAGGAGGAAGAACGAGAATGAGAGAAATGAAAATACAGTTTTCCTTTTATAAGCTTGTGTTCTACTATTGCAGAAAAAATATTTGTCCTGTATTATAATTACAGGACCATTTTTTTAATCAAAGTTATTGAAGATAAATACTAAACAAGAGCATATATTACAAATTTCCTTCCATTTACTTAGACCTTACTGTAAGATGTTTATGCCACTTACCCATGCTGCATTGTGTGTCCTAGAATTTTTAGAAAATGTTGAATAATGTATGGGTTTGCACAAATTAACAGGAAAAAAGAGAAATCCCAAAGCAATAGAGCCACATGAATTTATCTGCAATGACACAATTAATTGAATGGGCAACAGCACCCCCATCTGGTCCATTTTGGTAAAAGACCGGAGGTTTACAAAAGGGTTTACACCAAGTAGCCTACTGTTCAGCCTGATGCCATAGCCATTGTGTTCCTAAACAAACCCATAGATTAAAATGGAAAACAGTGCCAGAAGAACTTGCCAAACGTAATGTTATCTTTGGAAAAAAATTAAACCGTTCAATCGAAGAAGAGGGATATCAGTGCACTACACACAAACAAAATAATCGACACAGGTACATACAGTACCGCATGGACTGACACGAGTGGCATCACAGAAAAGAAACACTAAATGTAATCACTGTGATGCAAAGAGAACTATCAAATCTAACTGAACTAGTTTTGTTGCCCATAGCGCTAGGCAACCACTTTCATCTCATATTCGGAAAGATCCATTTTAAGCTTTAATGTTACAGCATGCCTACACTTTATGGAAACTGTTTTATTGTAGTTGTTTTGAACACATGTCGCGCAGCATGTATATTGCTGGTTTGGGGATGGCTTCAGGGGACCCTCTAGTGAAATTTGATCAATAATGTGGTTTTCTTGGGGAAACCGCCCATTATTGTGACGACTGGTGCCACAGCATCCCTATTGTGAGTATAATCCTAACAAGCCCCACATTAAAAAAAAGAGTTTTATTTTGAATAATGTAGCAGTAGTGATGAGAGTTTTTGAACAAATCTGAGCACCTAAAATTGTTTGTAAAAGTCCCTTCGCCCCACCCTCCCCCAAAACATCTTGCTTCAAGTTAAGCTTGAACTATCAATCGAGATACCAGACACCAAACTTGGTTTGGGAAATATACACTTCAAATACTATTGTGAAAAAGTTTGATAATATAAATATTTTTATTAAATGTTTTCAGGTAATAATTTCTTAAAAATATATTGATATACTTAGCTTTGCTCAAATTGTGAGATTTTATAAGGTTAACAGAAGCTGTGTATGGATGAGTATTTAGGACACAAGAAAGAATGCTGTAGTAATCAATATGTAAAATTATTTCTACAGTACATGTGAATTTGTGTCATATAAACATATATATGTATATGAATATACAAAACTGTCATTTTTGTATGTGTTTAAAATACTATTAAATATAAAGCTTATATATGGTACTATTGAGTCTAATTGCAGTATTGATGTACATACTTGTGAATGAAGACACATGGAGATAATTTATTCCTATAGATTGTGAATGTACACAAAGCTTCAGCAGTGGGAGGATTCCCGGGATATGAGTGCTGCTTAATTTGATTTATTTTCTTTGTGAGTGTGTGTGCGTGTAAAAAGTCTTTTTTTATCACCAGAAAGAAAAAATGTTCAGTTTAGTTAGGGTGGATTGAGTGCCAACTTATCATACTATTTATTTGCACATGCAAGTTTAATCCTTCCAATTTTATTTCTGAATTAACACAAAATGTGTTATTGATAAAAAGGGTATATATATTCTGTGTCTAGAATGCATTTTGCAGCTGTACATATTTAAGATACATTTTATTAATAAAATTTTTGAAAAAGGACAAAAAGTTAAATACTGTGCACCAGATTACAGAGCCATTTTCGGCTTTGGGGAAGTACAGATTTTTTTCAGTATTCAAGGGGTGTTTTGAATAATGTATGAAAGTCTTTATTGTAAAATTAATAAAACGTCACTATTGTTGCCGTTTGTTACACTGTGGTTTTTACACTGTGTAATACTCCTTTCATCTACATGCATTTTTGATCAGCCAGAAACATGCCTTACATACAGCAATCTGATATACTGCAAAACAAACATAATGCTTTTAAGTCAATATCTTAGCTAGGCCTTCATCCAAATAATAAGATGATTGTGTTTTTTCTAGTCAACTGATCAAAGATGCAGTAACATTTTGAAAGTTCTACTGTGTAAAATGATGCATTTGAAACACATCAATCTTAAGACACAACACAATAGCTGATTTTTCATCATTCATTCTTTTATTGACAGCAGAAACTTAACAGAACGTAACCCACAAAATTTACTTTCATTATGATTCAGTCTTTCTTTTTTGTCTTTCTATGACATCAGTGTTTTTTTAAGACTAAGGATTTGGTTATCATCAGCACCCTTTAATCACGGCACCCAGGTGTGTAATTATGTGATAGGTAGAGAAGTGGCAGATCATTTAAAAAAAACAGTGAGTTGAAGAGGAGAAGGACAGCCAATCACATGCCAGTGTAGCCAGCAGCTCAGTACAAAATGGCAGGAAGTTCTGAATAGATGGTGAGTGAGTGTTTTGCCACACAAGGACACACACGACACACACACACACCTAAGTGCTGAATTACTGAGCGTGCACCAGATTAGTTTGGTCACAAGAGAAATGCTCGATCACCAGTACTGCTAGGTGTCAATCACGAGGAGTGAAAAATGTGCTGGTAAAAAGAGCGTGTTTAAAATCTTCTGCTGGATTTTTGGCAAAGGAGGCTGTTGTGGTCATTGTCAGAATGTAAACACAAGTCACTGTCTTTTTTTATATGGAGAAAAGAAAGTAGTGTCATCATGCCTCATCAAGCTGGGATCTTTAATTACAGGGGACCTCTTGCCCCTCGTTCCCCTCATCCCCTCATCCATACGTTTGTGCTTAGACAGGATCAAGTGGGAATTCTGCTGCGCAAATACTCCATGAGGGCGTCAGTTCCTTTGGCCACGATCGCTGCTCTGGGATTTCGGAAAGGGTTTCCATCCAGCATCAACGCCCTGTGGTGGGGTGTGGGGATATTGGCAAAGAGTGGGGATAAGGGGGATCGGGGGTATGGAGAGGGAATGGGGATGAGGGTGGTGGTGGTTAAGACCGGCTATTCAATAATTTAAGAATTGTTTCCTTTTACATGAAATCAGAGCAATGGTGCATAATGACTTTTTCATGAAGCCATGCTTTGGTGCAGAGCTTCAGTATAGATGTAGATGCAGAGCTAAAGCTGGGTCTTCATCTCAGTGCCTTTCAATGAGGAGCATACCTGCCAGCATTCCTGTTTTTCCTGGGTCTCTTCCATATTTCAACCCTGTCTCCAGGTACCCTTCCAATTTGTTTTCCCTCCCAGGAAAACCACATAATTTGCATGTTCCTACACACTTAGTTATGCATTGAAGTTCTCTGCCCCAACCCTCTCTGTTTTGTACATTGGTTTGATGTTACCCAATGTGCCAGATCCAGGTTCTTTTTGATGCAGTTGAGTCACAGCCTATCAGGAAAAACCCACTTTCAAACCACTGCATCACAATCTGGCACCACGCAAGAGTCACATACAGTATAGTACATATGATTATCTCTGAGCAGTCAGGCAGTATGTGAGTTGAATTAGCTATAGCTAGCACATGGTGTTGTGCATATATTAGAGCAGGATCCAAGCCCCACCCCCACTCCACCCTTCCCATCCCTACAAAACCCTTTCAGAATTTGAAGGACATAGAAATGTAGGTTGGGATTGAGCAGTGACAATAACAGGTAAGCATTCGGTAAGCATTCATACCTGAGACTGGTGCAGTTGCCTAGCTCTGGAGGCACCTGCATAATGTCATTGTTCTGCAGGTCTAAAGTGGACAGCTTATCCAGCATCTTCAGCCGAACCGGGTCAATGGCATTGACCTGATTGTTACTAATGAGGATCGTCTCCAGTGCGGTTATCTTGTATAGAACATCTGGAAATGTCTTGAACCTGTCAGAGAGTAAGAGGTGAAGAGATGAGGCTTTTGATCACAGCAGTTTGCTACTAATGCAGTATTATTGAACTTACCTATTGAATGACAAAATGACGCTCCTTAATTTGGCAAGACCCTCCAATTCTGATGGCAGTTCAGTAATGAAGTTGTTTCTGCACAGAAGACACCACAGTGTTTTTAAAAGCTACCTCTGCTATGACATCAGCTCTGACTGATTTCATTCAAGTAATTTTACACATTTTTACAAGCCAAACTTTACAATTATTCTTAACCTAAAAGTAATTACTAGGGTATGTATTGCATGCACCTTCAGTCTGTCACTCACAGGTGCTATTTACCTGAGATCGATGTGGCTGAGGTGCTTTAGCATGCAGAACTCAAGTGGAATGCTGGTTAGTTTGTTAAACCCAAGATTGACATCAGAGACTGTGTCCTTCAGTTCTACAAGCCTTAACAGGAGAAAACAAAAAGCAGCGTAAGGGACATTAAATGCAAGTTCAGGACCTGACAAAATGTAAATGTTTCAACTTTTGGGAAAGCCACAGGGCCACAGGCTATGGACTTAAAGAAAAAAATAAGAATCATTTAACAGAGTGTATCCAGACACCTGGTAGGGACTGCTGTCAGCTGGTTCTTGGAGAAGTTTACACTGGCGACAGGGCCTCCCCCGGCAGCATCAAAAACATCATCAGGTATCAGTGTCTCCTGCTTATCGCTGGGGAAAAAAAGGAGAAATCCACTGTAAATAAAAATAGTGATGTCAGGAAACATCACATTCGGTGACAGGGAAACTGGGCTACAATAAGGTATAGGCTGTATAAACAGTCTATGTAATAAATAATCTGTACTCTTAAAGTTCTCAGTGCCTGGTTTTAAATGTCAGGGCCCTTTTTTTACTACCAAGGAAGTGTGGAACTACTTTAAGCCTTTTAAATGGTTTAAAAATAGCAATGTCTTTAAGCTAACACATACCCCAGTCACCAGCATGGTGAGCCTTTTTGGATAAATTCGATAAAAATTAAGTTTGTAATGCAAGAGGCTAGCATAGTTTTGGTTCTCAGCAGACATACCAAGTCATTATCATGTTTTAACATACCCAAAGCGCATTTTACAACAGATTTCTCCTTTAAGGCACAATTAGTTTCCATGATAGAATGAATTGCCTCTTGCAATAACATGAAAGATGTCCTTTAAGCCTGTACCAAATACATAAATGCTCAAAACACACCTATAATTCAAAGTCTTTAGTGTCTTGATCGAGTGCACATCAACCTTTGCTTGACTGGGCAGAGTCATGGCCGTTTTGGGCTGTTCTGTGGCACTATCCCCAGGCTCATCTAGAGAGGACAATATCATTTGAAGACAATAATAATGATAATGAGCTTTATTTATGAAGTGCCTTCCATACAGAGGATGTAGCTCAAAGTGCTCCACGGTTTGTGAAAAAGAACAAGAGACAAGAAGAATTTGAATCAAGCTGCTTTAGGAGATCCACCCTGTGCCCCCCAGCAAGCAAAAATATCTAACTAGTATAATCTTAGCTGTTCCAAGTGCTGTCCCTCAGAAAAGCACACAAAACACATAGACTTATCACAGTTGTACCTTTGATGCGACTTCTTAGGTACTTCAACAGTTCCCCCGTGCCTTTCTGAAAGAGAGGAGAGATACAAGGCGAATGAGCCAAGAGGCCGTTGGGCCAAAACAGAGGGCGTATTGTGTGGTCACAGGGCGCCCAGCTGCTAAGGCCTGGCCAAGCAGGCGAGCACTGAAGGGCTCACTCACAGTCAGGAGGTCTCGCCGGATAGTCCTCAGAGAGTTTCCTTCCAGAGACACGCTCTTCAGCTTAGGCAGGTTGCCAAGCGTGCAAGGCAGGCTGAGTCATTGGAGAGAGAGGGGGGGTGGAGAAGACATGTTAGCCACCAACACCACACTAAATGAAGTTCATTCAGCCAAGGCGCACACTCCTTTTAACTTAGAACCTGTGCTGTGCGATTACTGTGAGGACGCCGTCTTGACCAAAATCTATCAGCAAGTAGCAGGAGGTAAAAATAGGCTTTACTGCTTTTTCACTAGGTTGCAGAAATTGTTGACAATAAAAAATAAAATGTCAGTTATAACCCTTATTACTACTCTCTTTTTTCTTTAAATTCAAGATTCATTTTTAATACGTCTACTTGTACACACATAACAATGTTACAGTTCATTTTAGTGGTAAGAGTACCAGTAAATGGTAACTGGACTGGATTTATATAGCGTTCTCACACAGTACCCAAAGCGCTGTACAACTTATTGCCTCACATTCACACACTCACTCATAAGCCAATGGCGGTCAACTACTTTACCTCCTCCTGCGGCACTGTAGCCTCATGCAGTAGTAGTAGTAGTGGTGGTAATGGTGGTAATATTAGGTGGAGGTGGTGATGGTAGAATTAGTGGTAGTTTTGTTTTTAAATCATAAACGCACACCTTGTGAGGTGCACACAGTGGTTTAAGAATACTAAAAAAAAAGTGTTGCGAACACTAAGAACTTCAATATGGCATCATTTTTGTGCCACGACACTTTTTTTTCTTGACAAAAGATTTAGTAGTAGTCACAGTGATTGTAGTACTAGCAGTAAGGCAGGGAAACTCAGGCACCTGGTGAGGTCATTATTGGCCAGATCCAGACGCTCCAGGCCCTCCAGCAGGGTGACCTCGTCAGGCAAGGCCTTCAGCTTATTGTCCCTCAGCTCCAGGACACTAAGGGCACTAAGGTGCTTCAGATACTCTGCCTCGATTCCCGCTATCTGGTTATTCCCCACATGGAGCTCCTGTGACACAACCAACAATCTACCTTCACACCATGAGCCATAAATGAAGGTCCTTGATGCGGATGAAAGATTGTAGCTATTAGATCAGATACTCTCTCCCTCCAGTGTTCTTGACAGAATACTGCAGTACAATCGAAGTGCTCCTTCTCAGACACAGTGTGCTGACTGGCTCAGATATAGTATTACTTCATTCAAGCCACTATGTTTTCAAATTACATAGGCAGGGCCATTTGGGCCTTCTGTCAGCAATTTGACAAAAAGTGACATATCCAGTGACTATGCCTTTAAAACACCACTTGCATACAGCTAGCAAAAAGATTGTATAAAAAAGAAATAGAAGTAAACTTCAAAACTATCTGTAGTCTGTCTTATGAAGGTTACATCCATACCTTGAGGGTTTTGCACTGCGGCAGCTCCGGAAGGAGGCGAAGTTTGTTATGCCTCAGATAGAGCAGCTCCAAGGACTCCATCTGGGCCAACACAGGTGGGACACTCTCCAGCTGATTCTGAGTGCAGTCCAACATTCGGAGATCTGTAGAGGGGGAATACTTTACTCTAAAATTTATGACAAGTGGCTACAGTTAGTTACTGTATTTCACCTTGCAAAGCAATAGATAAATTATAAAAAACAGTATTGGCAATTTGTAGTCACACATTTAGATGTTTATCCTCCAACTGGAGGTGGATACTTACTCCTCATGTTGCGGATTGCAGGGGATAGACTCTTTAACTTGTTGCAAGACAAGTTGAGTTTCACCAGCTTTGTCAGGTTGCCTAAACCATCTGGAACGTCTACTAACTGATTGTTAGAGAGATCCTGCCATGCAGATAATATTAACAAAATCAAGCACAACAATCCATGCACAAACATAATATGAACCACTGCATTAACAACTGCAAGAACAAAAAAGTAACATACAATGTTTTATTGCAAACACCCAAATCACCTGCATCACATACAGTCAGGAAGAAAATAAGTCATCTAAACTAATATTAAACATACATCTCTTTACTGACCTGTTTACATCACTTAATACTCATAACTCAAAATCACACCTACTATTTCATCCAAATTGATCAACTGCCCAATTTCCTGTGGGAGATGTTCCAGCTGATTCTGCTGCAGGAGAAGGCTTCGGAGGTTTGTCAGTCCCCATAACTCCACGGGCAGCTCTTTCAAGTTATTATGACTGAGGACATAGAACAAACAGGACTATGGCTGTTGCTACCTGGCAAGTTAATTTAAGATGATTCAGACTAAAAAGCTTTAATCATGCTCGGTGCTACAAAACATTGAAGGACACAGTGACACACCTTAAAACAAGTCTCTGCAGTTGTTCCAATCCACCTATTTCTTTTGGTAATGTAGTGAGTTGATTGTCGTGGACCTTACAAAGAAATGAAAGTCTGTCATTGCTGAAACTACACTGGACAATGCATGAGTGCATAGAAATTGTTTGGACGTACAGAACATCAGTCCTTGGAGTAGACAGCACCGTAAAAAAATACTGCACTTACATCTAGAACAACAAGAGCTGGTAACAGTTTAACATTTTCTGACAGGGCATCAAGCTTGTTTGATGAGAGGATTAGCTTTGTCAGATCTGTTTGTTCCCACCACCGATCAGCTGCTCCAAAAGATAAGTTTTGGTTGGCCTCCTCGGGCGTGTCTAAGTTAAGTCTCCAAACGCTGAGTGGAACTGCACAAACGAATCATGAAGAAATGTTATGCTAAGAATGCAAGGGGAGGCTGCTATTTCAGCACCTAAGTATACAAAATGGTGTTACTGTAACAGTGATTTTATAGCTAATTTACCCAAGGCACTCGTGGTTGACATTTATACTATTTCTGTCTCTTTTTTTTTTTTTTACCGTACCTTCAGTTAAACCCCGGCCCGACAGATTGAGCTGGCCACTTTTTCTAGCAGCTTTTAGGAGCCCGTTGGGAATTGGCGACACGTTTACTTCCGTCCTAAACCCAGCCCTGGAGTCAATTTGTCCACCTCTTTTAAAACGAGACATTTGGCGACCCTGTCAACAAAACGCAAATGACCTTATATATGATTCGTATAACATATAAATGCAGCTTGTAGTACGATGTCTCTCTATTCAGCTAACAGCTGCTGATAGCATTTGCCGCGCCTAGTGGCATACTGTCAAACGTCATATCTGTGTTCCGCTTTGAGCAAATTAAAATACATAAAAGTACCTATGGTAAGTAATACAAAGACACTGCGCTTCTTTTGGAGACACTGCGTTTTAATTGAAATATATGTTTGGTGAACATCATTATGACTACATTTGCTTCCAGTCAATAAATGACTAGCCACAGAGTCCATGTCAATGTTCGTGACCTTACGAAACTGCACTGTCACCACAAATCAAATTTGAAGGCTTTTATTTTGACACAATGGATAGGTTCGACACTCAAAAGTCACGCATGCAGCTAAAGAAAGGCCGCCGAAATTGACGCGGTTGAATTTCAGGGCGATTTTTTGTATTAGCGGCCATGCAGGTCCACCTACAGTACTAGAGCAATCGAATGACGCAAGTTTATTTGTAAAATATCGTTTAATTTTGCTCAGGTTTGCGACAGTAGTTGCCTAAGTAGCCCGGTTGATGATATTGCTGGCTAGGTTGCTAGCTAGCTAACATTAGCCGTCGGCGTCCAACAAGGAAACAAAAATGAGCTCAACGACTAACGTAATCCAGGTGACAAATGTGTCTCCGAGCACAACATCTGAACAGATGAGAACCCTGTTCGGCTTCCTGGGGAATATAGAGGAGTTAAAGCTGTTTCCACCTGAGTGAGTATTTTACAACCGGCCATTTTTTGATTGACATGGAATAGCTTGCTAACAGTCAGTGAGTGCTAACATCACTTTGCTAACCCAGCTATCACGTAACTAGCTGGATGATGTTTCCGAGAAACTGTTTGCAGTGATCTCATTAACTTTAACAGTCAAGGGGTTTTACTTTGCTGGTGAACATTAATGATGACCCAGGCTAACTTATAGCTGACGTAATTTATAGATATGTGTACTTATTACTATTATTCAGATATCGAGTAACTTCACGTTATATTCCTTTACTGCTTGTTCGCTAGTAGCTGCTGAAACTGAACAAATGTCAAAATAGGCCAAACATTGTTACTTAAGCTTAACTGGTCGAAGCCGAAACCTCAGCTTGTTGGTTATCTCGTCGCTGACTAGCCTAGTCTTGGCTTACTAGTTATAGTATCCGACTAGGTGGCTGCATAGTGTAGTTTGCTAGTAAGTTAATGTATCAGTTAGAAAACCCACCTGCCGGTGAATGATTGCTGTCTATATCTTACATGGAGTAATATGTGTTGCAGAAGAAATAACGTTATTTAGAGATTGATAAAGGTAAGTGAGGTAGCTGCTTTATTCCAGCTTCCAAGGAATTGCCATATATGCTTAGGCAATAGTTAGAGGCTTGAAAGTGCATGACAAAATTCAGGTGGAAAGATCATGCCTGCCACGGTACAGGTGTAGGTCAATGAGTAAAAGTTCTACTCTGTTGAGAATGTAAGTTGACAGTTGCTCAAGGTTAGTTTTGGTGCGACGGCAAACAGCTAACGTATGTATTTTGTGCTTTTGCTGTTTTTCACCTGTCGAATAAATCTGGCTGCACGTCATTACTGCAGTTAAGGTAGGACGTCCAAGACTACCCCCTGGGACATCATTGGCAAAACCAAGACAGCTCGTCTGGAGATTCAGTCTTTTGGTTGTTGACTGTCTAGTATTATTCCAACTACAGTAGACAATAAAGTAGTCTCTGAAATTTCTGCAACAGTCATTGGCATTCATATATTTTACACAGCCTTGTTTTTAAAAACCTCTTTGTGTGAGTTACCGGAAATACTGAAGACCCTTGTATGTATTTTTTTGCAAAAGCATCTATATTTTCTTCCAGTGATTCTCCCTTGCCTGTGACTTCACGTGTCTGTTTTGTAAAGTTCCTCGAGTCTGAGTCGGTTGGCGTATCCCAGCACTTGACTAACACAGTCTTCGTCGACAGAGCCTTGATCGTCGTCCCATTTGCTGAAGGTAGGTCTTTCTCCTGATGCTAATTTTAATTTTTTTTTGTCACAGAAACTCATACTGAAGTTGCACATCAGTCAAAACTTGTACACACTCCTAAGTATCACTCTTCATGGGAATCAAGACAAGCCTTGGTAATACCAAAGCTTGTCTGTTATCTCAGAGGAGCTTAAAACACATTGTCTGAAGCAATGGCTCTAATGGGACTAATACTATGGGAAGACAGGATGGAGCGAGACAGACCCTTGGCTCACATATACAACATGTCTCACTGTCCCTCCCCGTCACATTTTATATCCTCTGCTCAACAGCTTCCTGTCTCATTCATGTCTGATTTTTATAACAGACAACACAGTTTAACGTCCAGCTTGATGATTGAAAGGTGTGCCAACTGAGAGCTGTAAATCTTAATTGCTGGCATACTTTCAGCTGTAACACTATCCTGATGTAAAAATCCTTTCTCTGCCTGTGTTTTATCTAAACTAAAAAAAAAAACATGCCACACTTAGAGATGGATGGGGGTTCACCTAGAGCCTAATGCATTTTAATTCAGCTTAACATTTAACCAGAAGTAAGACTTCTTTGTCTTTGTATTCCCATAAGTTGAAAAGCATGCACAACTACACAAAATGGTGTGGGTGTAAAGCGTAGGAGGAGCCAATCCCAGCATGCTTTGTGGGTATGCTTTTCTTTTGGATGAAGTTTTTAGTGCTTTCTCTCCATGCTCTCTGTGGTCCATTTTAAAAAGTTCTGATCCGTGTCATCTGCATAGCTGTGTGTCTGCTCTCACCTCCCTTTTAATGTCTGTACTAATAAAGAGAGCAAAACAGTGGTGAAAGCAGTGTAAATGCACTAGAATGTTTTGTAAGTGATCCTCTCCAAATGATCCAGAGGCGTGGCTAACAGCGAAGGATGTTTTTTAACGGTGGTTTTCTTTTTTGTTGTTGTGTTTTACAGTTCTTTTTCCTGGTTCTGCCAGTCCTAAATACCTGGCCCGCGCAGAAAATGCCACCCAACCGTTTTGTCTGCAGCTTGTCCCGTTTCTCAAGTGTTCTCTGTCTTTGTTGTGTTCTTCACAAAAACAAAACAAACAAACAAACAAAAAAAATAGCAGCAACCACAGAAAAAAAAAAACAATTTAATGAAATTGATTTCAGATTGCACATACCACGGATCTCATTCATCTCACAAGACTTTCATGTTTTTCTCCATCTCCTCTGTTATCTCTGCTCTGTAGCACTTGGCCCATACACTGTGATTTTAGTTCCAGGGCTTTTGCTGGCCTTCGTTGCTTACATTCAAGGCAAGCCAGGTGTCTCTCTCTGTTTAGAGCATGGACTAAACTCTTATTTAGGGAAAAGAGGAAATCTTAGAACGCAGCTGTGTGTTTGGTGCTGTAAACAATTTGTTTTTTTTTTCCTTTCCTTAAGTTTAATTGTAGCCTTTTATGTCAGTGTTAGCAGCAAAAATACCAGCAAAAGCCCTTTAAACAATTATAACTATCTCTGTAATGGTAAGTTTTTATTTTTTTAGCCTGAAGTCATGCATTTTGAATTTGCTGTGTTGCCCCAAAGTTATAAACCCTGTTTTGTCTATCTTGATGTGTTTGTGTGCTTTGTAGCGAAGCAGCCGACGCGAATCGCTTGTTCATAAAACATCTAGTGAAACTTGAGAGCACATCCCAGTGGACAGCCGGCTGTGCTTGCTTACATTTGGTTCATGACTTAAAAAAACAAGTTCAGGTGATAACATCTTGGCAGTGTGTTTAGTGACATATTGTGTAGTACTATGAAATCGTACTGTTTATCAGGGACCCAGTTTTGATCTCATGTTTTGGGCAAATGTGTAACTGTATAGAACCTGTCTGAAGAAACCCTTTTTGAGGGTTCATGAAGTGTGTGTCTCTTTGTGTGTATGTCTTTATAATGGACATGTATGGGGATGTATACTTACTCTTTCTCTGTTGGTTTCCTGTAGGTGTGATTCCTGACGAGTCAAAAGCTCTGTCACTTCTGGCACCAGCCAATGCTGTTGCAGGATTACTTCCAGGAGGTGGGCTCTTGCCCACTCCAAACCCAATGGCATCAGTAAGTCTGAAACTGTTCTGTATATTCATTCAAACACAAAAGTCTTATCCGTTCATTTGTATACAGTTGTAGATGGGAAGCCTGAGTTGAGGCTGCAATGTTTAATGGGCTGTGTGTGTTGCAGATGGGAGGTGTTCCCCTCGGCGGTCTTGGAGCCCCCACTATGGATCCCACTATGGCAGCTCTTGGGATGCCAGGGCCCAACATGAATCCACAAGTACAGGTACAGAGCATTTTTAATACTATATTGCATTTTTTATACAGTAGGTATTTATGTAGTATTTATTGTAGTATACCATATTTTTATAACGTGAAAGGGCTGGATGTGCTGAAAACATGCTAAAATACTAAGCCATTACTTTTTGACTATAACTTCTATGTGTCTACAGTCCCTGTCTGCTGACCAGCTTCTGAAGTTGATGACATCTGTGGATCCTAAGTAAGCAAGGATGCAATGACCTTAAATATCATTACCAAACACATTGTAAGTCATGCATAATACATACTATTTATCAGTTAAATCAACATGCCCTATTGCTGAACTTCCAGGTTGAATCCAATGGCCGCCGGACTGAATCTGAACCCAGGCCTGAAGGCTGATACAGCCAACAAAGAGATTGAGGAGGCTATGAAGAGGGTCAGGGAGGCTCAGTCACTCATATCAGCTGCCATTGAGCCCGGAAGTGAGTTGGCCTTCTGTTTTGGCATGTATGCTCTGGACACTGTGTGGTCTGATTTGTCTGTGGTGTTTGAGTATTAATAAAGTAATATGAATATTGGAATCTATCTCTCTTGATTGCACAGTTTATTGGTGACATCTTGTGTTTTGAATTGAGAGAGAGAGGAAAAAAAAAAAACATTTAATTTGGTTGCAGACAAGAAAGATGACAAACGGAAGCACTCGAGATCCAGATCAAGGTCACGAAGGAGGAGGTCTCGATCTCGGTCAAGACACAGGTAAGTTGCCCTGACACACCTCTGGTACAGTGTTTGGAGGCCCATACACTTGTCGTCTTGTCTTCTGAGCCGATCTTTTCAATCTCAGGCGCTCGAGGAGCAGGTCGAGGAGGCGGTCACGCTCCAGGAGCAGGAGGAGGTCGAAGAGCCCCAGGAGGAGGAGGTCCCACTCAAAGGAGCGGGGCAGACGCTCTCACAGCAGGTCTAGGTGCGTCAGCCTTCCAATTACCTCTTTGTTTGACCAGAGTAATTCTGGTATGTACATATGTACATCTTTGAGAACAGTCTTCATAATACATGTCTTTAGTGTTCATTTTTAGTTTAGTAATTGAGTGAGTTAATAAACTAATACATTTAAAAGATGTCAGAATAAACATTACAACACACCTCTCTTTAGTGTAATGACAAATTACAATTATCCATACATGGTGGTAAAAGTGTTGTACTAGTCTGTTAAAATATTGTATTGGAGGCTGCTGTTGAGATGCATCCAAAAATATCCTCCCTCTCTTCCTTAGGGACAGGCGGAAAGATGAGAAGGTGCGCAAGCGCTCCAAAACACCACCCAAGAGCTACAGCAGTGGACGAAGATCTCGCAGCATCAGTCGGTAAGAGAACACACTATCCCACTTCTGTCACTTTGAAGGTAGGAGCAGTAGAAAAGCAGGGTATATGAACGGGTGGAGCTTCCCTTAACACAGCCTGCTCCTCAATGTCTGTTCCTGGGAAGAAAACGTCTTTTCTATTTATTTCTTGAGAGATTTATTTTATTCTGTCAATTATGGAACCTGTTTTAAAGTAAATGAAATTTTGGGATTGTAAGAAGTAAATGTCTATTTTCTTATCCTTTTTATAATTACTGCATTTTTTTTTTCTTTTTTGATTGGTATGTTTCTGGTATTATTTTTATGTGTGTCGAGATGTCGATTAGAAAAGAATCTCTTTTAAAAAGAACATCCATCACTGTCCAGCTCCTCCTGAAATCTCCTAATCACCTGCCTTTCCCCTCAGGAGGCGGCACAGGAGGAGCCGCAGTGCCTCCCGATCGCCCCGCAGGAAGCCATCCAGGTCTCCCTCTCCCAGGAGGTAAGCACTTCTCTTGGACAAGACTGGGGTGCAGGGCAGGGGTGATATCCAGTAGGTAGGCATTGGTCCTAGGGGTGATGGGTCACAGGGTAGGGTTGACCTTATTCTGTATGTGTTCTAGCATAAGCAAGTCTATCATCAGCCGGGTGGTTAGAGACATTTGGATGCGAAATCAAGTTTAAAATAAACGTTTGCGGGTGTCGAATTTGTCTATTTTCACGGGGATAACTTATTTTACACCGGGCAAAGCCTCATTTTAAGTGGAACAGCAATAGAGATGGCTGATAATAGGCACTATGGTGATGACAGGATCTAATAGCTAATTTAATGAACTCCAATAGCTTTACTGTAGAGTAATTAATGACGACAGGTGAGATCACATACCTATAAAATTTGCCAACTCTAGCCTAGAATAAAAATTTTATGACGCTGTATTGGAGTAGAAGGCTCTAAACCGTAAGATGACCTAAATGATATCCTAAATGTACTCCAGGGTAAGCTCAACAGCTGTGTTTCGTGGCCCACGCAGGCACAAGAAGGAGAAGAAGAAGGACAAGGAGCGTGAGAGGGAGCGCGAGCGAGACCGGAAGGAGGAGCGAGAGCGCAGCCGCGACAAGCGGGATCGCTCGCCCAGCAAGAAGAAGAGCCGGGACAAGGACAAGGAGAGGGAGCGCAAGTCCGACAGTGAGAAGGGAGATGTGAAGGTAATGCAGGAACAGCTGGGTTCCTCTTTGCTCAGTGGGAGCATGCAACGTGGGTTTCATAGACTTGTCTCATAGACTTGTCTAACAGGTTTTTGATTATATATTTAAAGTTATGCTTTTGAAACAGTTCTAATTTATTTTTGAATGGGGACAATTTTGTTTTACATGAGCAATATCTTTTATTATTTGTGGTTTATTATAATCTTTCATTTCTTCAGGACTGTCACACAATTTTCCTGCATTTTAATCATTTCCTGTGGGTATTTCTGGATTGTTTATATTACTCAGAGATGAATAAAAAAAAAAGTCTAAAAACGGCTAGACAAAACAAACTATTAGAAGAAAATGCACAGACTATTGAACAAGACACTTTTTAAATCTTTTTTAACTGTAAGCTTGCTGGATCTGAGTTTGCAATCTTGCGGTTAACAGGTGACCCGAGACTACGACGAAGAGGAGCAGGGCTACGACAGCGAGAAGGAGGAAGAGGAGGGAGACAAGGGCTCTGACACGGCCCACTCCCCCCGCTCCCAGGAGCCCCTGCGGGAGAACCCCGAGGAGGAGGAAGAGGAGGTGGCCAAGGGCTCCGAGGGAACCAGCGAGGACCAGCAGGACGAGGACATGGAGATGAGCGACTGAGCTGTCACCATGACGCCCACCCCAGCCCTCCCCTCCCCTCCCCTCCCCTCCCCTCCCCTCCCTCCCGTGCCACGTTCCCAGTAACCCCGATCTAACTACTGGACTTGCAGGCTAGCCTGCGTCTTCTTAAGTTCCCACCCTCCCCCATATGAATTTTTCGAGCCAGTGATATCGTCTTCCCCTTACACGGGGAGGACCACATACTGTCCTATTGTATATCTGATTAGCAAGTTACGTTATGGCATGTTCAGAACCATTTGCTTATTTGTATATTTGAGACTGAATATAAATAACGGTTTGTGGTAAAAAAAAAAAGATTAGGTTGAATTTCTAAGTTGTCAGTGACAAGGGTGTGTGTGTGAGAGAGGAGTGCTCATTTACTGCTAGCTTTGTGTAGTCTATGAGGGGCCTTTTGTTATTGAAGATTGAATGTGCTTCTGCAGTACTCAGCTCAAGACTGTATCCATTAGAACCTCATGGTGGGTCAGGTAACCACTAACTTGTTCAAGACTTGTTCGTTGCTGAATGTTCTTTAGGTTCAGCACAAAGGTAGAATGACCTGACATTAGCGTTTCTAAGACCGAATGTTTTTTTTTCTTCCCCCCTTTTATTTCCTGTTTGTAAAAAAAAAAGAATGGTTGGTAAATAAGTAGTGCTCCTTGCAACACATTTTACCCTGAAATTAAAGAAAAAAAAAATCTAATGTCATGTGTTTTCCTCTTTTGGAGTACAAACTTTTGTGATGACCTCTTTTCCAGTCTTCTCAATGCTGCAACTTACAGAAACCTGTCAGCTTATGAAAAAAACAATACAATACCAATCCTCCTTTAAAAAAATGACACTTCTATTTAACATAACAATGATACAACAGCCGTGCTTTCATTAAAAGTTCTGCAAGGTGCTTTGGTGTCATTCCACAATGAGCACGAGATAAACCAGCAGAGGAAGCCTTCCTTAGTTGCAAGAACATTTTTATTAAGTACAAGTTCTTATGAAAAGGTGGCAGGTGTATGAATACAAGCTTTGTGTTTGTGTATAGCTGTACGTGTGGGTGTGTGCAGCCAGCCTGCTGTGTAACATGAATGAGTAAGCATGTGTGTGTGTGTGTGTGTGTCCCAGGAAGGTGCAGGCCGAAAGCCTGTGTAGTTCATAGCAACAGCGCAGTGGGCACTGGGTGCAGTCGGGTCAGGCGTGGGCCAAACACGGCCCAGAGTCAGTAAACACGATGGGAGAACGGGACACAGCGCAGGGGTTGGGGGGGTGGGGGAGACCTGTGGAGGGGATGCTAACATTTTAAATTAGTATTTTTATTTCCCCTAAAGTGGGCCTCACTAACCTGTAGTGAGACACCCAAGCAAGAGGTGCGGCGTAAGAAAGAGGCGAGTAGGGGGAAAGCTGTTGGAAGCAGCAGGGCGTATTAAAATTTCACTGTTGCTGGTGCTTCATTGGTGTAGGTCTATCTGAAAGCATTCAGCCAAAGCATTCATATTTGTTTGTGTGAATGATATATACTCCCTGCATGTGACACACTACTGTGTTCAGTGTCTGTAACACTTAATAATGTTAGCTTTATAAATGTGTGCAGTACACTTCAGCTGCTTTCATTCAAAGTCGTTACCTAAGCTGAACCTCCATCTGACAAAAAAAAGCCAAACATGATTAGAAGACATAGATGAAAAAAAATCTGACTCCACTCAGAATTACACACATCCATCTGATCATTCAGTACAATTCAGCAGGCAACCCAAGGACACGAGTCCCACAGTGCTTTTGCATGGAAAGACACCAAACAATGCATGTTCACACAGACACACACACACACTTCAGTAAAGGATATATATAATTAAAACAGAAACCCTGCTTTTTCAGGAATATTGGGTAAAATTGTGCAGTAATTCAGGGACTTAATGGTAATCAGTTGGTTTCCACATAATTAGACCAACTGGGTTTGTTTCCAATATAAGCAACCTTAAAAGTACCAAAAAAATTAGGATGCTACCTAGTTTGAGGTTAAAACCATGTAAATACATGTGTATTTAAAAGGAAGAACACAGTTTATATAAATATATAAAGACTGTTTCCAATTGTTTTTGAGGGAGCGGGGGGAAAAAAGGCTGAACTGAGGAGTCTGATGAGACTTCAGACACACAGCCCTTGTTGGAAGAGCAGAGACAGCAGCTAGGCGCAAGCACCTGCAAGGCTGACACACTTTAATACCCTTGCCATGAAGAGCACAGGAACCAACCCTGACCAAAAAGATCAGTATCTGCTCTTTAATAACCCACACACACACACGCACACACAAAATACTACAAACGGAAAAAAGAGAGAGTAAAACTGGGGTGGGGTTGAAGGAGGTGGAGCATGGAGGCATTTACACCGTGCACAAAGAGAAAAAAAAAAAGAAGGCTTTCCTTATCTGTAGAAATTCTATTTACATGTCATGACTCTATACCAACATTCATTCCCACCCATATACATACAACTTCAAAATGTACAACCCTTTTGATTAATTTGTCTGTCCTTTTTAAAGTGTATCCTACTTTTTGTAACACAATCTTACAAAAAAAAAGTATTTTAAGAAAAACGAAAAACAAAGGCTTCCACAAATCCTTTGTAATGCCATCTTTGCTCTCATCGAAGGTGATGACGACCATTGTCAGCCATTGAAGGGAAAAGAAAACAGCTCCACACTCTTCCATGGCATTGTGTTTCAAAGTAACACGGTACTGACCGTACTGTCATGGTTAAGTAGGTCCGTCAGAGAGCACCTTTTGGTTGCCGACTCACACTCGGCACAGTGCTTTGCTATGTAGTGCATTAGGATGGTGCCCAGGTCTGTGTCCTACACACATGCGCACACACACACACACACACACACACACACACACACACACACACACACACTCACAATCGCACACAATCACTACCTTCTTGCCCCAAGCCTTGGGGCAGTGTTTGTTGGTTCACTTGTTTTTGTTCCACATACAGTTACTAACTTCAGTGCTTTGCTACAGGTCAGTTCAACATATTCCCTTTTCCAAACAAACATTACATACAGCACGTCCGTATTATACAAAAAAAAAAAAAGCTCCCTATGTTATTTCACCCCGTTAAGAACACGATGGCATCAATGCCCTTCTGTGAGTCCAAAAGCAGTCCTTGTTAGAGCGAGAGACCTTGCTCTCTTTCAGTTGTTAAGGGTCATGGGGTCACGGGTTCAAAGGTCAGGAAAGCGGCTGGGGTCCTCTTTGTATTCGCTGGGTATGGTGAAGATGGAGTCCTCAAATTCGTCGTAGCGGAACTCCTGAAAGGTGACGGTGGCCGTGATGGTGGGAAACACAGGGATGTCTGTGGACAGAGAGGACAGAGAGAGGACACAGTCAGGACACAGGTGCTAGGCAAACACAGTCAGGACTAAGGGTGAGACACCGTATTTACCCCCCCCCCCCATATACAGTACAGGCTGACGAACAGCAACTTAACTGCATGTCTTGCCTTACCAAGTATCTCTATGCATGTGACAATAAAATATCCTTGTATACTTGTAAATGAACCAGTAGTATTCTATTGCAAGGTACTTATGCTTGATATCGATGTACTACCTCGTAATATTGATATTTTCATAAATTAAAACATGACTTTTTGTGGTTCTACCACGTCAAATGAATAAAGATTAACTTGCCATGATAAACCAGTGACTTAAAAATTGCATGCACGGTGAAGACACTATGCACTTCATTGAACGATAACTAAATACATAATTCCTGCATTTAGTCTCTTTAGGTGGATTTTTGCTTTTTCAGTTAAACAGATATTGTAATGCCTCAAAGACAACACATATTGACCATCGCGAAAACGCTATACTGTATCGTGACACTGTCACTAAGCATCATGACAATATTGTATGGCGAGTTACTCTGTTATTCCGGCCCCTAGAGTAAGGACCATAGAGACTGGAAGCAGGAAATGCCTCCTCCTGTATCTATGGTACAAACGTGCTGGGAGATAACAAGCACTATCTGGCCATGAGGCGACCACCGTCTGTGTGCTGCGGGAGTGGAGGGGACACAGAGGAAACGGGGACACTGTGTGTGTGTTGGCAGAGTAAGAGGACAGCAGACACACACACACACACACACACACACACACACACACACACACACACACACACACATACATAAACACACACACACACATACATACACATATACACATACACACATACACACACACACATACACACACATATACACACACACACACACACACATATACACACACACACACACACACATATACACACACACACACACACACACACACATATACACATATACACACACATATACACACACATACACACACACACACATACACACACATACACACACATACATACACACACATACATACACATACATACACACACACACACACACACACACACACACACACACACACACATACACACACATACACACACACAGAAAGGATTTACCCTCATTAACCTGTGTGGTTGTCGGGGAGGCATTCTCACACAAAATGACTATCTGTGTGAGCTGCCAACCTCAGCAGATTTCGGCCGCTCATTTGCTTGTTCATCAGTCTCTCCTCATTTGCAGCTCAGATCAGGCCCATTGTGTTTCCTGGCACAAATCTATTGCCCCAATATTAGGCTTAGCCCCTCTACACCACCTTTGTCTCAACTATGTACTGGTTTCAGTGGCATAAAACGGTCCCCATTTTACAATACGCCTGTGCTACGTTCCCCCAAAAAAAGCTTAATGGAGAGTGAGCAAAATATGACCTGAAACCTTACTTAGTCACAAGAAGAGAATTCAGATGTTAATAATGACTCTCTCCCTCTCAGCACCTTAAGCTAGCACACATGTGACAGTTCCCAGTTCCTGGCAATGATAATGTCAGAGACACGCCATCCTGAGATGCTGCAGACGGGCTGTCGCAGCCAAAGCAGCGTCACAGGAAGTACTCTCACTCTGGAGACAATGACTGTGACACACACACACACACAGACACACACACAGACACACACAGACACACAGACACACACACAGACACACACACAGACACACACAGACACACACACAGACACTCGCTGGCAGTTTATAATTAGCACTCGCATTGCTCACATCCTGCTCTCATCCAGGAAAGCTCTGCTGTAAGCTAGTAAGTGGGAGGCACACTGTAGCGGAGTTCATAATAAAAATGCTGGCAGTAAAATCATCTCCATCAGATGCGATTTTAGGTTCATTTTGAGGCAAACTGCTATATCCTTATACCCAAGGAGAATAGCAACTTAAGCCTTCAACATTTCAAAAGCAGCAGCAGAGTTGAACCTACCTAGCTTAACGGGGAACCCGGGCGGTAGCTTCATTTGGACAAATTCTCTGAGTTTATTAAAGTGCTTAAAGGGGGCAATGACCTCCAGAACGTTTAACAGCCTGAAAAAGACAGACAGACAAAACAGACCACATGGCCACTACTGTCAACAGTGTCAAACAATACATTCATATCATATTAGCAAAAGTGTAAAAGTCGAGTTTTAGAAAGTAAAAGTCCTAGAATGTACTGGTTCTAGCTGTACTGCACAGTTGATATCATCCGCTTATCCACTTGGATAAGGAGTTCATTAGAATAAGCTGGTTTAGTGGAAAGATGGAACATATATGACAGGGCTTTTTAGTGCCTGAAAAGCTAGTATTTCCACCTCTACTTTTTAATAACTTTCCTTTCATAGGAAACTTTGAAGCACATAAACAATTACAATTTGAAGGTAATCATAAGTATTCAAAATATGTGTATAAATGGATTTATTGACTTCTAATAGCACACATGTAGACATAGATAACATCGATCACACAACACACAACTTTTGCATGGGGATTTGTTGTTTTTTGTGTGTGTGTGTGTGTAGCTCCAATAGCAAGGCTCATTTCACCACCGAGTTACCAATAATATGGTGGTGATATCACTGCATGAAAATCTTAAGGATTGAGGCCTTTAGTCCCTAAGCATTGAAGAGTGAAGACTTACGACTCGATGCCCAGGGGGAAGTCCTGGCTCATGGCCACTGTTGCCTTGAAGTTCTTCTTGCTCTCTTTACATACCTGCTCCCGGCCAAGGTGAGGCGCTCTGCAATGCAACACAAGGCCGTCACAACAGGACAGGCTGATGGGGGAGGACAGGGGACGCAGACTAACACGGCTGTTGACAGATGATTGACAGGTGAAAGGGGGGGTTGGGGGGCACAGCAGGGGGGGGGTCTAGCTCGCTAGTACAGTGACATACACGGGTGTGGCAGACCGCATGGGGCAAGACCCTGCTTCACACTGTCACCATTCTTCACAGCGCAGCACAGGTGTCAGTCATCCTTATCTGTCTACTGTGATAAACATAGCAAGACTGCTGGATAAGGGAGAAGGGTGCTGTGTGCTGAGCTCTTGCTGGTGACTCGGATACAGTCACACAGTAGGACATCCACATCTGCATTCACAGCGGTGTCCATGCTGCACAGAGAGAGCTGGGACTGTGACCTTGGTCACATCATTATGTGTACCATTGGCACATTATCACAATACAACTGGTAACATAGAATTTCTACCAGCATAGCTTTTTAACAGTCCCAGCCATCCTTTCATGAACATTAACTCTAAATATGTTTTAAAAACACATTCACATGGTTCACACATTCAAAGGCTCCCTGTCTCCCGTACATCATATATCATTTCATATATCATATTATATAGGCAATATGTATGCTGTGCAGTATAGAACATACTTTCCGTTCTCCGCTGTGATGTACTCCTCCCAGGAGATGGTGTTTGGTGAGGGAGCTGTGAGAGACTGTCGTCTTACCGGCTATACAGAGAAAGAGATAGAGAGAGAGAGAGAGAGAGACAGAGAGAGACAGAGAGAGACAGAGAGACAGACAGAGAGACAGACAGAGAGACAGACAGACATAGAGATAGAGATAGAGAGAGAGAGAGAGAGATAGATAGAGATACACAGACAGACAGAGATAGAGATACATAGACAGACAGAGACAGACACAAAGAGAGACAGAGATCACCAGGTTAGGAGTCTATTTTAATGCAAATAATACTAAAACCCACAACAGAAATGGATAGTAGTTGTATCAGCTTTAGAGGCAAAGTAGGAAAGTCATGGTGCATGGGAAATGCAGTACATAAAGAATCATGTTTTGAATCTTATATGGCCACTAGAGGGAGCTCATGTATAACTTCTCAGAGCCATGTGTAGCGTTCTAACCATATATGGCTCTGACTTACCTAAAATCTGGTCTTTCTGAAATTACAAAAGCCCGAGCCTAACCCTAACCCTAACCCTTACGAGACATTTTAAAAAGTGCCGCATTTAAACACTATGAGTTACAAACAGGAATAAACAGGAAATGACTCATCATAAATAGTGAACTCTAAAAACATGCAATCGTTGTGCACTCCATGTCATGAAGACACCCATTTCACAGAGCAGCCTACCAGCGAGCACAGAGGAGAGAGGCGTGAGCAGATTTTGGGGGGGTCATTTTGACTTCTTTCCAGTTCCCCATAACAACCAGAATCTCAACCACATACAACTCTGAGCACTGACACTCAAATGTTACATATCTGGCTCATCAAATGTACAACATGGATTCATACAAGACCTCTCTATCGCACACACAAATACACACACAAATACACACACACAAATACACACACACAAACACACACAAATTGAGAGTTCAAAGGAGATATCTAGGGCTATTTTTGGAGAAGAATTGTACTAAAAAACAAAGCAATCAATAATGTACCACAAATCACGACAATTTGACGTGACTGAGTTAGACTTAATGTTTAAAACAGTCCTGCTGCTGATGACACTGAATGCTGTCCTCCCTTAAAGAAGGAAGTACATGACATTACACATGAATAGGAAACTTTCTGGGGCAGTGGGTCTAAAACTTTCTCAACACACAGCATCTTTCCTCCAAACAGCCCTGTGTGGGTAGGAATGTATACCACCTACAGCATGCCTGTCACATGACACCAAAGAAGCTATATTAAACGTGTGCTTAATGTAGAAATTGTAACTTGGCATTAAGTTACACTGGGAGGGGAGGTAGGAGTGTGAGTGTGTGTGTGTGTGTGTGTGTGTGTGTGTGTGTGTGGGTGGGGCGTGGGGGGGGTAACAGAGCTCAGTGTCCTTAAACAACCCGTTCCCTCCTCACACACAGAGAGTCCTTGACCGACGTCTGCTTATCATTACCAGCGACATCAAAGCTAACTGCCCCGGACACACTCAGTGATACACGCACACACACGCACACACACACACACACACAGGCGCACACTGAGACACACACACACACACACACACACACACACACGCGCATGCACACACACAGTCTCTTACATACTCACAAATTCACAAACACACATACGCACAGTCACATGCACACACCCATGCCATTACCATGCTTTAAACACAGACAAACAAAAGACACACACACACAGACAAACACACACACACACACACCACTTGACCCCTGCCTGCTTATCATTTCCAGTCACATCAAAGCTTGCCGCCGCCTACACACTAGCCCATACATGCGCGCGCGCACACACACACACACACACACACGCACGCACGCACGCACGCACGCACGCACGCGCACATTTGCACTTGCACAAACATGCATGCACACACGCGCACACACACACAGGCACACACAAACCTCTATTGCAGAAATCAAGTCATTACTGAAGTCAAGGCACACTGAACAAATAAAGTGCTAGACACTAACACCTAAACAAACAATAGACAGGCGTGTACAAGAACACACACACACCACACACGCACGCACACATGCGCACGCTTATCACACTTATCAAGATTTTGATGACTCTGGAAAGTTAAACCCGAGCACACGTCACATAAAACCTATTACACACTTCAGCCCAGACAGACAAAAGCACAGGCAGAAACAGACACACACAGATGGAGGCATGCACACACAAGCACACACCCACACACACGCACGCACACACACACACACACACCCACATGGGCAAACACAAACACACCGGGGGCACACACGCTTAAGGGATCACATAAGATTTCCAAAGTGGAATCCTTGTGCTTGTGCAGGAAAGCTGCTGGGATTGAGCAGGGATGTTGTGCTGGGATGAGGCCACATGTTTCCCTAGTTAGACTTCCGCTCCGGCCCGCTCCCCAGGCAGCCAGGCGGCTGCTCAATAGCCCCGCCACGCATCCCATTTCCTGGGGGGATTTACTGGGTGCTCGCTACCGCGGTGGTGGGCCCAGCACACTGTTGTGACAGGAGAGGATACATGCACACTTGCCACACACACACACACACACACACATACATACATACGAGATACAAACACAACCACACACACACAAACACACACACAACAACACACATACAACCATGCACACAAACACACCCACGTTAAACAACTTACAAACACACACATATAGATATTCAATCATGCACACAAACACACCCAAGGTAAACAATTCACAAACACACAGACATTCAACCATGCACACAAACACACCCACACACACACACACAACCATACACACAAACACACCCACGTTTAAAAACTCACAAACAAACAAACACACACACACACACACACACACAGACATTCAACCATGGACACAAACACACCTATGTTCACAAACTGTCTCACACACACACCCACCCATGTTCACAAACACTACACAAAACACAGACATACAGACCCTGTGCACACACATTTACATAAAGACACACACAAATTCCCACGCACCCAGATGACCCAGATACACACACAAATACACACACACACAAATACACACACACACACAAATACACACACACACACACACACACACCCTGACAGCAGAGCGTTGGCCCCATTATGCCGCGCGGCTCTTAGGGCTGCCTGCCTGGGCCTCTCTTAAGTGCTGGGGCTGAGCAGAGCAGGGGCCTGTGAGCGCAGGGATTTACTCGTCACACACACACACTCA
>CM059276.1:8580886-8698386 GCA_030347295.1 Setipinna tenuifilis | reverse complement strand
GGGGGGGGTTGATAGAGCATCAGGACTGACCGTCTTGTCCTCCCTGAAGAGCCAGCCGGTCTGTGCGCGGGAGAAGGTGATGGATTTGGTGGAGAGCGTGGCCGAGTAAATGTCACTGCTCATCAGGATGTCCACCTCCTCCTCCGTCTCCATCTCTGACTCCTGCTGGGGAGAGGACAGGGATTAGCCTGCTGGGGGTAGGGGGTAGGGGTAGGGGGCAGGGCAGGAGGAGGAGGAGGAGGAGTAGGGGCAGGGGCAGGGGCAGATTAACAGGAGCAGCACAGAGCATAGAACCTTCTGCGTCTCCCATCAGCTTTACAAGCACATCTCAATGGATTTGAATATCGTGGAAAAGGTTATTTTATTAATTCAATTCAGGGAAAAAAGACCTTGTGAAGCAGCTGAAGGTCTATAACTGAAACACTGTGAATAAAACCCTGCTTGCGGAACATACAACGGGATATATTTCAAGTCTATCTTTGCTTTAAATTGCTTGATGATTACGGCTTACAGCTAATGAAAACCCAAAATTCAGTATCTCCAAAAAAAAGTGTATGACCTGTATATAAAAAAAGATCATTTAACACACAAATGTCAGCCTCGCAAAAAGTATGTCCATGTTTATGCCTTCAGTAGGTTGGTTGGGCCTGCTTTTGCCTTTTACATTGCAGTAAAATAAATGAATCTTTCCACAAACCTTTCCAGTAAGTATAGTAACTACAGGGGTAAGGGGTATTGTACCCCCTGATCAAGACCTAGTACCACCCCAAAGACACAAAAATAGCAAGGTTGGAGGGTACTAACATATTAACGTAATTAATGTAAAACGTAAAAGATAGTAACCCCCACCCCCAATTATAGAGGAGTTATTTACACCCTGCCTGTAAGTTTGTGAGGGATTCAGCCTGAGACGAGATGACTGGGCATCAGGGGCCTTTACGTGCTAATGCCTACACACACTGAGGGAGATTTAACAGCACAAACTCAACACAAGCAAACGGTTCAATAACGACAAATGCAAATGGTTAACAAATGGTGTGATCATCATCTCTTGTTCTTCTGTAGTGTTATAGTTTGGGATACATCTTTTCTGCCATCTTATATTGTGATCTTATAGTGGGGGATACATGCCTTCACATGCTGAAGATTCTCTTAATGACCCACCCAACATGGTAGATAGCACACCTTACACATTTCAATACACACACCCATATAAAGTAACAAAAATGCATTTCATGAAGCTTTGTGTCATCACTTGGCAGTGCATTACAGGGATTCAGTGGCTAAAGGAAGATAAACATTACCCAAACCTATTTACTTTTAACTCTCTCCTGGCTGCCAGGTTTACTAACTGTGTATAAATTGTTCAACAAGCTGTTAAAATGTCTGTTTTACTGGTGTGCAATAAAAGTATCTTGATGTTTGAAAGGTCAAAGTTCAAAAAGATAAGAGTGAGCCCACTTCCAAGAACATAAAAAGCCATGGCTGTGACCTCCATGACCCTGCCTGGCCAGGCAGAAAGAGAGGCACAGAGAGTCAGTGAGTGTGTGTGCGTGCGTGCGTGCGTGCGTGTGTGCGTGCGTGCATGCGTGTGTGCGTGCGTGCGGGTGTGTGGAGGCCAAAGCTTTGTCCTGACCTCGTGGTGGATGCGCTGGTACACCTTCTGCTCGTTGTCCAGCACCACAAAGGACTCGGCCGGTGGGGCGTCCCCATTGAAGATAAAACTCAGGTCGCCCCGTTGGCATTTCATGTCGGTGAAGTCGATGAGAGTCGTGTCGAGCCTGGATTTTGTTTGGGCAGATAACAAAGACGGACAATGGCAGCTGATGTCAAATGGGGGTACGTGAACACCACGGTCATACATGAGCCAGGAACAAGATGTTCGTTTGAAAATGATTCATTTGTGTCATGAGAGGGAATGAGAGGTAACTCTAAGCTCACTATCTCAACAGAAGATATACAAGAGTAAGAACGGATGGTTCAGCATAATGATGAGGCTGATAACCTTTTTTTTTACAAAATGTTTAGACAACTAAGTGCTAGAATCAAATATACAGTTACCCGTTTTAGATTTTCAAGATTTTTTTCCTGAAAACACACAATTAATTTGCTAAAGAATCAAACCTGAGTATTGAATAGAACCTGCCACACTTGTTTTACCCTGGCTGTGAGCCAATCAAATCAATCACCTGCTGAATCCACAAAACAAGTTACAGCAAATGCCATGTTCGAAAAGGGCAGCACAGCACATAATTCTGTAATCAGGTCTTTCTTCAACATAGGTTAACGACAAGTGGGCACATGTCTAGTTGATTTTACTACTAATGTAAGTAGCATTAGCTTAGATTTACAGTATGCTGTGTTTGTCTTTTGTCAGGGAAAAAAACAGTGTGTCAGTATTTGTACTACTACATTAAGTGTGTGTGTGTGTGTGTGTGGTGTGGTGTGTGTCATGAAGTGAATCAGGTAATGACTCTCCACACCACTGCCGTTTAAATGTTTCCGGCTCTTTCCCCCCTCCTCTAAAGGCTGTGATTTCACACTCTAGTTAACGGCGTTTGTCATTAGTCATGCTGAGGTAGGCAATGTTGACAGTGAAACGCAGGCAAAGACAGATTCACTGAAGGGAATTATGCAAGGCCAAGCTGAGGAGGTTGAGTAAAAAGAAAACAATGCATTCCTAAAAGTGAGGCTCATTCTGACCTTGACAAGGCGTGTGTGTATGTGTGTTGTGATGCCAGGGCTGGGTTTTTGTCTTGGGCTCACCCACCTTGTGTGCCACATGTACATACATTTCCCCTTTATGTCTCTGTGTCTGAGCCAGCATGTGTGTCTGTGTGTGTGTGTCTGTGTGTGTGTCTGTGTGTGTGTCTGTGTGTGTGTCTGTGTGTGTGTCTGTGTGTGTGTCTGTGTGTGTGTCTGTGTGTGTGTCTGTGTGTGTGTCTGTGTGTGTGTCTGTGTGTGTGTCTGTGTGTGTGTCTGTGTGTGTGTCTGTGTGTGTGTCTGTGTGTGTGTCTGTGTGTGTGTGTGTGTAATGAGGGCAAATAATGTACCAGAGATCACACCCAAGAAAATTCACAATGTAACAAACGTGAGACCTCACCTGATGTTGATGCCCTGTTTGTAGATTTTACATGCGTCAGACGGAAGTATTCTTGACAGTAAAGGCACTGTAAATACAAACACACAGACACACACAAAACAAACAGTCAAAAACAGGTAGTGAGTAACTAGAAGGAAACTGTTGGCCCCCACACAGCAGCAGAGCTGACATTAGGAAAAGCCTACCCTGGGTTGCTATTAAATGTTTAATGCACTTATCCGGGGAGGATGCCAGGGGAGGTCACTTAAAGGCTTTCCCCTGTTCAGTGCCCACACAGCCATTTCCCTGCTAGAAAGGCATCTATTCATCCATTCATCCACCCATGCTAATCTTTTTAAAGGCAGAAAAGTGAATTTCTGTAAAATGTAAAGCTATGTTGTATGTGTCCATAAACATATTTATACGCAGTAACAATAAATTGAGTTATGTTGTTTCCAAGTTGATTGCTAGCATGGAACTTGTACACCACTAAAACGTGGCTAACAACCTGCTAGCTGTTTGCTGCTAAATCATGTTTTGGACAAATTAGAAACTACTTTTGTACTCCCAAGTGGTGCTCAGGACAGTAGCAACTGACTAAAGAGTACTAGTGTTACAGAATGAGCTGACAGATACAAAGAGAAGAGATAAGAGATAAAAGACTTCACACATCTCATGCCTCTGACAAAATATCAACCTTCATGCATCAAGCTGCAATATGCATTTTGTTGCACCATATATAATCCCAAACACAACGTTCCTTAAAATAATGAAACATTTCTGTTCAAGTCACGGAAATAAATATAGAACAAACAGTGACTGTCCTACTTCAACTGTAGATTATGACCCAATTGACAGCAGTCACTGAACGAAGTAAATTCCACACATACTGACAAAGATGACAAAGATGTTTCCACTACTGGTAATGGATATGGCAGCTTCAGAACACCAGGGGGAGTGTTTCTCAGCGAGCTGAAACTGGTCACTCCCTCTTTTGTGAGTCAGTATTACCTCATCACTTCATATCTAAACCACAGAGTGTGTTTCCTGCTAAGCTTAAGCTCAACTGTGTCATTACACTATATAGAAGCTACACTTAAAAAATACCCTGTCACTCTGAGCCAATTAATAGGCTCTCTTGGTGTCACTTGATTACATCCTGAGGAAAGCCTCCCCCACATGAACCAACTTCCTGTACCAGTTATAGTTTTTACTTGTTTATATCCAACAGGGACTTTTTGTGCAGTAACCGTTTTGTGGGCTAGAAGGGTAGCCATCATCTCCTACACTGGGACAAACAAGGCTTGCATCCAGCGTGTCTAAAAACAAGAGCACATGAAATATGAAAATGAACTTACCCCAGCTTTGAAAATCCCAGTGAAGCTCTAGGTAAAAATCGCCAAGCTGAAAAAGAGAGATGGACAACAGCATCATTGACCTGCACAACACAAACCAGATACAGCTATAATTGACTCACAACATGCAATTCCCACTTGATTTTTATTCAGCTGGCTGATTAGCTGGTATAACCAAAATGTAAAAACACTATGGTCACAGTGCTAAAATCAGTCCAGCTCCAGTAGAGTGTCCACAAACAACCCCCTACAGACCATTAAGACTGCCCATCACCCACCATTTACAGATGAAAGAAATGGTGAGACTGCACTTTCATGCCATTTTAGGAAAATGGCAAGTGCAGTTTGTTGATGCTTTTGTTTGCAAAACTGAGTGGTAAGTGCTAATGTCTAGCAATGTCTGGAAATTATGTATTCTCAGGAGATCACAGTGGATCATAAGCATCCCAGCAAAGATCCTAAACCCCAGCCTTAACTCTTAAGCTACTAAAACCCATAAAAGCAGTTTTCTGGTAGCTTTCTGAACACCTTAGTGCTAACTGTATCTCTCTTTCCCCTTAGTGCTAACTGTATCTCTCTTTCCTCCTTCACATTAAAACGAGTGACACAGAGCAACACACCGGGACACACCCTGACCTCTGTGTCCGCCAGCAAGAGAGGGGGAGGGTTAGACACAGACACACACACAAATGCAGACAGACACTCACTCATACACATGCACACACACAGACAAACACACACATGTATGCACACACAGACATAAACACACACATGTATGCACACACAGACAAACACACACATGTATGCACACACAGACATAAACACATGTATGCACACACAGACAAACACACAAACACACACACACACACACAAACAGGACAGGAAGGGGCCAGTCCTTCAGAGAGCTGTGCTCGTGCTTAGTGCGGCCATCTCTGTGAGCCCCCTGGCTGTGCAGGGAGTAATCAGATACGGTAATCTAGTCACTGGCGGTCAGGGGACGGACACTGCGGTCGATGAGTGGCACAGCGAGAATGCTTCTGCTTCCGAGAGGGAAAGACTCGTGCATCTGATGTGGTTCTAGAGCTCTGTAAGCACTTAGGTGTTCTCTGTCCGAATCAGTATAGGACTCAGCTGACATATAGGAGGGTGGTGAGTCATTGCCAACTTCAAATATTGAGTGGGTGGTTTTTGAGGTGTGCTGACCAAAAAGCATATAAGAATTACTGTATGTGAGCAGGAGAGGTGGAGGACTTGTGTAGCCCACATACATCCCTCTGTCAGGAACACCAACTATTTGCCTGAGAAACACCCTAGCAGGTTGAAACTTTGCTGTTTTTATAGTCAAATAATTTATTTGGAGCTAAACCAAGGTGTGAAAAACGGTTTCTTTTTTCATTCTTGTCTTCATCTTACACACCCAACACATGTCAACACTTACTGAGACAGAGAGTATCCACATACTAATTGTATTGTGCCTCAAGACATTTCTTTATTATTATTTGAAAAACATCTCGACCTTGCGGGCTTTGTCAAGCAGTAGTCATGTGTGCAGGTGTGGCTGCACAGAGAGCGCCCTTACCTCTTTGAGAGCCTTCAGCAGCCTCGGCCTCTTGTCTTCCACGCTTTCTCGAGACTGCTGCTTCAGTTTCCTCAAAAGTGCTGTGACTGCACGAAAGACAGAGACAGAGAGGGAGAGAGATAGCAGATTAAACTACAGGCATTTGGACACGGACAGAGTATCTCTGGCTTGGCTTAGGGACCCACAATCTGCGGCCCAATGTGTTCGATTCTTTTCAGGTTCACTCACCCTCCCTCTCTTTCACACTCACAAACAAATAAGCATGAACGAACACACACACACACACACACACACACACACACACACACACACACACACACACACACACACACACACACACACACACACACACACACACACACACACACACACACACACACACACACACACACACACACACACACACACACACACACACACACACACACACACACACACACACACACGCTTTTTTTAAACACACCCACATTATGACACAACGAGACAATGCAAAGGGACAAGTGTAAAAAAAAGTGTGAAAAAAAATGACTTGCATTAGCTGAATGCCTGAAGGCCAGTGGCAGGCATCTGACAAAGCAGAAGGGCTCTAGGCACTGCTCAGCAGCACAGTCAGAGTGATGCACTGAGGCTCTCTGTACACATTACTAACAATAGATTTCCACTACAAAACCCAAACAACCTCAGAGAAATAGCACCACATTTTTTGTTTGAAGTCACATTAAACGTGGAATGTTGCAAACATGCATTATGGATTGGATGTCACTGAACAGTGAATGTGAATCAAACTCAACTGCACACAAAAAAGTGTTTTAAGAGGATATGTGTAAACTGAAATGCTGAACATCAAGGGGAGCATCAATGTGGACATTATTCAACCATACCAGAGAAGCTTCAGTCCATTCCAAGGAGACAGAAAAGACATGAAAATCTACAGTACAGAGATATATGATTTTTAAATGTGTACTTGAAAATGATTCCTTTTTAAGTTATTTAACAGGAACACTAAAGCACTTTTTTCTCTTCAGTCGCCCTACAGGTTGAAAGTGGAATTGTCTTCCTTATGTCTCATTCGAACTACAGATCGGAGCGACCTGTTTAAGCAAACTTGCATAGTGCGGTTATAACCCATGTAGGGCCGCAAAGCAAATTCTGAAGTGCTGTCCACACTGTTACGAGTTGCTGAACCACTGAAACAATTTTGGAAAAAAAACGACCTAGTGCTGCTTTCAAACCCCTCTGTGTCATTTTTCCAAGTTGTCTATTAGGATTTATTTTATTTTATTTACAAATATCACCTCATTAATTAGTAATTACCTACATTAATAACAAAAAAATCACACTCTTAATGAACCAAAATTGTGTCCTACAGAAGAGCAGCTACGATGACAAAGCCTTTAAAACAAAACATAATGGGCATTAAAGAAAAACTGATGGAGAACTGAAGTTTAAAATTTATTGCAGTCAATTGTTTAAGTCAGCACATGACTTCCTTCCTACAATTGTTTTACTGTTGTTTGTTGTACAGTTGTCTGTCTGCCTGTCTGTCTGCTTGCCTTCCTACTTTACCTGATCAGCAAGTCAGATTTTAGAGTCATGTTTCATGCAAATGTTTTTTATTGTCTGTCTGGTTTGTGCTTGTTTGCATTCTAACGGTCACAGCATAACTACAAATCAGCTGTAAATGGCACGAGGCAAAGCTGCACTCTGCACCAGAAAGAACGTAGGATATATTATTTACACGGTTAGCATTTACACAGTTATTAGCACATTTAGCATTATATATTTAGCTCAATTTCATTGAGAGTCAGTTATGACCAACTAAACAAACTGTACTATACTATATGATATACTGTATAACGTATCATTACTAGGTTACTGACTGGATGAATTTGGACACTGTCGTCATAGCTACCTGAGAAAAAAATAATAAAATGCAGTACTTTGGCTGTACCGTTGACAGCTTTGCATGCTTAGCAAATGTTTGCATAGGTTTCTGTATGGTGCTGACGTGTGATAGTAGCCTATTACACAAACTGCTGCTGCTGCTGCTGCTCCTACTGCTGCTGCAGAGGCTGCTGCCTGACCCCTGCGTGGCTCCGCTATTCACCAGAGTGCCACACTAAGGAAGGTAACAGGCACTTCACCATCTGCCTGTTATTTAAAATGCAAGTCCTATGGGTCTCCTGTAGCCATGCCAAGAAATCTCTAGAAAATGGATCACTGGTGATTGTTCTATAGTGTGTGTGTGTCTGATATGTGTGTATGGTGTGTGTGTGTGTGTGTGTGTGTGTGTCTGATATATGCGTGTGTGTGTGTGTCTGATATATGTGTGTGTGTGTGTGTGTGTGTGTGTGTGTGTGTCTGATATGTGTATGTGTGTGTGTGTGTGTGTGTGTGTGTGTGTGTGTGTGTGTGTGTGTGTGTGTGTGTGTGTGTGTGTGTGTGCAATGTTTGACCATTGGTTCCATTAGATCAAACTGGCCAGAGCGAGCCAGGAAATAGGCTGCAGTCTGCTTTCTCAGCACTCCTGCAGAGATAATGCCTACGCTCATCCCTCTCAGAAACACTGTAACTCTGAGAGATCGCCTGCCTCCATCTCGCACATCATTCTGATTAGGACAGTCCAAGTCCTAGCTATGACAGACAGTGAATACTGCACCTAGGGTTAGAGAATGAGCAATACCATATAGATGTCTATATATGCGTCACATATTTATGTGTGTGTGTGTCTGCCCACAGACAACACTGGTGGGGTGCATGTATGACAAACTTTCTGATAAAGTACTGCAGTCAAGCATGAAACTACATGAGAGCCGGAATCAAGCTAAAGCTCTACACCTGTAACATTTCACGGTATACGCACACCAAGCTGCCGTGGCGTGTTCCACATTGTCAACACCTCGTTATGAACTCGCAGTCATCTGCATTGCCCCAAGCTAGCCTGTTCCTTTGCCCGAAAAGTCGTGCACCAATGAAAAAATGAGCCCTACGCATTTGTCATCGGAATCAGTGGTCTGATTGGTTGTAGCTTTGTCCAGTAGTACACACAGAGGCATTTGATAGATAGCTATTGATCCTGCCACCAAGAACATTTTGTCTATGGGATCTTTGCCAGACCAACCTTTGTCTACAAGCTTGGTGCGACAGCCAGGCTACTGGTGGTGTGGTGCATGAATGACAAACTTTCAAAGTACTGGAGTCAAGCATGAAACTGGGAGGAAATGAGAGCTGAAACCTCTGCACAAATAACACTCTGCTGTATGAGCAGACCAAGCTGGCATGGTGTGTTCCACACTGTCAACACATTGGCTCGAACTGGCACCCGTCGGCACTGACCTAAGGTGGCTTTTTAACCATTCCCCCCATAATGCATCAGTGCAGGGACCGCGAATGAGAGAGAGAGAGCATTCTGATTGGCCCCTTCAGCTTTTCGGTTACTGCATGAGAAGTGAAAGAAAGTAACCTAATTAACTTAAGTTATAAGGGAAAACACTATACATGAAATATGTCTTCCCAGTATGTGTTATGCTTAGTGATGGGGAAAAAAAACCTGTGCATTGATGTTTTCAGAAAAAAAAAAATTGCATACAAAAAACACCCTATTATGGAATATAATTCTGAGCTAGACAGTGAAAAATACCCTTGCTCGCCACTGCACAGGGTACAATGGAATAACTATAATTGCAAATAAAACTGACTAACAAACCCTCTTCAAAACAAACCGCTTCTCTTTTTGCAGTTTGTATGTCTTCAGGCTGCTGGTAAGGAGAGCTGGCGCCTGGGCAGAGGCTACGTGCTAGTTGGCTGGAGGCTGCCATCTTTCCAGGGTGGAAATTTTCTACCCTAACGTCAAGCAGCTGAAGCCAGATGGGTGTCGACTCACAAGTGAATGGTGTCTGTCAGCGCTTGCTGTCTGTGCTTGGCTCGGTCTATCCTTACCTATGCAGGCCTAATTCGCCACCAGTGACTGTTTAAAACGCATTTCTGACACCCTGTGATGACAAGAAAACAGCTGTATTATTTTTTAGGAATCGCCTTAAAGGTTTTAGTATCCAACACACAACTACGTTGAGATAAGCAAACACAGCACTGGTCCTCGTCAAAGTATTTATCACACTACTATACAAGACCTTAAATCGCTGACAAACTGGGTGGAGGCCTTCTAGTCCAGAACATTGGGGTGGTGTTCTACTGATAATTTCAATGTAGGTCAGAGCTGCTGAAGCTGAAGGTGCAGATTTAACATAGGCTACTGCTTGTCTCCCAAGCATTTTGGCCGACACCAGTCAAATTCATGTGCAGGGAAACACGTATGCAGAATGCATACATATGCAGTCAGTCCTGTTAATCCACATAGTTAAGATATCAACTCAAGCAAGCAGTGAAGCAAACCCAATCATGTGACAAGGTCGATGTCCTTAAGTGTGAGACACAGGCAGGCAGACACACACACACACCTGTTACAAGTACAAAGCAGAGGCCAATAGGGTCTTACATTGCCTCCGGCTGCTCGATACATTGCATTAGGGGTTACTGGAGGCATGACGTGTGTGTGTGTGTGTGTGTGTGTGTGTGTGTGTGTGTGTGTGTGTGTGTGTGTGTGTGTGTGTGTGTGTGTGTGTGTGTGTGTGTGTGTGTGTGTGTGTGTGTGTGTGTGTGTGTGTGTGTGTGTGTGCACACTATAATTGCAATTATAGTTATTCCAGTCTAATGAGTGCTGCTTTCACACACACACACAAACACACACACGCAGCACTCATTTATGAGAGCTGGGCATTGGCACAGTGGTCTCTCTGACGGATGTGTGCCAGCAACTGAGATATTTACCAGCTACACTACACAACAAGCATCCCAGTGAGGAAACGGCAACATCAAGTGAGGGGACGATCAACGTCTGCCATGTACGCACGCCGCTGGCCCGCACACCCATCCGCCCACACGTACACACCCACACGCCATTACCCTCAGCTTCAAATTTAATGTGATTAAGACATAGTGGCTGTATTCTGAACATCACATTTGTGTATTGACCAAGCAAACACATTAAAAATAATTAGGAACTTAAACAACAACCAGCAGAACTATTCGACCCCATTAGTTTTGCCTTCATGTGCAATCTGTATCTTGCCAGATGTAGATTCTCAGTCGTGTGGTCAGGAAACCGCATGCAGATAAAAATAGACTGACATAGTTGACAAACAAAGTTTGTTGGTTGTTGTTGATTGGACCTTCAGTACTGCCCTGTGGACTTTAAACTGTCAGACAGTCCTACTTCTTCCACAACACGGCTGTCTTAATGGCTGCAAGAGATACCACTGTCTAGAGCCAGGTTCCTGTACATGGACCTAGCCTAGTTCTGGACGTAAGGCTTTTCTTAATGGAGATCTTCAGTGAAATGCTGCTCATCTATCTAACTAACTAACTAACTAACTAACAGACTAGACTGAATACTAGATGAAAAGTCCAGGCCCTTCATGCCTACAGCATTTATGAAATCCAGTGTTTGTTTTCAGTCAACTACTTCTTTTTTCAAAGCAGGCCTACTTCTACAGCCACCGGAAAGACACACATACACCTCCACTCACACACATACACAAACACACCTCCACACACCTCCACACACCTCCACACACCTCCACACACCTCCACACACCTCCACACACCTCCACACACACACACACACACACCTCCACACACACACACACACCTCCACACACACACACACACACACACACACACACACACACACCCCTCCTCTTCCTCCCTGCTGTCCCTGTCCCTGTCTGAGGAGCACAGACAAAAAGCCTTCTGGGAGGGCAGGCTGTGATGGCATGCCATAGTGTTGGCAGGACTCCTGGACAAGCCACTTGTTCTGGTGGAGGAAGGTGGGTGGGGTGGGTGGGAGGGGCGGGGGGACCTTTTGGGTTTACTGGGTCTCTGTGTAGCCTGATCTGGGCCCCCGGCCTGCCAACGGACAACACATCTCCTGTATCTTTCAGCTCGGTTTGTCGCGGGGGAGGCAGAGGCCTACCATCTGCCAGTAACGGGAGAGCGAGAGGAACACGGCCAAACACATGCACACACAGCTGTGCAGCCAAGACCCCAGGTGCCCACTCCACTGCTGACACACCCTGGCTCTATGGCACCAGGCCACAAGGAAGTACTGTGCCAAGTAAACATTACCTCAGCGCTTGGTAAGCCTACCAGCCCAGGGTTCCTCACAGCAGCCCCACCACTGCAGCAGCCTGAGGGCAATATGACGCCGCTAAAACGACATCACTAAATCAACAATAAACAGAATGTCTTTTGACTCCGTCCTAACTGAACATATACAGTGGGTGATGTCTAATGTCTCCAAAGCTAGTGTATCATGCCACCAAATCAGAATTTAAATAATAAACATTGAGGCTCTTGATTCATTTTTAATTCTATAATAATAAAATAAATACAGCTGCCAACACCTGTGTCATTGAGCAGATTAAATTTAATATAATAAAATTAAATAAACGAATCCTGTCTGGATGCGGCCTGTCTTTGAATAAAAATATCCCTTCCCAGCCAGAGTGACAGTCTAACACACGTTTACTGCTTCTGCGAATTGTGATAAATTTAACTGAACTCACAGACTTAAAGCTCAAACTTTAGACTATTTATTGGCAGCATCTGCAAGGGCAACTATCTAAACCTGACCCCCCCACCTTCCATCAAAGCATCTATAATTACCATCCACTAAGCAGCCTTCTGAAATATATGAGGCTTTTCAAGCAAGGGAACAAACACTCCTTCTGTTCTTTTTTCTCTTTCTTGTTTGCTTGTATTCTCTCTCCCTCGCTCTCACCCACGACCACAAACACACACACAAACACACACACACACACAAACACACACACACACACACACACACACACACACACACACACACACACACACACACACACACACACACACACACACACACACACACACACACACACACACACACACACACACACACACACACACACACACGGCCAGACTCAAAGGCAAACACAGCTGCAGTGCTCCCAAGTCAAAATTGAAAGTCATGTGGCGCACATACCTGGCTGAGGGAAAATGGAGAGCAGCGGTGAGTGTGAGTGAGTGTGAGTGTGAGCGGTTGGCCGGTTCAGACAGGTCACCTCAGAGGTGCTCAGCAGTCCTACACACGCCGCCATGTCGCAGTAGCACACTAGCCTCACCTCGTCCCTTGGCCATGTCCTCTACACATCAGCACAGCTCTCCGCTCTGCTCTTGTCAGGGGACTTATTAATACAGAGCGAGACAGAGAACCAAACGCTTTGGCCTTCTGTCAAGGTCAAAGGTGAAGGTCACAGTCGAGCTACTCTATCTAAAAATGAGCTCCATCTTCTCTCTCTGAACATGCAGACACAGTTACAGTAAATGGGCTCGGTGACCAGAAATGCCCCGGTCACCTCCATAGTGCTTATATTCCCACACACACACACACACGGTCAGAGGGAACCACTGCACCCATCAGCCAAGGCCAACGGCACAGGAAATATAAAACAGGTAAACACACACACCCAGGCATACACATACACTCTCTGGCACACACACAAACACCCAGGAAACAACACTACCTGGCACACACACACACACTCTCCCATACACACACACACACACACACACACACACACACACACACACACACACACACACACACACACACACACACACACACACACACACACACACACACACACACACACACACACACACACACACACACACACACACACACACACACACACACACACACACACACACACACACACACACACACACACACACACACACACACACACACACACAGTTGTTTATGCTACAGATGTAGCACTAAGGGGGAGAAAGTTAAACCCGGCCAAACATCTGGCACCCTGTGTACGGTAAGACATCAAAAGCAGAGAGAGAACATCAGACATCAGAGCAGAACACAGCAGAGCAGAGCAGAGCAGGAATGAACGCCAGAGGGGATGGTGTTTCCACAATCTGGGATAAAGCTTGGGGAGAGAGGGAGAGAGAGAGAGAGAGAGAGAGAGAGAGAGGAGAGAGAGGCAGAGGGTGGAGAGAGAGAGAGCAAGAGAGAGAAAGAGAGTGATAGAGGGAGAAAGGGAGACGGGGGGGGGGGGCGAAGGGCGAGAGAGAGTAAGAGCGAGTGAGGTATAGGGAGGGAGGGGAAAGGGAGAAGAGGGAGAGGCAGGGAGAAGGAGAGAGAGAGAGTGGAGAAGACAGGACGAGAGGGGAGGAAGAGGGGATAGAGAGAGGAAGAAAGAAAGAAAGAGATGGCAGACGTCTGACTTGTCTCTCATGTCTGCCTGCATCTCATCCTGACATAAATGAGTTCGTTAACGACCTCTTCACTTTCCATTTGCAAAGGAGCCACTGAAGTAGCAAACAGAGTCAAGCAGAGGTACGGGAAGAGGACAGGGACACAAGGACACACACTGCAAAAAGGGAGACTACTCACACACTGTCACTGCACCCATCAATCCAAACTCTACGAGGTCAGCGGCCACGCCATCAATCTTGTCAAAGGGGACTATAAAAACCTGCATTACTCACATCCACAATAATCTTAAATTAAAATAAAACTCTGACAGGAGCAAATAAGGTCTGTAAAAATCAGCTTCTAAAATAATGTATTGATGGAATGTAATGAATTCTGAGGGAGTGACAAGAAAAGTGTCTTTCATGCCACTGCAGTCAAATGGAGGATGAGAAGATCAAAATCCTGTCAGGCAATTACTCGCCCAGCCTTAGAGAGAGTGAGAGAGTGAGAGAGATAGAGAGAGAGAGAGAGAGAGAGAGAGAGAGAGAGAGAGAGAGAGGCAGACAGGGAGAGAGAGAGAGAGAGAGAGAAAGAGAGAGAGAGGAAGAGAGAGAGGGAGAAAGATAGAGGCCCACGAATTGGAGGCAAATAAGAACGGGCGAGACTTATGAGGAGGACTATACGAGACGCTTTCCTAATGAATTCTCTTTCATCCGAGTACAAAGAGCCAGAGAAGGCCTTCTCCAGTGCACAAAGGGCAGCGCATTACTGTAGAGGCAGAGGAGGAGGAGGAAGGGGGGGAGGGGGGAATGCAACCCTGCCCTGCCCTAGGCTGCCTGCCTGGCCCAGCCAGCCCAGCCCAGCCCTTGGCCTTAGGGGATCAGAGAGCCCCAAAGCAGGGACCCAGACATAGAGGAAGGGTAATGGAGACAGAGGGTGACAGAGAGAGACTGTGACAGGAGGTGGAGGAAATGAGGAGAGGGAGGGCGGGAGGGAGGGAAAAGAGACAGTCACAGCGAAAGTGGTTGTGTGTGTGTGTGCGTGTGTGTGAGAAAGAGAGAGACAAAGGGAGAACGTAGTGAGTGAGTGAATGAGTGAATGAGAGAGGGAGGGAGGGAGAGAGAGGGAGAGAGAGGAAGAGAGAGGGAGAGAGAGACAGACAGACAAAGGGAGAAAGTAGTGAATGAGTGAGTGAATGACGGAGAGAGGGAGAGAGAGAGAGAGAAAGGGAGAAAGTAGTGAGTGAGTGAGTGAATGAGGGAGAGAGAGAGAGAGAGACACTTACTCATCTGTCGATCTCCATAGCTGATGGCCTCAGCGAGGGGGCTCCAGCCCTGAGCATTCTTCACCTTCACAGGTGCATTATGGGCCAGGAGCAGATGGGCACACTCTGTACAAAACACAACAAACAAATAAATTACACAATCACACCCCATCCCATCCTCATTCCATTCAACCTGCCACAGACTGAAAGAATGCTAAAAATAGATGGATGTTCACTGGCTGGGTGGCCTGGTAGGATTGCTTGCCTTGCCCATACCAGGCCTCAAAAGGCCTTGATTGAGCCACCATGATTAGCACAGGCAAAAGGCTTCTTTGCAAAATAATAATGACGCTCCTTAGAAGTAAAAACTGGAACTGTGGAAAAGCTTGTAAAGGACATGACAAAAGTCTTAAGGGGGAAGAGGGCTACCGGGAGGCTAAAGGTGTGTGTGTGTGTGTGTGTGTGTGTGTGTGTGTATCTGTCTCTGGTGCGACTTGTGGATCAGGCGACGCTTCAGAGACACAGAGCGTAAACAACCTGCACGAAGCTGAGCATGGAATGAAAAGAGCAGTAAATGCCAGCGCAGAGGTGACAGACGCACTGACATTTACCTGCCCGAGGAGGGCTTTTGCTTCGGGAAAACTACATCTTCACATTCTTATCAGCAGTGTCTGTCTTCGACCTACACACACAGGCCCAGCAATATCGTATAATAACCATATAGAGTTTAATGAGCACATCTGCTTTGTCCCCAAGATACTTGTAGTGACAGGCCACTTATGCTTGATTGAACAAGGACCAGTGCAGAGCCCTATGATTGTTGTGTGTGTGTGTGTGTGTGTGTATGACTGCTGTGTGTGTTTGTATGACTGCTGTGCGTGTGTATGACTGCTGTGTGTGTGCGTGTGTATGACTGCTGCGTGCGTGTGTGTGTGTATGACTGCTGCGTGTGTGATAGAAGCAGGGGCTCTGTTATTTTATTTACTGTCCTGAGCTAATGGTTTACCTCAGTGCTGCCACATATTTACACATACTGTGACCTGATCACAGATTCCTGCATTTCCCTGTTAAGGTTTCAACTAATCACAGACACATTACACACAGAACTCTCATTGACACAGAACTCATTGAACTATGGCCTGATATCGCTGTACTGCACAAGACTGCATTGCTAATTCTTCTCTAATTCTAGAATTGCAGAAGTTTTTTTTTTTCTTTTAAGCGACCCCAACAGGCACAAAAGGAGGGCCCAGAAGCTAATTTTAACATCAATCTGACACCGTACCAATGCAGGAACAAGCTCTAATTTTGGGCTGGAAACTTGGCTTCTCTAGGGAAGACCTCCAGCATGGCATGTCTATAAAAATGTGCGTGCCTGCGTTTACACCAGCCAGGCTGGGTGTGTTAACAGGAAGACAATTAGCACCCCCTTTAAAAAGACATCCAAGCTGGGTAGTCAAATGCAGGGGTAAGTGTGTCTATGTTTGGACCAGGCTTTAAACGATGGGAGGAAAAGCATTTTATGGGCTGCTATTGCTGAACAGCAGCAACTTTCAAATCTTCAAAATAGGTACAAGATGTTTTCTGAGGCCATCTGAGAGGCCAACCCAGAACCACAACACCCTATAAAGTAGCCCAAAGTGAACTGAAATGTGCAAGTCGTACGGAAACTGCAAAATAACTGTATGTTTGAAGCTTTGAAACGGGCCTTTCTAGCAGGAGAAAATGGCATAGACTGACAAAAAATGTCCACTGGCACAAAAAAGGAAAGACATCAAAAAGTCTTCAAAAACTAGACTCTTAAAAAACGTCCTGAGATGAACTGGTGTATGTTTTATGTGTTTGTTTTTTTATCAGAAACCCGCATCTCTTTTTTTCCTCTCTGTTTTCTCTCTGTACACAAACTAAATTCTTTACATGGACCTAGAGAAAGAGATAATCATTGTTTAGAACAAATATGTTTTAAGGACGGTACATCTGTGATATCATATCTTCTGCCATATTTAAAGAGGAAATGTCAAATCAGAAACTGTATAGTTTGTGAATGAATGTGACTGGAAACACTAGGCTAAAACGGTGTGTACACTGGGCAACCCTTAACAGATGATCATGGGGTGGATGAGCCATCTGATTGTCCAATGGTAACTACCGACCACAAAATCGATGAGAGCACTGCCATAATCCAGAACCCGACCACATATTTCCGATCCAGGGAGCTTAAGCTTTCAGCTCAGCGCATCGCATCAGAGCATCAGTACTGGCCTGGGTGGCATAAGTACAGCACACATGCCCCCTTTTGCGGTGACGTAAGCCAAAGAGCATCAGCTCTCCTGGCCTATATTTTCCGTGTGCCTTGATTGCATAACGTGGGACAGCATTTAGAGAAAATACTTTTTACGTAATACCAATACACATGTCACATGCTGAGCAATATCTGCCTTTGCGCAGTCCCAGCCCACAGTTCTTCAGCACCACTTGAGCAGGAGAGAGAGGAGGAGGAGGCTGACCAGTCTGGTCTACTTCCTGCAGGGTCCCCCATAGACTACAGGCTAGAAACTACAGGCCACTGGAGTAGCTACTGTGGTGGTGCTCAGCTCCCTAAGCACAGGAGGACACAGGTGCTACACAAGGCCCTTGACACACAATGGAGGGACTGGCTGAGTGCACTTGAACCAGGGCAGCATACATACACTGGACTCTTATATGGCAACCAGCATGCACACTTGCAATAGAATTAGAACATTTTTAATATAATAATTGTAAACACGTGAAATGGTCTATATGACTGGCTGAGGGACCTTAAGAGAGGACAGTAACTAGACAGGACAACACAGGGCAGAGCTATTAGCACTGAGGTGATAGAGGTAATCATAAAATGGTCCACTCCAGAGATTTAAGGAAACATATTACATTACTGATTACTGAATTGACTGACAACAGACAGTACAGCCAAAGTATTTACATTTTAAAACTTAATTACAGCACTCAAATTCTAATTAAATTTTGATACTGTGTTGCCTTTGTAAGGACAGTGTCACTTTGCAGTATCTTGAATTTGATTGCATTAACAGTTTGGGCCACAACTCTACATACTGACCCTCTAATATAGGAGAGAACTAGAGGAGCAGGCCAGGGCCTTTTGCTAAGGACAGTGACTAGAGCAGGGCTTTCAGCAAAGGGCTTTGCCACAGGAACAGGCCGACAGAGCGTGTAGCACAATGGTGACAGCAGGGTTCGGAGTTCCCCTCCGCTTGACGTGGTCTGGGTACAGATGCAGCACTTGTCCAAATGTGTTGGCTGGCTTGTAAGGCCTGCCGCTTATATGAAATGTAGTCATGCATTTAAACACTGCCCCACTGTCTCAACAGAAAGTCCAACTTAATTTTTCCTATCACATCAATACCAGCACTGACTAGACTGACCAGTCTATATTATCCAGTTTTCTGTCTCTTTTTGATATTTTGTTTTACAAATACCATAGACTAATAGTATCAACATGACTGAGATGAACCTACTAATGATCAGATAACTGTGAGACCTGCCAAAGGATCAAACTGCTCTTTATGCAATGTCTGCCCAAAAAGGACCGACTACAATGCCTACTTTTTTTTAAATACCACACATAACTGCGCTAAATAAAATATTAGTCCTAAACCAAAGTGTGTCCCATAAACGTCACTAAGAAAGTGCACTGAATGAAGACAGCAATGTATTTTCATGTATTAATTGACCCTATATATGCATATATACACAATTTAGGTACAGGCAAACTCATATCTTCCATCGCCATCACACAGTCAAACAGAAAATGGCATGTGTTTTGGTGTCAGTTCAGAGGTCAAAATGGTTTAACTATGTAAGCAGGTGATGATGTAATAGCCACTCGTATTTGTACTTTTACACATCACAACACTGGTAAAGTTAACCATCTTCTCGACCCCTTGCCCACCTTCAGCCCTGTGTGGTGTGTGTCCGTTTTCACGCCGTGTTTCGCAACTAAGCAGTGGTGTCATACCACGGGGTGCTGCATATGGTAATAGCCCCCCACACACACACCCACCCACTCCTGCTGCTTGGCAGGCAAACACCCTGCTGTCTCTGCCCTTTCTGTGACATTTCCAGGCAAATAACTATGAGTGATGTGATGCATCCTCCTGACTGAAAGCACACCAGAGGAATTTTGGGTAAAAAAAAAAAAAAAAAAAAAACAGAAAACATTTGTGCATGATTCATTCAAATGCTCTACCTCCACAGACTTTGAAATATGCTCGACTGAGAAATAACACTTTTAAAAAGGCCTTCTGTGGACAAGCAGCATACAGTCATAATTATGTGTAGATTCACACCTCACAGATGTTTCACTGACAAATACTTTCTTGTCCAGTGTATCCTATATGAGGTTGATGTTCTTAGATATTTATTTAGAGTTACAGACTATAAATCAAAGTACAGTAGTAGCCTACTATGAGTTCAGGCAATGTCACTGAGCTCTTCAACACATTTAGCTTGCTCATTTTGGACAGGTTCCACATAGTAAAACAATCATCATATCACTATCGCATCATCTCTCTAGATGTTCATTTCTCTAAGGCTGGTATCCTTTCCGTGTACTTTTTAATGTTATCCGGTATCATATACTTATACAACACAGACACTGTGTTTCACTGGAGCTCTGCAATATGGTCACTGGATATGCACTGGAAACCAATAGCTGTTAGGTCCACGAGTCAGCACAAGCAGTGCACGAGCCCTGAAGTCAGGAATAGGGAGACTAGTATACAGGGAGATGATTCAGCAAAAGGTTAGTCATCAATCTGACCCCTCACTGGATACTGAAATAGCACCTGTCCTTCCCTTACACATCAGTAAGCATCTGTCCAGCCATACAATGCAACACACACACTCTTACACTCTTTCTCACACACACTCTTTTCTCTCTCACACACACACTCACTTACCTTTATGGCCCATCATGACTGCAAGATGCAGTGGCGTATTTCCTAGAAGAAAAAAGGGGAGAATTGGTATTCAATCATTTAATCATCATTAAGTCAGCTCTTAGCCTTGCCTCTAAGTATTATAGCTAAAATAAGCAGCTTGTTCAGAGTACAGCCTGGAGTTCTCATACATGTAAAAACAAGTATGATATGGTTTATCCAAATTTTAATACAGCTGTGGAATTTAATACAGTTGTGGACAGATAAATTAAACCATGACTATTAAAAATCTGATACAACTGTATGCACCTTTACAATACAGATGCATAGGCTATGGGTGTACAACATGCATTATTTCAAAGAGTACAACAAACAGCCCTGTATCATAGACTGCAAAGCAACAGAATATGACCCAAAAAGATCTTGTCTGGCTGTAAACAGGGTAATCATTAGCCCCTATTAGGCAGAGCTGTGAGCCGGCAGATATTCTGAAAGAGCCTTGTCCTTCATTAATGATGCCCTGTGAAGTGGAGCAGACCAAAAAGCAGAACTGCCTTTGAAACACCTCCTGACGTGAGCGCAAAAAAGTCCAAAGTCTCATCATCATAGAAATACTGATGAGCAGACTAATGAGACTGGAGGGTGTTAAGGCTGGATTTGGAGGAAGAAATGGGCAGTGACTTTTCAAGACATGAAGTGTGGAGGTCCTCTATCAGACCAAAAATATCTTAATCCTAAACAGGTTTTTATAGGCCTACATAATGAAACCGTCTTACCTCGCCTTTCTCAATTTGATACGCGTCTGAAGTATTCTACAGACAATGCTTATTTAATTAACTGGCCATACAAAAGCCTCGATATTGAATCATTCTCTAATGATGTCAGCACTAGCCTACTGCAATTGTCAGCCAAACTTTTGCGTCCAAAGCTGACGTGTATGACTCAAACTGTGTTGTGGCTGTGATGGATACATTTCTGCAGATGACTTCTGAACAAGACATCAGTGGGAGTTGCCTGTAGACTACAAATGATATATAATGATCTCCCCGAGGAATGATAATCCATAAGTGACTCAGCTCTAGCTCATACACATGTTTCTGATAAGTCAGTGTGACATGCGCTTCAGTTTAAAACAGGAATGAGATCATGTTTGTTTTTTGTTATGCATGCCTCGGCCTACAGATTGTAGGTACATAACAGTACTGGCAGAGCAGCCTGAAATTCCAGTAGAGGGCAACAGATAAATCAATAGAGGCAAAACACCATGAAATCGTTTATAGTGGTTGGTTAAGTTTAATGGAATCAACGGCGTGTGTGGCTTTCGTTTGAGGCCACAAACAACTGCGGAAAACGCACCACAACAAACTAGAGAGCTCACAGCTAGCCCACCTCTGAAACGTGCAAATTCAAGCCGCGCGGATAGCTTGCTAACTTCAAGTGGCTAACGACTATCAAAGACGCTTACTGCATACAGCTGGAAGAAACTTACCGTGCACATCCTTCTGGGCTATATTTTGAGTTCGAATGAGTGAGGATAATCGCCGTACGTCTCCTTTAAACACGCATTCATGGACTGGAAAGTCTTGGCCGGTTCGAATGATGGGGTTTTTATTCTTATCATCAATGGTATCTGAGGTTGCAATTGTATTAGTGTTTGCATTGACTTGCGATTGTTGATTATGTTGCTGTTGTGTCGCTGCAGACTTGGTCATCTTGTGATTGCTGAATATCTTGTTAGCTTTCCCTTTACCACTGATAGTCCGAGTTGATGATGTGAATGTCCCAGTTGCAGCTTCCTCGTCTGGTTCCAGTAAATCCTCATCCTTGCTTGGTTTGTGATCCTTACGAAGGGATCGAATCTTTTCTCCTGTCATCGTCTGTATTGAATACACTTACCAGGGTGCAGCTTTCGACGACCCCTTGGAAATTAATGTAATTTGTCGCTGGCAAAAATGCCAGTGAACGATTGCACAACAGCGGTAAGTCGCACAACATGAAAACTTTAAGTTCTTCAACAGAAACATGCGGTAACACAAGTTAAGCCGAGTACTTTAATATTTACGAACAAATATTCCTTTCCGTGTTTCAAAGGCGGCACTGCCCAGCTCTACCACACAGGTCCAACAGCAGCTGAGTACATCGTCCGTCCAACAAGGAAGACCCACCTGCCATCTTCCGCTTAGGATCTCGCGAGACTTTGTCACTTTTAATTGCGAGAAATGTTTAAGTCCTTCCGACAAAAAATGTTCCTCTGCAAGATGCTGTTTAAGTTAAGTTTATTGTTGTATCTTAAATAAAATAAAAAATTCATATCATGCAAAGCAAACATATCCCTCAGCGACCTTAAGTAACTGTTAGTAAAACAGACAATTTGGCAATTATTTCTGGGTTTCATCTAATACTTATGCAGACCAGTACATGCATGGTCTAATTTCCTTTTTTTTTTCGTAAATTAGGTCAATGAAAAATGTAACCTTGTGTTATCAAGCTTTAAGCACAAATTCTAAACGCACACTTGTCTGGCCATATTATCTCCTGATCACTTAAACTCCACATTCAACTTTTAGTTATCTATTTGAAATTGTTTGTTTAACAATTGTGATATTTAAAGCAGATGAAACAGCTCAACAAGGCTAAAAGCGCAAACACAGTTGGTTGCATCAGATTTGCTCTGAATTTTTTTTATTGGTTGCGTCATACTACAATTTACTTTACCACCCTCCTGTGTGCGCTGCAAATAAGGTCACGTGGTAAAACGCCCCTGAGCATACACCAATCGATGTATTGCTTTGGCTATGCAGAACCAGTGATTGGCCAATTAAGGGGACTTGTCGCTACACGTTGCTGTTAAATCCAAACGCCGCTTTTGGAAATAATAGTTTACAATAACGGTACAGTGGCTACACAACTCATCATCGCAGGGAACTGTTAACCGGTCGCTTTTTCGATCAGGATTTAAAAATGGCCTCACACTCTCAGAACGACGTCTCAACCGGCTTTCAAGATGAATTCAAGTCTTTCGCCACAGATGCCATACACGTTGGTCAGGAACCGGAGCAGTGGAAGTCAATGGCCGTTGTGCCACCAATATCCCTGTCAACCACGTTTAAACAGTATGGCCCTGGAAATCATGCAGTAAGTCTAGATAGAAGCGAGCTGTAATAACAATCGCATTCGTATCTACCATCAAAGTGCAGTTTGTGGCGTTTCAATGAGAATGGGAACATTACATTTCCAATGTTAGCTAACCACCATATGCTAGGTGTCAAAGCGGCATGGAGTGTTCAAGTGTCGCCGGCAATGCAGGCTGTAGGACGCTACGTGTACATGTAACAAAGCAGGGTATTGAGGAAGAATCTAAGGTCTTTGCTACAAATCGTGATATTTTGTCATGTCATGATCTTTTGTGGCACAAAAGAGGAAGTGGATTAGCATTAATTTCTCCAGCAAATCCAAGAAGAGATCCAAGGAATGTTTTATCGACGGAGGTGATCAGAGTTGTGAGGTGGAATGTGAGGAGTACAATTGTTGTTATTATTATTGTCGTTGTTAATTAGTCTGCATGACATTGCTAAATCTTTAATGGTTGGTTATTGCATTCAATTAAACGTTCTGTACACCACACTTGTTATCAAAGTTACATTGAATACTAGGAGTTTTATCTACGGTACAAGATCACTTCCTGATTACAAAAGTCAAACTGTCAGATGGCTTACTGCAATCAAACGTAACAGCATTTTTGAATTTCAATCAAGGCATGCAGTGACGCTGGATACATTTAAGCCTTCTTGTTTCGTTTTGATAAGATACTGTGTCAGATGAAAAATACTTTCTATATAAATCCACCATAACTAAATTACTTTTAGAAAGTACAATAACTTTTTTTATGTGAATGTCAAAGGGATTTGAGTACAGTCGAAGTGGAAACCCTACTAGAAACTGTCTTGAGAAGGCAGTGGCTGCCCTTGATGGAGCTGAACACTGTAAGTTAATTTTTGGGTTTCAGTATTAATATTGTACTGATTGAAAATGCTCTGTTGCAGACATGTACATTTGAATGCAGTATATTGTATCTTGATGCAGTATATTGTATACCAGTTATGAAACAATGCATGAAAAGTCAAGTGCTAAAGTGTATTTGAAAACTAATGGCTTGATTGTTCATTTGTCAGGCATCGCTCTTGCCTCCGGCTTGGCTGCAACATTGACTATAACGCATTTGTTGAAGGCCGGGGATGGAATTGTGTGCATGAATGATGTTTATGGAGGTGAGAAATGGCTGCGTCAGTATACCAAGTAGTAGTTAAGATCATGAGGATGACTACAACACTTTTTAATGTATCCCTGTAATTAGGAAATGTAATTACCTTTCAGTTGTATCCTTGTACAACCCTAAAATCTGTTGGCATGCCTTAAAAGCCCACAATTATTAAAGAGCAACCATTTTACAGGAACCAACCGGTACTTTAGGAGAATAGCCGCAGAAGTGGGTCTGGATGTCTCTTTTGCAGACTGTACGAAGCCTGAAGTTTTGAAATCTGCGCTTAAGCCAAACACGAAGGTAAGGCCAGCTTTGGTTATTTCCTTAACCTGAAACTGCTATTAAGTGTGCTCTTTTAAATAGAGCTCAGTTCTCTGTCTCCTCCCGGTCATGTAATTACAAGAGAAGTTCAGTCCCAACAGGTGAATTGTCACCTCAGGGTTCTGGCTCTTTGTGTGATACTCCACCCTCTGCTTACTCACAATGAATGAGTTGACACTGTGGATTACGTGGCTATGAAAAACTGTTAAACTTGTTTTCTTGACATGAAACCAGTGTAGATGAAGAAACTTTTGCTTGTTTACTACTTATTTGATTTTCTTGAGATAATTACGAAATCAGGCCAAATGTACTTGTTTACTATTTTTATATGCTTTTTGTGTTCATGTTAAACTGACTTTTTTTAGACTTTTTTTGTCCAATAAAACCAAAAAGGTCTATAAAGTTACCAAGGAAAGGAATGCCTTTCTTGTCTAGGTTTCAGTTGTAACACAGCCCTGCCAGAGTGTTTATAGATGCAGTCACATTTGCTATCTCTTTTCTCCAGCCAGGAGCAATTTCATAATCGTCCCTTGGAATGAGACCTGTGTATTGTACTATATCTGTAACAACAAAATTGTTTGGCTGAACACACAAACGAAATGTGCATTTTGAAATGTGTTCCGCAGTTGTTATGGATTGAAACTCCAACCAACCCCACTATGAAAGTTGTGGACATCAAAGCCTGTGCTGAGATTGCACATGAACACAATAAGGACATTGTTGTTGTTGTGGACAACACATTCATGTCGGCTTTCTTTCAGGTACGCTTTTCACAAGGCATTTGCACTCCAAAGTGACATGACGCCTAGATGAACTGTGGCAGCCAAATGTATGATTTGGGGGAGGGCAAATGTCTTGTATGTCAGTTGTTGGTTTTATAAATATAAATACGAGTACAGCATGTTTAGTTCTGTGACAATAGTTTCCATCTGTGAAATAGTTTCCATCTGAGATATAAAACAACGAAAAAGACACACTTTCTCTCCAAATCATCGTTCCACTGCATGGATGGTTGTGAAATGTGCACATTTAAGAAAAACTTAAACGGGCCAAGGACAACTTGGCTTTGGGAAAGATGACTAAAACTTAGTGTGTAGTGGATGTGTAGTTATTGGCTTAGTTTGCTGTACCTGTGCTCTTAACTTTCTAAAACAATATATACAGTACCAAATGCAAAAAATGCTTCTTTTCATTTAAAACCAAACTTGTCCAATATGTTTTTGCCCTACTCACGCTTTCATGTTCTGGATATTTTCTTTTTCTGTACAATAGCGCCCCCTGTCATTGGGAGCTGATATCTGCATGTACTCGGCAACAAAGTACATGAATGGTGAGTGCATTCCGAATCTTGACATTTATGCATTTCTTAAGGGCTGTGTGATATATCCTGACCCTTGAGTAAGATTAGTGTGGTCATGGTAGTGACTGTCCTCTCCTCATCAGGTCACAGTGATGTGGTCATGGGGCTGGTCTCTGTTAATAGAGAGGACTTGTTTGATCGACTGAAGTTTTTGCAGAATGGTAAGTGTTGTAATTGACATCAAGCACTGTCATGATTCAATTCATTTTTGGTAGCTGTTCTTATCGACAAGTTTAGTATCTTTTAAAAATAGTAGTTAAGTAGTTAAATGTAGTTATCTGTTGTCATGTAATAATCAGCCATGTTTGACAATACAGTCAGAAGCGGGTAATGCAATAGAAGAGGGAAAAAACAGATATGCTGGATAGGAGCCTTGGCGGTATTTTCAGTAGTACACAGTCCAGGCTTTAAAAATGTAGCTTGCTTTTAGATTTATTTTCCCATATTTCCTGCATCAACCACATAGATGTAGCAATTGAGCCGTGTGTCTGGGGAGAGTCATATGCTACCTGTAAGGCTAACACTGAGCTCAGCGCTATCTGTTAGTGTTTCTCCAGCACTGGCCTAGTTCCTCATTCTCCCAATCTTGTACGAGATTTAAAACAGCCCTAATGTTGGTAACCAAGTGTGTGTGTGTGTGTGTGTGTGTGTTTCCCTCCCGTGGTAAAGCTCTTGGAGCTGTGCCGTCCCCGTTTGACTGTTACCTGTGCAACCGGGGCCTGAAGACCCTCCACCTGAGGATGAGGCAGCACTTCAAGAATGCCCTTGCCGTGGCAACCTTTCTGGAGGCCGACCCTAGGGTAGACAGGGTCATCTTTCCTGGTCAGTCAGCAGATTGATGTTTTTGTTGTTTTTCTTTTTATTGTTGCACCCCATACTTGAAGGGGGTCATATGGGTGAAAAAACAGCACTTTGCTGCTAACCTAAAGTAAATGTGGATGTCTTTTAAAATACCCAAGCTATGGGACTTAGTCATAGAAAGTCAGGTAAAGGATGAAACACCACATCAAGACTACTGAAGACACAAAGTCACACAAAACGATGCAAAAAGTACACTAAATCTTTTGCTGAACTGCAGAAAGACAGTGACTCATCAATAGCTCTCATCACACTTAAGCTACCTAATAAAGTGTCTAAAAGAAGTGTCTGAGAGACAAAGAGGCAAAAGGGAAATGACAAATGAGCATCTGTGGTGTCAACCAGAGTAGTGGTGGTAGTGGTGTTTTAGGGAGTGTTAATATTGTGCAATTAACATTTTATTAATGTTGTAATAAAATAACCTTAAAAATAATGACTTAAACTGTAACTCTTGTTTATATAAAATTAACTATCGCCCAGATGCAGACCAGAATGAGTTTTGAATAAAGAGTAAAGAGGTATACTTTTCCATCACCGCAGGCCTCCCCTCCCACCCGCAGCATGAGCTGATGAAGAGGCAGTGCACAGGTTGCCCCGGCATGATCACCTTCTACATCAAGGGCAAGCTGGAGAACGCCACCACCTTCCTCAGCAGCCTGAAGGTGAACCAGGATGTTTCTAGAAAGTTCTGTTTGACTTTTGACATTGTCATTTCATAAGCACACCTTTACATAAAGAGTGCAGAGTTCCTCAAAGAAGCACTCTTATTGGGACCTACAGGTTCTGGGCTGTAGGTGGAGCCAGATTTATTCTTCTGAAATGTCTTACTTCATCTACTGTGTTTAGCATATGGTGATGCGTTCAGCAACAAGACCAATAGTTGTTACCTACAACAGATTTAACCCTTCACTTAAAACCAAACTTTGACTTTGTACAAGTACATGGTAACTGTAGATACTTATTTAAGATGCAGTGCAGATACAAGCACTGTCTCTAACATGTAATGGTGGAAAATTTGTAATAGTTTACTGTACACTTAAGGTCTCCATTAGCTTTGTCATTAAGGAGTACATTTCTTTTCACCAATTGAAGTTCTACTGTGCCTCACATAGTTGCCTGCAGCTAAAGCCTTTTCCTTCATGTTTGCCAATTGGCTTTGAATGTCTGATTCTGGCAACATGTTTTTCCCCCCAAGATGCCTGTATTGATTTCAGTCACAAAGGACTTTTTTTTCTCCAGACAGAAACATTGCTGACATTAAGAAACTGGCAAAAAGGATTCATATATATTTCCTCACATTAAAGTTGAAAACACTTTTTCCTGTAAATCTTACTTACCAGCACTTCTATCTTTGTGCATTTGGCATGTTAAAAAAGAAACAATAAAACTTGTTTGGCATATTAGTGTTAATAGTGCTAGATATGTAGGGATATTGAGCCTACCTAGGTGCTGTAAAGTGCTTATTTTGCCATATGCTGTTTTTATTCTCTTTCAGCTCTTTGCTCTGGCTGAAAGCCTTGGAGGCTATGAAAGTTTGGCAGAGCATCCGTAAGTACTGAATGAATAATTAAAGCCCTTTAGTGGCAGAATTATGATAGGCTCCGATGCAGTGATCAATCTTTTTAATACATTTATTGTAACAAAGAAAAGACCTGCACTTACGAATAGATATTATTTTTGTCTGGTATTTTGTACAGAGTCTGTTTTCATTGATGTAGAGTTTCATTGGATAAGGTTAGAGCTTTATAGAGCTGTGCGTTTGTATGTGTGTTTTTTTGTTTTTTTTGTTTATTGATTTAGATCTTAAAGTAGTCAATAAAACAATGCACACTATCAGTTTTTTTGGCCTGGCTATGCACGTGTACAAGTAAGAGACCAACTTGTAACCAATGGTTTGACCCAGAAACATAACATGACATACCATGCTGGCTAGTATGAAAATGAAATCTTGTGCAGTTCGACATATGTGGTACTGTCTTTGGTACTCAAGGGGGCGCCAGTGTTTTGGACATGCCGTTTATAACGTCAGGACATTATCAATATGTGCATATGATTTGTAGGTGTATAGTGTAGTGTTTTTACGTACCAGTATATATTTTCATAGTTCTTTTAAATTCAGATGTAACAATTGGGAAAATTCTAATGAAAGGCAAATTCCAAATCATAATCTACAAAGCATACCACCCAGACTAATCAAAATCTCTAACTGCTTTTTGTAAGTCCATGGCAACTTTATCAGTTTCGAGCCTTTTTGATTTCTATGCGGAACTTGTGTTGTGTGTGCGTGTGTGACAGAGCGATCATGACGCACGCGTCCGTGCCGGAGGAGGAGAGGATTGTTCTGGGTATCTCTGACACCCTCATTCGCCTCTCCGTGGGACTGGAGGATGAGCAGGACATTATTGATGACCTGGACCAAGCCCTCAGTGCTGCAGTAGGTGTTTTCCTCTTTCGCTCTCTCTCTGTCTATCTGTCTCTCTCTCTCTCTCTCTCTCTCTCTCTCTCTCTCTCTCTCTCTCTGTGACACTATTTGTTCTCTTTCATTTCAACGTTCTTTCTCTTTTGCACTTGCTCTCTCTCTCTCTCTCTCTCTCTTTCTCTCTCCTCTCCTGTCCTTTTTCACTCTTTGTTATTTATTGTACAATCATTTACTCAGTGTTACACCTGTTCCTTCTGTCACACGTGTGTTCACACTCACACCTCCTCCACTCTCGGTCCCATCTCCATGTTCATTTTTTACATCCTTAGCAACTGTTAAGTGTTCTGATCCTTACTGGTATCTCTCTTGCTCAATCACTAATTTATTTGACACTTTTTATATCCAATCCGTTCTTGAACTCAATCACACAGTTTTCATTGGCGTTATGATTTGATTTGGTTATGTTGTCAGCATGTAATGATGCACCTTGTCCTTGCTATTGTGTTCAGTTTATCAACTCAAGCATGCAGATTTGAACTCTGATTCGTATTTACATTGTTTACTATGCTGCCTACGAAATTGGAACAATGCACACTAAAGAGTTGAGTACTGATTAGAAAACAATAAATACTAAAAAAATGTTTCCCAGTAAATTGTAATTAGTCAATAAAAACTTCATTGCTCATTAAAACAAACTCTGCCTCTAATGGCTTTTAGCATTATTCATTTACCATTCTCTGGAACATTCTCTGGTAGAAGGGTTTAAAAGGGTAGAAGAATAAACAACATTATTCAAACCACAGTTAATTCATTTGTATGCCTATTTATTTTAAATGTGAACAGTAGATATTTTCTGACTCTAGACACCTGAATTAGTGGTAGCGGGTTGTCTTCTAATGTTAAAGTATTTAGCAGTGCTGTATTAAAGCTCTGGGTCTCTTAACTGATGTATAAAAGGAGAATTAACTAGGATTAAGGCTGCATGTAATCACAATTTAACTGTTCATTCACCTTTATCTGTAGTGGATATCGTAATGTGACAATAACAATGTATACTTAATGTAATGTAATAAGACCTTATGTAATGCATAATATGAGAAGTAGTATTTATTGCCAGTATTGTCAGTAACTGGAACTATTAATCATCATTAGAACTGTATATCCCACCTCACCCTCTTAACACGCACACTCACATTTGTCTACACACACATTTTATCTAGGAGTAAATGTGATTATTCTTTGTGCAGAAGCCAGCATTCAGCTCTTCGGTTTTACCATAACCAAGGTTTCTTTCCCACTCAGTGACATGAAGCAGGAGGTCAGGACACCATCTTAGATGGGCGCGTCAGCATGTGTGTCTGTCCGCTCTTGCATCACTCTGCAGTTACAGCCAATTAGAGTCGGTACTTAAAGGTCTCCTCCTCCTTTGCTTGATAGTTTTTTCGGTTAAGTGGCTCTTCAGGAAAATCTCACCGGCTCAGTTTTGAGTGCTTTGTTATTTATGTCCCCCATGCTGGGAAAATGAGGGCCACACTGCCAAATCAAGACAAAGTGGCCTTGGCCTTAAACTGACAGTCGGTTCCTTACTATTATTTATTTATTTTTTAAATTTCATTTTGTTTTCACATGTGGAGGTACGCAGTTCCCAAAGGAGGTTTAGTAACATACCCCTGCACTCTCCATGTAATTGCACTGAAACTGAGTCACGAAGGTGGGGTGTGTGTCCTAACCCATGGGGGGGGGTCCTAGCCTTAAACTGCCATCAACATTCTGTTGGCCATTTAGTGCTTCACATCTTCCTCAGAACTGGACAGATTGGGCAGTTTGTTTGTTTGTTTAGATAGTAAAAATGGAGGACGGGCGCCAAAAAAAACAATCACTGATATGCCTAGGGAAATCAGTTTAACCTGTGTCTTGTGTCCTGCTTGTGCTCCATATGAGGTTGGTATTTGAGGAGGTGTGTGTGTGTGTGTGTGTGTTGGACATACCAAAGTGACTGGGCACTGTGCAGTTTTGTTTGAGAACTGGCCTTGTTTCAGTCTTCCACTGAACCAAACCATCATACTTGAAACTCTGTATAGCAGAGACTGTCGGGTAAATGGAGATGGATACATTTAATGAGATCCACCCCCTGGAGCCATGTTATCCCCACCCATCAGCAGTAATATTGTTTGTTTTTTGGGTGAAAAAAAAATCCTATTATGTTTCCCTAGCAGTGTTTTAAGGATTGCAGTAGCTGTCCTCTTCTGTAGATGAAAGGTTAATTATCTGCACCTATGACCACTTAAGTGCTGTTCAGGATTGTTTATTACCATCTATGCTAATGCCTCCATCTTTTTTATTGAGCCCTTGCTCATGGCCAACCATAGATTTCTACTGTGTGTGTCTGCTTGGCAGCGTTCCCACGCTGCTGTTTGCCTGGCTGCACTAAAGCCCGATGAGAAGATGATGTCTGTTGTGATGTAGATGATAATGAAGTGCCTCATTAGCCAGTAAAAATTCCAAAATGGTGTTTCTGTCAAAAATGTATTAAATTTCTCTCTCCCTCCCTCCCTCGCTTTCTCTCCACCTCCTCCCTCCCTCCCTCCCTTCCTCCCACCTTCCTCTGTCCATCTCTGATTTGTTTTCTCATGGGCAGCATCCAAAGAAGAAATGAGTGTCATCAAGGTGTGCCGGACTGATGCCTTCCATCGTGCTGCTGGCTGGCTTTTACTTGCACTTTTCTGCATATACGGAGGAGCGCTTTTACAAAACACGCACACAATGCACACATCAGGGAACAGCCACCCTCTCTAAAAAAAAGAAAACGCTTTCTATAATTTCCACATTTTACATAATGACGTAAAAACACACAGGGCTATTAGGGTATGTGGTTTTTTTTTAGTATTTATCTTTTACTTTTTGTTGCTTTTGATGTTGGGTCCAGTCTTGAAATTCTAGTCCCAAAAATGATTAGTCTGTTTTTTTTTAGACAAGTTTTTTTAACTTGTCATTTCAATGTGACTTTTGTTGTACATTAGTGTAATTAACACTGAACTGCAGCTGCTCTATCTGCGGTTTGTGGCTGTCTTTGTGGCCAGATAGGGGTTGGGATGGAAAGTGTTTCCAAAATGACTTTTTTTGTCACCCAAGAGCCTTCTAATTCATAGCCTATGTAATAATGAGTGATCGTCTGATTCATCTGTGTTACAATTACAAGAAATCCACCTTCCTGGAGCCTTTTCTCTCATGCTCTCAGGTTGTGTATCTGGGGGTATAATGGAAGCCCTGAATCAAGTGTGCTGCATCAGCTGATGAATGAATCATTGACATTGCCTCACAAGACATTCACCCTTTTCCCCCAATTTATCTTCAGGCCTCAGAACAGTCCATTTATCAGTTGAGTTTCCTTGTTATGGTCTATTTACTGTAATAATTTCAACAAGACCATTCAGGTGAAACAATGTGAACTGCTGTTGCTGTGGATGTCAATATGACGGAGGTAAAATTATCCACTCAACAAATGAACAGTGATTGGGTTCCTGCTGGGTTGTTTCGAGAGACAGAGATCAAAAGGTCAGATAGTTACTGCAGGGTTGGGAAAGATTAGTATTGGTTTGGTTGTCAACATTTAAAGGCTTACTCGGATACAGATATGAAAGGAACATTCTGTAACATTTCTCATCTGAATTGAGAAATGGTGTGACTGAAAAATTGTTGCGAAATCCATTTGTATTCAGAAATGTGTCATTTCTCGCACCACATCAACAAGGTCAGAGACAGGGCTAACATTTAAAGAAAGAACATTTTGCAGTTGACCTTTGGAGTACGAGGGCTGTGTCCCCTGAGACTGTCACTCCTGTCATTGGAAACCTGCGATGATCGGGAAGATTTCAGCTTTTTATTGACCGAGCAATCATATTCACTTCTATTCAGTGTAGCTTTGAATAAAATGTAGTCATTATATAGTTAATCCATGGCCATTTAACACAGTAAGGCATGCATGAAGGCATTGCACAGCAACAGGAAACCTGTGAAGTCCCACATTGAGGGAGAGAACCTGGTTTCTGAAGTGTCTCATTCATTTGGACATGCATATGTTATTACAGCTAATTACAAAAGCCACATTAAAATGACAACCATAACTGTCCTTGGACATGTTTTTGGGAACTGCATTGGGTAATAGGAGTTTGAAGGAAGTGGTATATAGGGTATAGGCACTCCTCTTGTCTAGTTATGGACACAACGCTTGGGTTAGTGTTTTTGCATATTCTATGAGCAATGGGCTGTTAAGCTAATCACCTCATCTTGACATATAAAGTGTGCAGTATCTTGACACTTTACAGGAGAAATACTGTGTGCAACTGTGAACATTGGATTGGATTTGTCCAATTGGATTTGTCTTCGGTCTTCATCTAAAATTCATTTTACCTAAATAATTTCAATCTTCTGATCAAATGGATATATGGATAAATGAGCCAATGAACGCTTGTCATGTGTGGCCCCAATAAAAATGTTTCTTTTACAGTTCTGTCTGTCTGTCTCTGTCTTATTTCTGACTTGGTGGGTGTCTGGTGAAAGTAGAGATCAGAATATAAAGGTTAGTAGGCCAGCACTAACAAGTACTGGACAGTAACATGCAGAGAAAGGATACTATTGTGCCAGACATATGTTGTGGGCAGACAGTCCATCTATCACCTGTTTCTAAACACCCTTCCATCACCTTGATAAAAGATGTCATTAGGTTAAAGTGGGATGTGAAGGCTCTTAAAAGAAGTCCAGTTGCTTACAACTTAGCTCCTTTGACAATGTGAAAGACAGCTCAGGACATTGTAAACTATTGCAAACTCCCTGCTGCAGAATCTGACTGCACTCGCACTTGTCATTTTCCATGTCATTTTAAAAGGTAGCCAGAAGGCATTACAGGCATAGATAGATATAGATAGATGTACTTTATTGATCCCAAGCTTGGTAAAATGTTGCAGCAGCATGACATATAGGGACACACAGACACAATACCAACACAATAAAGAAAAAGCATGATTTATACATAATAAAGCAATATACACTGTACAATGCAATAAAAAAGTGTATAAAAAAGTGCAAATAAGCAGTAATGATTGTAGTGCAATACAGAAAAAAGGTGCAGTGAATGGATAAGGCCCAATGAACAGATAAGGTGCAGTGGGCAGTGTAGAGACATCGAGTGTGTCTTGACCAGAGATATACCTGTTATTGTACAGTGTAATAGCATATGGCAGGAAAGATTTCCTCTGTCACAGGCATGTCATATTGATCAGTTATGGGTTATTGTTGTTGCCACAGGGATTTACAGGAAAATCTTGTGTTCTAAGTGTTGTAAAGGTTAGCCAGGGTGTACGCCTATGGCTGAAGAGGTGTAGAAGGAAGCACTGAGGCACCTCTCATAAGGCATTTAGAGAATCCAAGCAGCTCTTGCCCTTAATGCTGTTGAGATTGCTGTTAGTCATTAAATCCAGTTAGAATCTTCCTTGTGTAAAAAAGGCTGACTGTAGTGATGATAGGAAGCTTTTAAAGCAATGTAGGTGGGCAACGTTATGTGACTAATGCATTTTGTGTGGGTATTACACTGACATTTTTGATCAGAACTATTTAAAGCAGCAGCATGCAACTTGTCATATTTATCCAATACGAATATTTATATTAATTTCTGATTATATATCTTTGCTAATAAGTTTGCCTATCTATCATCATCATCTTACCTTTACAGTAGTTGAATTGGGCCGTAGTTTGCCAGCAAAGTATGTTACCAAAATAGACCTACACTGTCTGGAGAATGTTGCTTAGATGAACATGAGGAGCAGCTTAACGAGGCAGGCAGTGGCCAGTCCATCAGTAGCCTAATCATCTCATTTTAAGATGAGACTGATCCTTATCTGGGTTTGTGAACTAATTCCTAGAGGAGGCTAATTTTCTTGTCAATGCCAGGCATGTCAGCACAAACACACCAGTGAGCATGTTGGTGTACTTCAGATGAAGCCGTTACCACATCTGAACATCTTTTTGGAGGTACATCAGTATTCTGAGGGAAGAAGCGGTCTCTCAGTCATGCTTAAGATGCAGACAACACTGTGGTCTTGCACTTGAGCTCCACATCTGCAGATCAAAGAGAAAGAGGGAGAGAAATTTATCTGTTCAGAAGTAGACATCTAAATCATTTTCAGTTTAAAAAAAAAAAAAAAACCTTGACCAAGCCAAACCACAGATGTGCACTATTATGTTCTGTTCAAGCCTGTAACACTAGCCCAGATTAAGTCAGAGCCAGTTTAAATTTCAGAGTAAGGAACTGTTTGGGATCGCTTCCATGTTTTGACAGACTTGCAAAGTTAAAGTTGGTTTTTTTTTTTCTTCTTTTACCGTATACGTGGGTGTTGTGCTGTTTCTGAATGAAGACACGCTCTTCTATGTTGACCTGCAAGTCAGCCGTGTCATTGGCTAAAAACAGCTTAGTTACTGCTCCTGGAAACAATCTAGGATTGAGTCTTTCCAGAAGCAACTGCGTTTGGACAAGGATCATTTCTACTGTGTCCAATTTACATGTTGAAGTCAAAGTGGTGGTGCTCGCCTATCTGTTTTCTCTTGAGGAAAGATAATATTGTGGGGGCTCTACCTCCCTAGTCATAAATTCCTGTGTTTCTGTGTGTCATCGTTTGAAGACAGTGGTCCACACAGTAGTTTATCAGTAACGCCTTTTCTCTGATTTATTTGATGGTCTAAATGGCCATATCCGCTAAGCTTTTTCATAACAACCTTTATTTTCCATTGCCATTACTCCTTGAGACTCATCTACTGCTCTCTCTCCCCACGCAAGGAGTCACCAGCATGTCACGGAAGCAAGAAGCTACTCTCTTGGTTCCAGCCGACTGCGTCAGATATCAGCATGCGGTGGTGGCAAATGCTGACTTACTGTTATGGTATTCACTTGTGTTGCCTGTCAAGACTAGGTTATCAAAGCAGTAATTTAGCAGTGGACGCAGCATTCTATGTGTTACGCAAGAATAAACACTGGAATTGGTGTACACATGACTACATGAGTAGAGATTTCCTTGGCTCCAGTCACTGGATGGGTTTGTAAATATTTTAGGCTTTCTTGTCGAGGATAATAGATGAAGCACAGGCTTGTTTTTTTTTCAGTATTTTTTAGCAGATTGAAGTGTACCAGCTGTCATGTTAGCTGACAAAAATGGCTTATGTTCCAGTTGGTGACAAGATTCTCTCTCCTCTCTCTTTCCCTTCTCCATCTGTGGCTGTTCTGTTTTTCTCAGTAGGGGACCATACAAGTCTCAAGGTATCAATTCACACCAACAACAGAGAGAACAGAGCATCCTTTTTCATACGAGGGGAAAAAACTAGAAACTATAATAAGGTTTATTCACAGTCACAATAGAGAATCTCCAGAAACCCTGAAATGACCATGTATTGATTTTCTCTTTCATGTGAGTTCACTTTCATACCTCTCACACAGGATTGTGTTGTAGATCCTCAGGGGTTCCCTTCAATTATTTATGTTTGTGTATGTCTTGACATGCCCTCTTTGGCCGTCACCATGGTAATGTTTACATGTTTAAACTAAAAGCTTTTAAAGCAACCGTAGTGGTTTCACATCTATGGCACATTTAAATAAACCTCAATCATATTTTGCGGAATGAAAATCAATATGGGAAGGCATTTTATGATTATTGAGGTGCAATAAGCCTCCAAGGGGTTTATAATAGCCCTTTGTAGCCCTTTTCTGAAAGCTATTCAATGAGCATAACCTTTTCCCTAGTGTTTTATATTACATATAACCTTTCTCTGCAGTGTGGGGAACATACTCTGGTATTCTGTGCAGAGAATCAGCCACTTAAGACGAGAGCCTCCTGGCTTGCTACCATTCAGTTCCCCTTAATTAATCCGTTCATGTTGCGTCTTTGATGTGCTAGTAAAATAAAAATCAAAGACGCGCTTGGCTTATGTTCAGTGTGCTTCGGTAGAGAATGTTTATACGTCGTGTGTCTGCCCAAGGGCAAAGTCTGACATCCTATGCCTGCGTAATGAACCAAGCACAGGGAACTAGGAGCACACTTTGCAAGGACAAAATTAATAATTGGATTCCAAATGGATAGGACTTGGCTGGCATGAATGGTCAAACTCCAGAAGAGTCTCACATTTCTCATTCCCACTTTGAGGATCCTCACAAGTGGGCCACCCTACTGTGCAGCAGCAGAGAAATATTACCTGCCTACCTGGGTGAAAGCTTTCATTTTGAGGCATGAGCACTGTTGGTGACCTCTCTCCTCAGGCAATTACTTAAGCCCATCTTTCGAGTGTTCAGCAATCTTCAGCATTGAGGTTATCAACAGGGAGGGTGGGATCTAGTTATTGACCCCTCTTAGTGTAGTCTCTGGATTATGCAGCGGAGAAGTATACACTGTACTACTCACAAAAATGTTGGTGAAATAACAGGTGTTTGATCCATTAATTGACCAATAAATGCCCTTCTTTACTTACATTTAATGTTTAAACAGTCCTCCTCATTATTTTGTTCACATTTTAACATCATGAGACCAAGACGACACCTAAACATTGATTGAAAAGTTATTGAGACATTATTATTTTTTGTCACCCATCCACCCACCACTGTTGCCAGTTGGTTCGGTTGTTGCTGTTGTTTTAGTTAATTGTTTGAGATGATTAAATCAGCATTGCATGCTTCTAATGAAATGCCTCGTCATATAATACTACTGTAGTGTAAACTTTTGTCATTTTCGCTAAATTTCACTTGAAAGCCAAATATCCCGAACTTTTCGTGAGTAGAATATGATCCAAAATATGCCATTACACTGTCTGTAATCTCTCCAGGCTATCCTACTGGTTAGTATTCGCAGTGTCAAACTTTTTAAGTTAAGTGGTTTTTAAAATAACTGTTTAAAATGGCACTGCTAAAAGAGCGGAGCGAAACAGATGGATCAGGTTAAACTCATTTTCTTTTGGGGGGAAATATATATGGAACTCATTTTGGCCTCCCAAAGGTGTTATCATCATTATATTACTTCAGTTCAGTTTATTGTGTGGCCTTTTTATATTTTTAGCACAAAGGCACACTAATGCCTGTCTATCTCACTGTCTCACTCTCAGTCAGCCATTAACATGTGGCCCATCACTCCTGGTTAAAATACTCCCGCAGGTGTTCTGTGTGAGCACATTTGTTGCCCTTTGCTTTTTATGGGAGCCTGCAGACGGCTCAGGCCAATCATACATTGCAAGGCAAACCAACCAGAAAATTGTTGTACTGCTATATGAGCCACCTGCCATTGTAGGCCCAAATCTTTTTAATATTACGAATATGCAGCAATTTGGGTGTTTGGCTTTCACTGACAACAAAGTGGTGACAATGACACAATAAAGAGCAAAAAAGGGTACAAGCTGTTAGAGTAAGAGAGGCTTTAACTGCACTGCGGCACATCTCACCGTGCCCCCTAGGACAGTTTTACTCCTCCTTGGCTCCGCTTTCGTTGTTTTTGTCAGAAATTAATTATTCACTCAACATGAGATATGGCTGTGCTGATGGCTCAGCTCCTCCTCCTGTGTGCCTAATCCAAATCTATCTCTCCCCCCACTTCATGTCCTCCACTGCTGTCGCTACAGATGACAAAATGGCACTGGTGAAACATTGACATTTCAACGGTGGCCTCCCACATGCGAGGATCCTTTGAAGAAGTGACAAGAAGACAAATGCTTAAAAGCTCTCACACAACCTTAGACAATTGAAAGTTATCCAGGCTTTCAAAACAGGCCCATCTAAAACAAAGATACTTGGAATCCTAAACGAACGTATGTTATGAAAAAGGATTACATGTTATACATGTTATAGCTAATATCATTACACAGCTGCCATAGCAGCATGCAGCCATGACAGTTGCTGATTATGTTAACCTGACAGTGATAAATTGCAAATTGCACTGATAGTCATACCCAAAGGTTATAAAGCGAAAGTGCACTAAGGTCTTAGCTCATGACAATGGCAGTATGTGTGACATCTGAGAGAGATTAGGACATGGTTAACTTAGTGTAAGATGAGATTTATTTTGTATCTACTGGTGAGCTGTAATCGCTAGTATCGTCAAACCTAAATAGGGTCATGGGTCACAGTAAAAGCACAGACAGTTCAGCTATTTGTAGGTTTAATTCAGTTTACTTCATATTAACACGCCAAACTCTACCGATATAAACACATCACATCATATCTAATGTTACATTAAACTGACCTGTAGAGTTGAGGACAAATGTGTGGACAATAAAACTACAACTATAATAATAATAATAATTATTATTATTATTATTATTATTATTGGCATGTGAAGACAGGTTTAGGTGAAGAGTTTAGGTGAATAGTTCCCAAGCAGAGCTGATGCAGCATGAGAATGCCCTTTGAGAACACATGTGCCTACGTGCTCTATTAAAAATGTAGTATTCAAAGCATTGCATGGGCCTTTCTGTTCATCATAAAGGACATTGTTTCCTTTTCAGAGTTTTGTGCCTGTTTTGTGCTCTTTTCATCGAACATGCACATTCAGAGGAGCATGGCATAATTAGCCAGGCACAGAACAGCTTATTGTGTTGTCACAGAAAGGAGGAAATGATCCATTTGCCACTTAAGATTACCTTTGTGTCCGAGATGGCAGCAGTGTAAACACCATTATTCAGACAGAATTATAGCTGTCTGGTTCTATTTGCATGAGACAGCAGTGTACCTGGGTGCATTAGGTGTGAGGAGTCTGTCTTTGCAAACCTGACACATGAAGCGTAGGCTTTCTAAGTACAGTTACTTGCTATGTGTTTTAAACCCACAGGTTGTTCACTAGGCATTGACATCATGCCACATCTATATAAAGCTTTCATACATAAATTATTCACTATTGGTATGTTTTTTTTTTGTAGTTGTTGTGTACGTGTTGTTCCTGTCTTGCATCATGAACTGAATGAACATATTGTTCTGATCTAATCTGAGAGAAACTGTAATTGAATGGCCATGTCATATTAACTTGAACAAGTGTTTGTCTGCCTATTAATTATTCATCAAATCATTTCTAGACTGAAAAACATTATGTCCTTACCACTGTGAATCCCCATTTGGATGTCACTATGATTCATTCTGTGACCCTTATTCATCTTATGTGTATTTAAAAACTGCAGTTTTTAATATGTGTGTTGGAAAGCAAAGGAGTATTTAAATATTATATTTAAAAGCAGAAGAGTACTAGAAAAAGGTCCTCAGCATCCCAGTTCAGTGTCCATGGTGATTCATGCACAGGGAGCCAATAGGAAAAGAAATAAATTATGTAAGATATGAAACCATAGCTGCAGATGTGTGGCTGCTGGGTAGTACAATTCTGCATTTAAAGAAATTGTACTTTACAAAAAAAAAAAAAATTCATTTAAGTTTTTAATTTGTCTTTATGTCGTTTATATTTAATTGGCAAAATCAACAGTGTCAAGAAGAGAAAAGGCAATAATTCTGCAATTATGGTTTGTCTTCTCAGGAAACAAATTCAGGGGCTGTTTGCCACAGAAAAAGCTGTTTTAGTCATTTCCTGTGGAGATAAAACATGCCTGTTGTGTCCCTGAATTGCCCATTTGCAACAGATGTGGACGGATGTGTCTGTGTCCAAATGGGAGTTGCGGGTGCATCTGACTGCATGCCTTCCAGTCCATCACCATTCAGAGGCTCATGGAGAAAAAAAGACAACATTTATTCACTTGGATGCAGTGGTGAGTGTCAGGTAATACTTACTCACACTCTGTGTGGAGCTGTTCCTTGTGCTGCGCAGCTCTTTCCTGACCTCAATTTTCACCCTCGGTGACAAGTGTGAGCCATTAACACTGAAAATGGTGAGGGTAGCTCATTATTTTCTTGGCTTGTGAAGCCTTCACACATTCTAATTTTCTGTTAAATTGCCACAGCTCCAAAAATAATTTGCTAGTCACTGTCAGATGTACCACAAACTGCATTGGCTATTACCATACTGCATGGCATGTATTATCTTGCTGTTTCAGGATGAGGTGTCACATGTAACAGAGGCAACAGCTGATGCTGTGCCATCATCACAGCCGAAATACAGACGTCAGCATTATATACACCGTTAAGACAGTGAAGCACTGGTTTTAACAGCCATGGGACTATGCAGTGGTCTGTACTCAACAGCTGAAGCTCTGCCATTACAATGCGGCGTTGTAGTTGAACAGTTGAAGCTCTACCATTACATTGCAATGCTTAAATGCAGAACTCTGCAGCTGGTACAAAATTGAAGCATTGTATTTAACTAGCCATAACACTGTGTAGTGGGTTCTTACACTGGTTTCCCATTCGAAAACCTGTACATAACGACAGCTGCACAGGAAGGAAATCTAATGCTGTAATAGAGTTACTGTCTCTTCACATACATCATCTTACTACTCAGCATCATGCACTTAAAGCGATACATTACTGGGAGACGCTGCTTTTTTTTTGCAATCCTGGTTTTGCTGGAGGAAACGCCACGTATTGAATTAGTGAAAGCCAGCAAGGAACTTTCCCAATGATTTCATGTAACTGTATATTGATTCCCCTTCCACCACAGCTTGGCAAATCTGTTTACCTAAGATTTATGGAGCCCTTCCACCAGACCTCAAAGTCACAGTGATTCGGTACAATGTTCTGGGTAGGGATCCTATCTCAATTAGTTCAGTCAGTGTCACTGGTAGCCAGATCGATGCAGAAATCAGTGGAATAGCTCTTTTTTAGCACACTATTGCAACGTAGGCAGATTGTCTTGTTCTAGGCGACTCCATTGAGGGCAAAGATGTCTCATCCATGTGGTGAACTATTCACAGTTTGCTCCTTTAACTGTGTCATCTCCTTGAGAAGGAAATGCTTTGCTGATTACATTTGCTAATTTAACACAATTTCATCATTTTAGCGATATGGATGAGTCACTGCTTGGTTATCAGTCTTTCTGTCTTTCCCTCTTGGTGTGTGTGGAGGTCTGTGTGAACATATGGAACTAAAGACTAGAAATGTACTATACTCACGTGTTCCTAGTGGCAGCAGTCAGTTTGGAGATATTTGGAATATTGTCAAACTACTTAATGAGTAGCACTTTAGAATAATAATTATTTCAATTATTGATGATCAAATTGAGGGAAGTTATTGCATAAATCTTTACTAATTTGATCATTTCATAAGATTTGTATTATTAATTAATGCACTACCTCAACATGAATCATAAACTATTACTTAAGTGTTTAAATTGTGCCCTAATTATAAAGTGCCCTCTTAATCAAAAAGTTTTTGATTGTCATCCCTAAATAAGTATCCCAATGGCTCTGCAGTTTTTTACAATGAAAAAAAAACTCAGAAATGTGATTTTTCTTGTTGGTAACAATTGGTCAGTGCCCTGTGGGGAGGAAGAGTATGGTCAACATTTCTCGGACGGAGCCATAAATCAAAAGCTCTCTATTGGGTGTCCACAAACCTTGACTCAGCAGCAAGCTGTGGATTAGTTTGACCGCATTAGTGTCCGTGAAGACTTATATACACTCTTCACTCAAGATGACAAAAGTGGTATGGTGTTAAATCTATTTCGGTGGGAGCTCCAAAGTTCAAATGTATTTCATGAAATAATGTGGTAAAAATTGTTAATGTTCCCCTTCAGTTTTTCATGAATAATTCCGTTTGGATGGTAAATTGGTTGCATAAATGTTTTACTAAATCAGTCATACTGACTGGTACAAAACTGTATTGGAGGTGTTGGAAATGTTTGTGCTAAAACATTTGAATAATGAAGGTACAAACTATTTCGCACACACACACACACACACATACATGCATACAAACAAACAAACTGTCACTGACTCTCTGCCCTTTGTACTTGTTGCCTTTCTATTTCACACACACACACACACACACACACGCACGCACCCATGCACACACACACACACGCACACATACGCGCGCGCACACACACGCGCGCACGCACAAACACACACACACACACACACACACACACACACACACACACACACACACACACACACCTCTCTGGTGGTATTGCAAACTTTATGAAGAAATTGCAGAAACCATGCAAAACAAATTGATGATTCACACAAATGATAGTAGAGGAGGAGAGGGAAGCAATCACAATAATAACATAATTGGGAAACATTAGGAGGCAACCCTTTAATGGCAGAAACAATGCTTTGCGTGGATGGGTCAAGATGCAAGCTCATTCTTATTCTCTGTCTGTTCAAGAGAAAGCTTTAGTGCTCCCTCAGAGCATCAGAGGCCAGTTGCAATTTTCCATCAAAACAACAACAAGCATAAAAATGGCATTAAAAAGGACTATTAGAAATGCTGTTCATTTATTTCATAAGGAGCCTGCCTTGGACACAACAAATTATCCCCTTCAAATGAATAAACATCCTTCAATTGATTATGGTAACTATAGTGCTTTCCCCTGGATCGATGGAGCATAAAATCTATTTGAAGCAGTTTCCCATTTACATAAGAAACGAATGCACCAGTTTCAGGCATCTGTAACCCTTTTTTTACTTCTATTTCATTCTCAGGGAATTTATTGAGGAGAGCCCTTATTTTCAATTATGCTAAGACTACAATCACAAGACAAAATAAGAATATAAATAGTTGTAGACAATATAGAAAACCGATCATAAAATCAACACCAATAATTAAAAAGACAAATAAATTCAAAGAGTTAGAACTTCATGTAGGAAGGTTTGTAATTACATATCTGAACTGTGAATTGGGTATGATGATAGGGGATTTATATCTGACAGACCTTGAAGATTTTTTTCAAGGAGTATAGGACATTGTAACAAACAATGCTTCCCCACCCCAGAGTAAGAGAAACTTTAAACATCAAACAGTTATTTGAGAGGGTTTTATAAGGAGCAGGATTTCTAACATATATGTTTGAAATATCATTTTAATTTTCAATAATACCTTTATAGATGAATAAAAAGGGTGACCAACCCACCCTATTATAAAGAACATAATGTTTCATAGCCGTCACTGGTTATATATCTAAGGGCAGAGTGACAGACTACTGTATGTCCAGGGCCTTGACTGAGGAAACAGCAGTGTTTCTCTAAATTACATCACCTTGGTCTACCAGACATACTCACTGCTCCTGCTACACATAGGGTGGCTTCTGTTAAATAAATCTTTTTTCCCCTTTTTTGCAGTTTGTTTACAAAAATAGCTGCATGGTGGTTTCCATACAGCAACATATCTATATAATCATATTCAGGGGCTCTATCAGTGTTAGAAGCATTTACAGCTGTATAAGTTAACACCATAAAATGAATCTGGATAGTATGAAGCATCTACAGGATCAGAAAAATAATTACAGATCCTCTGTCAACCACTCGTATGGTAATACCAGAGTTTGAGACCTATAATCAATATAATAGCAAGAACTGCTTTTATTAATCTATTCAAACTAATACACAGCATATACAGTATATAATATATATTTATATAATATTTTATTTTCTGATACTGAGAACACGGCCTTTAGTATCAATGACTCTCTAAAACCGAACCACTTAAGATCAAGCTACTTCAAACCTTATTCTAAAACAGAATAACTCTTGTAGGTAATGTGGGCCCTTCACTTGCCTTTGAACTTATCCATGAGTGTCATCTTCATCAACAGTCTGTGTACATGAAGACCTTCTTTCCTTTGAACATCTACAGGAAAGCATTATAGGACACTAAGGAATGCCTCTGCTATTGTAAAGGTCCTCTCCACTCCGTGATCTCATTTCCTTGCTGATCACAACCTTATAGACTTTCCATAACCTATTATTTATTTCCCGTGAAACAGTTTTATTATGAGACCCACCCAGCAATAGGCAATATGTGAAGGGCTTTATGTGTCCCCTCATTAATCTCCAATATGCTTTCTGGACAATATTCTCTGACCAGACTGCATGGTCAATAATTTAAGACACTTTTAAAAGCATACCCATTTAATGCCTTGTATTATTTACAGCCAATGCCCGGTTCCCCTCCAGTTCTTCTACATGTTTTTCTTCACAGCTATGCTGTGGTCCTGGCCCCCTAAAGCACGTTGAACTTATGGGGGCTGTTTCCTGTAAAGTGTGCTGGCTTCCCGTATGAGGTGAGCTCATACATGACTGTAAAATGCTGTAATATACAGCATGGTGAGGATCTGGTGGAACACCGTATTTATTCAGAGTACCTATTGTCTGTTCTGTGTGAGAGGTTTTCATTTAAATATCCAAACTGCTCAAATCCAGTGCTTATAATCTTTATACATGTGGCAACCAAAGATGATGCCACATTACACTCAGACACAACAGTAAATGGGCATAATAATAGCTGCAGAGTTTTCTTGAACTGGCATTTGGCCATCGCTACTGTTACAACATCTCTAAGTCATGCATTTGTTGTTGTCTTAGATACTCACATACAGTTGGGGTGCGGTGGGTCTGTCATGCCAGAACCCCCGTTGATGCTTGAGACTCTTTGAAGCACAGAAGGAGGGTACCCTGCTCACAAATGTCTCTGCTGTAGTTGTTAAGTAGGGCTGTAACTAACAGTTATTCACAATTTTTGGTTGATCAATTAATTGCTTGGTTTTACAAGAAGTGAGAAAAGGTTTGCTGTTAAGCATTGATTTTATAATGATTTTATAAAGGTGATTAAGTATGATGTTCTGCATAAGTCATTGAAAAATGTAAACAATGCACAATGAACACAGAGTACGCCCATGTCCTTCATATTGCTGTTTTTTTCCTACTTATATTAAACATTATGACATTAATCCAGGTTAAAATGGAAATGCATTGCATTAACATTTAAGTCTTTATGTAAACTAAGAAAACATAGACAGGCCCTCTGTAGTGTCATTCCTTTGGTGAGAGGTTTGGAGAATCCTTTGACAAATGGGCTCTGTGTTTCTCCAACTTAAGCAACACCTACCACCAGTAGCTGTAGGAGCACAATGCTGTGTAAGCTACTAGCTGACACAAAATCCATTTCTCTAATATTGTCTCCAAACAGCCCAATATAAAGACAGCGGTAATAACTCCTAACTGGCCTCATTTTCCCCCCACTCTCACTGCTAGTTTCTAAAAAGGCCAGGTCCATCAATCCCATTATAGCTCAGGCGCTTCAGTACAAAAAATGCACTTTAGTCCAACCCAGATAAAGCTACTCTTATCCAGCCTGATCAGTTCTGCATTTTGGGATTTTCTGAGTCTAAAATGAGACACCATTGTGTGGTGTGTTTGTTTGTGTGTTTCTCTCTGTGTGTCTGTGTGTGTTTATGTATACGTGTCTGTGTCCAGTGTGAGAAATAATAATGGGAGAAAGAAAGACAGAGACAGAGCGAGAACGAGAAGTTCTACATCTCTCTGTGCCTACCTTCACCTGCCACCAGAAACACATGGTGCATGAGATGGTGGGCCAAATGAAGATTACCGCCTCTAGGCTAAGTCACAGCACTGCCATTGCTACACTGAGGGAGGTACAGGGGACGTAACACCCTTAAGTACTTCCCTCCCTTTTAACCTTTTTATATAACAGGCAGAGTAGAATGAGGAAGATTTTTCCTTTTTTTTCGCCCTGGGTTCTGTCCAGGAAATGGATGATGTACTTTAGATGATGAGCTGCAGAAGCAGAGAAGCGAGCCAGTTTTACAGTCATGCAGGCGTGAGAATCTGTGAAACTATTAATTAATTCATAATTTACGTTGCACGTTTACATTTATTTGAACTGGTGGAAGATTTGTTTTATGTTTATTATTTTAATGTCTGTCACCCATAGTAAAAGGACTCATCAGGTTTAATGACTGATTTGAAAATGTTTAAAGAATGTGGTAATGTGGTTTATATTAGTGATTCTGGTTGGGCCAAATAATTTAATGCCATCAATGTCATGTCGATGTCACAGAAACGTTTTTTTTTTTTTTGCTATATGTGTTTATGTGTAAAAAATTAACACTTAAATCAAAGTGTGAAAAAGCCAGCTGAAAACACTTCACGCCACTCAGGCATCATGTCACTCAGAAATGTCATTTTGTTTGGCATTCTTTTAAAATGCATCACATTTCTCTACCTTAAGCTGCATCAGGTATACTAAAAATGTAGCTATTTTTAAAACCAGGTTAATTTTTTGTATGCCTGTGATTAAAATGTGCTCCATAAACTACTCTTGCTTTGCCTTGCCTGCACTCACTCACATTTTGTTCCCTCGATTGCAGATGCTGCTGCTCTAGTTTCCCAAGTGTTTATGCCCCACTTGAAATCCTCTCCACCATATACACACCCATAAGCCCTGCATGTGAAGTTCACCAGTTGCACACTCAAGGCCACTGGCATGTTCCACGCTGTTTGAGTTTTTTGTGAGCGTGAAATTAACCGCCAGGTAGCTGTGGGCCATCTGTTGGATGCAAGCGTTTCCTTCGCTCTATGTCAGCATAAAACTACTGCCAGTTTGAAAGGACGAACTGACATGCACACGGCCATGCTGTTACTACTGTGAACCGTTGCCTACGACATTAAAAGGAAAATGCTGGCACCTATAGGTAGGGGGCTTTTTTCCCCATCCTTCAGAGGGAAAAGAAAGAAAATGTATATTTGTGGTAGAAACATGGCCAGCCTCAGGCTGTTTCAGCGGCAGTCCACCACATATGGAGCTCACACTCTTGTCTATAACTCAGCCATAAGACACTTTATTTATTTATTTATTTATTTACCAAGGTGAACTTTATTGTTCTCAGAAGATGTATATGACATCTTATTCAACACAGCGTCTGATTTACGTTGACGGAAATTAAAATTAGAATAGGCCCCAACGGTGTGATGGAAAACAGACAGTACATTGAACTCCATTATACACTGCCGAGGTCCCAGAGGTGGAAACCGGTTAATTTTTTGAGGGCTAGAGCTCTGGTTGACCAATCACCCCTGGTTAAGATAACAGAAGATTTCAATTTCAACATTCATTTAAATGGAGATATCCAAATGCATACATAACTGTTGCACTATCCTGTAATTAAAGCAGTTATTTGTCAAAGTGAGAGTGTAACTCACTTTTTAATTTCAGCTGGAGGTGATGGGAAAAGGCTGCACAAGAATGATAAAGTAGGCTTAATAATTACTCTTTTCAGCTCACCCACCCACGCAACAATGTGACATCTACAGGCTTCTAATCACCAGCGATAAAAGAGAGGATTAAATTAAGCAAATATTTTGCAAAGTAATGCAAATGGCCTCATCCTCACTCATGCTGTGTATGAGTGTGTGTTACGTAATGCTGTGTATTAATATGCACCCACTTACCACTCACAATGGCCAATTTCCCAATTTCCAAGTTGTGTGCGTCACACACGTCTGCATTTCCTCGATCTAGACCTGGCTATGGTAAGCAGATTCCCGTTCCAGGCCATGGATTCCATGTGTCCCTGGGGTGCTGTAGGCTATAAGGACTAATGCTTGAGGATGTGTCGCCATATCAGAGAGTAATGGATGAGTGGAGCCTGGGAACTCTTGACCTATACGGCAGAGTGGAGAGGAAGATGCTGGAACATTCCTTTTCTCCACCCCCTCCCCCTTCTCTTGCTAATATGCCGCTCTATGTCCAGGTCATGCTGCAAAGATAGAGAATGGCCGCCATACATCAAATACATGGACTCGAATGACTGCACTTTCCCAATCCCAGTAAGGCTGAGAGCTTGTGTTCAGCTCTGTGCTCTCTAAGCATAGATTGCTGGACATGGAGTACATACCTAAGCTGTTGATTTCAGGTGGATTCCTCATAACACATGAGCTGCAACTCCACTCCCCTTAACCATCATACAAACCCATGTTACAGGAGCACTCTGCATTTTTCATAGGGTTAACCTTGTGTGGAAAAGCAGCCAGAAAGGTCTCAGAAGTCAGAGACTGTGAATAAAGTTTGTCTCATAAATTTTAAACACTTTAAACATCTGGTGAAGCCTCACTGGATTGGTATAAACTCCACTGTTGGTTTGAGGCAAATCACATTAAGATTGTTGGATGGAGATAACTCTGAGCCGGCTGCTTTCCTCACAAGAGAAGAACCCCAAAAGACACACTAAGAGGGAACATGACCAATGAATAATAATCCACATCAGCTTACCCCGATTAAAGCACAAGATATTATACTTAAGTATATTTCAAGCATAGCCTGTATGCACGTTTGAAAAAGGAGGTGAAATCTCAATGTATCCTAGGCAATGGTTGTTAAAAAATAAAAAAAATAATAAAATAAAATAATAAATAAAACTGAGTTCCGCTATTGTTCATGTCACCACAATATATACAAGCAACAAGAGGGAACATTTCAGGAATGTTCACAAATCAAGTTATTTCAACAAAGCCATCAGCTGAGAAAATACCAGAGCATAATGTCAGTGTAAAATGCTATGAACAATTTACACCAAATCCTGCTGTGTAAGTTTCTCAACTATAATAAGCTCAGAGGAAAGGGTGGATGGCACTGTACATCCTACAATTACCTCTTGTGAAGCAGGAAATTACTATAACATGTAATGCACATTACAACAATAGCCAGTTGTTGTATGGAATTCACTCTCTGACATGTGACATTGACTGCCACTGGGATGTAAAACTTTCCGACTAGCACGTCTGCCTCCTATGTTTGAGATTGCTGGATGTAGTCCAAGGACAAAGTCTGCTCTGTGTGTGGTACCCACTCTGCGTATGTGAGAGTAATCTTCTTTTGTCTAGATTATTTGGACCAGTCCACCATGTTATTGTGATCTCTGATGAACCTCTGAGGGTTCTGCTGGCATGCACAACTGAGCTTGAAGCATGAGTTACAAGTTTGCAGACATGAGATGGTTTGGAGACAAAATGATGAAAATCTCACAAATGAATCTATGAAAGACATGAAAAACACAGGAGAGAAAGCATCCAAAGACCAAAGTGTACTTTGTCCCTTATAACCTGGCTAAAGATATGATACTGTCAGTACCACAGATGTGTTGCTAGCTTCCCATCAGCATATTTTAATTGGATGCGCTTGTGAAACGAGCTGAAACAGCCAAACAGACTAAATAACTGCTGTGCACCCCTGCTGTTACTGTTGCACTTAGCCCACTGGTGAGTTTTTTGACCTTTCGTCCAGGTCATCGGGCAGGAAGACTGACGGTGATTAAGGGTGCGGTTTGGTGATCCATGATGCAGTCCACCCAATCAGTGTTTACATCTGTAAAGCAATTAGTTTCGACGAAGTACTAACCAATGGTCTGTGCACTGCACTCCCGGATGTAACTGAAGTGCACAATATGAATTGTAATAAAAGGTGAATGCATGATCGATGGAATACTAAACACAGCAAGCAATAGACTTGACTACAAGGAGACAATGTTTGAGAATACAGATATGTTTCTTGACTTTTTGACAAATGTTCATCTTTTTTCATGGACCCTTGTCAATACTCCTTAATATGTATTAAAAGTTAGGCTACATGACAAGTTAGGCTACATTACTTTTTTAGATGCTGCAGCCAAACCTAATTATCTATAAATCAAAATATAAATGTACTTACCGGTCCCGTAAAAGCCAATTTCGGTTCAGATAGTCTAATTTGCAGTGGGGCAGTGTACTTGTGCACTAACAAAATAACCTTGGTCAGATCAGTCTGAACTCAAAAGATGAATACAGGTTAGCATGGCCACTCAAACTGAGCAGAATGTAGCTCTACTGTGAGACTGCCTAATAAAAAAGAGCCTTGCACCTAGCACTGTCCTGCTTATCCATAAAGCAACCTTATACAGATATGGCTTGTTTTATGGTTAGCAGAGCTTCACTTAAGGGTACAAATGAGTTCCTGACTTGTGCTAATTTATTTAGACAGGGTTTAAGTGTGCATCTAACTCCATCTGTACATGTGTGCCTGATGCAGGAGAGTCTGTTAATCACCTCTGTTCACAGCAATTACTGTACCTGCGGCATTGATTAGGCATCTGTACTTTGCAGTGGCCAGCAGATTGGAGCAGCACTGCAACAATCAATAAGTCTAGATGTGTCTCTATGTGTACTTACAGACATGAAAGGAGTTCTAAATATTTGCAGATCATTAAATACTGGGTCTGTGTTTTATGACACTAAACAAATAAAATCAAAACCATGTTGTGGCATTGTGTCCTGTGTTGATTAATGGCTTGACGAATGCACTGAAATATTTGGATGAATGGTGGCATAAATCACCTACAAATTGTACCTCTAAGGGGTTCATGCTTGTAACAACATAAAATATCTAACACCCTAGTTGGGGATTGTCATTATATCTGATGGCCTGTTACCTGTACCAGCTCACTGTGATCTTGATTAGTTTCTATTGCCTATGAAGGACGGTGCAGGCCATTACATGAGCTTAAAAATATTTTGGTGAAAAATAGCACTGATTGGGCCCTGACTTGGCAAGGGATCAGTGGTGACACTATAGGACCAAGCTCTTCTCAGAAGCACCTGTTGCCACTTCATTGCTCTCTCAGCTCGAGTCAAATACCAAACTCCAGTTAAATATGCTCATTAGAGTCAGACGAAGAAGCCCTGAAATATCCGTAATCATTTCATTTGGATGCAAAGCTTCGCAAAGTCATGGACGTGAGGGTCCCTGCTGATGTACAGTGAAGCATAGGGATGAGGGCAGCATGGGCATTGGTGATTTAAATTGCTGATGGATTTTTGCATTGATTCCAATTCAAATATGAACATTATTTCTTAAAGTCACCGTCTAAAAGTAAGATCAGAAGGCCAGTTGATGTGTTGAAAATTGTGTTTTTATAAATCTTTCAACTCAAATGGCTTATTTACTTTTTATGAATAAAGAGCCTCCTGTATGTACTCTTAGTCATTTCCTGATTTTTTTTTAAATGGCCAGAGACTGCATTGATTTTCATGTGTGCTGCACAAAAGCATTCAAACAATAGAAAATGACTGCCATTGCCCTCTAGAGTGGCCCTAATGGAAATATAATGCTGTGTGTGGTCTCGTGACTCCAGCTGTTGGAATGGATCGCATTTAGATTCAGTTCTGGTCAAAGAAACCACAATTTCTAACCCAGAGACCGTCCCAGGGGAGCAGCAGTGAAAAGGCTAATCATGACAGCAGTCATACAACTACATGACTTTGTTGCCTTGGTAACGATCGTTGCCATGCAGGTCCAGGGGGGTCACATGAAAAATACACGACTAAGGAAAAAAAAAAGGAACACAATACCTGCATGGTAACCAAAACATTTACACGCTAATGTATTACCCAAGTAAAACAACATCTGTTCTTGCTGACTAGGAAAATGCAACACTTTTAACATGAGAAGAGTGATTTACCGGAATAAAAAACAAAACCTTCCAGGAGGCAGTTATTGTTGCTAAATAGTCTGAACAGTAGTCTTGGAGACACACTAAGCACAACTCATGTATATACAAATACAGCAAATGACACAGGAATCTTTCCTTTCATTTCCTTTTCTCTGCTTTGCCTTGCTTTCCTCTTCTCCCATCTCCTCTGACCAGGAATCCCCCAAAACAGAGCATAAGACCTATAACTATACCTGTTGTGTTATCAGATTTTTTTCTACCCTTATCCGTTACCGTGGCAGCAGAATGCCTCTTATTGTATCAAAGATGCTTCTGTTCATTCCTTATCTTCGAGTATCACCATCCCTTTGCATTTAGTATGCAATTAGGTGATACATGAATGCATTATAAAGAGAATTTTAAGGAGTAATTAAGTTTTTACTTTTAAAAGTTACTCTTTCTGTGAACTATGACTTACTCAGCTTACTGATAATATTTAGTACTTCAAAGGCAATCTAAATTCTATGCAATGTAAATATGATTTGTCTGATATGTCCAATGTCTTAATTCCAAACAAGCACTTAAATATAAAAATGAGGTACTGTGCCCTTGTGGAAAACACTCTCTCTCTCTCTCTCTCTCTCTCTCTCTCTCTCTCTCTCTCTCTCACACACACACACACACACACACACACACACACAGACTATCTCTGCCTATCTATCTAAAAGTCAATGTTGCACTGCAACAAAAAGAAAATTGGACCATTTATTTTCCTGCTATTTCAACCATAATACCTGACCTGTAGCTAAGGTGATGTTTACAAAAGTGCATCCCAATAGTTATTTTTCCTCCCCTGAGGAAATTCAAGGTCATCTGCCTAGGGGACAAGTGTTCAGGAAATTGATTTGACATAGCGCACCGGATACATAAAACAATATATCCACAGTAAAGGAAATACACACAGGGCAAAAATATTAAAAACAGACATTATACAACTACGTTGTAGCTCGTATACTACTGTTTTTAGATGTCTATGTCACCAAGTCCAGATCATTCCTCTTGTACATTTTGCACCTAGCGTATTGATGGACGAAGAACAACATCTTGTAAGATCTACAGTAGCCAGGTCTATTTCTCTCTCACACACACACAGACACACACACACACACGATGACAAAAAATGTGATATACAAATGGGATACAAAACTTAGCTGGACTTTGCATGGCTGTGTAATATACATATAGTCAAATGTCATTATGACTTAAATTTCTTTACAACTTTTTAAAAATCTCTCATTAACAGCACCATAAAGAATCTAAAAATGAAGTCCAATAATATAGTGAACTTCAAGATACACACTGTAAAGCTATGTGTTCAGAATCGTAACTGGGTCATTGACATTTTTTAAATAGGAGATGTCAGGGTGGTGTAACCTCATTTAATGCCATTATTGTGTAAATTAAAAGTGTTTTCTGTTTTTTTACTGGATTATCTAAAGGCATATTCATTTCTTGTAAATGAATGATCAATTATTATTTAATTAGTACAATTTGGACATTAGCTGTGGTTGAACTTTTGATGTCAGTGACCCATCTAAGTAGGCCTATAGTACTTTCCAGCTTCAAACTTAATGTGTCTCGTATTATATTGCACTTTTTGCCATTTTTACTGGACCCACATACGATACCGCATTGTCCTCTTGCTTGAACTACATTATTTTCTGTTGTCATCACCATACTAGATACTGGTAATACAACCACAGGGGTCACTTTCCCCTGTTCACCATTGAACTAAGAAAGGTGACTTCAACAAGGTGTTTAGTGTACTGTAAATGAAAATTTTGGATATACTCTTTAAAAAGATACCAACCTCAATATCATACAACATGTACAGTGGGGTCAGAAAGTATACAGTAACTGTTCTCCCACCTAAAAGGATGAGAGAGGCCTATAATTTTCATTATACCTCAACTATGAGAGCCAAAATTATATATACCACCCAGATGGTACCAGCATGCTATATTTTGGGTTCTTGGCTGAAGGAATAACATACCCATGGTGGTATTTAAGTTTGTTGTACTAAAATGCCTAAATATTGAACAATACATTACAGTATACTATTACACCTATTTAATGCAGGTTTTAGATCATACTTTACAGTAAATCCTACTTGCGATATATTCTGATAAAACTGTTTCGTGAAAAAACTTTTTGGGAGATGAAGTAATTTGGTAAACTCAGCTTCTGGGCAGATCACTGTGTATTGTCACATAAATGTTATGATAAGCAGCTAACAATGTGTTCTTTGTTTCCTCAGATCCTGATGCTCACACATCCCATCCCATGCTTTCTTTCCCTTCCCATCACAAAATTACAGGTTAAATAAAATGAAATTGAACTGAAATGAACTGAAATTGTTTGCATGGGTTTTGTATGACACTGCATCTTGTGTATTGCTATGCTATGTTGCATTGTAAATGTTGGTGTATGTTAATCCAGCACACCTTCATGTACAAGTCCAAGGTCAGTAGGTTGTAGGCCTACGGGGTTGGGGGTGCTAAAAATGTAAGTGCTGCAAACTTGCCGCAAACAATAAGCATTCTAAAGCTATACGTTTGCCAGAAGTTCACCGCAAGTAAGCATTCTAAAGCCATTATTGCCACAAGTCTGCCAGAAGACCACCATAAGTTTGCCACAAAACTAATTTGCATGTGAAAATATGACCTTGCCGCAAACTTGCAAAATTTGTGGTAAAGTTGTAATGATACATGACCTACAATATACATTTGGATGACAAATAATTTTATAGTAGTAGTTATTTGATTCTGGATTTTTCGAGTCAGATATAGGTTTTCTTACATAATGCTCAGCTGATGATATGTACTATGTAGCTAATATGGCCCACAATTACCGTGTGTGAAAGAGCATGTGTATGGCTGTGGTACTGTACAGTAAGTATGGAAAAGTACATGCATTCAGTAGTCTTGACTTACTGTATGTGCTGTCCCACATCTATTCGTATATAAATAATGCAAATATATATTCTGCAGTCCTTGCTTCTGTCTCCCCATTAAATATTGCTGTGCCACTGGTAAAGGATTAGCCATAAAGCCCAGCGGTGTGATGTGTGACTGGGCTTTAGTCACAGTCATTTTAGTGGCCAAGCATGGGGCCAGTTTAGTGCTGCGCTGGCTGTGCTGTGCAGCAGGCACTCACCTCAGGTGACCCTCCCCACTACAGGGTGTGTGTCACTCAGACACCTCGGCTCCTTTGAGCTCCGCTCTGTTTGATGAATGCTGTCATTACTGACTGTGAATATTGCACACAGTGTAGTCGGACTTATCACTCATCTTGTAATCACGGAACAGTGCGTGCGTGTCTGTTTCTGAGTATTTGTGTGTGTGTGTGTGGGTGGGGTGTGGTGTGTGTGTGTGTGACAGTCGCATTTAGTGAAACTCGTGATTGTCTTCCGCATACATCTCTACATCTAAACATAGCCACAGTCTAAAAGAACAGAGGAAAGTACATAGTGTCACTGAGAGGAGCATGCTGGTGCACCAAAGTAGCAAAGTTATATTTTCCCAACTCCAAAACACCAGATAACGGTGGCCGAGGTAGAGAGTGTCATCAACATTCACGAGATAAAGATAAATCCTTTTCCTGAAAAAACATAACTCCTGTCAGACAATGATGGATTGTACCCCACATTACGGTTGTTATCACAGCTGATTTTATGTAAACTTGCGTTTTGCCTTAATATTTTGATATTTTTTTGAGATAATATTTGAACTTATTACACCTTTCATAAGTCCAGGGAATCTACGTAAAACCCAAATGTGTAGCAGCATACCTGTAGCACCTACAGCCTTTTTGTTCTGTTTCAGAGAGAACGCCGTGTCCTGCCTTTACCCCTGCCAGAAGAATGTCTGGTTGCCACAAAAAATTCTTAACAGCCTTCTAGTTCATTTAGGCGATGTAGATAACTCACTATCAACAGTTACAATCACCTCTGTAAATATGGCAGTAAGCCACATCAGCTTGTGTGTGTGTGTGTGTGTGTGTGTGTGTGTGTGTGTGCGCGCACACCTGTGTGGGTACATGTATTGAGCATAACCTTCACACTGCCTTTTTTATTTAGAAAAGTTTGCCATGCTTAATATAAGCTTTATATTCATATGTATTCCTAAAACAATATTTTAAAATGTTTACATTAACCATACACCCTAAACTTTTTTAAGTGTTGGACATGCGTTGGACACTAATACTGACATTAATGTCACTCTCAGCCTTTTTTTCATTGTCACCATTTACCTGAAAAGTTTCTTTTGCTTAAATTACATCTGAGAGGAAATGTGGATAGCTGTGTCACAAGACAACCGACATGTTGTACAGACTCATTTAATGACACTCTTTGTAGAAACATGTGAATGGTCCATAAAGTCCATTCTTCTGCTCTCCCTCAAATCCTGATGAAGGCCAGTATAAAGAATACACTTCACTTAGTACGACATTACAGCAGAACAATCTCACCATTGTTAAAATACAGTAGCATCTGCTACACTGTCACAATTCATACCAAGGTCTGAGGCACACACGTGTCATGTTTCTGTACCTACTCAAAAGGGGCCTTTTCCAAGCCTCATATCTCTAACAATTTGGCAACATGACAGCTTTGAATGGACTATTCTGTTAGATGAGTGAAAATCTATCCAGCTTTGCCAGACAAGCCAGCATACTAATTCTGTTAGTCTGAAAGCTGGGCTTCTTCAGACCAATGCTTTTGGACAGGCTTAATTGGCTGGAAAACTAGGTGGGTGTGATAGGCTGGTCCCTGTCCATCTTGACAGAAATGCAGTGTTGAAAGGGTTTAAAGAGCTTTGCTGTTGATAATAACCTTAACTGAGTTACAAGACGTGTTTAGAATACATTATAACGCTGAATACTGATTAACAACAACAACAACAACAGGCCATAGTAGATTTATTTCCCTGTGAGATGGAAGATAACACATTTTGACACTCAGTTAGGCCACCAGTGCACATCCATCAGACCACCCCTTTTTTTTACCTGCACAAGGATTATCCATTCTGCCCACCCTTCACTTGATGCAGCTCAGAGGTGCAATATACAGACTTCAAATAGGCCTCAGTACGGATTGTTGGAGACAGCGGCACAGCATCCTCATTGTTGTGCTATGGGATGCGCTTGTGTCGCCCCTAAGGAGAGATAGGAAATCTCAGCACAAACTAATAGACATCTGGCTCTAATGAACTCCTCTGCCACATTCCCAGACCAGACCAGTGCATGAATGCTTAATGAATCTGTGGGAAACTGAGCTCTGCGGGACCTATAGTGAGAGTTTTTAGAGGAAGGGTTGGTTGGGGGAGTCTCAACTTTGGTCAAAGTTTGCAGAATGCTGCTGATCTGTGAGGGTGTGTGTTGCAGAGCTCAGTGCTACAGTGGTTGTGTGTAATTCATCAAACAGCATATACGCATGCATACACATGCATGCAGACACACAAGGGCGCACACACATACACACATGCACGCATGCAGGCAGGCACGCACGCACATGCACACATAGATACACGACCACGTGCGCACCCACACACACACACACACACACACACACACACACACACACACACACACACACACACACACACACACATGCACACACTAATAGCCTTGATGACTCCAATTTTCACTCCAGGCGCTAGATTCTCTTTTGTTCATCACTTACAGAGGAAGGCCACTACCAGCTACAGCAATACATCATTTAAAGAGGAACATGAAGCAAATAGAGAACACCATCCATTCTTTCCCCACAAGTTTCATGTATCTCCAAATGGTGCTGGGGACGTTGCTTGTCCCATTTGCCCCCCTGCATCATTGCTGACCCAACCCAGAACCACTACTGTGAGACCCTATTGGCCTGTAAGTGGGAAATTGGACTAGCCAATTTGCCAAGGGCTGTCCCTCGAGCAATTACAGGCAGACTGTGTGAGTGCAGCTGCTAGAGCATGGCCATGCCTTTCTCAAACAGATTCAGCCATTTCCGAGAACAGACACTACAGCCCCAAAACGTTTCATACCTGCACCTGATCTGTGATCAGTAACAACATTTCTCTGCACCTAAGCTGGAAGTATCCAGTTATTAAAACATTCCATTCCATTATTTTGTTTTTAATGAATATAAATGTACTTCTTTGAAAACTGAAAATCTCTTCAGTGAGACTTTTGGTCTATAACTTTTCCCCTCATGTCTCCTACCCTTAATGTTAACGCCACTTGTTGAGTAGCCAAGGGTGTTTTATAAAGGCAAAGCAAGCCAGGGATTATTTATATAGTGCATTTCATACTTCAGAAGCAGCTCAATGTGCTTTGGAGAAAAGATAAAAACCCTATCAATAACATAAATAAAATAGTATTTAAAAAAAAGAAAAGCAAAGCTGCTTAGCACAGTAAAAAATACAGGTTAAAGCAGTACAAAAATGGACAAACATTAAAAATTGTAGTACTGTCATACAGCCCGACAAAAAACATAAAAGCAAATCAACAAAAGGTATAAAGACAAATCAGTAAAATAAAGGTGCATCAGTTATTATGATTATTTATTAATATAGTATTTTATTGGGGTGATGGTAAAAGCAAACGAAACCATGATTTCCTGCCCAATTTCCAGAGGAATGGAATGTACCCACCGTCCAGCCTTCGATGTTGTCCATCATCTGGACGTCCACATTTATTTTTTACCATCAGTCAATTATATATGATATATGGCCTGCGCTGGTGCAATATGTGTGTGGTTTGTAAAATATGTATCGGGTCAGGAGACACACTGGACTTAGATGTGAAATACTTACAAAAGCTAAGACCCAGGTAGCAGGGAGGTACAGACAGGAAGAATAATAGTATTCAACATGCAGTTATTTGAAATAACATAGTTTGAGTGTACTGGCTGTTGAAGACATAGGACATAAGGTGTGAAGAAATTATGATGTTGCAGGGTACATCCAAATAGGGAAAATCTTGATCTTGAAACAATGATTTCATGTTAAGAAAAATAGTTCTAAACAATGAACTAGATCATAAAAATTATGGAGTATGATATATTATTTGGATTAAATTGAATATGTGCCAAAGAACATTATTTATTTATCAATATCAAAAGCAATTTTGAACTTGATTCCCCAAAACACAAGTACTGAACGCATAAAGATAATATCAGCAGATTTCTGGAAGGCACACTGTGAGAAATCAATCACATATCTCATTGATCTCGGGTGGGTAAACTTGGTGTTTCTAGACATCACTTGTCTGCATTTCGGGAAGATGTTGTCTTACCCCAGTAAACTGCGCCTATAAAACATAGTTTTAATAAGATCCTGCTGTGTGACCTTGTCTGTTGGAACAGCTCACACAGATACAGGCACAAAGGCAGACACAAAGACTTTTTACTGTAATTGCCAAGATGCTATTATAGCCATTTTCATATACATAAAAATGTGTGATTGTCATCTCAACAGATGAATAGGGGACTGCTTGTTTGTAAGACAGACTCTGTTTTCTTTCCTTTTGTACTCAAACCACCACCAGGTGAAAACTGTCTTCTGTAGTTTTCACTTGACCTGTGATTGCCCACTCAAAATCCCATGACGCCTCACCAGCCTCTTCACAAATGTAGTTTTGAAGATTCTAAGCATGCACAAGCACTGATTATAGATGTAGGAGATGCACACACCTGACAAACACATGACCATGACAATAAAACGTAAATTATATACACCGTCCAGAGATGTCATGACTACATTCACCACATTATGAACAGTCACAACCCATGGCAAGCTGCTTTCTGAGATGCTTTACAACACTGTCCACTGATTTTGTTCTGTTGTGCCTCTTTATGATGACTGTAATGATGATTTGAAAGCTCACTGTGTTGTCACTAACGTGCCATCCTGTTGAATCAAATGGATCATAATGAATGATATGTGCATCCATATACCATAGTCTCTCCACATTTAGGAGATGTTTCTGATGATGTGTCTTCAGTAAAAAAATATCTTTTTTTTTGTTTCAATGAGCAGTAGGTTGCAAAAGTGTCTAATTCATAAATCACCAGCAATCTCTGCAGTAGTTTATTATGTTGCCTTTAGAGGTGGATGTCCTACAATGTACAATGAACAATTATGAGACATTCTTCTGGCAGGGGTAAGGACACGGCGTTCTCTCTGAAACACTGTAACAGACTCATCCAAAAAGCTGCTACACATTTGGGTTTTACGTAGATTCCAGGTACGTTACGTAGATTGCAAGTTCATAAACTAAAACCATTGCATGTTAAAATATTACATGCACTTTTTGTGAATGTATGTGAAACTGATCTTTAAATTCAATTCACCAAGTGTAGCCATATCTATTCAATTTTCTATGTAATATAAATATTTTAGTAACACTTTCTATGAACCCAGTCTTAATAAGACCCTATAAACACATTCAGAAAGTTATAGGGTTATGATGTATTAGAATGCATTATAAAGCTATTTTGACCTCCTGACAATGACCACGATGACCTGATGACGGCACAATGCAAATGAATGTGCTAATATGGGTCTTATGAAGACTAGGTTCAGACTAGGTGTTACCAATGGTTTTTATAGTTGAAAACAATGAGACTACATTATGCATGTATAACATCCAGCCCATAGATGACGTCAGGGCCTTAATGAATTATGAAAGCGTTTAGTGGCAAAGCCAGCTCGGACTGCAGAACTAAACACACGTCCCCTGTAATGTGTTCTGCAGTGATTAACAACAGCATGGACACTTGTGCCAGTTGAATTGATTTGCTCCTTAATAGTAACGATCTGCAGTGCTCCATCACACACCCCCTCAGCCATCCATCTCCAGCCATACTGAAAATCACGACCAATACAAGTTGTAGAAGTTCCAAGAAAGCATTAAATTGGATTTCTATTTTATGTGTGTTGTTTCCAAAACCCATCAAATATGCCTCATTGTTTAATAACTGCTGACCTGCAACATAAGCAGCAAGGTTTGCGGTTGGTCAAACACTATTAAATATCATCTTGACAGAATGACTACAAAGCAAGACACAGTTGGGGAGGTTATTCCTTATCTTGATTGTGTTTCCTGTAAATGCAATCCATGGAAAATTATGTGTTTGTTTAATCACTGCTTAAATAAATGTTATCAGGACATGCTCTTTTAACTGCGTGCTAGTACCTCACTGCAACTGGGTTATGGTACAAAAGAGACATTTTTGAGTCGTTATTGCCACAACTGTGCTCACTGATCTGCAGTAAATGCTTTGTTGCTGGTCTTTAAAGCGATTCCAAGTAATAACATCCATTGACTGAAGCCACAGTTTAGACCACATTCAAGTCGTTTACTTAGCCTAGTGTTTGGTTGTGCTTGCTCCTTGCATGGCCAGTGGTTTAATTATCCAGGTAATGCAGCTCACAGCTGCAGCTGACACTTTGACAAAAAAAAGATCAACAGCATTAATTAGTTTGGCAGTGCCTTGAAGGAGAGCGCAACAGAAAAAAGGCATAAATTCATTTCTTGATAAATAATTTCACTCGAGATCCGACGCTGGACTGCTTGCCTGAGGGGTGGCTAAATGGGATCTGTCCATATTGTAAATGTTGTGGCCACAATCATCATGGCCTGTAAATGAACCCCATTAGCAAGGGCATGTTTTCAAAGCGCTAAAACTCACATCCTCTAGTGTACTATCTACAGCCTAGTAAGCTGTGCATGGCAATGTGTAACTGTCCACTGCTTGCAGCCAGGGTTGTGTAAGAGTGACGTGTCTTGATGTGTGCAAGGTCTCTTTAATAGTGAGCGAGCCGTGGGCAGACTCAGAGAGGACACTGAATCCCAGTAGTCTGCTCTTATCCTCTTTTTCTGAAACCTCTACTCTGACTAGTGCTTTCTACTCTCAGAGCTGAGAGTATTAGGAGACCTCTAACACCGCATAAGCCCAGCACCTGGAGCAGAGTCGGTTGTATCAGGTGGCATGATGCCTCTTCTCTTCATCCCTCAGAGTAGTGGGGTCTGTGAGAAAGAGCGCAGAGCAGACACACAAACTCAACAGGAGTCTCTAAAGACTGCTCTGCTGCTACCCACAAATAATCTTTATTACTCTGGATTTTATCACTCCTGACAGAGACTGCACATTATACACTGCATGTTATTGACTATAGGACTTCCTCCAATTCTACTGAAACAGTCCCCAAGAACATGTCATTCAACTGACCCCTAGTAAGTTACATAATAACAAAAGCCAGTTAAAGAATGTGTGGCTGTAGCAAGTTTATCAACACCCCTGTTTACCTATTAAACTTGGTCAGAAATGCAAACCTGCAAATGCGAAGCCCTTGAGAAACTGACTTATATGACAATATCTAGAGTGTTTCTTAACTGATTTTTTCAACTTTTGAATTTTCCCTGACACATCCTAATGATGAACCACTAATGATGGACCATTCAGTTCAAACAAACAGTATATCCTTTTGTACTACCCTATGCTATGGTAGGCTATATGATACTGTATTATACTAAATTGTACTATACAAAACTAGAAGCATAGTGTCTGATTTAAGATCCATAAATCCATATCCATAAATGATGCATCACAGTGTGAAAGTTTTTTTTTTTACTTTTAGTTTGTACTTCTGTGTTGTCATGTCCTGTCTTCCTTGTTCTTGATGTCTTGTTGTCTGTTGTCAGACTGTGGACAAAGGTTGCCAATAGGCTTGTTATGGAATGAAGTGAAGCCTAATTGAAGCTTCTTCCTGTGGGGCACCTCATTGGCTGTTTGTCCATTGCACAGCACTTAGTGATAGTGGCAAAGCAACCATAGAAATACTGAATGTCTGTCTGGGATACACAGCACTGGTGATGTTAGCAACCATAGAAATACTGAACAACTAACTGGGATAAATAACACTAGCTGGACCCCTAATGATTTAGCCATGTTTAATTTTTGTCTACGTCTTCTCCCAAACAATTTAGGCTAAGCTTTTCCCAGTTGTTTGACTACTTGGGACAATACCGTACATCAACATAAATACCATAAATAAGATGAACAAGTTTTGATTTCACATTTCAATGTTTGATATTGCACTTATATCAGGATTTTCCAAAAGCTTCCATTGCTAAAACGTTTGTATCTAAACCACACTGTTATTTTTCTCCTGTGCAACTAAATGTCACAGTACCATAATTCAGGAACAAAACAAAACCAAAAAGAAGTACTATACTGTGATTATAGAACAGCTACAGTAGCAACCGTATGTGGGGGATATTGTTAGGCACGATATGAAACATGATGTCATTTTTAGCAAAATGGGAAAAATGTTTTTCTTACATGGCCATAATAGTCCATTGCAGTTAATCAGTGGGCCACCTCTACTATGTAAAAGATGGTACGTACTTTGTAGTGACTTTTAGAGGTTGTCCACTAATGGACTGTAGGCCTAATTCATTGCGCTATGCATTGTGTAAGTGTAAGTTCAATGTATGGGCCAACTCTGGGCCAGACTAACTTTGTGGGATGGAGGGAAATGAAATGCTAATGCTAAGCAGTGTCACAATGTCATTTTTACCAAAATAGGAAAAAAAGTTTTTCTTACATGACCATAATAGTCCATTGCAGTCCATTAGTGGGCCACCTCTACTACATAAAACATGTTACATACTTTGTAGTGACTTCTAGAGGTTGGCCACTAATGGACTGTAAGTTCAATGTGTGGGGCAACTCTGGGCCAGACTAACTTTGTGGGATGGAGTTAAATGAAATGCGAATGCTAAGTGGAATTTACACCTGTTTTAACCTAGGCATGTTTTGTAACACCAAAGTGTACTCCTCTCTTGAGCTCACTCTCGTATGTCTCTGTCCCCTTCCTTCACTGGTTTTCTTGTTCCTGTCTTTGTTCAGTTTCCTGGCTGTTTTATCCTCACTTGTTTGTGTTATGTTCATTTGCACCCACTGTTGTTTATCCTCAATAACCTGTATAGGCTATCTTGTTCAGTTCTTTTTTAAATTAATGTGTGTGGTTTGCCAGTTTGTTTTGTATTGTAACCCAGTGTGTTTTCTGCTTGTCGCTAATGCATGTTTGTTATCCTGCTGGTGTGTTAACCTATTGTGTGTGTTTATTTACTTATTTTTTATATTTCTTGTTGCTTGCCTGCCTGTTTTGGAGACATACATTTCTGAAACTTTTCTGGCAGTAAATCTAGTGTGTGTCCAGCCCTCTCCCTCAGTTTGTTGTGTGTTAGTGTCCTTCCTTGGAATCCATGACCGTAGTTTGCCATGCGTCAAAGCCTTGTTACCGTTGATTGTGGGTTTAAAATATGTTTGGCACACATCCAATTGAGTTGTTGTGGCGACTGTAGAAGGACATTGGTTTCATCAGTGTGCATGGGAGCCTGAGGTTTGACCAGTGTCAGCTCTGAATGTCCAGGGTTGGGATGTCTTCATTTAATCTTTTGTTTCTTTAGCCAGCTTCATATTTCCTCCCTGTAAATGCTACAAAACCAAATTTACTACAATATTTAGAGTAAATTAAGTCAGACGAAAATAGTGATGTCAGAATGTAATATTTTGAACCACATTGCTTAAACAGGGTTATCCAAGGTCAAGTCAGTTAATAAGTTAAGACAAACAACAAAAATGTTAGAAAAACACATCTGACACTCAAAAGTATTTAAAAATACCAGCAGAAGGAATCGGGTTAGATTTCACTATGTACAATCCAATCTCGACCTCAAATAGTAGAAGTAGAGGATATGGGAAACCCAATCACCTCCCAACTCATTATGGGCATCATTCCACATCATGTATCACTTCCCATTCTCATCCATTCCCTCCTTTTTTTCATAAAATGCAAACATTTGTCTGAGACCAGTGTGTTGATGGGTACAGGTTGCTTTAAATATGATGGCCGTCCAGGTTGCTTTAAATATGATGGGGTCCATGGGAGACAGAGGAGTCAGGCTCGGCTTCATCAGAATGGAACGTGGAGAGACCTTCGAAAAAGCCACTGGGAAGTTGGCAGGACACTCTGCCTCTGCGTCTGGGAGGAACCTTGAGCACTTCCCCTGGAATTCACATGCGACTAAATATGCAGACGACAGGACTCCATTCTCTCATCAGGCTCTCCCTTACTCAGACTCTTCCTTTCTCTCTCTCTCACACACAATCTCTCTCTCTCTCTCTCGCTCTCTCTTTCTCTCTCACTACTTCCCTCCATTCCACCTCTCTCACTCTGCCTCCTTAAGTGTGTGTTTGAACCCCTGGTCTCCATCTCTGTGTGTCCGTACAATGTTCTATGTGTGCTCATTGAATGTTGTGGTTTATGTGTGTACACAAGATTGAATATTGGCATATTATTTTCTCCTTCTCCTTCTCTATACCCCTATCTTTTACTTCCTTGTCCTGAGGCTCCCCTTTCTCTCTCTCTCTCCCTTCCCTCTCTTCCCTCTCTTCCTTCCCTGTCCCCTTCCCTGCCCCGCTCCCCCCCAGCCCTAAATGTTCTCTGCGGACTAACCATCACATTACTCAAGGTCAGACCAAACACCCACATGAGAGCTCAGAACTGGCATCGTTCAACTTCCCCGCAGGCTCTTCACCGCTCTGGAGGTGGGGTGGGACTGATTCCAAGCTGTCAGTGAGATCATGGAGGATACAGTCCGGCCAAGAGTCACATTTTTATCGCAATGGCGACTTTTAGATCAAATGATAAAAGCATCTTTGTCAATATAGACAATTAAATCACCTCAGTGTTGAGCCATTTATTTGATAAGTGCTCTCTATCCTTGAATGTGTGACCACTTTTGATAGAAGTCAGTCAGGAAAAATGGTCATAAAATTTATTTTATGACAGTAAATTCTCACACAAAGCATCCCTCTCCTTAAGCCATGTGTCATCTTGACGGTAAAGTGCGTTAATTTTACAATTACTGACACGGCAGGGTTGGCATATTACAGCATTTTAAACAGACTTTTTAGGCAATGATGGTATTCCATCTACATTAGCGAGTTAGTCATTTCCTCATTGTGGTCAATTACATTCAAAGCTCAAATGACACAAGTATATCTGCCGGTGAACGGAAATAACAAGCAAAAGCGATCATCTCTGCTCCGGTGTAATGTTTCAACATTTATCATTTATAAATGAAACAAGGTGCCAGATTTCACTCTTACAGTAACTTTTTACGACATGATTGCTCATGTTATCCTCTGGCATCAATTCTGATCCAGTATCATTAGCTCTGTTCCGTGATCATGAAAACAGATTGAAGCAGATCAGGCATTGGTGATGCTAATCCCTGGCACAGCAAGCTAGCGTTCTTCTCACACTCCGTCATCACCTACCCCTTAGTGAGAGCGTAAGAACCTTTAAATCATCTGCACTCACTGATAAACATCCTTGAGAGAGCACACTGTGAAAAGGGGAGCACTAGGGCAGTAATGATAGCTGAGGCAGCTATGTTTTAGGATGTCCTATCATCTCATGAAGATTCAGTCTTAGATGGGAATACGGGTGCGTTTGACCCTGGAGCCATAGGTGCCACTGATATGAATGTGGGATAGAGATTTATTCAAAAAGCTGTTTCCTCCTAAATCCAGAGATAAGGGTCCTCATTAAGAGGAGGAGAGAGTTGTGTCTTGAGCTCCAAGCTTCTCTAGGCGCTCATTAAAAAGGTGTGTGTGTGTGTGAGAGAGAGAGAGAGGAAGGAGAGAGTATGGGTGTTGGTGTGTGTCTGTGCTTTTATGTGGGTCTCTGATGTGTCTGTGATTTCTCAGTATATGTGGTGTTTGTATAATTGGCTTTCTTTCTGAAGTACCTGGAAGGAAAATAATTGCCTTTTAGTACATATTCTCATATCCAGGGGTGCCACAAAGAATATTATACCCCTACCTCCACCACCCCAACCCCCAGAACAACAAACAGCAATGTTGGTCTTTATGTTCTGTAAGAGCCTTGTTCATGTGTCTATGTAGGGTCCTTGGAGTCACCCCACCCACAAACCCCACCCCACATCCAAGGGGTCCAAGGGGTCCCCCCAACCACAAACCCCACCCCACATCCAAGGGGTCCAAGGGGTCCCCCCAACCACAAACCCCACCCCACATCCAAGGGGTCCAAGGGGTACAAGGGGTCCCCCCAACCACAAACCCCACCCGTCATCCAAGGGGCAGTGTTGCCAGATTGGGCGGGTTCCCGCCCAATTGGGCTTGTTTTGACTTTGTCAGGCGGGTGAAAAACGCCTTGGGCGGGCAAATAAAACGTGGGCTACTAATTGGCCAAAGTATTGTTGGGCGGTTTTTTACTGAAGTGGGCGGGTTTCTGAACACGATTGGGCGGTATTCACTCAATTCAATCTGGCAACACTGCCAAGGGGTCCCTGCTCAGGCCTGATGTCTGTGCTCACTGTGGTTCTGTCCACCCCCAATAATGTCCTCAGGGCCGTTTGGTTGCCCATGACTAATAGCCTATTTTAATAACCATTAATGTTTCATAATGAATAAATCAGACCAATGCTCACAATAAAGGAATCATGGACTGGTTTGAACAGGATGCAGCGCTGGACCAGAGAGCCCATATTAGCACAGCATGTTTGCAGGTTCATGTCTCTGTCTTAAAGGTCGATAATCCAGACACTAGAGAAAATCTGGTTACAAATTCGCCTCTGTCACGGCAGGCCTGTCGAAGCCGGCATCATTGTTCTGGTCTTCACGTGTAAGCTTAGGCGCTGGAGAGAGAGAGAGAGAGAGAGACTGCGGGTTATTGGGGTCAAATGGGTTGTTTTTTCCAACTGCTAATTAGAAAACAAGAACAGGAACACAGAGTCTCGCAGTACACTGTGATCCAATTCAAGGTGATTTTCCACAGCCTTAAGAAACATCTATAGCATTCTTGCTGACTGCAACAGTACACTGTAGCCTTACTTGTGTTGAGTGTTGAGTGTTGTTTGGGGTTGCGGCTACAACTCCTCCGTTAGTGTGTAAGCTGTGAGCCAACCAGATAAGGCCCAAGTGACCCAGGTCCCAGCAATGTCAAGGCGGTGTGGGTAGAATTAGGCTCATGTCCACATCTCCCTGAAGCATGGGGCTGTATGGGTCTGAATGTTGTGATAAAGCAGAAGTGGTGAGAATGCACACCCTGCTCCATACTGCTGACGTCGTTGCTCTCTCTGTCTCTGGGTGGTTTAACTAGGTAGCTAACCCTAAAAGCACAGCAGCAGATAAGCAGAGCCAATGAAGCTGCACTTGAGTGACTGTTTCTCTTCGGCACACAAATCAAACCGCTTAGCGGATCTGGGTGTTGGTGTTAGCCACGGCGTTTTATCGACAGGCTAAGCTGTCGATTCTGCTCCATTTCCCTTCCTGCTCATTAGTAACAGCATCCAATTAAATTGCACTTACGGTAGACAGTGTCCATGGGCTCTCAATCACAGAGGAAAGTGAGACGAGTGGGGCGTTTAATCCAGGAGGTTCAATCTCAAGTGGGATTAACACAGCCAAGGAAATACAGGGTCTGCAGAAAAGTGATCCTCAACAAGACGAAGGCATATATCAAATCGCCCACCAATCTCCTCTCCCCCACCCCACTAATTTTTATTGGGATGCAGTTAGAATAAATCAAATGGCAGCAGTTTACATCCGTTGTGTGAAAGGAGTTCACAGGAGGAGAATGACCAGAGGTCAAGACTCTTGGGAAGTGATTGTCTTTTTCATGTTGCTTTGTGTGGCATAACCCAGGACAAGGACAAGATCTATTTGTCAATATGTTTTTGTTGCCTCAAAGGTCAGGGAGAGGAGGCTGCAAGAGGCTTTAGGCTGTATGATTATCTTTGATTAAATTTGAGGCGACCACAGAAAGAGAGGGGACCATTCAACTAAGCCACTCTCTCCTCATGATGACTTTCAGAGATGGCTGCAAGTGTTATAGTGGATTGAGATGGGACAAATCCCTATCACTGGGCAGATCTAACAAAAAATTTATAAGCAGACAAGTGTTGAGTTGTAATGCTGCCAAACAACTTAGAGAGACACAACACAGATACCCAGAAGTCTTCTGTTCGAAATCCTCTGCAGACTGATCTAATCATATATTTGATATTTTTAGTGCTCTTCTCGGAAACTTTCAGCATTGTTACAGTAAACATTACTTGCAACAGAGCTTCACCAGAATGGATAGACCATTATCCATCGTTATTTCAGACTTTATTTTTAGATAAAAGGTTGCTGTGTCATTTGAATTTGCTTGAATTTATATTCACAATCAATCCCTATATGACAATATTAATGAATTGCACTTCACATGTAAATCTAAGGTACTAATCCTCACCTTAAATGCATATTTCTAAAATGTAACAAGTATAATATACTGATCAAATACTATTTGCATATTATTCAAGTCCACGTCAGTTAATTTTTTGTTGGAAAAAAGATTATATATATGCTAACATGACCAATATATCAGTATTTTAATACCACTGACTTTCTGTATTTAGCCAGTGTGAATCAGAGAGGATTGAAGTGGTTAGTAATCAAGTATCTTTGGTGTGAATGAAAGGGAACCTACTTCAAATATGTTGGAGAGATTGATAACAAGAACGTAAGTGTTGATTGTTTTCCAACTCTGAGTCTGAGTCTATCAGTATCTCAACTCACCTAAAAACAGAACAAACATAAAAAAGTTTTAACTTACCAAATGCTGGTAAAACATCTAATTAAGTAGTGCGTGTTATGATGAAATCTTCTTTTACAACCATCGGGATGTGTGTAAACACGATTGCCGCAATCAATACTTCATTACACATATCCGGAAAACAGGTCATTATGTTTATTTCTTACCAATAGTGATTTAAAATGTCAGTTTAACACCAGACATTGAGGCAATTAGCCAGCTTGTCATAAAAAGGCACAATGTTTTTAATACACATCATAAAACAAAATGTAACATATTAAAACAGGTACATAAAATTCAAGTATACCAATAAAAACCTTACTTTTGAGATGCTAACCATGAGAAAAGACTCCATGTTGTACAGTTGTTTTTTCCAATTTATTACAGATGGCCTAAGACAGGAGCCAGTGGTATGTTTGCTGTGTCTGCTGCAGGAGTGATGAGGACCTGCCTCTTTTACTGACCAGCACACAGTGCTGTTACTATGACAATCCCCTAGTGCTCTGTGTGTCTGGGCATCCAGTTGTTTTCTCAGTGCAACAGACTGAAAATGTTTACTTTTTGACTAATGCAATTAAATGTGGCCACTTACTGGCCCGCCACAGGGATATGTCTAGTCCCCTGTTCCCATTTATCATTCGGGGGTTTACTCAGTGCTGCAATGGCTGACTGGCCCCCATATTAATTACCTTTAGCTGTCTTCTAAAAGTGTGTGTGTGTGTGTGTGTGTGTGTGTGCGTGTGTGTGTGTGTGTGTGTGTGTGTGTGTGTGTGTGTGTGTGTTGCAGGTGTCAAAACAAAACGAAAAATGTTGCCTTTTGTTACTAAGCGGGATCCACTAAAAGAAAGGTAGACATTTCAGGGAAATGGCGGTTTATATTATTCTGTTAGCACAAAGGTCTCCAAGCTTAGGGTAAATCACCCTCACACCTCCACACACGCTGCCTAAATCACTACTCTTTTTGGCACACCATGTGGGCTCTACAGCACTGACCTCCAAAGTGTGCTGAAAGCAAAAACAGTCCACCGCTGCTTTGATTCAGCATTCACCGTAGCTATGATAACTATTTTATCTGTACCTATAACAACACTATTTGCTGAGGCACCTCAAAATATATTACAGTTTTACTTCTCCATTTTGCTATGCAACATAATTAAATTTTAAGACTTTGAATAAAATGGCAACTCTGGGTATCTGAGGTCAAGCACCATTGACCAGTACTTTATGAAATGGCAAAATAGCAAATAGCATTTTGAGTGGTATTGACCTACCACTTTGATTTACATAAAAACTAATTTCACATAGAAAGACTGTCTGCTACTGCTACCATGCCATCAGCTTAACAGTATCAGCCCAATTTCAAACAACATCAGTATTTGTAGAGATAAGCTTTCGATACTAAACATTTAAATGGTTAGTTGTATATCTCATGTAATTACACCCTCTTCCAGGAGTGTGATCTCATGAGTGGCTGAAGATAAATAAAATAAAAATAAATGGTGACAGCGTTATCTGTTGTCAGCACCTGGATCCATGGCCTCCCAGACAAGTGCTGCTCTCATGGATGAACCTTAGCATGGCAACATTACTGCCAAGACTCAGACTGACAAATACCCATCTGAACCTGGATTCCATCTGGATGTTTTGGCTTTGTCCATAAAGCATATTCTAAAGCCCTTTAGTACACTGTAAGCTTTAATAGATATAATAAATTCCCAGAGATTGTTTAGAGATATTTACAAAACATGTCAAATGCCAGGAAACTTGGGTGCTGTAACCTAACACAAAGAAACATGTTGCTGTCATGCAGACAGAATTAAGATTGAGGACACCTGTCAAGAATTATTGGTATTTTTAGAGGTCATCGCCAGGTCAGCTTCATGTCTCAGATGAGAATACTGGAATATTTGAATCAAGAATATTTGATTCGGTTATCCTTTGTGACTGCACTTTGCTCTATAAACCAAATAGGCTAATGTCGTGGTTGGCATTGTAATAAAAGCATATTATACTGAAGTGGTTGGTGGTAGTGAAGACTGGTTAATTGTTCTGGCTGTAAATTAGATATAACATGAAGCGCCTAATTGGGGGCACACCGATAAACTGCTCCCAAAATGCCAGCCTGCATCCTCATTGTCTGCTATTGGCCATCCTAGATTCATGGACACGCCGGTAATTATTCTGATTAAACTACAAAAATATCCACAAATAAATTCATGGTGCTTCTGAATCGCAGTGAGACATTCAGCTGAAGCTGAAATAGAAGAACCTTTGGTCTGAGTGAACAGGAATGGAAACAATCTCATTTTGGATCAAAACAGGTTGAGTTCACAAACCAAAGCAGCACAGGGAGTATAGTCTGCGGTTCATTTTCCAGCCAGGAAAATGACTTCAGAAAATTCCCCTCTTCATTTAAAGGCTGTTTAGTGCTTACTTATTTACGGCAAGTTATGAATATTACCCACAGTTAAAAATCCAATTTCCAAAAGCCCGTATTTCAAGTGCTTTCTATTAAGGTCACTGGAAAACAAGCTTGCCAAAACACATTTGCGTTAGATTATTACTAATGTGTTGATGAGTGACATTAAAATGTTTACTCCTTTGCAGTACAAATGAGGTGATGCTTACCCTAAGGTGGCCCAACAGTGGGAAGAAACTGTTTTCTTTAGGCCATCGCTGACTCATTTGACATAGATCACATACCATTTCATTTCATTCACTTTTTTATTATCTGACACAGATCACAGGACATAGATGGTACGACACAGAGATTAACAGCTCAATGAGAATGCACACGGTGGCTGTGTTACAGTGATGTGCATTGTCAGCAGAGGTCCCCCCCCAGTATTTCTCTTTAAGTAAGAGAATGTGACACAAAATCAATAACCATCTGGTTAACCAAATTAAAGGCATAACAGAATAATCTGTCATTACATTAAACCATACACCTGCTTTGGTGAACAAAACAACGCAGACACAAAGACCAAAAACAAAACTGCTTTGGTAGGCATGGATATTTACAAAGATGCGAAGATGTATTCACACATATTTCACATTTTAAGCAGCATAATAATTTAAGCAACAGTTTTACATTTAAAAGTTTAACATTAAAAATAAAATACATCTTGTGGTAAGGTTTTTTTTTTTCTTTTTTGCCAAAGTAGCGAGTTTTACATTCAAAAAGCATCACCCTGAAGTATCTGATGAACTTGACTTCTCCACGATAGTCATCTAACAAGGACATTTACAAGATAAATCAAAAATGTATGCCACTCTATGCTGGTTGAGTCACATGCAAGCGCTATCAGTCCTTGTCGCATGCACACCTAAACCATGCTTCACCGCACATGATTCCAGATCCTCTGTGTCCCTCCTGTCAGCAGACCCCACACTCAGCCCTTGACAGACAAGCATCCGAAGCATTCAAGGCAACACAATCTAAATGGACATCAGAAAAGAGCACTGGCATGTAGCATGTGAGAAGACGGAGGCCAACTGATCAGTATTTGCCCATTTCTTAATCATGGGCAAGTAAATGTCAAGTAAATGTCAATGGACTCTCAGTTCAATATGTGCATGTAGAGTTTCTACACACTGTCATACAATATTATAATAAATATAATAAATTATAATTATATTTTACTAAATTATAATACAATCATGTCAAGGTATTTCACAGCTATATGTTGTGCCTTTCAAATAAAGATGCAATTCATATAACGACAATTTTAAAACAGAACATATAACCTTTTGTAAATGAAAAGAAAACAAGTACTTATGTAACACATAAAAATAAAAACTTGAAAAACTGGTCTCTGCTAAGATAAGGAAAATGGCACTATCTTCAGCCTTCTGTTTTGCCAGTGAGTGGCATCCTGATCTGATGACGGGGAAACCTGCTGCACAGCTCTTCAGGAGAGGCCTGACACTAGTCTGGGAAACACACACACACACACACACACACACACACACACACACACACACACACACACACACACACACACACACACATACACATACACATAGGCGCACACACACAGCCACACGGCAGTACACGCATGCACGCACACACACACACAAGCTCACGCACGCACGCACGCGCGCACGCACACGCACGCACGCACACACACACACAAACACACACAAACACACACACACACACACACACACACACACACACACACACACACACACACACACACACACACACACACACACAGCATACTCTCTCTGCAAGAGTGCTCTGGCAATGATCTGGTTGTAGGCCACCTGCTGCACCCCAGTCTGGTGCTCCAGACTCCTGCCATTAGCTACCAGCAGACTAGCCCAACTCTGTCATGCAATTAGGGATGCACGCTAAGGCTGGCAGAAAAACACCCATGCACGCATATACTATATACACACACACCCCGTACACTCTCTTTCTCATTAACACATACAGACACACGCACTGTCTCTTTGTGTCTCGTACACACACCCTGCACACTAACACACTCTCTCTTTCTCGCTCTCTCTCTCACACACACATACACACACACACAGACACACACACACACACACAGGCAGGCACCGCATGAGCACGCACTCACACACACACAGCAATAAGTCTGGTGATAGACTAAGCTTTCTGGCTCACTGGGATCCCAGTGCCATTCCCCATCAGCTCAAACATAAGTCAATACGTGCCAAACACACTATCTGGCGTCTCAATAGCAGAGAAATCTTTACCAGATATTCCATGTGCAATATTAGAAGACTTATTCTTCATCTCTTCCTTTTTTTAACAACCCAACATGTGCTCCTCTGCTATAATAACCTCAGCCAAATGAGGCCCAAGAGGACCATAAAGCAGCTGCCAATGTTTTCTATTATATCTTCATTTCAATCATAAATGCCAACCCAGCAATATGCAAATCTGACCCAGTACCATTACAGCCATTCACAAATTATATTATATAATAGTCAGCTCAAGGTCTTGTGGTAGGAGAGCGACTACCAGTAAAAAGTTATGCCGAAAGTTTGAGAATACAACCTTGAGATTATGTTAATAGCTTCGTTGTTGCAGAAATGTTCCTTCATAAAGTCAATGGGATGACTAACTAAAGAGACTGTGCGTCAACTGTATAAACAGGTAATGATGCCAATGCGTACAACACTCAACAGTCCTGCCATTTGAGATTTGCTAATAAAATGCCACAGGGGATTGGTAAGACTTCAGTGAGCCTCACATGTTCCTCCCAAACAGACAAAGGAACTGGTCACACTGATTCACTGAGGAAACGAAACAGAGTTAAGGCAGCACTATCCTCAATCAATTTAAACACAATTATACATTCAAGTGAATTAAAAAAAGATTTTCTCTGACTGAATAACCTGACATGGAGTACACTTTCAGAAATAAAAGGACAGGGGTACAAATCTGTATCTTAAAGTACAATCAGCATGATTGTATCCCCAAAAGCTAATATTTGAGCCTTAATGTACTGGTATGTACCTATTCAGCTCTGGAAAAGGTACAAACTAGTTGTAAAATAGTGGTTAAAAGGTACAATTATGTGCCTTTGAGGGTGCTGCCGGTGTGACAACTCTTTGTGCCCCTAAAAGTACAATTCTTTACTTTTTTTCTGAGAGTGTAGGTGGATGAAAGAAGCTGAGATCATTCAGTTCAAAGATGACAAGAGACCTCATGGTGCTTGCAGAGAACAGACTCAACACCCCCCTGGCACAGTGACAGGGTCACTACAACACACTGCAACTGACTGGTGATCTAGTCCAGTGTGTGTCCAGTGTGTGGGTCTGTGCCAGATCTGTGGTCAGGCCAAACCAAAATCAGTGTTGGCAGTCTTGAAAAGGCAGTACATGTCTAGCATACATATGCAAGCCACTGATATTTGTTAGTTAGTGTTATTTAGCCATATAATCAGATCAATAGCAAGGGTAAACATGGTAGGCCTAACGTCCTCTTGTCTTCTCAGGTTGATTTTACTCTGTGCTAAGGGTGGCTTAAAGTTAGGTATGTCTAACCAAGCTGTAGAACAGAACTGCAAAAATGCCCTCTTTTTAGTGCTGTAGAGAAAGTACTTATAAGTACATTCTTTTCTGTAAGTACAGTAAGTAAGTACAGTTTTGGAGAGCTTACACTTTACTGGAGTATTGTCCTTTTTATGTTATTTCCATGTCTAGATTTCAGAGAAATGTTGTATACGGTATGTATGAACATAATAGATAACATAGCAAACCTTTCAAATACCACACTGCTAAACATTAAACCAGTGGTTTCAAACCATTCGTCTGGCAGCTCATGAAAAATAGTTCTTTTGGAAAACTTCTCTTAACCTCTTAGTTTTGTTTTTGGCATTAGCCCACAGCTTTGTCTGGTGTCAATGTACACAAAACCAACATAATTCTTAAAACTTATTCAACTTCTAGCATCTCAAAACCATTATAACACAGCTTATGCACTGATGCTTTAGTTTATAAGGTTATACTATATAATGTCATATATGAGCCAGAGGGACAGATCCTGTAGTTTACTTAAACAGTTAAACTGCATTTTGCTTTTAATACTCACATTCCTTATAATGGAGTGTCTTTGATTGATTAATACTTTTACTCAATAGAAGGAACATTTTTACCTAGTCATGCTGTCTGTGGCTAATGTAATATTATATTGTAAATGGCAGTGAGTGACAATGACTCACATAACAAATATCCCTTGGCCAAGAAGGAAACCCAGTGGGAACTTAACGAGAGTTGCTCAACTAATTGAGAATAGTCGTCTACATTGGCTTCTCTTAACTTGTGTTCTCACTTGTCAAATATTAGGGGAAAAAAACACAACACAAATCAACCTAAACAAATCAAACATAAATATAAACTTTATATAGAGGGTGTTCCATGACAGCCTCTATACAAATATCCCTTAGTAAAGCAAGCCTGCTAGTGAGAGGATAATTAGCATTATCATACAATATGTTGGCATCAAGACACCTTTGAGTGAGGCAGGTTGGGACACTGTAATATGGCACTGTGTACTTATGTTGTCAAGTGGGCTTTGCACTAGTGTAAGCAGTGCAGTTACTGGTGTCAACAATATAGCGCTGTAGCACTGTATCCTCAGAGGCCCCTTGGTCAGGAATGAGCAGGCCCGACTAACAGGTGGCTCTGACTCACGTCCATCTCTGATCTGGGTTGAACATGGCCCAGGTGTGGCCCAGATGAGTTCCAGACACTGTGAGGGGTGATATGGTCAGCCGCTGAGAGAGGGGTCATATGAGAACAGCAGAGAGGAGTGGTGTGGTGTGTGTATGTGTGTTCTGGTGTGGTAAGAGTGTGTGTGTGTGTGTGTGTGTGTGTGTGTGTGTGTGTGTGTGTGTGTGTGTATCACACTGCACCACTCTCAGTGTCTTATCACATTGTACCACTCTGCCAGAAAGCACTGCCTCTGTTTTGTTGGTGCTGAGCACCTTCGTAATCCTTTTACAGTTCTATGCCCAGTCAGAGGAAAAGTAACGTCAGCAGGGCCCATAGAAACGAATGATGACTGGGCACAGATTAACAAGCACAGACCAGACTTTGTTGAGCTGGAGCAGTAGGCAGCCATATGTATGGATGCTTGGCTCCAATGCATTGCCAGCTGAATGGCATTGTGACTGGCTGATGGCCTGAAGCCTCTTCTGAACATTGCACCTTGAAGTTCGTAAGTGCTGTGAGAGTCTATTCACGTTTGGCATCGACATTTCTCTTGCTTTGCAAGGAAGGTTTTTAATGGAGCAACCATGTATGAAATCCCTTTGAATGTACTGACCGTGACAATTCGACTTCAAGGGATGTACGAATGTAGGGTTCACATGCTGGTATGGTCATGTCACATGCGGCCGTCAGCCCCTCAAACCTGGGGCATATGACAGTTGGCATGGTATATACACTCAGGTCAACACTCAAATCTCACCCCAGAGTACAGACTATACCAAATGACTGGCTCTCAGCATCTGTGGATGTTAAAAGTCGCCCTTACTGCAGTGCTGGCATAGGAATTGGCACAGTTCTGAATGCACCAGGAGAATTTGATAAGCATGTCCCTGTTAGGTGAATCTTTGAGGTCGGTTCACTCTCTCTGTACCGCGTTGGTATCCACAGCCTGTTTGTTGAGTGCATCCAGTGCTGTTGGGGTCTCCTTAGGTCCCTCAATAGAGCAATTAGACACTGCATTCGCAACCTGGAAAAATTTCCGCAGTAAGATTTCTCTCAGCAACAAATAAACCCAGGGGTCCAGGATTTGATTGAGAGAGGCCAGCCGTATGGCAGTGAGGAAGAAGTTGCAGTCCATCTGTACGTCTCGACTGGGAGGAAAGCTAAGGCTTTCTGGTTTGCAGTAATGTGAAGACGTGTGGGTATAAATCATCTTCATCATCAATACCTGTGGAAGTAATTCATACGCACAAAATGTTCAAGGGTCATACATTTATAAAATGCCTTTGTTCTTCTGAGCCAAAGATCAGCCATTCACTGGATTTGTCTAATTATTTACCTGGTGATCTTGTGGCCTACAATGTCTCCATACAGCCTTTAATGGATTTGTTTCAAGATTACTCTTGCATAGGTTAGGGATTAACACGTTTGTCCATTCAGGACAACCAGCTTTCAAGCTTTAATAATAAGTATACGTCTGAAGGACATCATGTTTCGTGAACTTCATCAATAAAACAATAAAAAGCTGAACATGTATACAAACAAGGCCTTTATACAACAGTTTACTTACTGACAGGATTCAGGCGAACACTAAATCAGTTCAAGTTAACTTGTTGTATTTGAGTTATCATTCTAAGACAGACATGCCTGAAATGTGTTAGGACATTACATTTTTGTTACTGCAAATATAAAATCAATGTTCACAGGAGACCTGGGTGGAGTAGTACATCAGTAGAGCCGCCGATAAGCATATCACCAACAAATTATATTTATTACATGCTGCATTACACTACACTTGGCTTTCATCAGATCCACTTACAAGCAAGTAGCAGCGCATTCAGGGTGCAGCCTTAAAGAAAATCTAAGAGAAAAGACTAAGCCCAAGCTGTACTGAAATGAGGCAAATGTGAGGAATAGAGGTAAGAGGTTAATGTCATAACCTTGAGACCCTGCATGAGACCCTGCATACACATCCAGTGGTTTCTTACTTAAGTGAGGATCAACAGTGTTGGAAAAACAAACACAATAAACTCAAACACTAGGAGGTTTGGAGCCTTCTTTGTAAATGCTGAAGTTTTGCAGCTGCCTGCCCATATGGAAATACACAATTTCTCATCAAGTGTCCTGTCCTACCCCTCCTCTACCCTGGAAGTCCTTTCACTAAGATTGGGCTATTTGTAAGTTTTTAATGACAACCTATAGCTGGATTTGCAACTGAACTGAACAAGTTTTTGTCTGAATATGGACACAGATCACCGGATCACCAAAAATGGTAGACACCCTTAGATCTAAAAACCTCTGCCCTTTGTGTATGTGTATGCTGTTGCCATAAAACACAACTTCAAATCAATCATGTATAGGCCTTATTTACAATATATAAACTACAATTTTATATTTAATATATGTTGTTAATAAACCTCTGCAATATATTGCTTAAAGATACACAAACAATGCATCATCAAAATCTAATTTATGCCATAATCCCCCACCCCCACTACTGTGGTCTGTATATTCTGGCGGGCTAATGTATTAGACATGCTGACATCAACAAGATTATTCATTGCATAGGATGAAGGCAAGCTGTAAACTATCCAGAGACAACAATTGGAAACTGAATATTAATCATCATAGTTTTTACTGGCGATATAACCTAATGCAGATTTTGTTCCGTGGCATGACTGCTACCTGCTGTTCCTCTTGTCTATTTAAAAATACCTTAAGGAATGTTAAGAGGCAGAGGCATATAGGGGTATTAACTTTGAGTGTCCTATACACATGCTTGCGTAACCGACCTACGAATGAGCTGCTGTTTGACTTTTGTTTGGCCTTTCAACCATTGATTGCCTTAGCAACAGTTATACTTGTCACTTTATGAATTGTATGAGCTACTAACAATCTGTGTTTAATGTCCTTAGTCGTAGCCTGGACAGTTTCAACAGACGCGCTGATAGGGTAAAAAATACTTCCAGGGCTAGAGTAACGAGAGAATTTTAGACTTGAGCTCTGCGTATCGCATGTGGACGATTGCACTTTAAAAGCACGTCCATCAAAACATAGCCTACTTACCAGTAGTGGAGACCAGCATACCAGGAGCACACACATGATACCCAGCAGCTGAATGACAGTCTCCGTGGTTAGGCGTTCCCACTGCTTGGACGACTGGGACGAGCTGGATTTCATCTTGCAGCGGATCACAAGCGCTCGTATTGTCACCACGTTGCAAAAGAAAGTTACAAGAAGCGAAAATATACCTAGACCAGCAAATGTGGACGCGAAAAATGCATTTCCAGAGAAGTATGTATCCCCTGTATTGATGAAGCACCATGTCCCTGGCCACTGTAGTGTGTATTGCCCTACACCTGCAATGGGAAGCAGGGCGAATAATAAGACAAGGCACCAAATAACAGCCAGTGCCTGTTTAGTCACACTGGTTTTCATGTGGTTGGAATACCAGTGAGGAGCAGTGATAGCCAGAGCCCTTTCGATTGCCATTGCACTGGCAAGAAAGAGTGAACATAGTCCAAAAGTTGTCATGCACACCCCGAAGAAGGCGCACAAACTTCCCGACGTGTCGACGCGCTCCCACTTCAAGTCAGCCTGGTAAACTGAAATCACAATAGGGCTCGTCAACAGCTGCCCAAAGAGATCCGTCAGCGCAAGTGAGCCAATGCACAGCAAAAATGACCTTTTTCGTTTATTTTCCTTTTTTCTGTAGGAACTGTAAACTAACATCAGGGCGAGAGAATTCCCAACCATTCCCGTTACCATCATGGTAATGGGATAAGCAACAGAGACGGAGCCACAGCTGGCATTTTTGGTAAGGTTGCTTTCGCGCAACGATTTGGATATATTGGAGTCCAGCATCATCCCTATTGAGTAATTAATCAAGGCATGAACAGGCTTACAATTGTGATAGGTCATCCTTTACAAACTCGCATCCCACTGACATGGTTACTGTCACAGCATCTTGGGGGACTAGGCTGAGCCACCGCAAAGTTTCTCTTTGGACGCGCAGCAGTCTTTATAGTCAGTACAGGGAGGCGTGGCCACTTACAAATTATATCCCAGCGAATCCTGCTGTATGGCTGAATTCATGAGCCGTTTACAGGTGCCAGTCTCTACACCAATAAAGTATATAGTTTACTGCCAGGTTTAAACGCAAAAGAAAAAAAACATTTACAAGTGGTAGGATGCTTCATGAAAATGTATGTTGAAATATCTAGGTTTAAGTCAAAGTTTGATTTTACCGTAGGCCTACTTATATTTATTTATGCTGAGCAAACGCGTGCATACACCACCACTGGCTACAGCAACCAGTGCGCCACTTAAAAAAAAAACATTAAGATGCTTTTCTTGTTCCAAACAAAAACAAAAACTAACCGGTCATCAAAAACATCTCTTCCTTGCTGTCAAATTTGCTTAAATGCCTGCTTTTAACACCGCTTGCATTCTGTAATTTTTAATTCTCCGCAGGTCAGGCGCTTGAAAAAGTATTTTTCAATAAACCATCCTATGTATTATATGAAAATGACAAGACAGTTTTTTTCTGCAATTTGCACGACCAAACATCTTGGATGAAATCATATTCATAAAACAAATTAGGGATAAATAAATAACATTAACATACAAACTGTGTGATGAAAGATTTTATTCACATTACAACGCTGTTTTTCAAAAATCAAACATAACATCTCTCATATTCTTAATCCCCTATCACTCACAAAAAAAAAGACGTTCAGACATGACAAACTTGTTGTATACATTAAGCACTGTCGAACCAGAATGAAGACTGTAACTCTCCATGGAGACTTAATACTTGTTACAAAAACAAATGTAATAGTCTAGTGATCCGACCTAGTTAACTTATGTGTGGTTGGCATACCCAGCACACAACTGATTTCTTTATAATCTCAAGACTGGTTGGAGGATTTAGTCCACAAAATAACATGACATGGAGAAAAGAATAACTTCACAGCAGGAAATTTCATTTCACCCAAGGGGGTATTGAAGGACACAAAATAAAACAAAAAATACTTACCTTAAACCTCAAACATACACATGGAGAGTAAAACTACAGCCTCTTGGTAGGCAGCATTACGTTTAAATATATGGGGTTGACAGTTTTGCTGACTTGGGCCGGCATGAATACACTGATCTAATTTCACATACGGCCCTTCCAAATTACACACAAACCCAGTTCCTGTCGTCAGAAACTAAGGTCTAAAAATACACATCCCATCAAGAACCTCATCTCGGTTGTTTGCCATACAGGATGGTGAGGTGACTTATGAGGATATTACTGCTAAAGATGTAATGGTGGTTGTTATCATTTTAGGTTCTGACTCAGCTGCATTTACATAGATGTTATGGGGTTTCTAGGCTTAATTTCTTAAATGTTTCTTTGTTGATGGAAATGCTATTACTTATTAATGGGCAGGTGGTGTAATCATGGAACAGGTTGAATGCAATTTGCTTTTGCTTTTTTTTTTTTTTTTCCTTTTTCCTTTCTTTTGACCGAGGAGAGTTCTGCTGTAATGCTTGTGACAGCGTCTGTGTTTTTTTTTTTTTTCTTTCTCGTCATCATTCAACATGCATGTATGAGATTCCTATGATAATGTTTGCTTTCCAAATCATTTCTTTTTTGAACTTGAACCAGAATGGGAGGATCCGGAAGACTGGCCACGATGCCTAGAGAAGAGACAAAAGAGAAAAACAAATCGAAACAAAAAAGAAAAAAAGAAAGAAGAAAGGAAGAAAAAAAGAAAACAAAGAAGACAAAAAACAGAGCATAGATGGGGTGAGTAGGCTTGGACATGTGAATTCTCCCTGTAACATATAACTAAGAACTGTACATGCAGACCATGCCACCAGGACAGGACAAATGTGAATGGAAACCTAAGCAGTACACCATCAGCGTATTCCACAGAAACCCAAACCTTTCAGACGACTGCGATCTAGAGCGCCTTTTTTTCCTGTTGCCGGAGGAGGACCTGGAGCGGCTCCTTTTCTGTCCTCTTTCTGGAGAGGAGGAGGCGGATCTAGAGCGAGACCTCTTCCTCGGGGACGACGAGCCCTTTCGTGACCTCGAGCTGGATCTTTTTGAGGAGGATATGTCAAAACCTCTCATTAGTACATCACTGGACCAAATCAACTTATAATCCTACAGGTCAACTGTCCACTGAAATAAGGCTTTATTATAGGATATTAGACTACAGTAGCTACACTTCCTCAGATTTTTTTTAACAGTGCTGAATCAGCTTTTAAAAGTCAGCCTTGCAGAATGTGTCAGGGACTGGTCAATCAGCAAGTATGACGTGTATAAAAATGTCACGGATTTAAAAAGAATTAATATGTAACGTAACTATATCCACACGCTACACTACAGCCCGTCTTAATAAGCACTCCATTGTGCAGTGCAGTAATTTAACTACAATCCTAGTGTCACCAAGAATACACATTTGTCTTTGGGGAAATTAAGCCACATTGATAAATGCTTACTGCTGTCCAGGTTTTTTAACAGAGCTTACCCTAGTCTAATCAGCTATCCACAGTTAAAAAACCCATTTATTGTAATAAAGCCTCTGCTGATTAAAATAATAATCCCAAATCATCAAAAGACATTAAAGGGTTATCTTACAATGGGGCAAATACATTAAAAGCATACTTTGCCAAGACTGTTATTAAGATTCCCATAATTCTTTTGACCCTGGCCTTACGTAATTGAAAACATGGCCAGAGTATACACCAAGGGCTTAGCGTTGCCTATTAAAGTTTTAGGAGTTAAAGTGGTTGGAATCTCCAGTGCCAGGTGACGTCCCCGCTCTGGCAGGAGGGCTACCTCATTCACCTGGAGTTAGACCTGCGAGAGCCTCCTCGGCCCGGGGAGCTCGAGCGAGACCGAGAGCGCGAACTAGACGAACTCCTGGACCGAGACCTGGAAGACACGCAGACACAAAAACAGAAGGCGGGATTTTCCAACATTTTCTGCAGTAGACAATCACGGAATAACAACAACAACAACAAAAAAAAGACAGCAATAATAAGCAAAGCTTTCAGGAACAGTGAATACTAAACATCAGTTGTGTACAGTTCCGTAGTTTTTTTTGCAAAAAAAAAAAAAGGCAAATAATCTACACAACAAAGAAACCTAATGATTAGAGTGTTACAATGAAACACTGTGGTAAGTACTTCAATGAGTTCACAAAAAAGAAAATGCATTTACAAATGCATTTTCAACACTGCACGGTTAGAAATTTACACACAAATTACTACAACACCGTGACGACAAACAAGCAAATGAATGTACACTGTATCGCAAATAATAAGGCAAATGTGACTTATTTCAGTTTAGGCGACAAATAAAAGTCTTAACACACAAATAGGATATATTTTTAACATTCAGCTGATTGGTCTACACAAGACTATGTAACAATAGTAAACCATGGCGGCAAAAACAACAAAACACAGCATTATGTGGTCTACTAAGCTTTTGAAATGATTAGGTGAACATGCAAGTTATTTAGTAAGTATGTTAATTACATGATGTTTTACATGTCTGCTTTAATATTTCGGGACATCTATAGACCACATGCTGCATTTCGTTTTGGCTGCCATGCTGTACTGTTGTTACATAATATTGTGCAGACCTATTAGCTGGATGTTGAAAACAAATCAATTTTTTTCTGTTATGATGTTTTTTTTACATCTGCCTAATAATTTGACACACAGTGTATAAAGTAACAGCAATAAACCATACAAAGTTTAAGCCCCCTTCAGTATTAAAAAAAGAGGAGCACAAAAAAACAAAACAAGTTACAAGTCCCAAACGGTGTTAGACAAAGACCACATTGAGAAGTGGAAGTGGTGGAAATATGAGGGAAGGAAAATTGAGCTGATACTGACATTTTCCTTGCGTTACCCTTGACCTGTACCCGTTTACCTGGACCCAGACCGAGCGCTGGAGCTGGAGGAGCGAGAGCGCGAGGAGGAGCGCGATCGAGACGACCCCGAGCGGCTGCCCTTCTTCCCCCCTGCCGCCGCCGCCGCTGCCGCCGCCTTCTCCTCGTCACTGGCATCCAGGTCGTACTTGGACAGGTCAGCGTCATCTTCGTCGTCATCATCCTGGGACAAATGGACAACACAAAGTCAACACAAGGACCTTTCACCGAGTGGTCCTTTTCTAATCCACGCAAACTCTAGTTATTTTTTTGGTCATTTTTGCAGAATGCTACGGAGTACGTTAGTCTGATGGGAGCAGTACTTGTCTTGTTTATAAGATGTTTAATGTTCACTGTGGGCCTAGGGAGCACTGCCATTTTAAGTTCTGTGTGCGCAACCTGTACATATGGTTTTTGACAATAAAACTGACTTTGACTTTCAGAATTCACTTACTGAGATGTAGTAAAGATGTGTAAATGTGTCTTTTTGTCCGTATGTGAAAACAGGTGTGTGTTTTCCTTACATCAAGCTTGTACTTTGAAAGGTCTCCATCTTCATCATCCTCCTCCTCCTCTTCATCATCCTCCTCCTTGCGTGGAGGCTCAGGTTTTTTCACGGTTTCTTTGGAGTTGCTTCCCGAACTTTTGCCGCGGTACTTTTTCTTTTTACGGCCAAACTGTAACAGATTTCACATCAGCTTTTACTGTTTATACAAGGGGCTCTACATCATGCCTGGGCCTATTAAAGTGGTAAGTAGGTAAGTAGTAGCTTACCTCGTCATATTCCCCATCCGATTCCTCTCGCTCAATGTACTCTACGTTTTCTCGCTCGTTAAATCCTCCACCGTAGCCTGGGAAATAACATTTCAACCATAAACAAATAGGACAAAGACCCGCATGCTCCTACTGCTAAATTTATGGGGCTATATATATTTGTTACTTTGAAGTGAAACTATGATTCCCTTCCATTATCATAAATGCTTGCATGCATGTGTGCACACATAGATCATCATAACAGCCTTCTTATCTTACCTGTCCTTTCCTCCAGTTTGGCATATTTTGGTGTGTTACACATGTTACATTCAGATCGCCGGGCCCAGTTCACATTGCCACAGCTAGAGAGAGGGAGAGGGAGAGGGAGGGGGGTTTATTACTATGGCAAGATTATATATTAGCTCCCTACACAACCTTCAAACTTTATCATCAATTCAGTCGGGTTCAAGTTGAAAATGTACATTAAACAATTAAAAGGGAAACTTCCTGATCTCATGTTGATTTCTTTGCTTATTTTACTATTTCCATCATCTTACCTATTCACTATTACTCATTCACTATCTCCCTTATCACAATCATACAAAATGATCCTATTCTTGTGCAGCTACACTTTGGATGTCTGGACCAACTTTTGTCCTTTGTGAACATGCAATTTTGTGGAAAAACAGAAAATCTATTGTTAACATGTTTGACAGAATACCCTTGTCTTTAGACACTTTGGATGTCTGGACCACCTTTTGTCCTTTGTGAACATGCAATTTTGTGGAAAAACAGAAAATCTATTGTTAACATGTTTGACAGAATACCCTTGTCTCTGGTAAAGCACACATTTTCAATGTAGCTCACGTTTTACATTGCCAATCATTGGCACTGAAAAGGCCACGGCTCTTCTCTGCAAGAGTCTTCCCTATTTCTGTTCCACCAGCTTTCATCATCTTTGCCTCTGTAGTTTTCTCTGTAGAGGAAGAGGAAGAGAAAGAGAGAGACAGAGAGAGAGAGAGAGAGAGAGAGAGAGAGAGAGAAAGAGAGAGACAGAGAGAGAGAGAGAGAGAGAGAGAGAGAGAGAGAGAGAGAGAGAGAGAGAGACAGAGACAGAGACAGAGACCAGTTCAACACTGCCAATCTGCAGCACTTTATCAGATGCCTGCATAACACCAGCCAAGTTAAACATCAGGGTAAATGGATTTTTCTTAATAATGCAGTGATGACATTTACCCCTTCCACATCTGTTGCAGCTGGTTCTTCTTGCAAAGTTCACGTTTCCACATCTGTGAAGAGCCAGAGACCATAATTTTCTTAAACTGGTGCTTGTTTCAGACCACTTTGTTTAAAACTGTGGTAGTATTACATGAAAAATAAACAAAAATGCTTCCGCATCTACAAAAGGTACAAGGGTTACAAAATGTCACTGAATGTTTGAGCATTTTTTAGTGTATGTTTCCGGCTCCTGGTCCACACGATTCCTTAACTCTGTGTGTGTGTGTGTGTGTGTGTGTGTGTGTGTGTGTGTGTGTGTGTGTGTGTAGCAAAAACTGCAAACAAGCCCAGTGTGGATATGAAACCCACAGGGTTCCTACACATTTTCAAATGTAAAATTCCAGACTTTTTCCATACTCAAATTCTCAGATTTCGGAGACATCAACGCACCACATACTAATGTATTTAAATGAATTAAACACATACAGTTATTGTGGCATACCACCAAAATCTATAACATATTTAGCTGGGCCTAGAACGTGTGTCAGTGTCCTATTTTATGTCATAACCAGTGGCGGCCAGTGGAAAAAATGTTTGGTGGGGCACGAAGGAAGACATCATGAGCATATGTACTACCCCTGGCGGGGGGTATGGGGGTCCTCCCCCAGAAAATTTTGGATTTCTTAGATGCAATTTCCTGCATTCTAGTGCATTTTGGGGTAGCCTGTTTCACATAGCAAATGCAAAATCCATTCTGATTCAGCTTACATTGTCAGTTGCATGACCTTAATAAATACTTGTAAAATGACAGTTGCAAAGTGATAATGAAATGTAGTCTTACAATGAAAGTACACAGCGCTACAGTGCTGCGTCCGCAGCGCAAAATAAAAGGGCCAATTAAAATCTTTTATTTGTAATGCTCTCAAACTTTTTTCACATGCTTCCATAGACTCAAGCTTTGTCGGCACCCCGGTGTGGGAGGGCTTTCGCTCACTGTACCAAATAACAAACAATCATCTCACGTTAAAGTCAATACACTCTCACTGGTGGTTAAGGTGGAACGGTACGGTTTCTTGTTATTGTTAATATGATGAATTTTTTTAATCCCTCACACGTTGGGAGGGCCGCGCCCGTGCGCCCTTAATAAAAGGGCCGCCGCTGCGTCTCACTTCAGATTTCTTTTAAAATTACCAGATGAGTGTGGAGCATATTTATTAAATGTAACTTTACAAAACCAACAGGAATATTTTTCTGAACTGTATGGAACTTTGTAGTGATAGGGACTTTACATTGCGCTTATGTCGTTTTCTCTAATCGACTGAACTAGCAAATCTATCTGGCTAATTTTCATGTCAGAACAGTGATTACTCGTAGGCCTAATAATGAATTGTTTAACATGCAAGCAACAACAACCCCTTACAAAAAACCCTAATAGAAACTAATCTCTTCCAAAAAAGTCTGACAGCAGCATGAACAACGCTGCTCATAATGTTAATCTCTGATTCCTGCTCAGTGCCTAACTTTTGACACTTGCTCATCTCGCTGCTGTACGCTACGTCACAATCGCAAGTTTCAGACTACAAAACGCTGCTCCGCTCCCTCCGCAGGCATTTCAGCACATTTCTTAGGCAAAATTCGATGAATGTCTGAAAGTTGAGCTGCATTTTACCATGTAGTGGCAAATGTCTGGAAACAAAAATATTTCTCCATACTCTAATTTCAATTTTCCATACTTTTTCAGACCTGGAAAACGCTAAAATTAAATTCCATACTTTTCCATACTTTTCCATACTGCGTAGGAACCCTGAACCCAGTGTGGATGTCTTCTATTTGAAAGTCTGTCCCATAATCTGAGTTAAGTAGCACAGGTTTATCACTTAACAATATAATTGAAACAAGATCCTGATGCTGGGTCATGGTATGTATGTGTTCATGAAATCATAGCATAAACCACAGATTTTTTGTTCTCCTGCCCAAAAGCTAAACTTCTGCATGTAATTGTTATGAAAAATGCAAAGTGTGTAGACAGACATGATCAATATCTCTGTACCAGAGTGCAACACACAACGAGGTGCTTTCCCAGGACCAGGCGTTTTGGAAAATAGTAACATATCCGACGAAAAGTACTGCAGGAGATTAATTTCCCCCTTCGTTGTCTTAACCACGTCAGGTGGCTAACATTAAATGTTAATGCATTTCGGATGCTACACAGCTAATATGGCACGTTTTTTAAGTTAAAGAGATAACCATCTTGCTCACTTATTAACACCCTTATTTCAAGTTCAAGAATTGTCTCCTGATACAAAATGCAGAGCGATTGCAAGATAACAGAGGTACGATAAACTCCTGTGTCACTACTCGCGAGCTAACTAGTCAGGGCAGAATGTGCACATTCTTTCTGACGCCTACCTGAACGATAGCAGCGAGTGTACCCTATTTTGAAGTCACAGTGCAAATACAAAACCAACAAAGTGGTGTAAAAGTATACGTATCGTTGATGTAAACATGTTTATTTTTAGCAGTGCTGTGGTGAAAGACGATTGCCTCCAAATTTGGGTCAGGGCCTTCTCTTTGCCTAGCTGACTACAGTGCTAGCCTACGTCAGTTAGCATGTCAGGCTTGCACCTTTTCGCGACAAACCACTACCGACTTTACATTACTGAGGCATAGCAATATAGCTTAACACGCATAAGAACAGGTATGGGTTTAGTTTTACAGTTCTGCTTACTTTTTATCTGGACAAATCCAGTCACCGTCACTCACGCGAAAACTCTTCCCCGACATTTTCCTCGCTGTGAGGAGAATTTCACGTGTAGTTGTCCGTGAATTCCCAGATTAAAAAGACCTGGCTTGGGGGAATAAATGATACGGTTTCAAAACCGATTATTTTATGTATATAATCGAACGTCACAGTCACAAAAAATCCAAACTGAAAACTGAAGCCGTAGAGGTTCAAAGGCAACAAAGAAATATCATTATGCTAAACAGGCAACTCACAAGAGCACAACCAGAATGTCTACGTCATTCCCTACGTCCTCAGGACCCAGAAAAAAAGTTGTTGCAATAAAATGTCCCTAGTGGTCATAAACGGTAAAACAGCAGCTATCTGCGATGTAAAAATATTAGTGATTTTAGCCAGGCACCGGTCTGTGAGAGTGGTTGCATGTCTGAGTTTTGACTTTTCTCTCTTTTTCAAGTTTTTCCTAATATAATTATCTTAATGATTCCCACACACTATGTAAATTCAGCCTAGCCTACTCTTCCTCACAAAAGACCCACAGTGCTGTAGGCTATTGTTTTTTGGATTTTTGCTATAGATATATGGCAAGACATGCCTACGTGTTGTATTTTGCTAATGTAATTTAGCTGTTTTAAAACTAAGTAGGACCTTTAAAAGAGCCATTGTTGAAAGGCATTTTTTAAAGGTGAGTTTTTTTTAGACCTCTTTTTGCATTACATGGCATCACAGTTAATTTTGTATAATTTATTCATAGACTCTATTTATTTTGCATTCCTCTTCAATAGTTTTGGATTCCCTAAAACTACGTACTTGCATTCCCCTGTAATGCAAAATTTTTGAAGGAATGCAAAACTATTGCATGCCATTGCAACAGTATTGTGAGTAGATGTAAAAGGTCTAAAAATCAATTCACACTTCTATCAATGTTCTCTATCAATTGTCCTGTAAGACTTCTGTGTAATGTTCCCTCACGAGACTTTTGTGTTCACTTAAAATACAAATGCAAAAGTATTGTAAGGCAGCGCAAAAGAATTGGCAGAGAGCGGAAAAGTTTTCTGAGGGAAGGCAAAGCCTTATAAGAGTGTGCTAAAGGAGACTTAAATTAAATTGTGACAGCTGACCTTCTGGACCTTGTACGTTATCCTCAAAAAGTGTGCTAAAACGAACAAGGTGCACACTGCAAAACATGCTACATAAATTCACACTAAGCAATTTCTTTCCCCATTCTAACCACTTGATGGCAGTATCATCACGATCTCTGATATTAGGATTATGCATTTGAATTAGTTTGGACCATGTCATCTCCCATTTTGTTAAGTAATGCTCAACTGGTATGAAGAATATTTTTTCTTGCACAGGCTGATGCAAGCACATGGTCAGTGTTTGCAAATCACGCCCTCATTAGTGTATAACACACAGCTTTTCTTTAAAAAAAAAACAATATGCAATGCAACCTACCACTGTTTTATGGGGTGTAAAAGAGTGCATTGATTGAGTTGCCAGCTTGCTATGCAGGCTTGGCAATTAGTGAGACTGGCAAAAAAATAGGTTTATGTTTTGGCCTTGGATGCATGAAAGGTTCTTCTATGGTAGCACAACATAGGACATAAAGGATGTTTTAGACAAAATCACGGAAATCTGGCAGCCTTGTATTTGTATAGGATGAAGACATGTTATTACATGTTGTTAAAAGAGTTCACAAAATTAAAATTTGTTTGTAATTAAATTCTTTGTAGATAACTGGGTAAGCACACCACTGATGAATTAGTTATGAGATACCTTCTTCTGTTCCTCTCACTTTCATATGTCTAGCACAGTCTCTCAAAAGCTGCGCAGGAAACAATTAGAGGCTGTTTCAGCACACAGCAGCCTGCTACTTAGAGGTGGTCGGAGCAGCCATGCTTGCTTAAGCCTCCTATCTTTCCCTACCCTTGGCATTTCACATTCAGTAATCACAGGTTTGGTCAACAGCACTAATTAACAAAGTTATTCATGTGTGTGAATGTGGTTCTGGTCCGCTGGCCAACGCTAATCCCATGCTCGTTCACGCTCACAGTAAGCTCCTGTTCTGGGGTTGCATTACTGACAGGGACCAACAGTCAAAGCAACTAAAGGGGTAAGAGCACCTTGAGCAAATCAACTGGGCTTTCTAATCCTGACAAATAGTATTGAGGCTTTTGTTTTCAGTCAGGGGTGGGGCATAGGGCTAAGAAAGTGCCGTCACCCACCCACCGAACCCTACCCCCACCTCTCTTTGATAACATAATTTAGCTGTAGTAATTACAGCCATGTATTCCCTGTACACCAGGGAACAGGAGGAGCCATATTGGGAGGATTCTCCTTTTCTTTGGTGCCCTATTGTGTGTATGTGCTGCCAACATTCTGGTTGAACAAGATGGAAGTGCCAGACTGCCGCAGAGGTCTTTGTGTGTGTGTGTGTGTGTGTGTGTGTGTGTGTGTGTGTGTGTGTGTGTGTGTGTGTGTGTGCGTGTGTGTGTGTGTGTGTAGTGTATGCATCTGTGTGTGTGTGTGTATGTGTGTGTGTGTGTGTGTGTGTCTCTGTGTGTGTGTGTGTGTGTGTGTGTGTATGCTTTATTCCTTACACACTCTGGTGATGAGTAGATGTTGAAACGCTGTCAGCCTGCTTCTCTTATGTAACAGGAGCCAGGCGGCTGTAGAGATCTGGCTGCCAGATGTTCTGCCATCTTCCGGTGATAACTCCAGCTATTGTTGTCTAATTGTTCCATCCTTTGCATATTCATGACTGATGCCCATAAGCCCGTCTCCGATGCAAAAGGTCATCCACTGAGGGACACACATGCTGCAGTGGGTAAAAAATATCACTCTGGTGCAGCGGGCTGGGCACACATCTGTGAAACTGTGAAAATGGGGCTCATTTCGGAGACACCATAAGCACACTATTATGTTAGAATGGTGCAGCACTGAGGGGATAAAAAACTTATATTTGCCTTCAATGCTTTAGGCAAAAAATAAAAAATAGCAATTCTAACCTTTACATTTCATGTGAAAAACAAAGACCGAAACGGATTAAAGAATGGGTTTAACAAGGCTTTTCTTTAGTATACTATGCTCTGTTAAATGTTTACCAATGTGCTGGCTTTATGCATTATGAATGTACCTTTTCATGTAACCTTTCTTCACAGCATAGCCGACATGCACACAGGAATATAGAAAGTTTGCGCTAAGAAATAGTCTATTTTGGGACAGTGTGAGATTTTCATTTCTTCCCAGAATCACATATGCAGCGGGGAAAAGAAAAGACACCTTGTGCTTCAAGCCAGACCTGCTCTGAAACCCCTAAGATCCACTTATAAAGCATTTGCTGGAGGAGACATAATCAATTTGACCAAATGTGCCCCCACACTGTAATCTTTTCAAATGCATGTCTAACCACAAAACCAACTGACCAATTGGAAAATTACATACATTTTGAAAATGGGCAGCACAGCTTTATTTGACTAAAATGAATACAGAATGAACAAAACTGACAATGGAAAAAAATCTGGAGAAAGGCACATAATGTGACATAATATCAGTATAATGACAGAGTGAAGAAAATGGTTGGCCAATCTGAACCATTCAAGAGAGTAACGTGATTGACCATTACTATCATTTGGAGGATCTTGACTCAATATCACAACCATTATCATATGCCTCTAAACATGATTATCCGCCACCCACACATGCTGTGATACATTTTACAAAATAGTTTTGCTTCGATGCCTCTTCATCTTAGTGGGCACTATAACTGATCATTTATGTTCAATTTAAATAAACTACAAGCAAATAACATGGCATCACATGTTATCAGTCGGCGCCCGGTGACATATTAGGCAATCGAAATGTCATTTGAAGAACCACTGAGGCAGTTCAGTCCCATGTTGCATTTAGATACTTTGAGATACAATAATAATATTTTGCGGCTCAGACAGTCTCATTAGTTCGGATGAGATGCGAGACTGCTGGATATCCATATGGAAATGCCTAGCCTAAGTGCGGCCCAGTTCTGGCCCAATTCCGGCTTGCCTCTGGGCCAGTCCTGGTGTATACACATCGGTATCAGGTGCTACCGTGGTTGAGCAGGCCCTTTTAATCATCACTGTGTCACGTAGGGCTGGTGAAGTGTTCTCCAGAGTCTACTCTATATTTAGGACAGTCCCTCTCCCCTCTGAATACTAGGCATCAGTGCTGGGTGTATGTCCACGTGCTGTTTACATGTCAGAACAGTGCAATACACTTAATTATACTTAATTATGGCCAGCAATTAATATTCACTCACATATGTATAATGCAGAAATCGCTGCTGGGCTTCTTTGAACTGGAGTACTGGAGTAATGGCTCGCACCTTGTATGGAGAGTACATTTATAATGTATGGTATGTAAATTCATTAGACATGACAGATACCAGCTTGGTTCTTTCATGCTATGCAAGCAAGGTCACCTTGAAAAAAAAGCCCAGGTTATATATATCTTGTAATTACATGTACATGTTAGGACATGGCATGCATACAACATTCTTATGTGTAACTTCTTGGAAACATCCATATCTGATAAATGAGCCAGAAATATTAAAAATATACCTAACCGCTGTGCATACATGACACTGGAGGACACTGATCCCACTGTAAAACATCAAACATGTTCACAGCTTTTCTAGACGCCTGAAGTATGTGTTAGAATGACTTCTCCATATAAGGAGCAACTCACAAGTGTCAAGTGTTGTAAGCAGTTTTCTTTTTAATTGAATCTCCATGTGCGCCCCTCTGTTCCCCTACTGCTGTAATGAGCAGGTGAGTGTCTCAGTTTGCTTGGCTTGACACATGGCCATGACATGGCTCCAACAGGCCCTGATTAATGCAATAGGTGGGCTTTGTCTCATTATGTTGACAGAGCGTGATGAATGCCCAGTAAACACAGAGCCTGTGCTGTTAATGCATCATCATAATCCTAGATTAGAAGGTGTGCACCAGGCCAATAAATGCAATTAAGCACTGACAACATTAATTCTCCTGTATTTCCTGCTGTAGTTTTATCCACTGTTCACAGCCTCGATCAATACTATGAAGAAGTCGGACGCACGTGGGATGAAGACCTAACGTGACTTTGAAAAGACCTCATTTATTAATATAGGCAATGTGGGTAAATGTTTATTTCATCATCACCATAGATTATTATGTCAGTGATTTAGCAAATCATAGAGGCAATGTAGACATAATGCACGTGGTACGTGTTTCTGTGGATATGAATGAATACCTAATTTTTCTTTTATATTTCCAGGTTTATGTAGGTTAATGTCACACATCTAACCATTTGCAATGAGGCACATTGCCTGTATATGTCGCATTTTCTCCTGTTACATCCGACCAAAGAAAGTCCCCAAACTGAAGCATTACTCCGGAGAAGTTTCTGTCCTTCATGTGTCACCTGTCTGCCATAAACAGTGGTGGCATTTAGGCTTCCTTGATTGTGAAGTCACCAAGGCAACCATTAGTCGAGGCCCCAAGTGGTCATGCTCCAGTGGTAGCCTCCTCCAGTATCCGCTCGGATCCGCTCATGCTTCAGTCCTATTTTAGCCCCTCCGGGCAATTCAGGGATGCTTTCCAAAGATGTGTACTCCCCTCTCAGTCTCCCCGTGCCATTATCAAAGTGATGGTCAATTGAGATGATCAATTTGCATAATGAGCCGTTAAATTGGTCCCCGTCACTCCCCGATGCAGAGACCACTCCCGACGGAGGGCAGAGGGATATGGAGCCATGTGCGGCAGCTGGGTATCTCCTTAGTGCTGCCAGGCCATCACCGCTATCTCTCTCCCTCTCTCTCTCTGTCTGTCTGTCTCTCTCTGTCTCTCTCTCTCTCTTTCTCTCTGTGTGTCTCTCTCTCTCTGTCTCTGTCTGTCTGTCTGTCTCTCTCTCTCTCTCTCTCTCTTTCTCTCTTTCTGTCTTACTCTCTCTCTCTATACACATACAGAAAAGGAAGTTGGATAGATTCACAAGACAAAAAACGTCAATAATATACATCAGATTCCATATAATACTATACGTTATTTTTCAAGAACTGTATCAAATTAAATTTGCAAGGGATAATGGGTGATGCGGTGCTTGAACAGAAGTCAAAGCAAGTTTGAGGTGGTACTACAACCACAATGCATCACAATAGGGAATTGAAACCAAGCTGAAGTGTATTAAAGGATACTGGAAAAGATGTAGTAAACAAACATTGTCAGGTAAATAGATATTTCTCGAATATTGTGCAACAATACTTTCTATAAAGTGTAAAAAATGCCCTGAAGGAACCTGTCTTTCTGTCTGGGGCCGTTTTTACCTGTTCTATCCTTACCTCTTACCTGTCAATCATATGTGCCAGTAAAGCTGTACAGTTGTCTACAGCCAAAGCCAGCATATCAGAGGATATCACAGTGGAACACAGTTGTAAGAAATGCCACATTAGTACGTGTGTTTAGAAATGACCAGTAATCCAATCAAAACTCTCATGGTGAGAGGCAGTCTTCAGTAAATCATACGGCAGGCATATTAAACTGAGGCAGCTGGCCCTGAATGGTTTGATGTATCGATGTGATTACAGTGGCATTTGTGAAAATCGTTTGTGCTGACATGTCATGGTTGCCAGTGGCCTTTCCTTCTGACAGAGCACTGCAGATCATGATGATTAACACAAATGTATGGCCTGCGTTCATGATGGCCTTTGGTCATGCTCTATAAATTCACCATTGGAGTCAGACATAATATGGGACATAATCTGACTTAAAAAATGATGCAGGTATCACCCCTGCTAAAAAGTGGTGCTGGATGCAACTCCATTAAACAGTTATTGCCCAATTTCAGTACACTTGTTAAACTCCTCAAGTCCTTGGTCAGGGAGCAACTAAAAGAGTTTATAACTCACAGTGGTAATCCCAAGACTTTTGAATCAGTTTTTGGGAGAATGCATACCACTTTTACAGCCTCTATTAAGGTAACTGATGATATTAGCAGTGCTGTTGATTGTAAATGCTTTTGTGCAGCAATGTCCATTGATTTTTTCTGAGGCCTTTGACATCGTACATCATTGCATTTTACTAAATCGTCTGGGTGCAATGGGTTATGTGCAGTGGATGACTTCACAAACTATTTTAGCTGTAGGTGAAAGTTCCAGAGGGCTCAACGATTGGGCCATGACTGTGTACAAATCAAAAGAAGGATCTGCACACTGTACAAAAAGCTGCCAGGAACTTTAATTACAGTTTCTAATTAAAGTTCCTAGCACATTTTAACGCAGTGTGCAGATTCTTGTTTTGATTTCAACCTTCGGTTTAAACTTTAATTTGGCACCTGTAAGTTGTTGGATGTGTCCACAGTCTGATACTCATACTGGAGAACTCCCATCATTTTGTTTAATTCAAGTAATGTTACCTACACACTATTACTTACACACCAGAAAGCTCCCACTGTTTTGTTTTATATAAGTAACGTTACATAAATAAAACAAAACAAATCTTTTTAGTACATTTAAGTAACGTTAAATAATAAAAAAATGAGCTCTCCAGTCTTCAGACCTTTACTTTCTGAACTTTCATGTTGCTTTTGATCTTACACCCATAAAACTGGGATGTGCGTGATAGCTTTAAATAACTACATATAGCTTTATGTTCACACTCTGCTTTGCCTTCAGTGTGTACTGTATTCACAAATGACATCTGTAGCAAGATAACAGCATGTGACAGTATAAAGACAACACTATCATCTTTTGTAAAACTTCAACGGCAATAAAACCTTTGCAGAAGTACAGAAACATTTGGACTTGTATGCTGTAGAATCACCAGGATGCTAATAACCAGGGATTTAAAGCTAATCACGGCTCACAACATAATATTCATTTTTTTTGTTTGACTAAAATGGATTAAACACATAATTTCCTCACACTGCACCATCTACATTAAGCCTCTCTCAGAGTTCCTGCTCTTCCCCTCCAGTGTGTTCAGACTGGTCAGCTTGCCTCTTTTGTTCTGATTGGTCGTGAAAGCCGTACCATTCTGCTGCTGGTTCTAAAACTAATTAGACCAGTAGGACCTGATTAGACCAATCATGGGCGAGGCAAAGGCATGTCATACTGTCTTTTACAACATATATTACTTAAAAAAGACAACACAAGAGGACATAAAGCTGTCCAGCTATGAAAAATATATGTCTTGTGTAGAACAAATCAAGTTATTGTATAACATTATCGCAGTGTAAGAGCATTGTTAAACTTAAAAACGCTTAAAAAAAGCACTGCTGACTGAATGAATTTCTTTATAGGCATCCATCTATATGCTGTGATGCATTTTACATCTGGTGATAGTGCCTCCAGTGTCCACCTGCTACACAGTTTTTGCTGTATCAATAAACGCAGGATATGTGAGCATGGAAGTTGCCCCCTACGGGTGAAAATACACACAGGTCCTCTGGTGCGCTGCAACCTTTGAATGACAGGCCCTCTTGGACATAAAATTCATCATTGTCATCTTTTGTAGCTTTCCTCCCAGGCTGCAGGTGGTTATTTTTGGCCGTTGCCAGAGGCTTTTTGCCATTACTACAATGTTGCATCATACACCCATAACAGAGGGGGGAAATGACAACAGTAACATCATCAAATATACATCAAATGACATGTTCACAGCGAGGCGGAGGGGGTGGCACTGTTGGTGAAAAATTAATCTTTAGCATGCTTCAGGCAGATGGAGAGGACAAAAGTAAAAGCCCTGTTTAATCTCAAGAGCTTCATTACATGGAGGTAGTCAGAGGCAGGATACAGCACAAAATAAAAGGTTAGTGTTTCTCATGAATGTTTGTAATTTTAATCGCTGCACCAAATACATTTAAGATCATAGGGGGTGCAGAGTGTTATTATCGTAAAATGGATCAATGAATCTGACTGTGATTACCAAAGTGCTTACACTAAATACCATACTGCCAGGGCAAAGAGAAAGGTTTGGACTGAACTTGAAAATGTCAGCTATTTCACATTTCACAGCTACACCTTTATAATTGCCACATGGGAACTCCTGGAAACCTGACAAGTTCTTGCAATACAAGCTTACTTTACCAGCTGAACACACACAGACACACATAGACACACACACACACACACACACACACACACACACACACACAGGGAATATATATATATATATATATATATATATATATATATATATATATATAGATATATATATTCCCTGTGTGTGTGTGTGTGTGTGTGTGTGTGTGTGTGTGTGTGTGTGTGTGTGTGTGTGTCTATGTGTGTCTGTGTGTGAAAGAGAGAGAGAGAGACAGCGAGAGAGAGAGCAGGATGTGAGAGAAGAAGGGGATAGACAGAGGCAGAGAGCAGAGAGTAAGAGCGCATGAGAGAAAAGCAAATGGCAACTCTGCAATTCACATTTACATCCAAATTTATTGATGAGTCAAACAGAACCCTGCCTCTTGTGATAATATCCCATGTAGCTCTCTGGAGGAGAGGAGGCTCCTCCTCAATAATATCTCCTGCTGCAGAGACTGCCAGTGCCACAGACTGATGACTCTGGCTCAGCTCTGGCTAGGAGCCGGCCCCAGTCTGGCTTGGATCCGATCCACCAAACATGCCAACCTGACTAAGTTATACTGACGTGCCGTTCAGGGCTTGCCTTAACTTGCTTGTCACAAAGAGGAAACTTAAGCGGATGGGCTGCTCTCTTTCTGGGTCATATATAAATATACATGAAATGATAAGGACCCCTCACTTTGAACATGTATTTAAAGAGGGTGCTACTAGTGTTGGCGTTGCTCCAGAAGTGGAAGGTGGTGACTGCTCAGTGTCTCTCTCTCTCTCTCTCCCTCTCTCACTCCTTCTCTTTCAAGGATGGGAAATGAAGAAGTATTGAATAATACAGCACTGGCATTAAACTGGTACAGCATTTATTATTCACTTGAATGAATTGTGGCTTCCTTAAAAAGGGTGGTTGTGTGGGACCTCTCCAGTAACTACACCCAGGGTAGTCACTAATGCTCCACATTTAGTAACCTCCTCATCACCAACTTCATCATCCTCATTTGCCTCTACCATAATGAGGATAAAAGGTGATTCACCCCAGTTATGGTGACGCATACGCTGCCTTTCTGCTACAAAAGACCATCTTTTTAAAGGGTCACTTTTTTGCCCTGCTGGTCCCGTCCTGAACACTAAATTTCGCATATGACAAATGGCACAGCTGGTTATGGGTGGTTATAGCCATTTAAATGGGCTATTCCCTGTATGTACTGAAGGCTTGTGCCATTCATTATAGTGGGCGACTGAGCAGGGGGATCGGACATGTCGTTGCATCACCAGATGGCACTGTTGCTATGTTCTCTTCCAACACGCTTACATGCCTTATTGTTTTTTTTTTTAAACACGTTTCACAATTTTATCTTCAATTAGGATTAAATTATGTGTGTGATTAGATGAAGTTATGATTTTCATTTTAAATATATGTTGTTATTGGGGGAGGTGAGGTGCATTCTGGGAGAGGCTACTGCAAAACTTGTCCCTTCCTGTGTTTTAGGACTCAATTACTTTTTAATTTAATATGGTATTGCATACTCTTATGTCAAATTAATCACTGGAATTAAAGCCCATTGTAATTTTAATGTCACTTGCACATTAGGAGCCAGTGAGGAAGAATGACTTCATTCATTTCATTATAGTCCCAGTCTGGTGTCATTTGTGAAGTGCTGTATATCCCTCTTCTCTTGTTTAGACAGGCAACTCTTCCTTACGTGAACCATTATGACGATGACTAAACTCTGGGAGTGAAAATTTATGAGTCTTTATGAGTCTGCTAAAAATATGCTCACCCAAAGCTGTTCTTTCCATCTTTTTAATGCCCACCGCCACCACCCCCTACACACATGCACGCACGCATGCACACACGCACACACACAGACACACACACACACACACACACACACACAAACAAACACACACACCATTCGATTTGTGAACAGAACAGAAGCTTATGAATGCGCAGTGCTCTGTAAGGCTTAGCACTTCCTAAACACTGCATATTAACAAGACAACAGCTGAGTTGCTGTCACTGTCATAGAGACTTGCAAGTTAGACTCAAATTGCGACCACACATACTGATCACTCCCCCCCACACCCCAACCCCCCCCCCGCCTCGCCGACTGTGCCTCAGTGAATGGGGAGAGGACGAGATTAAACTCAACAGAGAGGGCTGCACTGCATAATTTACTGAGGGGTGATCCTTTTGATGATTTCTTCATGCCGTCGTGTCCTGTGAGTCAAACCGAAAGGGAGGGAGAAAAAAATAAAGTTGGAGTGTTTCCTGTGGCTTCCGTTATGAGTGTAACAGTCTAATACATTCTGACAGCTCTGGGGAAGAGTGTTACTATCCTCTTTTTCATTTTATGGGGCAATCAGCTTGGCAAAGTTGCCCATTTTAATGCATTGCAGGTAGTTTGTTGTGTGGGTGACAGACATGCTCGTGCCACCACAGGATGTGGACGTGTGTTTACTTGCACGTTCGTGGAGGAAGAGGAGGACGAGGAGGAAGAGGGGGGCTGTACTCCTGAGAGATGCCTGCTGTTTAGCTGCGCTGGTGGGGTCGTTTGCGCTCCATTTCAGTCTGCAGATTTGATTGCTGCACTCCAAGCAATCTGTGTGGAAATAATCTCAGATTATCCTCCTCCCTCTAATTCTCCACATTTTTTAAAATGGATTTCCCAAGACAAGTGCGCCCACAACCACAGCTTGCATAGTCTAGGTCAGCTCATAGCTTGAGCAGCAGCTGCCTTCTTCTCTCGCTCTCTCTCTCTCCATGTCTCTCTCCCTCTCTTTCTCTCTCTCTCTTAGTCTCTGTCTCTCTCTATGTCTTTCTCTCTCTCTCTCAGTCTCTCTCTCTCTCTCTCTCTCTCTCTCTCTCTCTCTCTCTCTCTCTCTCTATCTCAATTCAATAGAGCTTTAATGGCATGACAAAATGAAAATACATTTCACATCGCCAAAGCTTTAGTTGTACAAATTATAACTACATCCAGAGAAAAAAGAACAAATAAAAGAAATATGAAATAAAGCATTATGTATACATGTGTGTGTGTTTCTTTTTTCTTGTCCAACAATATTGTTAGGACTTGGTTTTCAGTAAGTGTATGAAAGTGTATAGTGTGTACAGTGTATAGGGTGTATAGTTTTACATATGGAAAAGAACCGATCGCGTATATCTTTACATTGGCAGCATTCATTCAGAAAGTGATACTCTGTCTTAATGGCGCCTTGGTTGCAGTGGGTGCAAAGCAAGTGGCAACGTTCCAGCCTAAACAGTAGCTATGTTTACATGGACACTTTTAATCATTTTAATAATCAATTAATTTGGTTAAAAACAGAATAACTATTTAGCGAACTGGAAGAGGTGGTATAGTTCATTACAGCCGTCATATATACACTTATTCCTATTGTTTGAGGTGGGGTTCTATTAGGTGTTCAAGTCCAAGTTGTAAGACCTCAAATGTCCATTGGGGGCTGGTTGTGGAAATCTGCAACCTCTCATAGACTTCCATGTTTAAAAGTTAATCTTCACATGAAAAACAAACGTGTTGACAACCTGGTTAAACAAAAGGTTTTGGTGTGTTTTGGTAGTTTTCCGGTCAATGATATCTCTGAATGGGGTGCATTTTTAAAAATCCATTAGTTTAATCCCCAGTTCATTTACATTGACATTCATAGAAATAATTGACAATGTTTTCAGTGCCCTTCAATTTAGGCTTTATCCGGTCTGTGAGAAAGTCTAAGCGAGATGTCACAGAGGGTTTGTCCAGTTCTCTTCCCACAGTCTATCTCGCAAAGCCTGTCTTCTCTGGGCAGCCTGATTTGCCTGTGTCTGCCCTTTTCTATTGCCAGAGTATGGGTGCTTAATCTGCACCTGGTCACGGTTTTTGCCCTGTTTGGTATTGGTCACTGTGGAGAGGTAGTCTGCCACAGTGTACTTTCTATTTAGAGCTCTCTTTCTCTCTCACTCTCTCTCTCCTCTCTGTCTCCCACACCATATCTTTCTCTTCTTCCTCTGCCTCCTTTTTTTCACCTTCTCCCACTCACAGTGTCTCCCCAACCCCCACCATCTCTCTGTGTCACACCTCCCTTGCTTCTCTCTATCCTTTTCTTCTTCTTCCACTCTCTCAGCCGTGCTGTACTGGTGACTGAAAAAAGAAGAAAAAAAAAAACACGGAGAGTGTACACTTAGTCAAAAGGCAATCCACCATAAAAAAGTAAAATCTCAGAGATGTAACCACATATGATCAATTCTGGATGGACCTGGACTATATTCTGTTTTCGTACACACGGTCTAGCTTGCAAAAGCATTCAGCATTCAAACTCTGCTTCCAAATTTGATAAAGGGGCGGAGCGCTTTTGGCTTTGTTTCTGTAGAATGGAAGAGCCGGGAGCCACGCTGTCTATCGTCTTGACAGTCATTGGCTTTACTCCTCTCTCTCCCTCTCTACCTCTATCTCTCTCTTGCTCTCTTATTTTCTGTCTCTCTGTTTCTCTCTCTCTCCCCCTCTCTCTTTCTCTCTATTTCTCTTTCTCTCACTCACTCTACCTCTATTTCTCTCTACCTCTATTGCTATGTATAACTCTATCTCTCTCTCTTTCTCTTTCTCTTTCTCTCTCCCTCTCTTTCTCTCTCCTTTTCACTTACTCTACTGCTCTTTCTCTCTACCTCTTTCTCTATCTTTCTCCCAGCCTCCATCTTTCTAGTCATTGTGGTGCTAGATGTTCTGCCCACATGCTCGCTCTGTTCAGCCCTGGAGTGAAATCTCTGGGAGAGCCGGCGTGTCCACAGTAGTCAGTGGGTACCCTTTAATTACAACATGTCTAAAAATAATGAACTCTCACCCACCCGTCCATCATGCTGGGACATGCCAGTTTGGGCAAAGCCGTGCCAATCACTGTCCCTGTTCGCCTGTCCACACGTCGGGTAACAGACACCTGGCACAGACGTCCGATGCCCTCCCCCGCCCCCGAGGCCTCTCCCCAAGACTCTTGTCGCGTCCACAGAGAGAGAAAAAAATCCTCTGGGGGACGCTACAGTATCTTGAGCTATCTCTTAGATACAGTGTCCTGATATCATGCGAGGCACTAGAAGCTCGGGAGGATAAACTCAAGCCAGCCCGTGGACCGAGATGAAAGCCTAATGAAAGGCAAACACTACAGATGTGATTCAGGGGTGAGAACACCAGTTAGCTATGACAAGGGATTTGATTCCCAGGTTGACGCTGTTTAGCCCCCAGTGGTGACAGGAAAACTATGCGGAGGGGAAAAAAAAAAAAAGATTGCTCCGCCATTGAAGTTAATCTCAAACAGCCTATTTGAGCTTCATTACAGTATTCATAAATTAACATTTAATCGCTGCACTTTTCTTGTATCGCAGTTAAGAGAGATCAGGGTTCCTCCGTTGCACTTCAGAAGCATAAATTAGCATAAGTCGTCATCGCTGGATCTCTCTCTTATTCCGCATGTCTAGAGGCGGCACTGAGGGAGAGACTGGCAAGCGCACGGTGTACCGCCATGATCACATGACACGCAGGCGGTGTAGTTTATTCCTGTGAGTATCTCTCTTCCTTACATGCTTATGTACACAGTCGTGGTACACTTCAGTGTGTGACATGACCCTTTGGCACTATACATCTGTTGGGAAAATATAATCTCAGTTGAGCAGAGGTAGTACATGATGGTGTACATTTTATATGCAAATGCTATGCACCTATGTAGATGTAAATAAGTGTGTTACTATACATGTAAATGCATGCAAAACTGTAAGAAAGAAAACATTTTATTGGTGTTTGTAAATCTTCAAGACAAATTTGAATATGCTACATATAGCATATGTTCTCTACTGAGGTTATCTCACACCAGCCATCTAAAACTGTTTTTAGTAAATCTGTTCTTATGACAGCGAACAAAAATAGTAATGGAAAGTAGCAGTGTTCTGTATCCTACAGTGTGATATACAATTGTGGTGGACTGAGCGTGCAGTGTAACATGCAATTTTATAAGTCAGCTCACCTTTGGAGTCTACATATCTTATCACAGGAAATAGACAGCTCTGAACATGACAGAGGGTACAGGCAGATCTATATTAGTGCACAGGCACTGTGGTAGATGTGCTAAAAAATGCCACAGCCTTCACGCTTTCCTGCATGTCTGACAGGAGGAAAAAAACACACACACATACACACACACACACACACACACACACACACACACATACACACACACACACACACACACACCTACAAACACACACACACACACACACACATAGCCCTTACTTTCTGCTCCGTCTGTGCAAAGCTAGTCAGCTGAGACATTTTTTTTAAACATCTTCAGCACCTAAAACTCATAAATGCACATGGCTATCTTTGAACATCTCAAGTTCTAACTGAGTGATAGCCTTTTTTAGTTGAACACACATTCTGTCCCAAATATATATCCCCCACCCCCACCCCCACCCCACCCCACCCCCCTACCCTCTTGATTAAGAGGCCAAATGAATGGGAAGTGACATAGGAATATCTGGGTAGAGAGGGTAGAGAGATAAAGGCGGCGCGCGACAGAAGGTAAATCAGCGCGGAGGGTAAATCAGCGTTGTTTTGTTTGTTTACGCCTCAGATGGCGTGTCCGAGTCAAGTGGCCGGTGGGAACAGATGGTCGGGGTCTTGAGGGCGCCGCAGGGCCCTGGTGTGGGCGAGGCTGCTCTTTCTCCACCCCAGAGGGGATTTTTTTGGCAGTGCTAGGCCTGCCTGCCCACTCGTGTGCCCATCCCACTGGCGCAGGACGCAGACGAGTGGCCCGTGCCAGCCGTTAAAGTGACCGATAGAGCGGAGACTGTGGCGCCGGTGCCTCCTCCTCTTGGAAAAAAATCATCGAGGGTCTCTCTTGGACAATTGTGCCACACGTAAACCAGGCCACCTCCTCCTGCCTCTGATGAGCGCTGGCCTGCTGCCTGACCGAGGAGCAGCCACGGGCCCGTGATGAGCAGTGCTACACCGTGGGGCTCACTCACTCGCTCGCGCCGGTGCTCTCTGGCTCTCGCTGGCTCTCGCTGGCTCCTGGGCACGCTGCACCTGTTTCTGCTCCCAAAATATCTGGAGAGGCCGCACTCTCCCAATCTGTCACCCACAGGCCTTCGCTGACATTTTTAATCAGAGGGTGATAGAATCACAACCTGAAAAATGTGTTTTTGTTGTTGTTGTTGTTATTGTGGCTTTGTTGGTGGTAAACAAAATGGATTCATGAGGTGCGCTCAAGAGTTTTGTATTCACTAGTGTCTGTCAGGCGACCCCTTGATTGAAACCATCAAGTTGGTAGCTCCAGAGCACAGTTAATTTTCATGCTTTTGCAATTTCATTACAAGTCAAGAAACTCCATCAATGTATTTTAGCCTGGGAGAGTTTGTTGTTTACCTTTTGTTTGATACAGAATGCCAATGATTACTCAGAGATAACTCTGTGAAATTCTAAAACTAAAGGAGCCTTTACCTGACATGCAATACACAGCGGCCAATGCATCTGGCACTGCTTATCCTGAGGTCTACAGGGCATCTCCAAAGGGGAAGCTGGTGCATTGTGGATTTATGTGTGCGAATGCATAAAGAAGAAAGTGCACCCGAGTATAAATAGCCAGATGCAGTGATTAATTCATGTCTCCCCACAGGATCATGTTTCTTGTTCCAGTTCCTGTTTGACAAAAGACAGAAATTTAGGTCTCCACTACACGCTATTATGAAACTTGTTTTCTTCAGAAGTACAAGAACAGAGATTTTACTTGTGCTCAATATCACAAGTTCCATCACAATAAATCATTAATTGCATCATCCACGCAATACTGCACCTTTCCCGTTGTGTAGTGCTATGAGTGAGATTGCCAAGGGCCACAGGGTATGAGATCTTATACACACTTACATCTCCTACTGCAATAATAACCTATAATTTCATCATCATCTACATCTTGGGCTATTATACACCAGCAATGGGCCTAATGCTGCCTTTTGATTACATGCGGTACTTAGAATAGAGCTAGTCATTGGCTCTCATAAGGAAGCCAAATCTCCCATCTAATTAGATCTATCATTTCATTCAGTCGAGGTTGGGAGTGTGAACAAGTGCTGTACAAGCAAAGGTAAGATATCAGAGTAGACAGGTAACTGGACTACATGGTATAAAAGAAAAGTCCAAATGAGAGTGTAATAAAAGTGATCAAACAAGTGATAAGAATAGCAGTAAATACAATAAATAAATAGCCTAAGTAAATAAAATACATTAAAGACATTCATACTGCTTTACAAGCCAGGGAGTACAGATGGGTTTTAAGATGTGATTTAAAAATTACCAAGGAAGGAGCTGCAATTATATGCAGTCAGTGGCAGCTTAGTGCCTTTAACCCTAGATGGAGGTATAATGAACGTGGGAGGTGTTGGTCAGCTAACCTGAGAAACCAAGATGGAACATGAACCTGAAGAAGACCTAATAGATATGATGGTGCTAAATCATTTAGCGATTTAAAAACAAATAAAAAGGTGTGTTATAAGGTCATAAACTACGATAAACACTGATAATGTGATAGTTTTGTCTGCGACAGTGATGCTGTACCCATAGAAGGCCCCCTAGGTCTCCCTGACAGTCTGACATATTACTCTGTCATATCTTTGGGTATTCAGTATAGATTTAGCAATGAGATGTAATGCAACCAGATGTCAATAATATTTTATATCTTCTCTATCTCACCTCCCCTTCTTTCCACGGTCTTGCGGAATGCAAAATAACATCTGTCACTGACAGGCTAAGAGACAATTTGCCTTGAGCAAGCTTAAAATAGATTTAAAAACACTGCCAGGCATGAAAGCCAAGCAAACAAAGGCAAAAGCATCGGCTCATTTAGTGCGAGAACAACAGCAACCAACAAAGACAGGAAAAGAATGGGGGAATCTTAATAACAGGCCTGATACACACAACTTAAACAGGGACGTGGGAAATGGCTCCATATTTCTTCCTGTAACAACTGGTCACTGCTAATGCTATAATAGCAACCTTCCAGAGGGTGGTTTACAAGGGTTGTGTTCAGGATGTCATTCCCTGCTATTCAAGAAGAAGGAAGGAGGCCACATGCCTCTGGAGCTTTTGTTTAATCTGAAAGTGGGGAATATAACCTACCATTGGGCTGTCACATCCTCTCATCTCCCTTTACACTCAGATTCATCATCACTGGCTAACATGATCAGATCGTTTTCATTGAGTGCTGTGTTTCTGCGTTTCTGTGTGTGTCGTGTTCCCTGTGCCTGCTCTGTGCTCTGGAACCTCCCTAGGACGCCATGCCTGAAACTGACCCTTTGCTGTGTGTGGGCCGTCGGTCGTTCATTACCTGCACCGCCGCCGCCGTGCCTCACATTCACGTCGCGTCTGCGGAACTGTCACTTTCTGCGCACCTCTGCAGAGGTGCCACTCAGTGGCAGGGCTGCGGGAGCAAAGGTGGTGCAGGTAATTAAACCCAAATATAAAGAGGCGCCGGACAGAACCTGGGGTGATGTTTGAGATCAATGAATCCAGAGAGAGCTGCCGCCCCCGTCGCTGGCCTCTGGCGACCCAGCGCCGCACACCGAGCCATTCAAACAAAGGAGTCCTGCTGGCCAGCAGCGGTTGACCAGCTTCACACAGTCACGTCCACGTCAGCTCTGCTAATAGATGGCCGTTGCTAAGTTACATTCTCATATTTGACTGTAGGGCATGTTTGTTGTAGACTGGTGAGTCAAACAGCTTCTTTCCTCCCACCACAAGTGTTTCACCTGGCTAATTATGGAGCCATTTTAATTACTTTAATGACCATATTTTGTTGTCATGTACTGTGTTGTTAATGTGAAACAAATGCCTTTTTGTGTCATTTCAACGGAGCCGTACTGTTTTACTTTTGTTGGCGTAGGCTACACTACATAATATTAAAGTTTTACATCTTAAAGTTTTTCACCCAGTAACAACAACTATAAAGCCAAAAAAAATTGAACAAGTCAGATCACTCAATTTCTATAGCTCATTTAAGCCAACAGTAGCCAATCCAAAGTGTTTTTCAGTTGAAGCACACACATTAATTCTGATGCAGACAAATCATACATTCTTAAATAACTGTACAGTATTATACACCAATAAGTGTCAGTACTGTGTATAAGATGTTTCCTAGTTTCATGTGAGGCACTTCCTGCGCACTGCCTGTGTGTAGGGCACATTATGAGTCTGTGCCCCATGGTGTCCTAGGGATGGAAAGGGCCTCTGAGAGATGATAATGCCATTATGGCATGACGTTTCGCTGACATCACCCGGAGGGAATATCATTAAAGATGAGTAGGTGTGGAAGGAAAGTCAGCAAAAAAAAACCCTGTCTGTAATGACCTTTAAAATGAAATTAACAGGACAGCAATTGATTTTATTACAACCAGCCATTGTGTCTTGCAAATAAAGTCACAGCCCACAACAGTTCAATGTCACATAGCTTGGCTTTTACTTGTGCTTTCAGGCTTACGTATATGCTCATCTGGTTCCTTTGAGTTCCTGCACTAATGCTCAGCAAGAAGCAAATGGGCTGTGCTAAGCAGCAGAGGCAGGCGAAGCGGGCTTTTACATGAATAGGAAATACGCAGACAAGATCAGCCTATTGGGCTGATGGCCCTGACCTTTCAGGGTCGTAAATCTGACCGCAGTTTCCCCAGCAGGACGACAAATTCCCCTCGTGACATCCTCTGATGTGAAGGCAGCGCACATGAAAAGAAGTCGGACAATTGAATATGATTTCATCAGCGTGCTGGGTGGGTGACCTCATACACTGTAGATTTCTTTTTCTGCTGGAAAAGCGGAGAACAAGGGAGAAAAAGAAAGATTGCACTTTTTAAGGTCTGTTTGAATCTGGAGGACCATCTGTGATTAACTTCAGCTAGGTTAATTTCTTACATGGTCTGTGACACTCTGCTTTTACAAAGGGATGGTTTTGTTTTTGTTTTTAATTTAGATTTTTTTTTTTTGGTGTAAGTTTTTTGATGTGGTGCTGCAGGTAGAAGAAAACAGGAGTCTTTTCATGGGGATAACGGCACAACAATATGCAAATTGGAGTAAGTGTTATTGCTTTGCGTTAATGTTGTTTATGGTGATTATGTTCCCCCAATGAGGCGATAACAGCTATCTTCTGTTAGGGGTAATGAAAATAAAAGGCTATGGGTCTTGAAAATGCAAATGAAGCTCCAAACAGAAATGACACACAAGGCATCCAAGAGGTTATCGGCTTCTTGAGCTGAGCCCGGAAGATAACGCGAGCCACTCAGGACGGAGAAGATGGACACACACACACACACGCACTCACACACACACACACACACACACACACACACACACACAAGTGGTGCATCACGGTTTAACAAAAAACAAATGCTAATGTATACTTTTCATGTAACAGAGGCTGAGCCACTATAATGGCCATATTTGACACTGTTAAGAGGATTTCTGTTGAGAGTTAGATTATTTAAAGTCTAACTTCACTCCAGCCACTGCATAATTGTAAAAAAAAAAGCTAAAACGGCGACAAGGTGGTGCGTTAAAACACCAGTGAATGATGACTCTTCATCAGCAAATGAAAATGTCTTGCCGCTGTGGGAGAGAGGGATCAGACATTTGATGATGTGTTCACGAACCAAAGGGTCTCAGAATCATCAGCCCTGCCTTGCGAGGTTTCAAACAGATAATGCCCTACTGAGTCATTTTTACTCACTAATATTAGTTCATAAACCCCATAATATTGTCATACCCTACAACTTCACAGCTATCACACAGACACACATACACACTCACAGAAAAACATGTGTGTGCGTATGCATGTTATAGTCTGTATAAGGCTATTTGGAACACAATTAGATGGACAATTAATTGGAACACAATCTTTACTCTCTTTTTTCTCTCTCTCTCTCTCTCTCTCTCTCTGCCACTGTTTGGTATTTAAGGCATTGGGTTGACCCTTAAGCCATATATTTGGTCTGTGAGGGACTTTTAAAGACTCATTAGCTGATAATACTTGACAACAAACAAGGGCTAAAATAAATGCCATTATAGTTTGAAAGTAAGAAGCAGTGATGCATGTCTTACAAGTCTTATGAAAGACATCTATTAAGGCCATCATTTCACAACTTTTAGCTAAATGATTAACTGAGTTTGCTTCTTGAGTGCAAGCCAGGTACTGCATTACAAAGTAAGCCACAAAAAATAGGCTGGTGTTTTGATAAGCCCACATTCACTGGGGACCAAAAACGATTTGAAGGCAATGCTTAGCCTAATTTCCTGCCAAATATTGCTGACTTAAATTTCAGGTTGGCAGAAAAGTGCTGGAATTATACCCGCTCTTCACTATGCAAAGTACTCTTCAACTGTATTTACAACCGAGGTAACAGTTAACCGTGTCGAGGTTGAGTTTTGTCAAACTCCATTATGTAAGGGTTAAAGACAGCACTTGACACAGGTCTCCCATATTCGCATGTTAGTCTCCAAGGTCCTCATCTCAGCGGTGAAGCAGGTCAGAACATGTTGCCACACCATTTTAAATACAGAGTGGAAAGCTTAAATTGTGCTAAATTATTTTTATGAATTAAAATGCTTTGGTGAATTAGTACTTCGTACAAAACAAAGCCTGTGTCTTGTTGTGAGCCGGTTGTTGTGCATGCACCAGCTGGCAGTGACTTGCTTTCAATACTGAACATCTACTGAGCATTTAAGTCTATTGCATTCCTTTGTACAGTCACTGTTCGATTCCATATTTTAGTAAGTATGTGTTTATTTATGTATCCATGCATGTATGCTGTACATTTGCATGTGTGTGTGTGTGTGTGTGTGTGTGTGTGTATGTGTGTGTGTGTGTGTGTGTGTGTGTGTGTGTGTGTGTGTGTGTGTGTGTGTGTATAGCTGTATGTCTCCCACCCACTCTAGTGTCAGTAAATCCTTTATGTTTCCCATGATGCCATGATGACGTCAGGCTTTGTGACATCATCAATGGGGCCATGAAGGTGGTGCTCACTCAACGCTCTACCCCATCTTTGTGAAATGAGTTAAATACATACAGTACATTTGGGCAATCTTTATACATCAGTTCTGCCCTCACACCGTTTGGAACCTTGTGCAGGTTATTTCAGACCACCTAATTCTTACACAATTATTTTCTTTAAAAAAGTGTATCTAATTCTCAGGTTTTCTGAATTGAAACATATCCTGAAAAGCATCACTGATCATAATCATGTATTTACTCTCAGACTAAACAGGACCAACTATGTGTGTTTTTTCAATTCATGTCAATAGAAGGAAATGTCAGCAAGTACCACTCCGCCTACAGGGACATTTTCTTTCAAAGCCTTGCAAGTAAACTGTGACATCAACCACTCTGTAATTCAGTGAGCTCTTGGTCACACACAAACACACACACACACAAATACACATCCATGCGTAAATGCACCCACATACACACCCACATACACACCCACACCCACACCCACACCCACACACACACATATACACACACACACACACACACACACACACACACACACACACACACACACATACACACAAACACACACACACACACACACACACTGATCCAGTGATCTTTAGGTCAGAGGGATGAGCTCAGCTGTGTGAGCTCAGCTTGTGTTTCACCCCATGTACCCTGACCCTGCTATACAGCAGACAGCCACCCAAGGGGTCACAGAGCCAGGAACAGGCAGCTGTCAGTGTGTGTGAAATTCCTTGTGTGTGGGCTTGAATGAGTTAGTGTTGTCACCATAATGTACTGTAGTTTGAATATATGTGTGCTTCTATGTTAAATGGCCACAGTATGTGTTGTCATCACCTTGTCGAGCTGACATACTTGTGCTACTGTTAGTTGTGGTCTGAGCTGGTGTATGGTGTATTGTTTGGTTTAGTCATGGTGTGACGTGTGACTCTTTATGAGTTTTTCTCTGTGTGCCACAGTCACCCTCTAGTCATTCTCTCTTACATACACCGTCATTTCCCCTGCTTTTCCAGTGCAGATGCTAGATTCTGATGATGTCTTGTTGGTCCACAGTGTGTGTGTGTGTGTGTGTGTGTGTGTGTGTGTGTGTGTGTGTGTGTGTGTATGTGTGTGTGTGTGTGTGTGTATGTGTGTGTGTGTGTGTGTGTATGTGTGTGTGTGTGTGTGTGTGAGTGTGTGTATGTGTGTGTGTGTGTGTTATTCCTTTGCATAAGGGTGGATTTTGGCAGGTACCTGTTTTTATTGAAGGATAAGCACTGAAGTATTTCATAAGCTCATTTCTGGGAATATATAGCGCATACACACATACATTGACACACCCACACACACACGCACACACCCACACACACACACAATACATCGGCATTTTCTAAACCATTACAGTAATCACAACGCTGTATACCACTGTTCCGATAGCTCAAGATGATAGTTCAAGTGAAATGCATTATGGTCTCTTAAATAGTGGTAAAGAAAGTGAGAGTGTTTTTCCACCTAATTGCATGTCTGGTGGTTTGTCATTAAAAAAACACATAATTTTTTCTTCTCTCTCTTTCTCCAAGAGTTCTTTGCAATCAAGCCAGAGAGGTTCAGCAGCACTACCCAAAGTGTTGTTGCATGGATCAATTCCGTGGCTGGGTTCACTGCTAACAACAGTGCTTTATTCGCTGGAAGAATTTCACCATCTCATTTGCACTGAATTAGAATAAGCTACTGTGCGAGGGAAGTGGGGGACTATTTTGATTTCATGACGCCATTGCCCTGACTGTTATTTCCACAGCACCATGGGACCGCTTACCACAAGAGAAACAAAAGATTTCATGGATGTTTACTAAAATTATTTCTCTCTTTCTCACTCTCTCTTTGCGCTCTTTCTCCCCCTTCCTCTTTCCCTCTTTCTTTCACACTCTCTCTCTGTCTCACTGTCTCACACCCACACACACACACCCACACACACACACACACACACACACACACACACACACAAAGACAGCCACAGCCTCACTGTTCCCCCTCTCTCTTTTGGCGAGTGACTGAAATCTACCACCTGGAGTGTCTGGGCTGATGATGTGGCATGCGGGGTAATGTGGCATGCAACGTGGTGTAATAGTACAGAGGGACTCCTGCCCCGCCGTGGAGGAGAATGCTATCAGGGCTCTCTCTCAAAAGTGTTCACCTCCTGCGCCTCGCACGCCCAGCGACCCCCCCCCCCCCTCCCCCTTTTACCTCTCCCCCCTCTTTTACCTCTTCCTGTCACCCCCTCCCAACAGTCCCCCCCCCCCCCCCCCCTGACATTTTCCGCTGCTGCGTCTCCTCAGCCTTGCCCTTTTCACCCACTTTCACCCTCCTCTCTCCCCCTCCACCGGCGCTGGTGGCTGGGCCGCCTGCAGTCCGATACCCCCAGCCCCCCCCCCCCCCCCACACCCCAACCATCTTCCACAGCCTGCTGAGGCGTCTGGTATTGACATGGCTAACAGGAAGGGGAATCTCATTAGCACATGAGATTGGAAGGGTCCACTTGTCTGGACAGACGGAGGAAACACTGACAAGACGCGTTCAGACAGCACGCCTCACGGGCGGATGTGACAATTAGAAAAGTCATGCGCTTTCTTTTAAGTGATCCCTTTTTTGTCTCTTACTGTGCAAATGCCATAATCACACAGATGGAAATGCTATAATGATAATCATGGGGAAAGAAAATGGATTTTATATGAAAGTTAAAAACAAAGGAGCTATTGTAAAAAAAAGTAATAATTGCTCAGCTTTTGTCTCATACCTCCCAAGGAGGAATGTGTTATGTTAGGGAAAGGACGTCTTTCGTGATGTGTGTCATAGGGAGCAGTGTGATCATAGCTTTGAAGCAATCTCATATTTTATGATCCTCAGCGTGTCCTGTGTCCCGGCAGTAAAATGAGGTGGTTACTATGCTCCAGTCCTCCACCTCACACATCGCCCAGAAGAGGCCGAGCATGCTTTGTTGCTAGGAGACGGCTGAAGGCTCCTTAAAGGGACAGTCGGAGGAGTGGATAAAGGGGATGCGTTTATGGAAGATGACAAAGATAATTGTACCTTCCCTCTTCAACTGAGAGAATTAATTAGGTACATCACACATCTTCTTCATGCCTGCTTCAAAGTGCAGTGTTACAAAGTATTGGTTTTGAAAACTGTCATTCGTTTAAACAGCATATTTTGTTAACATGCAACATTTTTATGTATTATACCTGACAAAAAAGATCATTACCTCAAAAACGAAAAATGAATAGAAATATATGTCTTCATTGAAAATCTGACAAATGTTACAGTCTTTGGGTGTAAAATGTGAAAATTGGATTTCACTATCTTGAGAAGAGTTTTTTTCTAAGTGCTCTGGAAATCACATTTCTTGGTTTGGACTCTTTGGCTTGCTCTGTCGAGACGACTTTTCCCCCATCAATCAGCCACAGTCCACGAGAGACCTTAAAAACCCCTTTGGTCTAATTGCTTGTGGGATTAAAATGGATATGCCTTTCTTCCAGGAACCTTTATGCATGTCCATTAGTGGAGATGATCAAGATGCTCAGTCACAGGCAGAGAAATGGCAGTGCATTTTAGGGCGTCGAAATGATTTGTGTCAGCATCTGAACGCCATACCCCTTTTTATTTTCTAAATTACGCAAACCGAAGATAAAAGGCAAGTTGAAGCAGTAGTGCACTTGCGTGATAATGACCGACTCTACAAAAAGAAGAAAAAAAAGCCAGGGAGTACTTGTGGTACTCAAATTCACTGAGCGAAAAACAATGAAATTATACTGCAGAGCTTAACAATAGCTGTTACTTTAAGGCTTTCCTTCTTTCGCATAATCATTTTTAATAACAGCCTCACCCATCAAGTCCATTGTGATATATTTCCACCTCTGTACCATCATTCTTTTTTTTCCTGTACCATCATTTCCCTTTTCTTGGCTGCTCCAGTCTTGTCTGTTTAACCTGCTTTAACAGGGTGACAAGAACGCTGGAGAGGTGCTGACTGGAGCTTGTCTCAGGGAGCCTTATTTAACCGTTTGGGTGACAGACTCTAGCTCTCATCAGCACTGGGGAGCATGGATATGTATGTGTGTGTTTGACTGTGTGTTCATGTCTGTGTGTGTGTGTGTGTGTGTCTGTGTGTGTGTGTGTGTGTGTGTTCCTGTTTGTGTTTGTGTGTTTTGTTGTGTGTGTGTGTAAATGTAAACTAGCTCTGCCTGAACTGTGAGTGCACATGTCTATGTTGTGTGTGTGTGTGGTGTCTGGGTCTCTTTGTCTGTGTCTGTGTGTATGCCTGTCTCTGTGTGTGCATGTGTTTTGTGTGTGTTTTGTATGTGTATGTATGTGTGTGCCCTCATTTAACTGTTTGGGTGTCAGGGTTGAGATCTTATCTGCACGAGGGGTGTTTTGCGGGGGGTGTTTTGCGGGGGGTGTGTTGCACCAAGAGACCTGAGCGGTGGCACGGTGGAGGGCGAGCGAAGAGGAGGGCGAGCGATGAGAAGAGGAGAGGAGCAGAGCGAAGAGGAGCAGAGCGGAGCGGAGAGGAGTGCAGGCGAGGACCTGCTGATGCCAACAGAACGCTTTTCGCGCGTCTCTGCGGCTCTTGATGTCTCCATCCGTCAGGCGAATCGATAGATGCGTGGCACTGGGAGGCACGCGCGTCCCAGTCGAGGCGTTCTTGTGCTGCATTCAGAAA
>CM059276.1:8470886-8575886 GCA_030347295.1 Setipinna tenuifilis | reverse complement strand
AGTGTAAAATTAACTTTGGGTACAGTAGTGGTTTTAGGCACGGGCAAACAGGGCAGGCAACAATAATGGAAACTAATGATATACATGGTAACATGATAGAAATGTTTTGGATGTTTGGTGTAAGAGAAGACCTGCTAAACATTGCACTCAGAAAACAGGAAATGTTCTGATAATGGATGGGGGTGAAATGGTACCCACAGGTGCAGATGTGAGGACAGAGGGAAAAGGTACATGGAAACAAATGAGAGTGGGATGCACCCACAGGGGCCCAGATGAGGCAGAGCAACGGACAAAGTAAGTAGGGCAACAGGTGGCGGGAAACCGTTAAACGGATAACGTGGGCAGAGACGGCAAACAAACTGAGCACACCTGCTGGCCGACACAGTTATTTAAAAAAAAAAAACAGGATAAGATGGGACTTTCCACCTTTACAACAACATGGAAAAAACCACCATGATAACGGAACAAAAGTTTGCCATCAATAAAAAAGGATGCTGATTGGCTAAAAGTAGGCCAGAGACAGGACAGTAACAGGAAAGGGGAGGGAGTTATCCTAGCTGTGAGAAGCATAAATGCCAGAGAAGGGACGGGTCCTGTTGAGATCAGGTTGGATCTCAGAGGCAGCTCTTCGAGTCTTCTGCAGAACACCTGTTGGGGAATCGGTTCACTCACCATCTCATGAGCACGGCAGCCTTGGCAGGCAGGCAAGCTGTTGGTTGTGAGGGGTGTTGTGAATAAAAGGCTCTCCAGTCACCAACAATTTCTCGTCTCAACCTGTCTCTGGAGTTTTTCACCACAACAGCACTGTTGTTGGAGTCTGTAAGGATCTTGCACACCTTTGAAGCAATTTCAATTTTTGCTAGCGTTTTGTTGTGACTGATCTCTTTATTTATATTTATAGTGTTTTGATCAAAAGTCTTTTTCTCCTGTTTTTGTTTTTGTTTTTTTAGGCCTTTCAGAGAACTTTCTCTAATGTCTAACTTGAGTTTCATAATCTGCTCTAAACACCAGCTCAAACTTTCTTCATTTCAGGGTGCAAGTCGAGAGATTCAGCTACAGTGCATGACATTATCACCTACTTCACTGGCTTGCTATACTTAGGTCTGTGCTTGGCATACAATTATGATCGGGTTCAAAGGTGTCATGAAAATCAAAGCAGACTGTTTGTAATTTGAACAGTTATGTTCAGGGATGCTGCTGTCTTCAGATCAGAAGAGAATCATGAAGAAGCCTGCACTGCATGAAGAGCATTGCCTCCTGTGGCTCTGATGCAAAATATCCACACAGGAGAACTGAGATCAGGTCATCCTTTGCATATAAAACACACACACACACACACACACACACACACACACACACACACACACACACACACACACACTAATTTGCAATGAGTCAGAAAGAGGAATGATGAAAAGTTGTAACTGGAAATATTATAAATTATCTGACCTTACAGACAGACAGACAGAGCGAGACAGACAGACAGAAGAAGAGTTATATAATACAATAGTGAGAGTATTTAATTCAATTTCGCATATCCTAATAAAATCCTTTAATTCCTTAATTAATGCACTGAGTGACCTGATGAAGTAGTAGGTCAATAATGATAAGAACGTTTTCTAAAGCGCGATTTGATTTGGCCAATACCATGAGTAAGTAGCAATGGCTATTGCTTGAAATATGTTGTATTTTAGTTGTGATTCAGAATCTTCTTTAAACATTTAATCACAAATCCCATCAAATGTAGCTTGAAATTGGGGCATACCATTACATCCCTTTCTGTAACCAGCAGTGTGTTTTATCCAAATGGACCTTCTGAAGGAGTGACACAGGCAGCCATCGCTCACCATTACTGGAGAGAAGAACAGCCTATGTTCCCTCATTATATCTATATTTTTTCTTAAGCGGACACTTTTTCTTAAATAACCAAATTTGTGGGTACGGTAAGAAGTGAAGACGTTGTTATAAGGTCTCGCAGGTTCCCAGCCAGGGTTTGTGATTTGCGAGGACTTAATTGGAATAATGCATGAAATGAGTCACAGCTGCAGCGATGGAATGGAAGCTCTCCACTCCGCCAACCTCGACAGAGATCAATGCGCCTAACCCCCATTCAGGAAAACATTCTTTAATAGACACCCTTGGGACAGGCGCCAGGCATCTTAACCGAGTTATTTATTTATTTTAATTTCTGTGACTGGAAAAGCTCACATTTTAATTATCCACCAGAGGATACCGGCATTTTTTTTGGGGGGAGAGTGCTATTTTTTATGTTGTCGAACTAAACAATAGCGTTTTATTGTGCTCCATCAATTGTTGAAACACAAAAATACGGCTTTTGATAGATGGCAATGTGACCAGATTTCAAATCGCTGTGGTGACATAATAACAGTCTCTTGGCATCCTGCAAAACGCATTGTTGCTTGACAGCGAAAGTCAAGTAGTTTGACTTGGAATGTTATTTTATTTTAATGACAGTAATTAAAAACATTAATATAAATGCACATGCTGTAACAGTGAACAATCAGTGTATACAAATGCCATCCACATATTTCACAAATCTCTCCACCCAATTTTTTTTTTTTTTTAGACAGAACCGTCACTCATCCTCTCTGTAAAAACATCAAAATGTGTTTTTCTTTGGTGACCTCCATCCTCATGGATTCCCATTAGAGGGGGAAGGCAGGCACGCGACTACGGCTGCTCTTGTCCTTTAATATTTGCATCAGAGGGGCGGCACTCTGGTATTTTATCATGCGTCCCCATGGGCCCACTCAGCATGTGACTGGAGGAGATAAACTCATTCCTCCTCTCTTTCAGCACACTTCCCAAACGCGGCTGTTGTGAGGATTATTGGGGCTTTCATTTCCCGCAGATGGCTGCCGGCTCTGGCCCGCGTCTGGCCCGCGTCTGGCCCAGTCCTTTGCCAGGTTTGCGCCTGATCAGGGTCACGTGACAAGCAGACTTATCAGTGATGTGGGCTGTTTTTTTTTTTTTTTTGCTCCAAATATTCCCATTGTTGTGTTTTAATCGCCCTTGCCGCTCTGCATGTCACCGATTATTGCAATGCAATTCTGGATTCACTTGAAACAGTTCAAGACATTTTATAAAAGGGTTATTTCCTAACTAAGTTAGTTGACAGGCAAGAAAAAAGTCACTTGTCAGCAGTGTGTAGAAACAGTTTTCCAGCATTCTTTCATGCGATGTCTCCTTGTGTTTTTACGTTGTCATGCCACTATTATCTGAGCTAAAATAACTGACACATTTCCACACAATCAGTCAGCGTCCTCAATCCTTCCTGGGTACAGGAGACACCTTGTCAGACGTGTGCATTGTGCCTTCATTTATAATTATCACCTGCCTGCTTGGCTGTTGTCTCTAAGGACGCAGTAACTCAAATTTATGATGCCAGCGATGATGTGCGTGTCCAGTCTAGCACACCCCATGCGAGCTCTGTTTTTAGCTGATTTTGGATGGCTTTGCTGGGCCACTCTCAGTCTCTCCACCACAACCTTTTAGCCCCCTGCAGCAATCAAACAAGACCACCATACCACCTGACAACACCACCCTATTTGTGAGTGAGTGAGTGGGGGATGAAAGGGGTGGTGGGGTAGAGAGAAAAAGAGCGCATATGGGGAGTGGGGGTGGGAGGGCGGAGGGATGGTAGGACAGAGAGAGAGGGAGATAGAGAATGAGATAGATAGATAGATAGATAGATAGATAGATAGATAGATAGATAGATAGATAGATAGATAGATAGGAGAGCAAGACAGAGAGAAAAAGAGAGAGAGAGAGAGGCTGGTCTTCTTCATGCGCCACTCAACTCTTCATTATTGATCTGAACACTGGCGAGCCGACTGGAACATATCCCGCTGTCCATCAGACAGGAGAAAAATAACCCTAAATTATCCCTAATGACGGATATCAACATGTAAAAGGGGAAGAAAGACAGACATGTGTGAGTGCATTTACACATGCAGTGGCATACCCTATTTGAATTTAGCCAGGGACCTGTTTTTATTTAAACATGAGGACTATAGGATTTCATGAGCTTATCTCTGACATGAATGTATAGCACATACATGCACACACACACACACACACACACACACAGACACACACACACACACACACACACACACACACACACACACACACACACACACACACACACACACACACACACACACACAGATTCTGATGCCTTTGTACCCTCAGTTTTGTTGGTGAGTAAGACTGAAAATAAAATCCCATATGGCGAATTAAGCCGCCATGTTGATCCTATTCAGACTGGCAGGAACATCATTTCACAGGCAATTTCTCATGCCATGTTGGTGCAAGCACATTAATACTGTACATATATTAAACCAGAATTACAGTAAAAAATGATTGTAAACCAGGATTATGTGAAAGGTCCTTCTATTTTACCCCTTTCTAGGATTCTATGGCAAATCTGTTAATCCCTCCTCTCATGCAAGTGTTTTATGTTGGGACAAAGGTACCATAATTGTTTTCACTTAATCCACCTCACTAATAACTAAAGCACGAAAGCAAGGGCTAACTTGGGAAGAGACTGAAGGAGGGACTGAACAAACATTGTATTGTATGTGTACAATGGCAAATACTGCCTTACCTGCTAAGGGGAGGAATATATGAATAGGTAGCATGTTATTTTTTGCTTTATATGTGATTCTCGACAGACCAAAGCTACAGCTCTTTGTAACATCCTTGAGCAATAATTGTCATGAATAGAGAGAGTGAGAGAGAGAGAGAGAGAGAGAGAGAGAGAGAGAGAGAGAGAGAGAGAGAGAGAGAGAGAGAGAGAGACCAAGACTACAGCTCTTTATAACGTTATTGACCAATGATTATTATTAATTGAGGGAGGGAGGGAGAGAGAGATAGAGATAAAAAGAGACAGAGAGAGAGAGAGAGAGAGAGAGAGAGAGAGAGAGAGAGAAACAATGCTTGATTTAGAGTGCTGGTAAGAAACATGCCTGGTGTGGTAGCTGTCCGTGGTGCTGATATGTGTACGGTGGGGATCACATGTGAACAATGTGTGCTGTTACCTTTCATAGATTGTGCAATAATGTGCCCTTAGAGATACTAACTGAACCACAGAGAATTACAGGAAGGTGGGTCTCCTTGCTGCACTGGACAGGCAGCGTGTGGTGGACAGGTGAGGTGGGTTGTCCTAGGAAGCACAAGTAGGGGGAGTAAGAGGTGTCAATCATCGCCTTTGGGGTCCTTCAGTTTATAAAAAAACTAATTTACAGTGGTTGTCTGTGCATTACTGAACAATAATATTCACACAACAGAGCCTATAGGGAAAAGCTGCCAGTCAGAGCATGGATGCTGTATTTCAGCTAAGGGTCAGAGACATCATTGCCTATTAATGCATTATTACTCAGTGGTGATGATATACTGCAGGGTCTACCACTGAGAGAGGTGTATCCAGGGAAACCTGCGATGAGAAAACTACACGGCTAGTCCCAGATTTCCTGCTGAGCTTGCAGCTTATTTTAGGGTCCAGAAGTTTCTGCTTTTTCTCTGTGACACTGTGTCTTTGCCGGTGGCTGTTCAGTGTACCCAGCTGAAGCCAGGGGAGGGGAACACCCACGAGCCTGACCTGTGATAGCAGGCTAGCATGAGACCTGGCTTAAAATACAAATACCATCCACGCACAGGCAACCAAGGAGAACACCATACTGTAATGACAGCAGTACATTTAGCATTAAATGCATATTACTTCAGTAGTCACTGTAAAGAGGTCTGAGTCAGTCACATGTGTGTCAAAAACAGGCTGGTGCGTGCAGAGACGGAGCAACAGACAGACAGAACGACAGACAGACAGACACACAGGTAGTATGATGAAGTTTGAGGCAATCCAGATAGTGTATTTAAACACAAGAACAGTATTTCTATATTTATTACTTGCAATGCAATAGTACTAATGCAATATGCACCTTAAACACTTAAAAACAATGTTTGTTGAATATGTAGTTATTTGTTGAACCATGCTGCTCTAGACTACTACTAACCTTTTAATTTCATTGTACAATGACAATAAATTAAAATGGAGAAATGGATGACAACTAGTAGTTAAAAAGACACGTGTTAACAACTAAGCTACTAAGCGAAAGTGCAAAATACACAAATTAAAAATGCAGCCAGCCACTAGAGGATGTAGCCAAGAGATGTCTCCATGTTGGATCCCCTCCTCTGGCTGGCCACTGGTGTCTGGAACGAATGCAGCCGAAAGGCAAGACACTCTCCCTCACAACACCCTCAACACAGACACTCACATCACAGACACTCACACAAATTCATTTTGATGGATTGCTTGTAAATAAACACACCAATGCAGGCCACTGGAATGGTCATCATATTATTAGCTGCTTACCTCACCTAACTTGTATTACCATGATAAAGCAGTTGAGGAACCCATTACATGATTTTATTATAATTTATTCAAACACATGCATAAAAACCCCATAAAGTGATGAGGTAGATGAAGTGTATATGCCTAGGAGTTGTAATTTAAGTGACTGATGCCAACTACACAGCTAAGCTTATAATGAAGAGCCCTTATACATAAAAGTAGTTCACTGTTTAAATGCTTTAAAGTAGAGCTGTCATGTTCTCAGAGAAAACCCATTAGATGGACATGTTTTCATAAACCGCGAGCCTAAAGGACTTTTCTAAACTTGAGACGGTACTGACAAGTATGTGGCCCTCTATCGAGGCCTCAATGTCACCAACATATTAGAGGAAAGAGGTTTTTTTGTGCAACAACTGTCAGGTTTTCTTCTTTGGATGTACATAATCTCATTTTATATTTCACATTTCTTCCTCTTTGGATGATACTCCCTAATCAAAGGTATTTCATTCTGTTCGGCTTAATTGAATGTCAGGCCTATCGCAGGGTTTTTATATTATGATAGTCCTCTTTGTGTCTTTTGAAGGTTCAATTAATGTAAGACAGCATATACGTTGTCTGGGCTATTGTAATGAACCATCACCCTTGAAAAGTTTATTGAATTTTAACTTTATTAATTTTCCCCTTTTTGTAAACTATTATCTGCAGCTCTAGTGCCATGCACCCCCTCTACACACACACACACACACACACACACACACACACACACACAAATATGAACACACATGCCCAAGTGTGCGCGTGTATGCCCACACAAACACATGCAAACATGCACACAAACAAAGGGGCTTTGGAGGCTGTCCCATGTCATTATAGTGAGTAGGTCTGTATGCAAATGCACGGCTAAATTTAGACCTTTATGGTAAATTGGCTGGTCTAATAGAGAAAGGTGGAGGCTGTGAGCATATAAACAACCTCTTTTAGTCACCTGCAGTCCAACTGAATTAAACATTCAGCTAAATATCTGTGGTGACAGCGCTCACACGCATCTGCCCATAGGTTGTGCAGTGCCACAGAGATGTAGTGGGTGCTGGTCGAGGGTGGTAGGCTTCTGGTCGGTGGTAATGGCTGTGATGGAGGCTGAAAGACTTGTCCACGGGTTTATCTCACGTAGATTAGACTACTGTAATGCCGTATTTACAGGCCTGTGTCTCATTCTGAAGCTTATTCAAAACTCAACCATGCGGTACGTGACCCAGTAAAAATCAGCTGTGCCCCAGTAAAAAATGTTTAAAGATTTTTGTAACAAACTAGTTTCTTTGGCAGGTTAATTAAGATCAACAGTAGGCTGAATGAATATAGTGTATTTTCAACTTCTAGCATCTCTACTTTATAACTAATTTTCTGATTGGTCTGGGACATTCTCACAGACATTCTATCTGTATATCTATCTAATTGTAATGTGCATCCAGTTTAGTGCACAATACTGGAGAGATGAGGTAAGGTAGCGCAAAGTTTCTGCAGCAAAAGTATACAACATTTTAGCAAACCCATTATCTTAGATGGACTAAAGCAGTGTTGAATTACTTATGTAGATGGTTATCAGGCTGTTGGGTTGGGGGCACAGTGCCCTCAGTAAAAGCCTAATTCCTAGTGACTCGTCTGCCTGGGTCTGACTCCATTGGCTTGTTGTGCAGTGCCCAGACTCTGGCTGTGTCCTCTCCTTCACCTTTCAGCAGCCTTCTCCCTTTTCAAGATTTTAGTACCACAGTTTAATTTGGGTGAAATTAAATGGGTGTGTCCGAAACATTCAGAAAAAATCATGGCAATAATGTGTGTGTGTGTGTGTGTGTGTGTGTGTGTGTGTGTGTGTGTGTGTGTGTGTGTGTGTGTGTGTGTGCGTGCGCGCGTGTGTGTGTGTGTGTGTGTGTGTGTGTGTGTGTGTGTGTGTGTGTGTTTGTATTTGATTTAACCAAGTAAGTACTGAATTATTCACATAAAAACACTTTTTGTAGCAGATATCTCAGCTGGCAGGACTAAATGAAATTACAAAAAGACAAAGGACAAAATGGGATTATGTTAACTTGCATCTGGCTTTTGATGAAAAGAGTAATTAAATACGTTTCTGAAATGGTATATCTCATGATAGGATATATCTTTATTGTACTTGTTGCATGTTGCCCACATAGTCCATTTAAGTTTTTACCATATATGAAGAATATGTATAAAGAATGTTCATACAGCATACAAATGGTGACCCTTTTTATGAATTCAGTCTTTACTACCCTCAAAGAATGTTCATAGAGGTCTAACCCTCTATTCTATTTATATATTTATTACTTCAGGGTGGTCCCCACATTTCTACAATAGAGACTTTTATCTAAGAATGTCTGTGAGGTCCAACTCCCTATCCATGTACATCAGAAAAAGCAATGGATAATGGAGCCAGTAAGGCTGCTGCCCGCCACTCTAAGTCCCTATAGCTTATTTCATTTTCATACTGTGTTTTCTGCTTCCTGTTTTTGCCTTGGCGTCTACCATAATTTTCATTTCCTCTCACTCACTCTACGGCGTAATGCTGCAATTTCATAATATTGTTTCATCATATTTCACTTTCCTGCAGTCTCTCTGTCATTTTAGCTTTTTTATCCCCAGACACCTCTCTAAGGATGCCTGTGTAGATATGAAAAGTTCTGTTTAAATAGGGCATAAGTATTTCTTGATAGCGTTTATACCTTCATTTTTATCATGACCTAGCAGAATCAGAGGAGCACCCCCCCAACCCCCAGCCCCCCACTCCCTAAAACCAATAAGTGGGCAGGGGTCCTCCACAATATGCTTCCTGTCCCCCCCCCCCCCCTTTCTCTTCTGTTATTATTGCTTCTATCAGTTTCATTCCCACTTGCTTACCCACCTTCAGGTTAAAAATTACATAATATTGCATCGACCAATCTCACGTTTCCAGAGTTTATTTGTTATCTTTTTTGGGGGGTTTTCTTTGTGTAACCAAGTGTGTTGTTTTTATTCCTCAGGTCCCTGGACAACCCTTTGAGGATATGTGCAATAACATGCAAATTCTGGCTACGGGGTGTAACAGAGCAGAGTGTGCATTTGTTTGTTTCTTTGAATTATTGGGTCATTATATTACTGCGTGTGGTTTAATTACTTTTGCAGCCCACTGTTATGAAGTCATCACATCATGGAGTTGTTGTTTAAAAAAGATGATGAAAACACAGAAATGGGAGCCCATGGACTGTTTGACTGGTGCCTGAAGAAGTGTGTGTGTGTGTGTGTGTGTGTGTGTGTGTGTACGGGGGTGCTGAGGGGACAGACAGAGGAGGATAAAATACTAGTCTAAAAGATGTATGTGCGCTACTCTTAAGGAAACAGTCAATACCATGCATGAGTGAATTGTTATCAATAGGTAGAGAATGAGAAATATGATTGTGTGAGAGATATTACTTCCTGAGAATACATCAGCAAATCACAATATTTGGATAGAATGCTTTCAGTGAGCATGCATTTGACAGTAAATGGCAAAAATGTCTTCAGCTCTCATACTCAGACTCACTCTGGTTTTGAATTCCTAATTGTATCTCACAGTACCATTGCCAATGCTGTGGCATTTAACTGGCAAAGCACCTCACACTTGAGTATGCCAATTCCAATGTTGACATATAGATAATGTAACCGACATGACATAGTGGGCTATTGAGCAAATGAAGGACAAACAATATGATATTAATGCTGTTGCTTGACACAAAGAAGCTATAAATCGTGACTGAATGGATGAATGGATGAATAGAACAGTGGGCAGGCTTTATAAGGAATTTTTCGAGTGACTGCTAATGTTTACAAAACAATAGCAAAAAAATGACATGAATAATTGCAATCGCAGACAAAAAAAAATGTAAATGAACACAGTTTTCACAGGAGCTTTGCCTGATATCCGTCAACCCACGCTTGGCAGGCAGAGAGTGTGCTGTGCACTATTTGCCAGCAGCCAACAATACCGCAGAGCAAAAATTGACGGCTCGGTGCCTTGGCAAAAGCATGGTGAAAAGAGTCAAATCATATTCCACATTCATCTCAAAAGACATTACGAGCAGGTCATTAAGGTAAAAGCTGCCCACTTTGCCTGCTCTGTATTGCCTGTGTCCATTTCTATATGGCTTTGAGTGTGTGACTGCAGGAGCACTCTCATCAGGGTGTTTTGCATTAGTCTATGAGTGCTTAACGGCTCAGGGGGAGGGTGGGTTGCCTGGTGCTGCATCTATTCCACACTACCTCCTCATATGCACCTGTCCAAATTGACCCACCTGTGCTAGATGTAGCAGGTGGATCAATTTGAGGTATGGAGGATCTAAGGCAGCTGGACCAACTCCTCTATTCTGAGCTGTTTGAAGAGTAATAAAACAAGCACTTCAGAGTCAATCTGAAGCAAAAAACACACCACAGCCGAGGACTATGACACTGAGACCTGGTAAACTCATGCTGGGAGATATGCCTTCTGAAGTGACGCCCTAAATCTCCTTCAGAAGCGACACTGTAAGTCTTCAACCTGCTGTGAGGAGGAAGAGGCAGAGCAAACCAAAGACAAATGTCACCTTGCTGTTGAACAAGAGCTGCTCTTACACAAAAAACGCAAAACACTAGGCCACTACTGCAATGTAAGCCAAAGCTATACAACAAAACATGGGCACTATGTCTTTGAAAAATCTATGCATTTAAAAAGAACCTAGATACTACCTTCACCATTAGAGAAGAGAGAATCTACTATGTCAATGTAAATAACATACTTCTGTCACTATGAATAAAAATGGTTCAATGACAAAGCATAGAAACTGTCTCACTGCTATAGTTAACCACATCACTAAACAAAGTCACAACATGCTACCTCTTCTACTAAAAACATGTATGCATGCTACCTCACCACAACACTACATAGATACATCGGTACCTTTAAGGAAAGAGAGTTGCCACCTAACCAAAAGACAAAATATAGATACCACTTCACCAGAACAACAAAATAGCAAAGTGTAAGACTACTTTTCCAGACTTAGTGGTCTTGCTATGAGATTTCAAGGTTTCAAATTCATCCCTCTTTCTTGAAGGACTATAAAAAGCGAGGCATTCATGTTTCCACCACCACTTCCCCCGTCATTACATAGCATTACTGCATAATTTAGCTATTAGGCATCATTATGTCAACGTTCAGACATGTCATCATGCCTAAAATTGCTCTGATTGCCATGGAAGGAGAAGAACTACTTTGAACTATGAATTACATTGTCAAGCAGCGGTATCCATGAGCCTCTGCCTGTCCCTGCATCACCCAGTGAAGAGCAGAGGAGGGGAGAAACAGATTAGCTTTTCATTAAGGAGGAATATATGAAAGTTGTCAGGTTGGGAGACTAAGGCCCTTATTAAGATGACAGTCTGCAAAAATCATTACACCGACTTGATAAAACTTGTCAGCTAAGTCTGCTAAGTCTAATAAATTTAACCAAAAACAGATATGCACCTGAAGTGGCAAGCCTTTGTATTGCATCCGGTGAAATAGTGGATGAACATACCATCCATAACATGTTACTCATATGCACTGGAGATGTTGCACAGTCAGAGACGATGCTTATAGTGTTGTAATTTTCATTTGTCTGTGAATGAGACACAACAACATCTTTTACTTTTTAATTGGCAGCATAATTAATGCTTAGACATGAGTTTTTAAAGGTTTAATTGTGGCTTTCTTGGTCTATCAACAAGGAAACATTATTTAGTTAAAATTAAAAGATGATGGATGGTCCCTTGATTATGACCAGTGCACTTTGAGAAATGATTATCGTTTAAATATTACATCACATATTGTTTACCTAAATTACAGTATCTATCAATTGACAAACTCCTCAATGTGAGTGATCAAAATGGTGTTGCTGCATATCAAAGTGCTGTGCAATAGATCCCTGCAGCCACCTGTGTATGTGTGTGTGTTAAACTTTGAGATGTAGCATAATGATGTGCAGCAACTAGTAATAATGTTAACCTAAGCAAGCTAAAGACAGATTGAACAAACACAGCCAGACACTGGCGTGTCATTTCTTCCCATTTCAATTTAACAAGTGAGTCACGTTTATCCAGTGGTTAAAAATTAACATTTTTTATACTGGATGTTAGTTTCATACTGGATGTTAGAACGGTTGTTTTGGAGTTTTCAAAGCCAATGTAGTTTGCTCTGGACCGCTCCCAACAGGAAGAGGACAGCTACCCTTTGCCATTTCCTGGCTCAGAATGGAGTCTGGGCCTGCTGCTCCCCCACTCAGCTGCCCTTTGGGTGGAGCTGCCATGTCTGAGATAGGCCTATTCACTAAATCTTCAGTGGAACTCTAACACTCCAAATTGTTAGATTTCAGTGGTGTCTTAGTGATGGTTCAGTGGCAAAGAATGCAAAGAACTTTCTGCTTACACCCCCTATGTGTGTGTGTGTGTGTGTGCCTGCGGGTATGTGTGTGTGTGTGTGTGAATTTACAAACACTTACGTGACACTCACAGAGGTAACACCTTACTTAAAGTTGGTATCCTTACGATGTTGTAAACACATTTGTAACACTGACTTGTAATGCACCGTGATATCTCAACCTGTAAAGGCTTGCACAATAACATCATAAATTAGATAAGATTCATCTTTATTGTCAATGCACATGTATAAATACAGGACAAAAAATGTGGTTTAGCATCTATTTAGAAGTGCATATAGAAGCAAGTTTGATATATACACTATATACAATATAAAGCAATATACAATTATTCAGGTGTGTTATAAAACATATATATAAAGACATAAAACAGATGTATTATGGACATGTATGCATGATATACAGACGATATACAGCATTGACAATATATACATATGTAGGTTGGATGAAGTGCAGATGAAGGAATTGGGTACGGTACATTCAATGTCCATGGGAGACATGAAGAGGGAGGGGGTGAGTGTGGTGCCATGGTAGGGGGACATGGAGGTTCAGAGGAGGATAAAGTTCATTAGGGAAACAGCTATGGGAAAGAAACTGTTGCTAAACTTGATGGTTTTGGTCCGAAGGCTCCTAAGGTGCCTTCTGCAGGGGAGGAGTTGAAAAAGTTTATGATTGGGATGCGAGGGGTCCTTAAGGTTATTAATAACGCTTTGTAAGTACAGCTGTTACAATACATGACCTTAATAATACAGTCAATACATGACTTTATAGACTCATACCAATGACAATGGAAGCTTTATTAATGCTTTATAACACCTGACTATTGTGCTGTTACTGCTTTATGGATGTTAGGTTTGTAGATAGTATTACTCCCAAAGCACACGAAAACCTTATTTACTGGCTATTTTAAATCTCAGATCGGGGTTGGGTCCATTCCACAATATGTAGTGATTAGGTTTACAGCATCTCTTTTGTTTATTGTTAAGTGGGCACTTAAAAGTCAGTACATCTGAACAACTTCTATTTGTGCTGTCAGGCAGAACAGTCTCAACCAACCCTTATGCAAAGAAAAATAATTATGTGTGGAAAAAAAAACGCTCAATCAAGGGTTTGGCATGTGTTTTATTGATGGAGATTTATTTGCTTGGAGAATGATTGATAAGCACATTTGCTTGCTTTGCTTGGTCCTGTGTGAGATTGCAGTCATCTAGCAATGAGTTATTGAGAAAAAGGAGCACAGAATTTTAGGCATTTGCATGGAATACCACTAAAGTGTGCTGAACTGCATGGTTGCATATCTATCACAGAGATGCTACCTTGAATGAGAATTTGTAAAGGACCAATTAATGCTGTGGATGTACAACGCATCATAACAAACAGACAATGGGTCTTGTAACTAAATTGCTATTTACTTTATCCCCAAGTATGCACTGCTGAATTGAAGTGGATGACTTAATATTAGTGACTCTGTCAAAGCGGGTTAGGCGGATCACAGGCTCTCATCTCCTGCCTATTGCTCAGGCAGAATTGTATGCAAATACGGGGTGTAACTTTACTCTCAATGATACCACTGCACAACTGGGAGATAATAAACTCCACGATAGAACATAACCCAAATAGTTTCTGCATGAATACGCTTCCTAAAATGTAAATACTTCAGGAACTGGTCCTCAATTGACACATCATTAGCATGTGACTCAGTGGGAATGAGTAATGGGGTTTAAGTCCACTGCTGTGCTGTGCAGTGTTATTCCTCATGAGTGGGAAAGCCATACCTAATACGAGTTTGATGAAATGTGAAAGAATCAGATCTTGTTCAAACTCAGCACTCTGTTGTCTTATTCAGTGACTACTTTTTTGCTCATAAGAAATCCAAAAAAAAACAAAAAGGAAAGAACACAACAATATAATATGCATGAATATAATGCTTTGGGAAAAACATTTCAGAACAGAGAACAAAAAAATGGACACAGGCAATATTGTGTAACATCAGCTTATGAAAAGTGTTGATTCTTATTATTCATTTGTACCCAAGTAACAAACATGTCATAGTGAGGTTAAGCTTTGCGGCAAGACTACTCAAGGTGACTGTGAAGTTATGTATAATGCTTTGCTAGTTTTTTTTTACCCTTATGTTTTCCTTCAGTTTGATCCTGAAAGAGCAGACACCTCAGTATTATCAGTCACCATCATGAAAAGGAAAGATCAAACATGAAACGCCTGCAGCACACAGAGATCAGAGTGCAGATTGCCCCGTTGGTAACACAGTGTACCTAATCTCATACAGCACATTTTTAAAACATCACTTCTCCACGCAACGACTCAGCAGCCATTGCGCTTGTTTTCTGAAGAAACATGCACAATGTGACCCTCTCAGAATACAGGTTCAAGTCGTGCATAGGCAGATGAGGCGAGGTGGGGTGGGGAATAGGTATTTCCAAACAGAAAGAAATTAAGTCTGCCATGGAAAATTACAGCTTATCTGGTATTAATGTATGTAAATGTCAAGTGAAAATAGCTACGGCTCAAAATGTGTTAGTTTCCTAATAACAGGATCAGGTCTAATTATATTACATGAGCAAATGTCAAGTTTTGTGATGGAAAAGCTGGGTGAGATAAAAAGTCGTCCTCGCTCTTTCAGGGAGAGCTGTGAAAAACAGCCAGCCCAGGCGCGACTTTTTTAAATGTTCAGAAGCGGAAAATGATATGATAATGATATGTTTGGGTCATGTCCACAAGCATGCCAAAGGCCAGATGAGGAATGTGAGCCTGTGTGTTGTTGTTAACTGTGTAATAGCTCTAAAGTTCATTGAAAAAAAGATGGATAAGAACACTTCACCCGTTCGTTTTAATGGAGGCCAGGGGGAAATAGGCACCTGTATTTTGAAGTGTAAAGGCCTTTCAGAGCCATTAGGAGGCTTGTGTTCCTGAATCAGTGTTGCGTGCCATTATCTCTGGATTTGATCCACCTTGAGCTTGTAATCCGTTCTAAATTTCATCAATTATGACGGTGACATCAGGTTGACAAGCAAGCAAGCAAGCAGTGTCTCAGGCCTCTGTCTGTGTGTGGAGAAGATCTAATTCAGTCATCTCATTCGAAAGGATTTAAAATGACACGAAGACCTCGCCGCCATGTTACCATTGTCTCATCAGAATAATCGAATTTCACCTCTGATGAGATCATAACGCTGCACGACACTGCTGCTGTTAGCCTGTCACACAGGTTATGGCTGTTAAGTTCCTCAGTCATGTCATTTGTTTTTTTTACTCACCACCAAGTACTAGTGCCAATTAAAGGGGACGCACAAAGTATATTCTAAAACAATACAATTCAATTGTTTCGGTGGGCAAAACATTCTAGGCTGTGGGAGGTTTATGTCAAAGGTTCATTAAAAACTCTACACTACATTAAAGGGACAGGGAATTGTCACTGAGGTTGTTGAATGATAACATTATGTTCTGCCTTTATACTCTGAAACTGCTTTAGGGAGTAGTTGTTGTACAAAAATGAGAATTAATTCACAAGAACAAACTGTTGTACTCCAACAGTGAGGAAGTCATCATACACTGCATATACTTTTGCTAAAAAAGGCTTACTTTTACTTTTAGCTCTTTTTGCTACATTTGCACTGCCAGGATTCATAAACATTCATAGCGTTTAGGGTTTAGTTTTTTGCAGAATGTTCACATTGTGTTTACTTCTCCCTAACAGATGACCAAACAGCAATTTTGTATAATTTTGTAAAATCACAGATTTTCCTCTGAGGTTTCGCTGTGAGATGGTTTGCCAAACATAGTCTCTGTAATTCACTTCATGTGCTGTTGAAAACAGTTACCTTCCCTCATGAGTATTTATAACTATGAGAAAGGACAGTGAAATTGTACCTACATGTTTTTAGAAATATATATTCACCTCAAAGCAAGTGGGAGGTGTGGGAGGAGAGGGAACAAATTACTAGACTAATATTAGACAGTTTACTTACTTACAGTTACTACTTTCTTTTTTGTGCCTGAAAAATGCCATTTAAAGTAGTCTTGCAATAATAATTATTATTTTGGCTTCTATGTAGCAACACATGCCTGTCCATCAATGCAATCTAATTGGGGAGTGTGGACATCTTTTCTCATAAAATACAAGTTGAATTTGAATTATGTAATGATTCAGAGCATTTGAAGGCCACTTCTGTTTTCGAATGGGAACTTACTTAAAGCACCAGCCATGAGCCAGCTTTGAAACACACAGCCACAGTGTGCCTCTTTAGTCTTCCATTTCTGTTTTGCTCGTTCACTGACCAACAATCTCACAAGCTCACTGCAGCCAGGCACAGCAGGGGAACAAGAGAAAAGTTATTTTGATGACAAAACGCCAGGAGAGGCCTCATTTATTCATCCTTCGGACATGGATGAAACGTTTCTATTGATTTTAGAAAGTGTTGGAGCTGCAGGAAAGGACTGAGGAGGACCAGATGTATGAGAGTGAGGTACGGAGATGCAGTATCAATCCCCTTGCCATGTGTGGCCAGATGAAGTCTGCAGAGAATTCCATTTGTTACATGGCACTGTGTTGAGACAGGGGCTAAATTAGTCTTTTTTCTGAAATGCTTGTTTGAGTAGCCAACATTTCATGCGTTTGGTATGCAGAGGATGTATGTCGAAGTTGTGGTAACCTATTTGTTGACATGTCAGTAATTTGCCAGTGCGGTTTGTCAGTAAGTCTTCAATTTTTTTCTAAAATGCTTGTTTGAGTAGTCAATATTACATTCATTTTCTATGCAGGCTATGCTGTTGAAGTATGTGGTATGCTGTTTGTTGACATGTCAACCAAAATTTACTCATTATTTTCTGCATTGTCTGTGTTTTCATGGCTAGTTCATCACAGAAAATTGTTTAATTGAAATCAGTATTAGTGTCAATCATATCTGACAGACAGAAATAATTGATTGACAGTTTACTTGAAGTACAGCCATGTTGGTTGTATAAGACTGGAAAAGTTGCTTATCCACATTGTTCTTTCTTATCAGTCTGTCAGTCTGGCAATTTTGTGGATTCATGCACACATCAAAACAGATGGTGCCAGTGATTGACAGATGCGAGACTTGTGCATCACAGAAAAAGCTTTGAATCTGTTCCAAGTCTATTTTTCGAATCCACTTGTCAGGCTGGTCTCCATGCTCTATTCAGCAGCCATGTGGTGTGACATTTAATTCTAATCCACAAAACTATTTTTTTTTTTACATTTTACATAGATTTTATAGCACATTTGATTCTGTTGTGAAAAGAAAGGCAACCTGTTGATTGTAGGCCAACTTTCTTAACTCATTTAAAGGGAAACTTTTAGAGAGTTTGCTTGGACACAAAGAATTCCAGTTCTTGCTGAAGCCTGAGTCCTTTAGCCTGCTAGCGATTTCTGATTCTGTGTTTGCTTATTTATGAGTTTACCAGTTCACCTCCTGTCACATGTCCACGCCATTGTGCTTTCAGCACAAGACACAAGAATACATTCATTGTACTCATTCACTGGCTTGTCTTGTCTGACTGCACACTGACAGTCAAAAGGATGGCATTTCAATCAGCTTTTGTGTATTATGTTTGTTATTTACCATTGAAAGTTTAAATTCATATGGCGCAGTGATTGCTTTCATGTCAGATCTACTTCACAGGTGTCCAGTTATGTAAAAAAGATAGCCATATGACAGCCAGTGAGAACACATTCATCTCTGTGGTATAAATGTACATGTATGCATTCATAACATGAAACACACGTGCACACACACAGACACAGACACAGACACACACACACACACACACACACACACACACACACACACACACACACACACACATACACACACACACAAATATATGCAATGTATTTACAGAAAATGAAAGTACTGTTACAAAATAATAACAGTGCCCTGACTGATTTTTTTCTGGCGCTACCAGCCTATAACAAAGCTTGTCGTGTATTTCTGCTGTATTTTGTTTTCTTTCCAAATTGTCGAAGCATTTTGAATCACATCCTTTGTCCGAAAGGTGCTATACAAGTAAAGATTATTATTGTTATATATTCAATGTTTTCCCCTATAAATATTATGCTATTTGCAATAGCTAAATGGTAGCAAGGCCTCACATAAAATATAATTAAGCTTTTATGAAGTGCAATTACATATACATTATGTACAGTGCTTGAAATATGCTTACATTTGCTTTAATTTAATCATTGGTTTTTTAACCTCCCTTGAATGTTTACATCCATTATATCACTGCTTTTGTTAAACACAGCTCTAACCTGTGCAGCAAGGGGGCCCATTTCATTAGCAGAGCCGCAACGCTGGTGAAAAATATTGGCAATAAATTGTGTATCATGGTGCCTCATTGTTGACGCTAACACAATGTGAAAGAGCAGGCATAGGAGCAGCAGCCCAAAGCTACCTACAGTCGTGTTTATCATTAATCAGTCAGTGGGTTTTCTGTGTCTCGTCATTGTCTAAGGCCTGACATGCTCCAGGAAATATCTCCTGGGAACAAAACAAATAAATGGTGTTTCTCCGGTCTACACTGTGTAGGTGTAAATACAACAGTGGTAATAGGTTCTGTCAGAGTCTCCCAGCGATGGCACCATACTCATAGTAGCCATATGCTTTGTCAAACACAGCGCTCCACACTGATAGCCCGCTTTGCTTGCCATCACATTTGGATATGCCTTAATGTTTATGTTTATATGTGTGTGGAGGAGGGGGGGGGCAAAACAAACACACACACACCGCCTAGGAGGAAGACACGACCTTGGAAAGTCTCGGTGGTTCTCACACAAATACATTTTTAGACATGTTGGAAGGGATTCGCTGATCAACCACTCTGGCACCAGATTACTCAGGGTAAAAAAGATAACAGCATATTATTCCAAATCCAGGGCTTACAGCAAAACTCGGTAAATTATTTAGGGTGAGTTTATATGATGATTCACAGTGGTGTTGGACAGAAAAAAAGGAACACAAAACAGCCCAATTTGCTGTTTGACATGGGACATATTTTCTGATAGAAGACACTTCTTCTCAAGTAAAGAGTTTGTTTTTTTTTTTGTCGGTGTGAACCCTTATCCATGGAGGAGTGTGTAGCTCTTTTCATCATGCGTCACAAAGATGGATATTTCTTTTATGATTCCAGTGGCCAAGGCAGTGTTTATCTCGCTGTGCAGTGTGAAGTTCTCTCTCTGTCAGCGCGTGTGCGTGTGTGTGTGTGTGTGTGTGTGTGTGTGTGTGTGTGTGTGTGCGTGCATGTGTGTGTGTGTGGACCTGGTTCTGCCCCCAGTTAACACAGAGGAAGCTAAAGCTTTTACAATGGATGACTCTGCAATCAGGCGGCAGCCACTGTGGCATGGAGGCCTCACAGTCATTTTCTATAATCCCCGCCCGTCCAACCCACATAAATGACTTAGCTGAAATAATGTTAATACCACCGAGCCTGCCTCCTTATGGGATTTGGCTGGAGAGTTTTGTGGTGTTTCGAAGAGCAGAAGGGTCCTCGATATCATTACGTTGTTGTGGATGTCAAGCAAACTGATGTGCTAATTAATTTAGCTGCATGGCTATCTGTTGGGTTTGATATGTTGTGAAAATGTCAGGAAAACGGGAATGGCGATGGATTCGGTTGGTGGCGGCTGCAGCTCTCGGATGAAAAGCAAGGGAATGGTGTGTTTGATCACTGACATGTTACACTCCTTTTTTTGTGTGTTTTCATGTTTGCGCTCTTTGTTGGCTGGAAAACATGACAGCAGATTTCTTGTTTTATCTCTGCGTGACTCCATTGGGAGAGCTCTTCACAGACGAATCCGAGTCCCTGCCCAGTGATTCTCTTCTCCCCCTCTTTTCTCCACGCTACCATTTAAATCTTTTACCCCCGGCTTCTTCCTATCGCTTTTTTTTTTTCAAAGCAAGAGGCTCGACACATTTTCGTGTCAGACCAGGGTGACACTGTCTCTGGCATTTGCATGCCAAATTATCAGGAAAATGGATGCAGATCAAACAAGGCCAAAGGTTGCCGTCGCCATTTAAGATGTGCATGAAGCGCAAAAATCAGAAACTAATTTATGTAAATATAAGAACAGCCCTCCCCAACAGCACTGCTCCACACTCCTTTTGCTTTCTTCTGTCATTAGTCTTTACATTTTTTTCTTAGTCTTTTCATTAAACTTGTCATGAATTTACATTTTAAAGCTGTATTGGACCTATTTAGCTCCATCACGTGAGTCTGAAATTGAAAGGTAAACCTGTATTCATACCCAAGCGCTAGAAATCATGACAGGCTTTGAAAAAGCCTCCTGTCAACCCTATATGACTCATGGCTACTTTATACTGTCAGTGTGAACATTTTTCCAAACACACAGGAAGCATCCATGACACCTGTGGAAAAATGAGCCGGACCATAGCTCCACTGAAAGGGGTATTTATTGCCTCACGCCAGGTCAGCCAGTATACCTGTGGGCCGTTGAACTGAGCCACCTCTTGACGCTAAAATATTCTCATAATGCATCACATAACAGTATGTGACATAAGCACTGTATAAACTGAGAGAATGAGCAAGAATGAAAGACAGCGGCCCAGGAGTGTGTTATCCTGAATGGTTACCTTTCTGTCAACAGTGGATTTGATTTTTATTGTAAGTCTTATACACATTGCATAAGTAACTATGAATTTAATTGTGTAACTATCACTGCCTCTAGATAGAGAAATAGCTAGCTAGCTATCAAAAATTCCCTGCCTAAGTCCATTTACAGTCATAATAACACTGACAACTGTATCAGATTTGACTTTGGTCCGTAAGAATGCACCTCTTGTTGGCAAGTGACACAAGTTCACCACAGATGTTTAAGTGACACATGTTTACATCGGTCACTCACTTTGGGACACACCAGACTGCGTAGGGTGGATTATGAGTGACACCTTGGACGCGCGTGGGCATCTCACATTTCCTGCGGTTGATGTTACTGTCATGGTTTATGTGCGACTGCATCAGCATGTTCTTTTGCTGATGGCTCTCGAATAGAAATGAAGGACAAATTAAGCTACAATAGGTGTCACATGATTCCTATGGCTGTCTGGTAGTCTAGGCGATGACCACAGCGCATATCAGGATAAGGTCATATTACTCATATTACTTATATTAGTAACCCCTACAAATATATATTTGTGTGTAGGCATGAGTTTGAATGGCTGTGTGTATATTCAGCTGCATATCTATGTATGTGTGTCCATGTATGTGTGTGTGCAAGCGGGTGAGTCACACAGAAGTGAGTCATGTTGTTTTTAAAGGGAAAGAGAGAGAGAGAGAGAGGAAGTGTGTGTGTGTGTGTTCGTCATGTGTGTGCACGTGAAGGGCCTCTCTCGAGTGAGAGCCAACAACCAGGTAAATGGCACGTTTTCGCTCCAGCTGGATAACATACTGATGAGCGACGCTGAGCCTGAAAAAAACCCTACTCATTTGAGGGTGATGTGGCAAGCTTTCCAATTAGGCATTCTGCGCGGTGCTTGCATATGCACAGATCAGTCAATTAAAAGTTGTGTTCATGGAGAGGCTTTTTAAATTGGATTTAGGAATGTGTTTGGGTCATCTTGCTGTGCCGTGTATGTGGAGTGTGTCGTGCTTAAATCTTGTATAGAATGGTATTTTCGCTCTCTGCCTGATTAATTTGTAATGGAAAACACTAGCTTAGTTCCCTTTGTCAGACGATTTCAAAAGGTGAGCCATTGTTTTAGACCCTTTTGATACAATAATTAGCCATTGTAACAAAGAGCTATTACTCTGGTGAATTAAAAAACAATGAAACCACGGCTAGAGGCTGTACCACCTACACTATAAGCCCTAAAATAACACCAGAAACGCTGCATTGACAGGCATCCAAAGATTACCCACTGTAAGTCTTTCAGCTGCTGAAACGAAGCAAACACTTAATAACATCCAATCCTGAGAAAATCGTGATTGAGCTGTTGCCAGATGTACTTTTTGCTAGTCACGTCTTGCCAGCTGAGCACAGTAACCCAGGCACACTGGGAGGTGGCTCTTACATCAACAGTGTAGTAGGGGTTAACCTCTGCCAATGTGTTTCTTCCATCCCCAAGCAAACGCAAAAGCAAAAAAAAAACAAAAAAAACGAAAACAAATAAAAAAATAAAACAAATACCACAGCATCTTTGCTAACCTACAAGCAGGACGCTACCCCAGAGAAGAGTGTTTGCCGCGGGGGAGAGCGAGCATTGCGGGGGCACTGCCAGCCTGTCAACCTGCGCCCCCCCACACACGCGCACACACACACACACACACACACACACACACACACACACACACACACACACACACACACACGTGGGCACACACACACTCACAATGTACACACACACACACACACACACACAACGTCTGCCCTCCTGTGTGCTCACTCACCCACACACACACACACACACACAATGTGGGTCCTTCTGCATCACTCTGTTTCTTCCTATCTGGCCCGTTTGTGGTGACATGCATTATGAGGGATTCTGCAATCGTGTCACTGATTAAATTTCCATTAGCTGTGCTTGCTGTTGGCGGCCGTGGCAATGGCTCCTGAGGGACGCCCTAACCCTCGTCCTTTCTTTCCTCAGCCGGATTGCTGAGGGTGAGAGCCGAGGAGGGGTAATAACGTGGTGCTCGTGATTTAGGGATGAGTGCGGGGGTGACAGTAGCTCTTCCTCCTCCTCCTCCTCCTCATACTCCTCCTCATACTCCTCCTCCTCCTCCTCTTCCTGCTCTTGCCCCCGTCGGATAGAGGGCGGACGGTTTTGGCAAAGCACTGCAGGCTACTGCACATCTACGCTGAATAGAAACCAGGACAACCAGGAGTGGAGTGATGCACAGGCTCGGCGTCTCCTCAGTCACCCGCACTGACTACACACTGGCTAGACGGTGGGAATGGTCATAAAAGTGCTGAGTGAAAACAGCGAGAGCAGATGACAGCGCATAAAGCAGCACAACCAGAGAGGACTGTCCTTGACGCGAGCCTAGTGTTAGCTGCCTGCAAAGCCAGGGTTGCTAATGACCAGCAGGATTAATTAATGGGAGAGGGAGGGGTGGCTCAGTGACTTGCTCCCTCATTAATCCACATGCAGGTGTTCGTGCCCCCCCCCCCCCTACTCCCCCCCACTCATCCACCTACCCCAACACAGACACCACCCCCCCCATCCCCATCAGTATGCCCCCTCCCTTTGTGTGGAGGCACAGGAGTGCTCGCTAGCTTGCTCGCTCAGTCCCTGGGGTTTAGCAAGTGTGTGAGGACAACAAGGACTAATGACAGCCAAAGCAGGGAATGAGCAGAAGGCAGCTAGCCAGCCTCGTGGAAACTAGTGCTTGCTTGTCTCAGAGAGAATAAATGCAGAAGGCACCTAGCCAATGTTGTGGGAACCTATGGTAGCACTTATGGTAGTAAGCGTAGCCTAAATGCAGATGGTAACTTGTGGGGAAACTAGCCCTGGTCTTAGACAGACGAAAATGCAGGACGCTTGCAGTATTATGTAAAGTGCATTAGTTGCTAAATGGAACAAAGTGCACAGACATTAAGCACGAAATGAGCAGCTGGAAAGTAGCCAGCATCGTGAGAAACTAGTACCACTGGGAATGCTAGGAGGAGGAGTAAATGCTGCTAGTTATTATGGGAAATTAAGTAAAGTAGCCTACATAACTCGCTGAAAGGAAGGGGATATTGCCATTTGAAATAGTGATTGCATAGTATATGTAATTAAACACATTTAAAATTGAAGTGAAAGTCTTTACTATTGAATGGGACATTTAGTTATTCATTTATTTAGACTTGCATTATAGAAAAAAAACATGATGTAGAAAACTAACCCCATTATCCAAGGTAATTTGTCATCGTTCGTATCAAATTTCCTGAGATGGTAAAACTTGATGATAGTCAACGATGTCCATAATTACCAACAAAATCAATCTATTCCCAATGACAGTATGGTTGTTACATCAATTAATGTTGATTTGTAGGCCACATCGTGCTTTCTTCATTAATATGCAGCAGAGCACACCTATGTCTACAGCAGCCACCCCTAATGTACCAAAGTGTATAGTGAATGACTACGTCCTACATTTACTTTTGACCAGAACTGCCATATGCTTTCATGTAATCAGTATGAGAGTCATGCAAATGGCAGTTTACCTTAACTTAGTAATTTACAGTAATTTACACTGCTTACGCTAAGCAGCTATGTATCACACACAAAATGAGTAACCCCCCGACCCCAACCTGACCAACCACTATTGCCACACTATAAATACAAAGCCAGGTCCTCAACAACACCCCCCCCCCTCTTCAGATGCTCCACAAACCCGAACACAGTACAAACTTACAAGGTCAAGCTAACAAAAGTGCCTCGTCCTCGATCTAACTTTCTAATTTACCTTTAACTGTGATTCCAGACAGATCAAAGATGAGGGAGAGAAAGTGTGGAAAATGACAGGCTAAAGAATAAGCTTCAATGAAACAAATTTTGTCAGTCTAAAATGGTTTCCTTTGCTATCATGGACTTGCTATTGTGCATCGCCAGAGAGCCAGCTCCAAATTGCACAAAAAATGTCACATTGTCACCTTGCAGCAGCATCAAACCTTATTAAGTGAACTGCTGCTCCACCAAATATTTCAGCCATTTGCCACCAATGTGAAAAAGGAAAAAGAGAGCTCAGTCATTACTGGTGCTCTATCTGGGATTTAGTGGTTCAGGATCATAGAACTCATCTCCCTGAGATAACTCATTAGATCTCTCTCTCTCTCTCTCTCTCTCTCTCTCGTCCTCTGGGCTCAGTCTGCCTCACATCTCGCCTCTGCAATTATGTCAAAGGCTGATTTGGTAAAAACACTATATTGAAGTTCTTGTTTTGTGTGTGTGTGGATTCCCAAATCTTTTTTTTATTATTTTAATCATTTCCCCAAATGATTAAAATATCCTACATGGAACCAAGTCTTGAGCTTGTCCAGGCTGAATACAGACTTCTGGTCAATGCAAAATGCATGATGGGCAAGGTAGTGCTGTAATGTAATCAGGAAAGTATGATGCGGTAATAACTGTCCCTCAACCTGCCTCATTTATATGATTCTTGGATCATGGATGGATCATGATGTCACATATCCAACCCATTAAAAACGGCCTAGTTGCTGCAGATAATATGACCTTCAATTACATTCCTCTTTACAATGTATGTAGCCATATCACAAACATTGCATAATCACGGACATCCAAATGTGCAGGTTATGCAAATATGCATTTGACTAGCATAGACAACAGAACCATTGTAAACATTATAAACACAGTGTACACAATTAAACAGTGAAACACAGTATGTGAATGTTAAATTATCCTCTGATCTATGGAATTCTTTACCAGGTTGAAGTAACTCAAATCAGAAAAATCTTATTGTGACACAGATGCGATTTTCTTTTCCTGGGCTGTGTGGGAACAGACATATTATGTGAGGCATTTCATATGTGGCCCTACGTCCTACATGTCTATATCATGGCCATGCAACATAAAAGACAACAGTCAATTTATTTTGCTTTCTGTTCTATAATCATGCACTAAGAACAGCCATTATCAGACAGAATCAGCTGTGTCGCAAAACAATAATGGAGGAGAAATAGCCTGGACAGCAGTCTCTGGAGGAGTGGGCAGACCGCTGACTTACTAGGTGCATGAAAAAATGAATTATTTGCAAGTGGAAGGAATCTTCAGAAGTCAAGCAGTGTGTTTATGTACAGCTCACAAACGGTTTCCCTTCAAACCAAAGTGCATTCATTCATTCATTCATTCATTCATTCCTTCATACATTCATTCATTCATTACAAGTTTGGTCATCTGACAATGTTTTTTTTCTCTGTAGGTGGTTATTTTGGTTATTAATAAGAACATTTTATTTTATGGGAACAGTATGCATATAAAATATGTACTGAATTGAGAGGCTTACATGGTAAACACGGCCAAAGAAATGGTGATCTAAAGACTCTGTTATGAATTACCCTCTTACAGCCATGTACAGCCATGCAATTATGTTCTAATAACAGTGTAGGCTTATACTTAAGGGTGCACCAGCGTGCAATGGCAGGCATTATAATAGTCATAGAAAACTGGTCATTATAGTAAAATACATCTTGGCAGGTTGAGCAGGACCCTGATATAGTCAATTCTTTACCTCTGTGGCCACTGACATGGAAATAATGGGTCTGCAAATAGCTTGATCAGTCAATCAGAACCAAGTATGGGTCAGCATGGTATAAAATCATATAATAGACCAGTGTGCATGTTCCTTACATTGCTAATGGAATTGTGATATGAATTAGTCCTTGTTAATATGTTAGTATGGTGCTATGTTTGTGTTGCATTAAGTGCTATTCCGGGGGGCATGGAAACTACACAGTCTTTATAGGATTATTAACAATGAGGAGCAAATCCACTTCTTTGTAATTATGTCCTTTATGCTTCATTACATTAATAAAGCAATTAATATTTTCATCTTTGTGGATAGGACATGTAAAAGATAAATAAACAAAGAAAAAAAGAAACAAAGAAACTAACTAACAAACTGACTGGCATGCTGCTCTTATCAGTAATCATTTTCTGTGATTTTTCATTGAAGAGAAAATTGTGTTTCTTCATACATTACACTTCAATATGGCATGATCAATGATCAAAAGTATGTGGTTTATGAGTATTTATAAATCTCTTAACAAGAGCTGAAGGTTTGGTTGAGAGAAAGCCCCAATATGCCTGTGTGTCTTTTCCCTGTTGATTCCATGATAAGGTATTGTAATAAACTCCATTGTACTGAAAGCAATAACTGACTTCTCACTTTAGTCACTCGTTTCAGAGAAGGGAGAGCCGCAAGATGATAGGGCTTCAGGCCCTGGGAAATGAAAAAGTCAAAGAAAGAAGAAGAAGAGCAACAACAGCACTCAGAAAGATAAGTGAAATCTGTGAAAGGCAGAATATGTCTGTGGACCTGTCAAGAGGCCATCAATGGCTTGAGTATAATCATGGAAAGGGTGTCCACTTAAGTGCTGCTGAAATGACCAAACAAAGTCCATTCCACCGGTCCATCATCAACTTCATTTATTAGTATCAAACCACCGCTACAAAATTACATCAAACATGATGAAAGTGAACTTGCATACGTGCTATACACAATGTAAGCTTTAAAGTAATTAAAGTATATGAATTTACTTTTAATCTTTTTTTGTTTTGTTTGACAAATATCAATATATATCAATGCCACTTAAAGCCATATATATCATTCCTGTGATCTAAAGCCTATAAATATACAACTATATATCCCTGGTGGCTAAAGGACCTCCATACACATTTGAGTAAAGATAACCATTTAAAATTTTTCATCACAGAATTCTTCAGCATGATGATTTAAATTAAAAATGACAAAAAAAAAAAAAAAAAAAGTCTGACAAATATCTTTTTGTGTACCTTTTTTTCCCCCCATTACCATCCATTCACATTACTTAAGGAAGCCTTGACTGCCAAAGTGAAAGAATAAAATAAATAAATTAACACATTTTAAGAAATAACACACATGAATTGATCCACAAGGAGAAAGGGGGGGGGGGGGGGGGGGGTGAAACATGGCTGAACTAATAACAAATGTCACTCATTGCAATGTCATAATACTACATGGGCTTGTGGATTAGTCAGTCAGAAGGCTATTGATTGTTTTTTCCCTCAGATACACACGTGATAATAATGTACGGCAACAATAATTTCAGCTCCAGGGCTCAGATGACAGTCAATACTTTAAAAGACGAATGGATCTCGCTTGTCGCATTGTACTATCGTAAAGAACAAGACCCAATTTGCTGCCTGTTGTTGCAATACACCTCTCCCAACTGACTGAAGCTGATCTTCCGCATCTTGTTTTCTGACAGCTAAATTTTTTTATGTACAATAAATTTGCCTGCAGTGAACAGAGGACAGGATTAGACTGTTCAGTTTAATATTTTTGAGTTGTAGCAGTCTGCGTGATTGCTATGCAAACGTATTTGCCAGCTCACTGGGAATACTCTAAGGGCCAGGTTAACACTAAATGGAGAGCCTTTTAGAAGCTATGTGTTCTTAGGTTGGCAGTGTGTGCATAAGTTGGGTGTGAATTTCCAGGTACAACAAACAATTAAACACATTCACATGTGAAAGAACTGACAAGCGATGTTCCTTTGCAAGGTTTGCCATCAGGTAATGGTTGACTAAACCAAGCTTGCAAGGAGTGCCCAAGATGTGTTTTCTACATCACATATTTTACGTGAAGCTTTCAGATGTTGAACACAGAGTGCAAGAGAGGGGGTGGCTAAAGGTAGGCAGTGAAGAAAGCTTCGCACCCTGCAGAATGACAAATGTCATTGCACACTGGAGTTGGAGTCGCGTGTTATTTAAAGTTTGTGGGGGAAAAAAAAAAAGTAAAAATCCCATAAGCTGCGCTGAGCTCTCCTGGAGAACCTGGGAGCTGAGGAGGCTGCCGCCTCTGCTCCTCCAAACACCCTCCGCAAAAAACACTTACAAAGGCACAGGAAGGCTTTTACGAGCCAGGGGGGGCGGGAGTGATCACCTTGCCTGACCACTCAGCTCCTCTCCTTTAGAGTTTGTGAGAGATGCTTGGGTAATGAGCGAGTCAAGGTGAGAGAAAGAGAGAGAGAGAAGAGTAAGAGAGAGAAGATCAAGCAATAGAGAGACAGAGAGAGAGACAGAGATACAGAGAGAGAGAGGAGAGAGTAAAGAGCTAGTGAGCGAAAAGGAGAGAGAGAGAGAGAGAGAAAGAGGGAAAAAAGAGAGAGGAGAAGAGAGCTGGGCTTGAAAGGATTTTAATCATTGTACTGTACCCCTCACCCTGTCCTGCTAGCAAATGGCATACATCATATACGTCTTGACAACAGGAAATTAACCGTTGGCAGAGTGTCTGTTTTTGCGAGAAAGCCTGAGAGGAAGAATCGGCGGCAGCAATGCAAATGCTCTCCTTTATCGTTGTACACACACACACACACACACACTAGTTACTTTTGTGGGGTATTCAATGCCACAGAAATGAGCTACTGGAGGACGAGGATCACAAGTGGGAATGAATAACTGAACGATGCTCACGCTCCAACAGGGAAAAGAAGAAGAAGAAGAAGAAACAAATCGCCTCTTCTGTGCCAAAGACGTGGTCTTTTCCCTATAGTGCATTTGGAATTATTTTCTGAAAAATATCAAAATACTCATTTATTAAATTTCAATGACGGTTGAGGAAGGTATACAGCATTGAGTGGCCAAACATCTGAAAGTACTTGGCACTGTGCAAAGTTTCTGTACCATCACATCAGCTTAGAATCTCTGAGGTTAGTTGTTAGATGGTGGGACGGATAGCAGATTCGGAAAACCCAGGCTCGGTTAAAAATCAAACGTGCTTCAACATAAGAGAAAGCATATATTCTTTCATCGTAAAATTTCATGTGTCAGACACCAGTTGTGTTTAGTTATGCCTTTGGGCTGTATCCTGTCTTTTTTGCGTTGGAGTCAATGGTAAAAAAGGATCGAATCCATTAAAGAACATTTACTTTTGAATAGTAAAAGAAAGAATAGTTCACCACTAATGCAAGACCAACTTGTTCAGTGCTAGCTAACCACACACAAATCAAATAATGCACTAACTTGAGATGATAAATAATTGATACGATTACATCTGTACTGAAAACACACTGTCAGGTAATGTTCACGTTAAACGATAAAAATGGTTGTCAAATGTGACAAGTTGAGAAAAAAAACATCAAACAAAACAAAAATGAAAAACAATACTGTGTTTCAAACTGAGGTTTAAACATGATGTTGAACTCCACGAATACTTTAAAGGCACATTCAATACAGTACATGTTCCCCATGTAGAGTCAGGTTGGATCCTTGCTTGGTAATTAAGCAACAAGAAAGAGAAAAACCATCAGACTAGTTTTCATTCAAAGCACTGAACATGAACCAGAGTGATTAGCGCAGTTTCAGGTGAGGTCAGAGAGGCCTCTGCTGCCTCCTCGTACCCCGCCCCCCCCCGCCCCACCCACCCACCCAGGGTAGACAGGGGGCAGGGGCCGGTCATAATTAAAAGGATATTCTAACACCCCCTTATCACAGCGCGGAGGATTTAAAAGGCTGCTAATGATAACCCAGGCAGAGCCTATTTGCCTCACGATGGGGAGGACCACTGCTGATGCAACATGGCTTCTGTTCGATAAAGAGGGAAAAATAAACCTCTCTCTGGTTGGTCGCTTTGCTTGGAATAGGCGGGTCACCACACCAGGTCAAACAACTTTTGAAATTTGTATACAGTTTTAATGTTTCACACTGCTGGGGGAATTCAATCAAGCAATAAAAAACGGCTAAAGAAACATCACACTTATTGGATTTTAGCCATGAAATCTCTTGATCGAATTCCATCACAAATGTTGCTGATTATGCGCTTGGTTAAAAAGGTCACAGGCGTAGTGTACAAACACAGCAAACAAACTTGGTGGCACATTGGTGTCTGCAGGAGACCATGAAGTTCAGCAAAGACATTCACCTCCAAAATGCTAATTTAATACAAATGCTTTGAATGAATCTCTTCTTATGAGTTTGATCTGTTGCTACAGGTGAAGTTAGTGGATGAATTAGGCTGTTTTTAATATATTGCACAACACAGAGTTGAGTAAGATGTCTTTTTTATGCAAATATAAGTTGCGATTGTATAGATCTGTCAACTCTAATAGTCACAGGGTAAACATAGGTTCATTCACAATGAAACAACATATATACTGATATAAAGCTGTTAACATAGGTGTTGAAAACACAGACCCCATTCTACGGTGCAGTCACCACTGTGCCGGGTTGAAAACAGTCTCACAAATATTTTGTTATACAGCTCTACTGAACAGAAGTAGGTGAAACAGGAAACCGTTATTATGCAATACATGGTAGGTACATTCCCAGTGTGATCTCATGAAATCGAGTCGTAACATTCCTGAAACTGGTTTAAATATTGTTTTGTGATAATTGGCCACCTTTAAAACACATTAATCTGACATGCAGGACAACCATAATTTCTGCACATCGTGACACACAGAGAGTGTGTAGGAAAGTAGAGGTCAAACTAAGACTAACCTCTCGCTCTACAGGTTAGATAAAAAAAATGAAGTCTACTGCCTCCAAATATACACACAACTGACTCATTTCTATAGTATCGTTACTGTTTCACATCCTCTGAGTTTTCAAAAAGTAGATAATTGGATTACAAATATTTTTTTCCTTTTCATCTATTTATTTCACAAGAACCAACTGCATTTATGGCATCTAAAATAACAGACAAATATTGTAAACTATGCCTTACTATACTTCTTTCATTTGATAATCATTTCACATTTTTGTTGATGTGTCACATTTGTGTTAATGCTTTTAAAAAATGACAATGCACATGTTGCCCCTTCCCATATTTATGTCATATTTAAACAAATAAGGAAAAAAAGCATATTGCAAAAAAACCATCATAAATCTCTTTACAAACAAACAAAACAAAAAAATTCTGGTCATTTTATTTGAAGTAAAATCCCTCATAGCTTTGAGACAAAATTAAAATAAGTTACAATAACAGCAGACATGGTGATATACTCAGTCACAATAAATACTGGTCATTATTCCCCTCCCAACACCCTGCGAACACTAGTTACATTACTTTATGTGCTTTCTGAATGAGATAGATATACCCAGAGAAACCTTTTTTTTTTATAAGTGAACAAATAACTGACTCACGGATACTGGCAAACAACTCACGTGTCCCTATTTTTTTCACTCAAGTCATTATTTAAACACTGACTCTGTCCATCATGTATGAGGGGAATGGATAAGGAGAGAGAATGAAACAGCGATCTGTTTGTGAGTTCTACAACAACATTGCCAGACTGGCTTGAAGGTTTTTTTTTGGCACGGATAGAGTTTTTGTAGCTGGCAGACCCTCTCCCACTCTGAGTTCATGATTAAATTTTAGATGGATAAAAAAAGGGAATAAAACGCTAATTCTCCTGGACCACAGGGGGAACGGAGGTTAAACAGATAGCCGGTGCTGATTTCAGCCTTTTTAGCATAACTTCAACTTTGTTTCCCGTCCTGCTTCCTCAAGCATTGAGACAGGAGCGTTTTGCTGATGCTGCGCTGTGCTGAGCCTCCATTTGGACCCCTCATTTAGAGTTCATACTGCCACGGTCCCACTCACACAAGTAATACCCTCCCTATTGTTATGTTCATACCGGTGTGGTCCCATTTACAGAGGTAATACCCTCACTGTTCTAATGATCTATCTGCTGTCTCTCAGCTGAAAGCATTCATTCATTCATTCATTCATCCATTCATTCATTCATTCATTTATATATTCATTCATTCACACATCTTAAGACACAATAATATGCAAACAATGAACAACATGGACTATTGTGTCAGAAGATTAAGAAGAGTTAAAAAATAATAATAAAACACCCATTACCCAAACAAAATGAACTTAAACAGGTGTGGAAATAAGAAAAAAAAAGGTGTAAGCAAAAGTGGCGACCCTCTTTCAAATCAAGCAGGATGTAAGGTGTTTTTTTTTTTTTTGGAGGGGGGTGGTGGTATTTTGGGGTGAAGGTCAGTGCCTGTTTAACGGTGTGGTGTAAATGAATATGACTGCCCGGGAGACAGCTTCGACATTAGTATGCAAACTATGCACTGGCACACAGTGAGTCCCCCTGCCCAGTCTTTTACACAAACAGTACGCCAATTAGCAGCCATCCCTCAGTGGAAAAGCAATGGCTCAAATTGTTGCTTTGAGGGGGTGACAATGTGAACTGATTCACAAAGTGGGTAATCATAAAATAAGAGCAAAAAATGAAATCATAACTATTTACACGATGGAAAATTTTGCAGAAATTAAAAAAAAAAACCAGAAAAGTCATAACAGCAGGAGGAAATAAAAAAAACAAAAACAGAAAATGACCATTCCTAAAACAAATAACGCTGATTATATCCCACGCTGTTTTTGAACAAACTCTACCAGATTAGACCCAGCAATCAGCACGATTTGTGAAAAATGCTGGCGGGCTCTTTCTTTACAGTCACTTGTGTGTGTGGCCGTGGGCGGGCTAGTAAACGGTGGCGACGCAGGACAGCACCAGGACCAGGTATCGGCAGGACAGCAGGACGCCGGCGCTCCCCGTGCTCCCATATGGTGCCGTGTTGGGCGCTGTAAACAAAAACAAGACACACTGATTAGGGACACTTGCTCCGGCGCCTGCCTGCCAAAACGCCTCCCTCAATAAGCAAGCATTGATCTCACAACAGTCATGTTGAACGCCAGCATATTTTCACTCTGGTGATTCAATATAGCTTTTTTTTTTCAGTTTCTGTTTTTTTTTTTTTTTTTTTGCTATGGCTTCTTCTCTGTTAATAAGACTCTCAGATGTAAGAACTAATGATTTTGGCCTCAGAGGTGTCAGTGAAGGCATTTCCAGAATCTCTACGAGACGAGAGACCAGGAGGTGCCTTTTGGTGGGTTTGACTTCTGTCCTGTTAGATTTGGTATGTCTGGAGGGCTCACAGGCACTGGCTCCCAACCCACTTTCCCGGCCCGTTCATCCTCATTTCTGGGATGTGGCCTCTAAGCGCTACAGGGAAGACTTCACACCATCATGGACAATATCGCTTTAAGGGCGCAATTATTTACTGAGCGTGTGTAATTTATATGATTGATGTGGACCTTCCACGCATGCATGCACCTGCACATGTCGATGTACACACACACACACATGCACACACACACACACACATACACGCGCACACACACACTCACACACTCATATACACACACACACACATGCAGAGTAAGGGAGAGAGAGTCAGAGAGAGAGAGAGAGAGAGAGAGAGAGAGCAAGATTATGTTGGTTCAACTTCAGTAGAACATGATTGCTTTTTTTTCTATGATGTATTGACAACGAAGAAAGGATCATTGCACTTCTTTACAAAAAAAAAACGAGTCATTGATTGTAGTTCCATTGATTGTTGGGTTGTTGTGCGCTGAGAATAATTAGGGGCTTGACGGCAGATGCATTACCCTAAAAACTACTCCTGTACTAGAAGCCCACTCTTAGCCATCTGCTCTATGACAGTGCCACATGCTTTTGGAGATGCCGGTTCGGTGTTCGCCACGAGGCACGCAGGAAATGGCAGCAAACAGAACAGGCCAGTCAGGGGATGCCTGAATCACAGGGCAAATTTGTGGAGCTAGCGCATATGAAATGCATGGTCAGGCTTGGAAAAGAAAACTGTGTGTGTGTGTGTGTGTGGGGGTATCTGTGTGTCTCTGTGTGTGTATCTGTGTATATATATATTTATGTGTGTGTGTGTGTGTGTGTATATGTATATACACATACATAAATATATATGTGCATTAGTATGTGTGTGTGTGTGTGTGGCTATGTGTTAGTTTGTGTATATGTATGTATGTGTGTGTAAATATTTATATGTATATGTATGTATATGTGTATGTATATGTATATGTATATATGTATATGTCTGTGTATATGTCTGTTTGTGTGTGTATGTGTGTGTGTGCATGTGTATGTATGTGTGTACACACACATGACAGTATGCGTGTATGTGGGGGTAGCACATATAAAATGCATGGGCAGGCTTGGGTAGGAAGCTGCTCCACAGACGAGCGGCTCGTTCGGCTTCCACCCATAGCACTGGATAATGACACAGTTCTGCTAGGCTGCGAGAGGGAGATGGTAACCATGGAAACAGCTCATATCCTCTATGCACCCCCTTTTTTCTCTCCCGTTTTTTTTTTCCCTCTCCCTTTTTTTCCGGTTCTTTGTTTTCTGTTCTCCAGTGCTGCCAGTGTAACAAAATAATTTGTACCATAAGCACCTGCTACAACAGTTAGGCAGGAGTTCTTCATCAAAAGTGGAAACAGCATATGGCCAGTGAAGGTCTAAAGGACTGCTAGCTTTTTTTCTGTTCAGTGAGCTGTCCAGCGTGATCTGTTGGTTTGGTAAACCTCTGCATAATTGCCTTGTTTGAGGGATGAGTCCACTTTTTTTCACACAAAGTCCCCACAACTTTTATCCAGGACCAGAAGTAATTAATGGCAGTGGCCACACGACCAACCTCATCGCAGCACCTCATTTTGTACTTGTTTAATGTCCCACTGCGTCTAAATCAGTCAATGCTGTTGTGGCCCTGCTGCCTCCATTGCCATTTTAATTAACTCCCCATGTCCAGAACCCCTGGCTCAAACATCATGGCAACCCCCACACCCCCCACCCCAATTTCAATTTAAAGGCAAACTAGACTTAACAAATGGACCCAACTTTATTTTATTCAGATCTTACTACAAATAATTTACATAAATATTCAGCGAGTGTGCTACGTTTCCAGAACCTGTAATTAGTTTGAGTGTACCGGGTGCCTTGAGGAAGGTCCCCTGTCCCACTTAGTGGGCTTGCCGTAGCAACCTTCCCGGCAATTAGTGCAAGGTTACATATTAAAAACATTTTTTCGTTGACACAGATTGCATCTTTTTTATGTATAGGCAAACTCAATAATCGTATATGGTTCAGCAGCGGAGGGAAGTGTATCATCCTTGCTGCCGATAGCCCCAGAGGAGGTAGCCCAGCAACAGTTTCATCAACTACGGAGGAGACACACAAGTCAGGGCAGCACACTTGCTCCAAAAGTAGGCCAACTGCAAACAATATTTTTTCCTCACAATATCCAATGAACCGGGTTTTTAAGACTTTATATGTTGGTCAGAGTTGATTTATATCGCCAACATGCTAACTAGGTCCAGAGAGAGAGAGAGTGGACAACTTACCGCATTGATAACACTGATGCACGAGAGATTAAGATTGATTATGCAGTGAGATATTATTGATAAGATAATTAGAATGAATCAATTTCTTGGCCTGGATATGACAGCATATCTGCCAGGCCAATCACGGCTGAGAGAAAGAAATTGGCAACATTTTTCATCGCAGATCCTGAGTTAAAACTGGGATTACATAAGTAACTACACACTCATTATAAATAACTAATCAATAACTGCTCTTTTGACACTACTTTCTTACATAACTACAACTCCACCTCCAATCACAATCTTCTCCTATCCCAAGTAATCTACTTCCTGATCTTTTATTGTATAACAAGTCCAGTGTACGTGCTATAGTCTGGTGTGCTTGCTTAGTGTACTGTTGTATGAAAGCATAGTACACTGTAGAAAGGGCAATACAAAGGAAATATAGGACAGTGTGGCCAAATTGGTGTAATGTATTCAATTCATTGACTGTTTTTTCTGCTACTATAATGCAGAATAATAAAGATGACTAATAGGACAAATGACGGATTCATGTATGAGCAACTTTTATCCATCAGCAATACGTATCCAGCAATTAAAGTAAAGCCATTTAATCTGCTCGTTTTGGCAACCAACTGACCAATCTTGCATGTCTTGGTCGGCATTATCCTATTAATTGAGTTTAAATTACCTCAACACACAATCGTACTTCGCTCTGATTCTTGATTATGGTAATTGCACGAATTAGATGAGCAACATGCAAGTGAGGAATTACAATTAGTCTCTTGCAACATCTCCTAATCACATCTCAGATTTTATTTGTTTCTCGTCTGAATTGTCAATACATTCGACGTGCGGGGTTACAACACCAGAGAATGTTTGGAAAACAATATGAGAGATCTAATAGCTTCTCAACAGCCATGGCTTTCATATCTGTTCTCTGTTCGTCTCTGGGGATTGGAGTATGTGCAAACAGTGACACCCATCACATATCTATCTAAAATAAAATGTGTGTTTGCAATTCAAATTCTATCCGTAGGAACACTAACAGTAAGCAAGCTGCGCACTGACAGACAAACAGCTGTGGGTTCTTATGATGCACTATCTTAATCTACCTAATTTCCTTCGGGATAAATAAAGTATCTCTACTCTACTCTACTACCATTTTAGTTGGTTTGGTTGGTTTGATTCTGGTTGGATACTGAATGCTTAACATCTATACTGTGGCAGTTTGATAAATTAAACTGAGATAAGGATCTGTTTCCTCTGTTCTCTTGAGGAAAGATCATAAACATGAGACTAGTAAACCAGGGTGGATTCTGTTAGTCTGGTTAAGTGGTAAAAGCTTGTCTCCTCATTCAGACAGCCTTGCCATTTCTTTCCTGTGTTAGACCGTTGAGGCGAGAGAAAGCTGTCTGTTAGAACCTTGAGTGAAAGGTTCATTGTTCTCGGTTATCAATCAGTGACCTTTTGTCTCTCTGATCCAGTCTTGCCAGGTTGATGAAACATATATCCCATCCATCCTCTACACAACTCTGTCCAGCCTGTCCTTCCTCTAAGTCTGAGTGTGGTTGTACCAGCTATTAACACTCTGGTGACTAGTCAGTTTTGAGCATGTTATATAACACTGCTACATATAACAATAAAAAAGACCATTCCCATTCATCTAGAAAGTGGTTTGATTTGCACACATCTATGCAGTTTTCACTGATTTATCTACTTGTCAATACCTTTTAGAAATATTCACCATCGTTGACCTCCATAGATACTTTCATTACACTATTTTTGTTTACCCTTATCCTCAGGCTAGATAAATGTACAGAAGCCAAAAGACCATTACTGAGTCTACTCATGCAGGTCTCCTTGATGAACTTAAAGCATGATGGTTGGAAACTAAATATAGAGTGAATAGGGTGAGCAGTTCTATAAAGCTGTTTTTAGATGCTTTGGGTTATCAGCACACAGTCAATCCCTACGGGGATTCAACAGAGGCAAAGACTTCCTCCAGCATCAGCACAGCATGAAGGGGTGGAGTTGTGTGTGGGGTGATGTGGTTGTGTGTGATCTGCTTAGCAGAGGTGTGTAAGTGTGTGCTTGTGCGTGTGTGTGTGTGTGTGTGTGTGTGTGTGTGTGTGTGTGTGTGTGTGTGTGTGTGTGTGTGTGTGTGTATGAAGTGTATGAAGGTGTGTGCGTATGTGGGCCTTTGACTGTGTGTTTGTGTGTGCTTGTATTTGTGTATATATATGTATGACTGTGTGTGTGTGTATGTGTGTTTGTATGCTTATCAATGTGTGTGTGTGTGTGTGTGTGTGTGTGTGTGTGTGTGTGTGTGTGTGTAGGCATATGACTATGCAAACGTGTGTGTGTGCGTGTGTGTTTGTGTGTGTGTGTGTGTGTGTGTGTGTGTGTGTCCATGACTATGAGTTTATGAGTTTGTGTGTGTGGCCTTGAGCATGACTTAATCAGAAGCACAGCAGGGCTCTTTAAAACATCACACAGACTCTATGCACAAAAGGGAGCCCAGGGAAATCCTACAGAGGTCATTTCCCGGGAAATCAAACCAGCAAAGAGAAAACACCCTGCCGACTACATTTATAGGCTTTACATGCAGTAGGTGTATATGTACAATTTGATATGAAACTTTACATATGGGTGCAATTGATACATCTGACAACTAAAGAAGAAACGAAATGATTGCCTACACCCATGTGTGCCTTGCATACATATAGTAGCTGTATATATACCTCCCATATTAAACTATACTTTGGATGTAACTGATACAAAAGGATCAGTTACAGGAGTCAACAACTGCCTCTATTTGAATTTGCAGTTTTGATGCCTTCATTGGGATGCCAATTACTTTCAGATGTTTGCACACCCATGACACTGTACCAGTTTTCGAGCGTATTACACTTGTGTTTTCAACATGCCAAGTTCGCTGAACAGACTCATGAACTATCACATAGCAACAGTGCTTCATAGATTAATGTTGGATGTTAAATGTGCCTGCAATCGATTTAAGTACATTACATTGCATTAGGCTGATGCTTTTACCCAGAGACACTTACATACAAGCGGGAACCAACACTACAGCTACAGCCCCTGAGGGAATCTTAAGAGTGAGTGGTGAGTACAGAGCTCTTAAAATAATGCAGTAGTGGGGAGAACAGGAGGAGAGGTGCAAAGAAGGGTTATGGCAGGATGGGGAAACTCTTAAGATAGGACGTGTTCTTGAAACAGATAAGTTTTCATGGTTTTCAAGCTTTGTGGAAAAAAAAAGAGGAAGCAGGTCCCCACCCTGGTACCACTTCGTAGTTTGTTCCACCACTGTTGTCTTTTTTAATGCAGGAGAGAGGATGAGTTTGTGTCACTGGCCTTAATTTAGGTCCTTGCTATTGGTAAGCTAAGGATCAATATAATACTGGGATATGTTATTGGGATAGGGGTTAGGTATGCTACTGTGATAAGGGGTTAGATGTGGTACTGTAATAAGGGGTAAGATATACTATTGGGATGTAGGATATCATACTGCCATATGGAACAAGACAAGTTACTGGAATATTGGATAACATACTCTATGTTACTGTGATATAGACACCATACATGTTGACATAAGAACTGGGTCTTGGCTGTAGCAATAAAAACTGTTTTAAACTAGTTCATTGTTCACCATGCCACTCCATTATTGCATTCAATTACTCCGATGCCATTGGACTGCAAGAAATGCTGTTTTGTTTGTGACCTTGCCAAACTGTACAGCACTTTGAGCTGCATCTTGTATGTATGAACTGTGCTATACAAGTAAAGGTTATTATTATTATTATTATTATTAGTTTAAGAAAACAAGTGTGGCAGGAAAAGTATTTTTACAAAAAAATGGTTAAGTTAAGTCAGTCAAGTCAATGGCCCTCATACAGTTTAGGTGCGGAAGAATACATTTTTAATGTTTTAATGATAATGATCAAGTTTTAATGGCGAATGTACCTTTGCGCATGGCTGCAGAAAATTTGCTTAACTGGTATTATACACATTCTGTACTGTCTTTTTAAAAATAGTTGGCAAACTTTCACATTACATCACTTTTTTAAGATCTCTGTCTATTGTAAACCTTGATTACAGTCATAAGGCCATTCACTGGACACTAACTGACTGGACACTGACTGTTTTCTGGTATATAGTAACTCTATATATGTGGAATACATATATATTAACTCGACGCCACAGTAAGCTCAGTAGGTCTCTTTGTTCACAGACAGCTGACAGTACCATAGGCATCAATTGCATGATGTCACTTCCTGACATTATACTAAGTGAGTCTGTTTCTGCAATCACTCCTCTATAGTTAACTGAACAGTGATGTGATTAAATGACTGTAATCACACCTCTGCTTACTGTGATCCCATTCTACTGCAGCGTTTATAGCAAGTAAATTACAGTACAATGTAAAGGTTAGGGGTAAAATGGGAGAACAACAATGAAAAACACCATAGATGCATTGGTCAATAAAAGTTGTGACTTTGGACTTGTTAGGAGATGCAGTACTCAACACTGCTTGGGTCAAGGTTAGGGATGAGGCCAAGGTAAATATTGGTTTAGTGTGATATTACACACTAATTTCATAGTGTGATATTACACACATACTATTTCACAATGTCCTCAGCTGTGTATGTTTAACTGTTGTACTGCTAAAGACCTCTATCATCACCTCACTGTTCACTGCTAAAGGCTCCATATGTACCAGTAGTATGTGCGTGGGAGACTAAAGAACTAGTATTCTCCTATACTCTTATCCTTGGCTGAGGTGCCCTTGAGCAAATCATCTTACTCCACATTGCTCCAGGAGTTTTGTCCCTGTATCTAGTGGGGGCCCCTGTATTTAGGGGGGTTGCTGCTGTTGGGGTTGTCATATTGTAATGTTTATATTTAGGTTACAGGCTACTTCGGGTAGCCTATCTAGTTTTTTATTACATATAATGAGCAGCACACAGATGAACCATCTTTCACCATGTGTGTGTGTGTGTGTGTGTGTGTGCGCATGCATGTGTGTGTGAGTAGATGAGCCTCCAAGGGTGTGCAGCGGTTCGAACAGGTTCGAACAGCTTTATGTTATTTTTTCCTACACTAAAACAGACCTGCATTAATTTATGCTGGACTTTTAATTAATTAAAATTAATTAAAAGTAATCCAAACAGAGGAAACTGGCTGAAGCATCGGTATGCATTGGTATAGTGGAAATATTTTTTTCACATTCCATATTTAGACTGTGGCAGGCCGCCACAGTCTCGATAATGTATGGGAAAAACTACATACTGGTTTTTCGAAACTGTAAATGGTTTCATTAGAATTCTAAGGCTATTTTAATGAAATATAAAATGAAGTGTGCTAAATTGCTCATTAGCCAATTACTAGCTTGGCTAATTTTCTTTGCCTGACATGAAGCAGATGGTATGTGGTGATGCTGCCTCTACATTGGCGTTCGTGCAGAAATGCTGGACTCTGACTGATATAAGCAAATGCTGTCTGTGATCATTACATAAGAAGCTGTTTTGAAGATCTGTGTGTTTTTCAGACTTAATTACAGCTTACAGTGCTAGACTTTCAGACAAGACTGGGAACGTTCCCAACCTAATTGGACAGATCCTATAGCAAAAGATTAAGTGGGTGAAGAGCACATCCATATTGATATTCTGTCAGAGTGACTCCTTCATCATGGTTTAGGGGCTAAAATTGATTCTCTTGCAACCCGAGCGGCACTGAGGCTTTGGCCTCGCTGACGCCGAGGTCACTTATCTGCTGGCCTGCCGAGCGGTTTGTGTTCCGTCCTGCCTGGAAGATTAACATCGCTGGCACCACTTGTGACGACGCTAAGCTGAACTATAAAGGGCATAACGCATGATGCCCCCATAAGCATTCCACAGATAAGTATGAGTGGAAGCCATAAGTCCGTGGTCCCCATACAAATGTGTTTTTTTTTTCCTTCTTCTTCGTCACGTCTAATCGAATACACAATGTAACAACAGTTAAGAATTATGGGACGTGGAATAGGGGAGATGTAGGCTATGCTATGCTACGCTAACTCATCAACTACTCTAGGGCTGACCTGGGGAAGTCAGCAGTCAATGGGGCTGAGGTGCACCCTGTCCCATACATTATTACTCTATTAGCCTGGGACTAAAGGTTACCTTAGGCCATCACGGCTGAAATATGATTTCATTGCACAGCAAATGGAAAAAAAGGAAAAATAATAATAAAAAAAAACAGGAACACTGAATACTCTCCATTTTATTTCTAGTACCCGGCTGCATTCTGCCCTAAGGAGGTGAAGATAAAAGCTACAGTGTCCCTGAGTAAGCTGCATTCATTCAGGATCCCGGCTTATTTAACGCTCCTCCGAGGGCGAGGGGCTTCCTCGGCATACTAAAAATCAATTCAGCCCCAGCTTCCCAATCTCCGGCCAGGCAAGAGGATCATTTACAAACAGTTAAAAGGAGACAGGGGAAATGGCAATTTATCCACCAGAATCCACGCCCAATGTATGTGCTCCTAACATTTCCGCATATCAATCCACCGCATTTGTATTCCAGTGTGAGATAGACACACACACACACACACACACACACACACACACACACAGCTGTTTTAGTTATTTGCAGGTCTTCAGTGGCAAACATATGTTCAGAATGGCAACTACTGACAAGGGATTTCATACCCTGGCTGATAAGGAGTGTACTGGGTAAGGCAATAAGAATGCCTACATCACCGCATCACTCTGTTTTCCCTATACTGTTGACTGAGAAGAGTCAAACAGAGAGTGCCTCCATTGAGAACAATTCAAATCCCAGGGATGTTGTTAGGTGTGCCTATCCATCTGAGAACTGAAATCCAATGTATCTCATCGATGTCTACGCTTTCCATTAAAATTTCAAACAGCCCTCCTGGACAGTCAGTCAAAAAGCAAACTTCATCACATACTGACCTTGTCACATAACACACACATGCTCTTCCACACCTGCACACACACACACACAGACACACACACGACCATACACACACACACGACCACACACACACACACACACACACACATACAAAGGAAAAGAGAGAGCTTTTGAAATGTTATCTCCCCCAAATCCATCCTTCCTTTGGCTGGCTTATCCTGTGTGACACCCTGACACTGTGTGTGGGTGCCTTACACGCCTGCATAAATACCACATCTCCAGTCGGTGACACCTGCACTTTAGCGTGCGCCACTACGAATGCTGTCAGGAGCATGCCTCTGCAGGCGGCAACCGTTTTACACCTCCGTGTTTCAGCCCCCCTCTCTCTCTCTCCAGCGCGGGGTCAGAAATTATTGCTTGGGCTTGCCTGACTCTTCCTGACAAATGAGGCTTGAATATTGTCACCGCTGCCCCCCATCCTCTCTCTCTTGCTCTCTCTCCTTCCCTGTCTTGTCTTTTAACAGCTGCCTTCTGCATGCTATCTTTGACACATTCTCAGGCTGAATTCCACCATGCTTTCATAGAAGAACTGTAAAATCGTCCTTAGGTGTTTTTTCTTACTTTACACACACACACACACACACACACACACACACACACACACACACACACAAACATGCCTACACAGACAGAGGCACTGAATCGCCATGTTTTACTCATCCAAGTGAAAATGGCGTCAACAGAAGAAAAGCTCTGAAGCCAGAATGGAAGCGAGGGCAGGGGAGCAGCGGGGTCGTGAACCGAGAGCCGGGCGCTATCGATCTGCCTGATGGGTCCGCTTCTTCTCCCCCGGCCTGATTCATGGAGACTGTCTCTATTTTGGTCAGACAGCATTTAACTACTTGCAAATTTTAATTAAATGATTTGTCACATAGAGAACTGGATTTGTCACTTTTACAGCAAAAGCGTCCCATCTTCTTCTGAGATGATTTAGGGCAGTCAGGCAGTGGGCCATTGGAAACCCTGCTGCAACAGCTGGAGATAACAAGTCAAAGGGAGTTTAGATGTATCTGCCAGCATGCTTAACAATGCCTAGCGTCATGAAATATGTATACTGAATGTAACTTACATATATTCTGCAGTCTACTCAATTTAGTCAGTGCAAAAACGAATGGGACCTCGAGCTGGCTTTAGCAATTCTTGACAAAATGACAGTGGTTAACACATCCATATTGCTCCATATTGTTTTGCTTCCCTTTCACTTAATTTTGTTGATAAACAGTAATGAGATTCATACATATGCATCCAATGAGGCCTTTGTCATAAATATTGTGATTCTGCAGACAATAAAACCTCAATTTGCAATGGTGAAAGCTCACAGCGCTGTTTACCAACCCTAAATGCCAGGTTACTTGTTAATTTCAATGAAATCTTCAACAAAACGCAGGTTTATTTCATTTCTCCACCTGCGTGGAAAGTAGTCGGATAATGACAGCTTCTTGAGTGGCTCAGGAATATGACACTTTCATCTTGGCTCTCCCACAGCCGTGTTATTCATCTATAAACCCACATCAATCACCCAAATGTCAACAAACAAAGCAAAGGACAGACTATCAAAATCTAATCTCAAGGAAGACATGTAACACCAATAGAAATCAACAGCCAAGCTAGTCAATAACCTTCCCAACCTTTCCCTCTGAAAGTGCGAACTGTAAAGCGTTGGTGTCTTGCAGATTCATTTTTGAAACACAGCAACACCAGCCAAAGGAACAAAACCAATTTCACATGCTTCATATTGAAGACATTTATCCAAACATTGACCATAAAAACAAGATATTTTTTATTTTTCCTTTAAATCGTTTTTTTTTTTTTCCAGTGAAATAAATAAATATATAACATAAAACATTCAAAAAGCCTTTAGTCTTCACAAGGGTTGACTATTCTTCAAGGGAAAAGAGGACATCTGATTGTCTAAGTGCCTGTGACAGTGTGGCAGCTCTCTTTTGAAGGGAAATGGTTAAAAGAGTATTTAGTAGGCTACTTCTGAACTCCTGTAGCCCTGGGGCGCATGTTAGATCTGTTACCAGCGGCGTCCCTCCCTGCCTCGGCCTCCTTAATGATCGCCACACACCATGCCGCCTAATGAAACCCCCAGCTAGCTCTGCGTAGGTGGTTGTGTCAGTCACACGACTGGTGTCGCTGGGTTAAGTGACTTCGGCATCTTCTACCACAGGGCACGATTCACAATGCTAGCTAATTTACAAATTACATTAACACCACGACATGAGCTTTGCAAAAAAAAAAAAAATCGGCACTGACTGATTAAAAATGTCATCATATGTCGCTGTGTGAGGGTGTGGGTATGTGTGAGAGTGGAGATGGGAGGCTTGAGGAAGAGAAGATAGAGTGTGATAGATGACATGAAGTGAGAGAAAGAAAGTGTGACAGGAGGAGGAGGAGGAGGAGGAGGAGGAGGAGTGTGTGACAGAGAGAGCAGCAGCAGAGATACAAAGATGGAAAATCTTTTGGAAATGTCCTAAATTCCTCAACAGAACTGATTTATGAATATTTCGTGATCAGCTGGATTAGCTGCCTGCCACAGTGCTGCCTGCCGCCTTCATGAAGGCCTATAATATCTGCCCTTGGGGAATTTATTGTCACTGCACAAACCACTTTCAAATGACAACCTCTGATGATGTCCATTAGAATTTTTGGAACCGCACTAGACAACACATACTCCATGTCATGGTTTAGAGGTGAAAGCAGCCGTGATCTATAAAAATGCACAAAGATAGACATCCTCTCTCTCTGTCAGGGAGATGTGTTTGAACCACAAAAAATAGCTCTACAATGCACATCACTCACTATCAAAACCACCTCCAGCCAACTGCCACACACACATCCCAGTGGCTTTACGATGGCCGACTACCTGACCAGCTAGCAGATATAGGGCGCGATCCAAAAGCCAGGGCCACACCCAGCCCCGGTCTGGCGTCTGCATCTAACTGGGTTGGTCCCCCGCTGGAGAGCATGCAGCTGGTCACTCGATGACAAATGGGCGCGGCCAGACAGCCATAATGCCGAGGATGGCCGGTGCGTCTCGGGGGAGCGGACCTCTCATTAGTGGCAGTGCTAAGAGGCACCGAAAGCAAAAGACTGATTTACAGAAGGAGGCCAGAGTCCTCGGGAGAGGTGCCAGGCCAGACTGTGGCATCGGCGTGGAAAGGCCATGTTTTCATCTTAGAGAGAGAGTTGGGGAGAGAGGGGAGTGAGAGTGAGAGAGAGACAAACGGTGAAAGAGAGAGAGAGAGAAAGAGGGAAAGAGAAAGAAAGAAAGAAAGAAAGAAAGAAAGAGAGGAAAGAGAGAGACATAGAGAAAGAGAGAGAGACATAGGGAGAGAGAAAGAGTAGGAGAGAGGAAGAGAGTGAGCAAGGAAGAGATAGAGAAAAAGGAGGAAGAAGAAAGCTAGAGAGCAGGAGAAGCATACGGTTTTACAATGATGCCTGAGTAAAAGTGAGTGCAAGCAGGTTGCAGATTAAAAAAAAGCATTATCACAGCATTTTGGAGACATATGTAGACCATGAATGAACAGCCTAGGGGAAACCCATTCATAATATCACACAGCGCAGCACAAACCTCTACTACTGATAAAATGGATATCTCGACCGCACTCTCCATCCAAGTCCCCTTGGTTACAAGCATCTGGCCAGTGATTACAGGCATGTACAGTTAACCTAACATCACTGTATGCGGTTCAGATTGGGGGCAATGCTGCCGCCATGTTAAAATTCAAGACCCATTTATACAGAGCACTTTGAAGTTCTGGTCTGTGGTTTGTATTATTTAATTAATGCATTATTTTTTCACTGCTGCTCATGGTCATCTTGTTGTCTATGAAAGTATTTTTAAGGCTAAATAATAATAATAATAATAATAATAATAATAATAAAAATAATAAAAATAAAAATAATAATAATGTTCTTTACTTTCATACAAAGCATGTAGCTCAAAGTGCTTCAACAGTTTGGCAAAGGAACACAGGACAGAGATACACACGGCAAGCTTTGTTATAGACCAGTAGTACCAGAAAAATCTGCCAGGGCCCTGTGGAGAGCTCGACTAATGTCCCCCGTGGTTCCCAGGGGAGCTCAACTGCCGGGCTGTTAAAGGGAAAGTCTCGGATTGTTCAGGAAGGGGAGTCCCTCTGTCAGAGTTGGTAGGTGGAAGGTCTCTGAGTGCCTGAAAGTCTTTGAGCGGGTCAGTTAAGTGTAGGTGAGGTTGAACAGGTAAGTCTTTACTTGCTGTTTAAACGCGTCAATGAATTCTGCCTCTCTGATGTGTTGGGGTAGGGCATTTTATCTCTTTGGGGCGTAATATGAGAACTATAATTCCCTTTGTTTATACACAGGCCTGCCTCTGACAATGAGAAACATACATAGCCACTCCCATAGACAATCCCAGCCAATTAACATACAACTTTAGAAACAGGGAAGGGAGGAGAGTGGTTTTTTATTGGCTGTTTAGTACAAATGTAAAAAAACTCTTGTGAAATTGAGACCCAATTCTGGAGTAATGATTATTATGGTGTGGAGGCAAATACTAAATCAGCACCATGCAGTGAAAACACAATGCATTTGACATGCCAAAGCATATTATCAGACAATATAAAGTCTTACCCTAATCCTAATCCTAATGCTGATCTCAAATTAATCTTCTGATGACCTCTCCAAGTGCATACGCTATATGGTGCTTAATAGTAAATGAAAGCATAACTCTAGAGTACCTCAGAAGACTAACTATAAAGGGGCTACAGAAATATTTGCTGGCAAGAGTTGAAACTCATTCCCTGGCCGGCGTGATTTATTTATTTATTTATTTTTCTTCCTGAGTTGCTTCCAAGTCCCCGGATGGAATCATGGCAGCCGGCTAGCTGTGTTGACTGGGCTCTGCTATTCTCAATAGAGTTCAAAGACTGCAGTGCAGTAGTGCTCTTGCGGAGAGCCAGCCCTTGGGATCCATCCGGAGCCATGGCCACTCACACAGTCCCCCGTTTAGAAGCACGTAGCGCACTATTGCAGCCAAGCTTTTTTTACGCCGCCTAAAATGGCCAGGCTTTGCCCCGCAGCCCTGAAGCCACAGTCCAATGTTTCTCCACTGTTCCCGGTTTCAGATGCTTTTAAAGAAAACTGCCCTTTCAATGAAAAAGAAATCAATTAGCAGGCAAAGGGCTGTTCGTCCATCAGCTTGCTTATGACTAATACTTTGGTCATTGTGACCACAAGGGCAAAGACATTGGAATAACAAAAGGGTGAAAAAAGGTAAAAGAAAGGTAAAAAAAAACATTCCAACTGAGAGAAAGAAAAGAGTCATATCGACTAGTAACAAGGCCGGTACCTGCAGTAATGGTTGTTTTGTCATAAAGCACCATATGAAACTCTAAAGGATTGGCCCTTTTACATACGAAACTGACGTTTGAATCTGAAATGTATTTTAGCATTCACTTGGAACAAAGATAGGCAGTTATTTGTGTTTTTACCATGTATTACAGCCACAGGCGAAATGCGAAATGATTACTATTCCATTCATTTGCTATCTAAAAACCAGACCTGACTGAAAAAAGAAGAGCTTAATAATATGAACAATCTGAATAATGGTAGCAGGAACATGAAGGAGCCAATGGCCGGTGTTTGAAAGACATGATTCTCGCCTGGATGATGTACAGCCCTTTCTAGTGTAAAATAGGAGGATTGCATTACTTCTTTGAAGTGACTCTCAAGACAAAAAAAAAAAAATGTTATTCCGTTATTCCATCGGTCTTTTTAGGATATAACTCATGAGCCGGTCGGCTATCACTCACTGTCAAATGAAAAGTTTCAGGGCAATTTACGTGCATCACATAAAAGTTTTATCTGAACTGGGGCTGCCAAACATGACAAAAAAAGGACTGAGGTGATTATATCTTGTCAGTGACTATGGATATGGACAGGTATGCTAACTGTCAAACGCAAACTCCTCAACGGTTCAGCCAGTGAAGACTGCCATGCATGTAATAACCTTACATTATCCGACAGCGGCAATATGATGCATAACACTGGAATATAATATTTCAATCTACCACTTACATGTGCTGTCTTGTTGAGTCCATTGTAAACAAAAAGACCCATAGTGTCATAAAGCACAGGTTAAGGGTAATTAAATTGTGACTCAGACACAAATACATGACTGAACAACAGTTAGGTCAGATCAAATGAATTATTAATTTCTGATTGGCTTAGATACATTCCATGAGTGGCAATATCCCAAGAATCCGCACTAAGGCTCTTGTAACTGCTGCACATTTGATAGACTTCAACTCCTAGTGGAGTTGTGTGCTTTCTATTCATTCAAAGCTAAAAGAGCAGAATTGCCGGCACCCATTTCACAACATTATATAAGACAATTATGAAGTAACAGAATGGAGAAAATGGACGAGAGGGGCTGTATAGAAATAATGTGTAGACAGGTGACTGACTAAATGAATATGCCTGAATAGCCTCTATAACTTTCCCTTGGCTGCAGAATGTCAGTATCATTGCTTGGCATGCCTGCATGAGGCTAAAAACGCTGGAGGTATTAAGTTGGAACTATTTTATGCAGTAATTGATAGTAGGCCTGCTACATGAAAGCCATATGACTTTGGCTTGGTAAAGCATAGCCTCAAGCCTGTGTTTACTTGTTAGTATACTGCCTTATTGTTTGAAAGGTATACTGTCTCATGTAGCATACTCCATTTTATTAGTATAATGTGATTTATAGGTATTTGTCTAGATAGTTTCTACGGATGCCTGCAGCGTTTTTTTTGTAATGTATGTTTTGTTGAAGCTACTGGATGCTTTAGTTACCTTTTAGCCTTTTAGGATGAATAAAGTGTCTGTCTGTCTGTCTGTCTGTCTGTCTGTCTGTCTGTCTGTCTGTCTGTCTGTCTATCTATCTATCTATCTATCTATCTATCTATCTATCTATCTATCTATCTGTCAGACTGTACTTGTGACACTCTGACCTGTGTCTATGATTTAATCACAGTCATAGGGGATATCCTTTACTCTCATTGGTGTCATATTGCTTACTGTGCAGTGCTGCGGACAGCGACTCTTTGTTTATCCCTAATCGCTCGTGATGCTTGACCCACACACATCAAGGCGCCTGCTTCATTACTAATTCTCATCCCAGCCCAAGCTCTCAACAAAGAGAAGCAGAGAGACGAAGAGGCGCTGCACTGGGTTCTGAGGGCTGACCTCGGGTCACCAGAGTACAGGGCAAACACCCACACTCTCACGCCAACACACTCGCCTCGCAGGGTCCCTGGGTAGCGCCAAGCTGACAGCCAAATATACTTTCATTATTGGTTTCTCGGCCGATGGAAACACAGCTTTCAGTCTGTGCGCTTCCAGTCTCCTAAGCCAACACACTGAGAGCGACTCACACCATCACATGACTCAGATTTGTCCAGCAGATCAATGGCATGCGCTTGAAGACCTCAGGAGGTGAGTACTATGAGTTGATAAGGATGATATGTGTTGAACATAAAAATGACACGGCTGACCACCATGGGCTTCCACCTGCAATATTTTGTATTGTTTTTCTCTAGCCAGCCAAGGCAAATTCTGTAATTGTATGGTTGCATCCAGACGCACAGATATTTTCTGACAATTACATACCACATCTGTTTATATATAGACAGGTAACATTGTAATCATATAGCTGTTGAAACACCCTGAGTGTTTCAAGAAGATTCGCTATTTATTATGTTCTTATGGTTTTTATGTATTTTATGTTGTATTTATTTCCACTGTTGGCATATTGCATTTATGTATTTTATGGATGTGTTCTGTCTGCTGGAAGCACAACAAATTAAAGTAAAGATACACTGAACCTTGAAAGTTCGGTGGTGTATACCAAATGCTTTTATCCAAAGCTACAGGGACTGGACATACTGAGATTTGAACCCAGAACAACCACTTACAACCGCCCCCATCTATATCTATACTTTATGTGATGACTCACTTTCTCATCACATTAGTATTTGTATTCTTCCCTACACCTGCTCTTGTTCTTCTTAGTCCAGTTTCTCCTGCCCTTAGCTGTTCATCCTTTTCTTTCATGTCTTCATCCTTTCCCTTCATCCTTTATTCTCGAACATTCCTTCTCCTTGGCTGACCTGAAGAAACCATCTCCTTCCACCCCCTCAATGTTTATAACTGGGTTGTGCTAAAGCGTCTTTGCAGCCAAAAGAAAGATTTTTCTCGTCTCCACAGACAAGTTCTCAAGGGGTTCAAACCTAAGCTTCTGGTTAGCGCCTTGATATAATACTGATTTTTAATGGGGCTACACAAAATTTGAACTAAATCGAAGTGAATTGAATTTAACTAACACAAACGACCACAGGTGTAGCCCTGGGCGATTATAATGTTAATCTAGCGCCGAGGTCTCTGAGGTACTGCTACTCAAATAAAGTAAAGGTGTTTAAAAAAATCTAATTATATCACAGGTTTAGCCAATTTTGTTCAAGGACCTTACAGTCTGGAAATCTCCATTACCTCTTCAGATATAAATGCTATTGATCAACTTTGAGTTTACGATTACAGTGTCAAAGGTGGGACAAGGTGTCCGATTTTCCTTTTTATTTTTAAAGTTATGAACAGGAACAGGAGAGGGTGTCCTTGTGCTACTGAAGAACATATGCCAAGGACATGTTGTTGATCCTCATGGTCATTCCACTGAGGCCAGATACAGGCTAGATTAGTAGCAGAGGAGTGCACAGGGCGTGTGTCCATGAAGCTGTTTTATAATCATTACTATGGCAGAAAAGGACTGGCAAGGCACTGGGGAGTGTTTCAAACCAGCATCTCTTCAAAAAAAAAAAGGAACCACCATGTGGCTTTGTTTGTTGCTATGACGACAACACATTGAAAACACATCGCCGCCACCACTGTGCACCGCAATTGTATCATAAAGACTCTGTGACAACAGCACTTTTATAAAATCGTCAGAGATTCAACTGAATGTACAGCAGAAACACACAAAAGGGTGGAGAGCTCTTAAAAAAATGGTGAGTCCTGCATATTTTTTTTCTCTTGGTGACTGCATGTAGGCTACTCTCTCCTCAGGGGAACAATGGAAGTAAAGTACTCAAAAAGAAAAAAAACCTACATGGCCATGGTCATGCTTCTGTTCTCCTTCTCTCTATCTGTTCCTGAATCTTTCATCTGCAGCCAATCTAACTTACATCTTGTGTGGCCCCACAGCTGGAGAGTGAATCCAATCCAGCATGAATCCAGGTATGTAGCACTAGTGTGCTGTTACCTACCTCCTTTTGCAGTCACACTGTAAGACCTCTATCTGATGCGGACATCTGAAAGTCAGTCATCTGCACACACAGTTACTGGTCTGCCTTTGATCTGGCACAGATAAAGGCCTTGAGTGTATGATTTGCATCTGTGCCAGATCTGGGCCAGCCCTGCAGTTGAGTCTTTTGGCCTCTGTGTCTCTCCCGTCGCACCTGATTTCCAATCATGTTGGACAGTCTTCAATTAGCTCACATTGCTTTGGACTACTGAGACATGCAGCTGCCTGCCAGCTCTGTTGCTTGAGGACTGGCTCTGATCTGTTGCTTAGGTGGACCCAGATAGCTGGTACGTCTCTGTGGCATAGAAAGCACCCAACCCTTTGATACAGTGAGTTGGAGTCTGTGTGCATGTGGTCTCTCCAGCCCCTAATTTGCAAGAAAAAAAATCCCCCCCTACCTACCCAGGCAACAATCCCACAAGGACTCCTGCAGTGAGCATCACACAGGCGTCACGGTAGCGGCACTGGGCATGTCCGTCGGTTTTATTCTGCTGCTGCGAGGAGGCATGACGGGTCTAGCCCGGCCTGATATCTAAATCTATCAAATGAGAACTGGCACGGTGACGACACTAAAAGCAGTGAGCCCTGAATGAATCTAAGCTTTTCTTCAGATGTATTGTCAGCAAAGACATCCGAGAGAGACAGACACAGACAGACAGACAGAGGCAGAAAGGGTGTGAGAGACAAAAAGAGAGGGAGGAAGGGAGGGAAAGAGAGTTCGCTGCAGGGTGTAGAGAGTAAGCTTGATAAGGGAGGAGCATAGCTGGGAAGAGTACATCTAGAATGGGAGATTCCCCCTTAGACTGTGAAACAAGCAGACAGGCGAGAAACCTCTGTTGAAGACGGTTGTCTTGGATGAAAAAAAAAGAAGCTAAACCTGCATGAAGGACACAGAGAAATACATGTATCTGAACTATATATGTCTGACTCACTTAAGATCTCTTCACTTAAGCACCTCTATACTTTGCCAGCTAGTATTAGAGTTGAGGCCAAGGTAGCCCTGGACTTCCCTTACAGCTGAACCAAATGGCCATGAAAAACAGGCTAGAAAATTATGTAGTGTGGCCCTGCACCAGTGTATGCCTAAATCACATCTGACTTGAATCGATTAGGGGGAAAAAACGCCGTGGGAGACGGCATGGTTGTGTCGTCGATTATTTCAGTACTTTTGGTTGGATAAGGATTTGCGCTCTCTGATAGCGTCTCTTCCACCTGAAATCTGGGCCTCAAACGGTGCCTGCATGGTCTTTGCCTTTGAAGAGGAGGTTGCACACGTAAATGTACACATTCGCACACACAAGTCCCCCCCACACACACTTGCAACTGTCAGATATGGTTGTTAGGCAACCTCCGTGGTAATCTTCTCACACGTCACAGGTGTTTTCGTACAGAATGTCAGTGGGGTGTTTTCTGCTGTGATAACTTTTAGCCTAGCCGTAGCCCTAAGCGCTAAAGGTAGAATAGGAAATCTGTGTGTGTGTGTGTGTGTGTGTGTGTGTGTGTGTGTGTCAGCTGGTTGAGGCTGTATTGATTGTTGTCATAGTGATTGATTTCACACCCAGAAAGAATGATTATGAAACACTCACTGACAGTAAACACTCGTCTGGTGTCTGACAAGTCAGGTCAAATGTAGCTAACTGAAGGCAAAATCATGGTGCAGTCTTGTTCAATTAGGGCAAAACTAAAGGATCCATCAGCATGGTCCGCTCCTGTGCATTAGGGAAGCTGTCGGAGAAGAAAGGTGTGGGGAGGCCAGCAGCAACAGAGAGGATGGTGGGGGAGGGTCAGACACTTCAACCTGCACTCAGGAGCCAATCATATGAGCTGGCTTGTTTACAAAGCCATGTCACTGTATTGGTGCCACACCTGTCAATCACGTCTCGAACTCAGCAGCAGAGCGGTCCAGAGGGATACCCCAAAGGGAGGCGGTATGGTCCGTTGGTACTGTGTGTTGAGGGCTTTGCATGTAACAGCTATGTCACGTGAGGTTTGTCATGGCGGCATAAGCCCCCATCTCCAGTCCACTGTAAAAAAGATGATCCACACTGATCCACCGTCTGACAGGCACAACACTTGACATGGAGCCACTGATGCAAACGCCTCATTAAAATCCCCCCCAAAAACATGTCACTCACCAAAACACTCGCCACAGTAATCTCACACAAATCCCCTACACGACACTGTGCTTCAAGTGCCTTTTCAAAGAAAGCATGGTTTTGGTAGCCTCACTATTTATGTGCCTCTGTGGGAATTAATGTTAAACAATTTCAGCCTTTTCCTACACAACCAGTTTTACAAGGGGCTATAACTCTTGAGTTGTCCTGAAGCATTATGTCATTTCTGAATCTTACGACCTTTTCAAAAATATATTTATGTGGATGTTTTGTTTGTCAAGCTCCCAATACATAATATAACACTTTTTTGAAGAAATTCGGTTGTGGACCCAGGCGCGGTACGGCGAGGTGCGGCGGGCGAATTTGCGCCAAGATGATAAAAAAGCGAGTGCTTCTGGCGCGGCGACATTGAGTGGCTGGGCAGGAGAGTGAAGGGAGCATCTGAGTGATGGGGGTTAGAGAATGTCCAAGGGAGAGCACAGCTTTCGAGCAGGGGTTTCAAGGATAATTGGGTGGCGAGGAAGAGAGTGTCAGGTTGTGCACTACTCACTGGAGAATATTCTGGGGAACAGTGAAAGCTGAAGACATCAAACTGAGAGACAGATAGTCTCTTCAACCCGAAGATCATTGAGAGCTATAAGAGAGCTTGAAAAGAATGCAGTGTTTCATTTAAAGCTGGGATAGTGCTGTAAATGTGGGTAATTTTACCTTATAGCTTCATTACATGTATGGATATAAACCAATCCCATTGAGTAAAGGTACTGATGGAATCACATATCTTTTCAGATTTAATAAAATAAATTCTTCATTTCATTTAGTTTTTATTCATTTAATTTGATTCATCCATGTCAATATTATGACAGAGAATGTATCTGTAAAAATACAAACAAACCTATTATAGATAAATGTCCAACTGACAGAGATTACTCTTTTTTAATATATTCTGTATAACTCAATGTGAGCTGCTATCTCTGAAAACACAGCCCTTGTGCCCTGTGGAAACACATTTGTGAGTAATGTAGATTTTGTACACTCAGTGTACACATCCCATTTTCGAGTGGCTACAATGAATCAAAAAATTACTTTTTTTTTCTGGGGAAATGCTTCAAAGGCAACTGTTGTGCTGTTCTTCTCCACACAGACAACCGAGCCATTTCGAACACGGCAGCTCTTCGTCAAGGTTTGTTTGTGGGGCCAAGGGTAATTGGTGTGTAATTTCGACATCTTATCATGGTGAAGCACAGTGGGCCCCCGCCTTTTAAGCATGTAAATATTCTGCATGATGAAACGGAAAGTAATGGGGAGAAAAACCTTGGGGTTGTGAGGGCCATCGGACACACCGACAACAAAGACCTCCCCTGGCACGCCACCGTGTCACAGAGGGCTAATCTCGGGGATGCAAGTTCTCATGCGAACCAACCGCAGTGGGCTAATCTACTGGATGCAACTTCTCAGGCGAACCAACCACAGAAACTCTGTTCGCTCCAAAGGATCTTCATGATGACATGCACACACATACACACACTTACTACATGCACAGACACACACACATACACACACACAAACACTCCAACACTGTGAAAGAAAAACAAAATCTCTAAAAATCAGCATATCATCAATGTAGAAACTATGTTTAAGTTTCATAGGAATACTGTTGGGATCATTTGAGTTTACAGGCTATCTGTACATCTGCCTGCTGATTGCTATTTGACTTTAGAGGGGTATTATATTATAGCCAGCTATCAGAAAGGAAACCCAAATTTTCAACATCAGAGTGGAGTAGAGGAGGCTTTGATCATGGATTCAATGACATAAACAAAAAATGACAGGGTGACAGGAAGAGAGAGAGGGAGAGGGACTGATACAGAGATGGACAGAGAGAGAGAAAAAGAAAGAAAGAGAGAGGGTGAGGGAGTGAGAGACATAAAAACAGAGGTGTGAAAGTGTGTATGTGTGAGAGAGAGACTGGTGTATATATATATAAATAATATATCCCTATATATATATATATATATAAGAGAGAGAGAGAGGGGGGTGGGGTAGAGAGAGGGAGAATGTGAGAGAGATTGGGAGACTGGAAGAGCGGTAGAGAGGGAGAGAGCAGGAGATGGGCTGGAAGAGTGGAACCAATGGGATAAAAGCATTTCCCCAGATCAAGAGCGGGAGAAAGAGGAAGGGGTGGAAGCTGCCACACACTCTCCTTTGAATTTGTGAGCGCAGGGGAAGAGGGCGGTGTGTGCATGTGTGTGTGTGTGTGGGGTCGTGGGGAGATGTTGCGTGGACGTGTGTGTGGGGATGGTAGGGATGAGGGGTGGGCTGGAGAAGGGATGTTGCCGAGTTTGTGTGTGTGTGTGTGTGTGTGTGTGTGTGTGTGTGTGTGTGTGTGTGTGTGTGTGTTTGTGTGTGCGTGTGTGTGCGGCAGCAGGGAAAGGGGTGGTGTTACTGGGGTGTCTGTCAAATTAATGGTGCTGTCTTTAACACAACTTCAGCCTCATTAAGGCATTGGGAAGGAGGCTAACTCAAAAGTCTGGTTGCTAATTCCTTTAAGAGCCAGCTATGTATTTACTCTTAGAGATTGGAAGTGTGTGTGTGTGTGTGTGCGTGCGTTTTTGTATTTGTGTGGATTTGAGTGTATGCGCATGCTCACATGCCTATATGTGTGTATGTACGTATGTGTGTGTGTGATCGCGCATGTGTGTGGTGGGTTTGTATTTAATAGACAGCTAAGAGAAGGAGCTTTGGAGTGGGAGCGATAATCAGGACTGAGAGAAAGAAAGAGACAAAGTGGAAGAGTGAGAGAATGTGAGTGAGGAGAGAGAGAGAGGGAGACAGAGAGAGGGTGGGGGAGAAAGAGAGTGAGACAGAGAGCTCAAGCATGTGGGAGAGAAGACCTAGATAATGGAGAGAGTGGGAAAGTGTGTCTGTGTGTGTGTGTGTGTGTGTCTGTTTGTGTGCATGTGTGTGTGTGAGAGAGAGAGTGGGGGAGGAGGTAGGTTGCAGAAGCCAGGTCAGAGTGATGATCCTTAGGCAAGCCCATCTGCAGCTGAGCCTCACATGTCCAAGAATGCTGATAGCCTCCGTGGCTGCAAATTAATCTTTACAGGGCACAGGGAGGAAATCGGCGGCTATGAAATATGCATGCCTCAGTGTTTATGTATTTATATAGGTAAAGAGGAAAATGAAGGACTCACTACTGCTTTGAATCAGAGATTATGTCAGAGTTCAACTTCATTTCCAGGAAAATGTGCAGTGCTTTTCCTGAGAAAGTGTCCACTACTAGACACTTTTATGGCCGTTTCCAACCCTTGCCTTTCTCCAAGAGCCACTGGGAACTGAGGATGCTCGAGAGATACACACACACATGAGGTGAACACAACGGACAAAAACAATAACAATAACAATAGACCTCAGAGATCAGATGGTGAATAGAGAGAGAGCAGGAGTTAAGAGTATACGAGGATCCTGAGAGATGCTTCGGAGAGGACTCATCTGAATTGTTGATCTGCTCATCAACGCCCCCATCCTCCCCTGACAGCAAACATCCTGCTAATGTGACCTCGTCAGGTCAATTTCCTCAGGACCACAATCATTTCAATTATGTGAATTCATTAACAGACTCCTAGTTTGTAAACATGTGTCCTTTCGCTTCATTCTCGTGCGTTTCTGTTAGGCGATAGCTACACAATTGTCTGCAGGGCTCATGTAAGATTCATTTCCCTGTAATCAGCTGGAATAAACAGATGAGCACCAACCATGCAGCATGGCCTGGTAGTCTGCTGGGAACAGATCTGTACAGTACTGTACAGTGTTGTGGGACTGCATAAGGACCCCACTGGTGTGTTTCAGCTTTGAGAGGATGGGTCGCATTCGGATGAGAAACGAGAAATGTTATCGATTCTCCTCTTCGCCCCGTCTTTCGCACTGTTTCTCGAGCTAGTATAAACACGAGCCCGCTCGTCGCCAGGATGCCCTCGCCCAGATCGCTACACACCACAAAGCCGAAGCGAAGATGAACACCAGCACACACAGTCTATTTATGCCAGGGAGGGATCTAGAGGTCAAGTATGATATATGGCATGCCATCTGCTTATCAGCTTTGACCAGAAACAGGTCCTCGTTTTTTTTTTTTCCTTTTATAACGCGAAGCAAAATGAAGGTCAGCATGCGTGGTAACTGCTCATACGAGGGGCTCTTCTTCCTTGATCGGCCCTCGCCTGATACGCCATCCATCTGATAAGCGCGTTGAGGGAAGCATGGCTAAATATGATTATCCCAACACGGGCCATTGCCCTCGTGCACAGGGCATGCTGGGATAGGAGGTGAGACGGGGCGCAGCGGCAAGGCAGCCGTGTCAGGGCCATAAATAACCCGTCATAAAAGAAAATAAAGAATAAAAAATAAGTGCACACAACTGCAGCGCAACAGCACCTCATGGAATACATATGGGTAGCGAAGGCTGAACGCCTGTGCGTGGCAAAGATCCATAATCTTCCCTACGTGAACAAATAAAAATGCTCCGAGGGGGTTGAGCGTCACAATACGTTTAGAGTGGGGGGAGGTGAAGAAAATGGGGGAAGTCTGATAACGTAACCGCGGCACTTCTGCTGAGAAATGCAGTTTCATAGCCAGTGTTATTGTTGCTGTGTTTACCCTTTACTAGCAATTCCACATCCCTCATGGAGCTTGTCTTTCCAGAGCTACTTGGAGAGAGGGGGAGGGGGACACACACAGAGAGAGACAGAGAGAGAGAGAGAGAGAGAGAGAGAGAGAGAGAGAGAGAGAGAGAGAGAGAGAGTCAGAGACTGAGAAAGAGAAGGAGAGAGACAAAATGAAAGCCAATCACTCTGCCATCCATTCAGGGACTTTGCCCGGGGTGATTTAAAATGCCTGAGCCCTTTCAGTGGGCACGCATAGTCCCTGCAGAGCAAAGATACCGTAATGAGAAAAAAAACCTTCAGAACACAAACGCACCTCGCTGAACTGACTGTTTATAGTTGCCATTCTGAAATGTTCGGTAAAAGCTTGGCATATTTCACTGATGATAAACAACAAGCAAATCCTCATAATTTGTCAGTGGCAAGCCTGGGTTTTTTTAGTTCCACTACAACAGTCACTCTCAGGCAGTAGATGGCCTTCCAATGCAGATTTTTGAGAAAAGAAGTTTTTGAGCCATGTACAAATGAATAGGTCTTCAGCAAATGTAAAATAGGGGGAGGGATGGTATACTTCAGCACAATCTGCACCTCAGCAAAGCTCCATGGGGATAACACAAAATCCAATATTTTCGTGACTCCCTTCAATGTTCCTGCATAATTAAAAACATCCTCGCTTGTGTTCTGTAATCAGTCTTGGATTTCAAAGCTGTCCAATAGGACAGCACGTACTGTCACACTATGTCTGACCGAAAACAATAACACAGCATCCTGTTTTTCTTCCGACTGTGTCGCTTAGATTAGGAGCAATTATTAGACAACAATACCCGTGATATTTGCATATGGAGGAGGCCATTAAAATGAGCCTGTCTAACACCTACCACTCTCCATCTGTCATTTTCAGGTGGCAAGGGCTACACGTTTAAGGACAAATCATACACAGATGCAGATGCAAACTTTGAGTTCAACAACAACAACAGCAACAACAGCAAGTATACCTGAGCCCCGGCCACATTTAAACTTGGGAAACACTCTAAGCGTATTTCCTCTCACTTTGAAGCTTGCATTGGTGTGAAAGAAGAGGTATTTGCAGCGATAATCAGTATTCTAGCGAGGTGGACGAATGGCATATGCTCCACCATATGTCTGGCCCAGAGTACAGCCTTTTAATATGCAGCGAGCATGGCCTGCATACAACTCCAGACAGCATCACTCTACTCAGCATGCCATTCGCACTGGGACAGACATGCAAGCCCAGACAAACCCATTCCTTTTTCTGCCTTTAATGCGAGCTCATTTTGTTTCATTTTGCCAACGCCTCCATTATTCATCTGTGGTGCAGGGAAGATTTGCCTCCAACAAGAATATCACAACTTGAATGAATAGCGTCCATATTGTAGTGAGCTGTTTGTGAACACAGAAAATAAATCCTGACCATTTAACTGTACATAGTCACATCACAACACAACAACACTATACTGGAGGAGGTCTATAGTGTGGTACTGTTCAGGAGTTATAAAAACAAAGTAATGATAATGAGAGTTGAGAGGAAATGGAAAAGAAGCTCATGAGATTTCGAAGATAGCATTCTTAAATATGCAATGTGATATAAAAAAGTCATTAGATGTTGCCTAATTTCAAATAGATGTAATCAAAAAAGAATTAACTTAAGAAGTCTCAGAGCAAACATGGAGGAGAAAAAGTGCTGATAAGCTTTTTGATGTCTTTTATCATTTATTGTTTACCAGCGATGTGGCTGAAAGTGGCAGAATGCTGGTAAGTAAAACATGAATTTTGACATTCCTCTCCCTTGTGTGTTGGCACTACAGCAGAACAAAGGCACAGTGCAGCCTAATCTGGGATATGGCTGGGCACAGACAATGCTGGGGGCTCCAGCCTTCATCATGTCTTCCGCCCTTTTATGCTCTGCCTATTCTTCCTAATGTCAAACTTTCCTCCAAAAACACAACAGTCCCCAGTGAGCCCGATGTGTTCCTGCTTCATGCTAGCTTATGCAAACATGTGAAACTGACTGATTTGTGTGAGCGCATGACAAAATCCGTGCGCAGGCTTCACTGACAAAGTTCACTCGTATTTTCAAAAATTTACGGCGAAGACAGACTGCACTCATTCCCAACATTTTGTGGAAAAAAAGCGTCATGTTTGAGAGTGCATCGGGCCGTGTCAAATTCCACTCTAATGGACAGCTACAGTCAGACTAATGAATGGCCCACGCTATGGAAAATCTGCTAGGGGTACGGCTTCATTAAAACTGAAGGACTTCGACTGTCACATGAGACCTGACCCATAACTGAGCCGAGCGCTGCGACAACACACCTCAGCCCCCTTAATGGGACAGCTCTTTCAGCGCAGAAACTTTCCGAGGTGCCTGTATCAAAGACATCCGGCTATCAAAGAACCCCGAGAGCTCACCTACTCTCCAGCACAATGTCAGAGGCTGGGTTCACTGCAAATGGGTTTGTGTTTGTGTGCTACCATTTCAACAAACATCTCCATCTCTCCATGTCAGAGCAGGGCAAAAGAAGAAGGGCACAGAGAAGCAGATGAAAGGAAAGGCAGAAAGAGGGATATAAGGGCAAGTTATAAGAGACTGAAAGAAAGAAAGAAAGAAATGAAGAAAGAAAGAAAGAAAGAAAAGAAAGAAAGAAAGAAAGAAAGAAAGAAAGAAAGAAAGAAAGAAAGAAAAAGATGAAGAAAAAAAAAAGGTAGAAAGAAAGTAAAGTAAGGAAAAGTAAGAAAAAGAAAGAAAGATCAGAGGAAAGAAAGAGGTCCTAAACAAATGCCCAGTCTGCTCTATAATTCCCATGTGGTTAGGGAGCTCATGAAACTGCACTTGTGAATAAGCATGCAACCCTATTGTCTGGATGCCCCATCGATTACATACAGGCAACAATCAAACAATAATTGGGTGCACAGTGTGAAGTGTGAAGCAGCTGCTATGACTCTGGTAAATGAGAAAGACCCACTTTGTCTCAGCAGGCTGGAAACCAAGGAGCACACTTATAACAACACAAGACCCTGCTGCAGTAACAATGTGAATATATACTGAGCAGTGGACATGAAATTATACTGTAATATGCCTAAAAAGACTTTAGCGTGGTCAAATATACATAAGTACACGGTTGGCAAGGAAATCCATTTACAGTGTTGCATTACAGGAGTAAGCCTGTACAGAAGTAAGTAAGTTTTCTTTCCTCACTTTTTCCTCTCATTTTCACTCCTACTGTATGCTGTGTTTACTGAAACTAATTAACAGTATTTCAAGGATGGTTAGTTTGTACTCATAATTGCATGTCATAGGCCAAGTCTTTGTTTACGACTATACTCTAAGCCTACATATGATCTCATGATGTCAGACAAGCAGAGGATCAGATGAATATTAGATGCAACCATTAGGATTTAATCACAGAGGAACAGACAAGCGTTGGATGATCTGCACACTGCATCCAGCATATGCTGCCATTAAAGGCTTCAAAGGCACCCACTGCTTCAAGCAGCTCTGATTAGGTAGGGAGGTGACTAGGTATTGACTCTTGTGAAACCCTCAGCATGTCAATGCTAACTTTGCATACATACAAACATGCATACATACATACATACATGCATACATACATACATACATACATACATACATACATACATACATACATACATACATACATACATACATACATACTGTACATACATACATACATACATACATACATACAGACAGACAGACAAACAGACAAACAGACAAAGAAGTGCATATGCCTAAATACAGACACAGCACATATATTTTTACCTATGTGAGTACTGCTGTACAAAACAAATTCTTAAACAAATGCACTTTGGATCTTTGGAAGAACCTCTGAAAGTGTATCAATTCATTCCATCGCATTCCAGTCAGCTTTTGATTAACCCCCTTATGTACTTCTTTGTTCCTGTAAATATACTGTACATGACACAGATAGTGAAGGAAGCCTGCCAAAAGAATATCTGTATGTAATCTGTCTTGTGCTAATTAAGATGATTATGATACAAATCTATTTGTTTTCTGTGTTTTTTAAAACCATGCCCATAAATCGCATTAAACACACACACGCACACACACACACACACTCACACGGACACGTACCTCAATTCTACAGAGAGATGTCAGAAGATAATTAACCATATTTTCATTCATTAACATGGGTAATAAAATGTTAAAGAACCTGTTGCCAGATATATAAAACAATTTCCTTTGCCAAGCCAGCCATCTAGGACGGTGCAGAATGAACTATAAATACCACTTTGGAAGTTGGAATCAAAACAAGAACAGTGGGACACTGGGTTAGTTTATGGCCGTGATTGATACTGCCTCTCCAGCACTGGAGCATGAAATTGTCATTTGTGCTGTGAGCGTCTCGTCAAATGAAAAGTTAAAGGCTGCCCTGTGTCAGGGAGCCAATCCTCTGCGGCGCTGTGAGAGAAGCCCGCATGCTAATTATCCCCCCCCCCCCCGCCCCCCCGCCACCATCCCTGCTCGGAGAGGTAGGAACCCAGGCAACGGGGCCCAGATCTGGGGGAGACAAGCTACGGAGCCTTGGACGATAACCAAACAGACAAACAGACATGAGAGCATAAACAGAGATGCCATCAGATCTGGGATTCATGGATGGGATTCGCGGTTGCTCTGTGAGAGGTTGTCATGCAATGTGTCGGTCGTGTGTAGTTAGTGCGTGCAAGAGAACACAACCCCACCCCCCCCCAACCCCCCACCCTCAGCCTCACCACCATCATCACGGCCCCATGTGTGTGCGTGACGAGGGAGTGGCATTAGTACGAGTAATGTAACCTGCCTGGGAGATTACATTCTGCAGCTGGCTTCATACAGTAAGATAAAGAAGGAGAGATAGATAAAGAGAGTGTGTGTGAGAGACAGAGAGAGAGAGACAGAGAGAGAGAAACAGAGAGAGAGAGAGAGAGAGAGAGAGAGAGAAAGAGAGAGAGACAGAGAGAGACAGAGAAAGAGAGTAAGAGCAATGTTCCCATCTGGGAGAGGGTGGGGAGGGGCCAGTAATCTTTTACAAAGCTGCACAACACAAAACAAACAAGTAAACAACAACAACAAAAAACAAAAAAGACAAAGGCAACAATAACAACATCATCATCAGCAACAGCAAGTTTCATTGGCACTATGAGTAAAGGATAAGGCAGAGGGGAGAGAAGGGGGTGGGGGGTGGGGTGGGGTGCAAATGCACTGCACATAACAGAACGACAATACAGCGGTGATATCATCGTATTTCCTGCCCTTCATGCAGACTGCACGAAGCAGCAGTAGCAGCAGCAGCAGCCCCGGAGCTGAGCAACAGCAGGAGAAGCAGCCTGCACTTACAGAGCACTGGACTCAGAGCCACTGATGCCCATGATAATTACACTCAAGTATAGAGAAGGGGAGAAGGCAGCGAGAGGAACGCCAGAACACCACAGTGCACCATTGGGGAGGGAGGGAGGGAAGAAGAGAGAGACAGAGGGAGGGAGGGAAGAGGAAAGGAGGAAGGGTGGGAGCCTAGCAAAGGTTGGCGATGAGTGGGCTGGCAACACAAAAAAGAAAGAAAGAGGGGGAAAAAAGACAGAAAAAGGGAGGTAGGAAAAAAAAAGAACTGATTGAAGGGAGACACAGAAAGCGTTACGCCTGCAGGCATCCTAGCCAGAAGGCAATGTGCCACGGGACAGGAGGTGGTGGTTACTGTACGTTAGTGAACAGGTACACTACAAAGGGCACCCCTTGCTGAGGCGGGTCCAGCGTTGGTACAGTATACTGACCTGGGCTTGACACAGGACTAGAGGTGGTGGGTTCAATAAGTGTGGTTGGTTCAATAACTGCTACAGGAAGAAAAGGGGAGAAGAAGAGGGGAGAAAAGGACAGTCATGTATCATTTACATAATGGAGACACAAAAAGAAAAAAAAGAGAGATTGCATGCAGACAAGAAGACAGGGGATGAGAGAAGTACTTTGTGATGTCAGCACTTTTTGCAGTCAACACGCTCATGGCAGGGTATTTTAATTCACCCAGAACCCTATTAATCTCCCTGAAAACTGAAGCCGGTTTCTGACTAAATGGATATTTCAATCAAATCGCAGGCACTGATCTCTGACACCTGGGATCAAATGCTCGATCGTATATCAACTCAATGATCTGGTATTAGGCCTCGCTAAATTAACAAATTGAACTGAACCACATAAAGTCACTCTTTAATCATGACAAAGTAAGTTCAATTTCACCTTTCCAATTTCTTAAAGGTTAAATGTCAAAGATGAAATAAAGTTGGCACTGCAGAGTTTTCTGCTTTTACAACAGCAGTTAAACACTTCTTGTCCGGTTGCCCACTTTCAGCCCCGTGCCTGTGAAGATCCCACAAAAACTGGCCTACTGATGCCACTGCCAGAAGGACAGCTGAGCAAACCGGAGAGTGTTTTCCTGTGAGCTGGAAACAAACAGAGGAGGCCTCGGCAGAGTCAAGGCTTGAAACAGTATACAGTTTATAAAGCCATGCAAATAGGCATGGCTGCCACATCCACAGCATCCACAGACTGGCTGCCTCAGTCATCTCCACTGTGCGGCTTATGGCACCCCTGAAAGCGGGGGTGCAGAACAATAACACCCTGTGACTTGATACGGCGGAAAACAGAATCGTCGAAGGATAATAGGACAGCGTTTTGGTCAGATGCACTCTTTTTCTCAGATTACATGGACCAGGCATTCAACCTCGCTCCTTCTCTGAATATGTTTTTGTGGAGAGATGCACAGCTGTGAGCGCCGGGGCAGGATAAGGAGCAGGGTGCCTGTATCACTCTCTGAGATGAAAAAGAAAGAGAGTGTGAGGGAGTGGGTGAAAGAGAGACTGAGGGAGAGAGAGAAAGAGAGAGAGAACGAAAGAGAGAGAGTGAGTGAGTGAGTGAGTGAGGGGAAGAAAAATATTTAGCCAAGAGGAAAGTGAAAAGTTCCACAGAGAGAGAGGAGAGACACTATAAAAGTGACACAACAAACCGAATTCATATCAGACTTTGTATGGCGAGGCGCGGCATTATCTCCCGCTGTGCCACCCAGCAGGAGAGTAAGCCCTAGACACAATAGCTCATCTGCCTCCCCGTGTCCCCCAGTCCATCTCATTTCACCTGCCCATTCCATTCCTTTTTGCTCTTAAAAACTCGGGACCTCCACTTCTCCAACTCCAAACCCCCTTATCTTTATCCCCACAGTCGCTTTGGATTACAGTCACAAGCTGTTGCTTTGATACGGTGAGGTAATATCTGCTCACCAGAAGTGTGATAATTTTAAAGAGAGCAATTAGAACATTTTTAAATTACCTCTTATATAATGTAAAAAAAATTGTGATTTATAGGTTGATTGCAGTATTGTTGTAGCATTTTTTTCTTCATGATATGCATGAGCAGAAACTCATTCAAACATTTCTTGAAGGGAAATTCATAGAGTTTCATAGAGTCCAGGCACACTGACTCTTCTCCATTGTCTGCTGGACTGATGTGATCACTCTTATTCGTTCAATAAGGTTGTAAGCACATTCGTCCAATCAAGCTCTGCATCTCATCATACTGCGTTGGCGTGCATACTGGCTGACCCCTACGCTCTGCAGCAAGACAAAGCGGATTACGTGCTGGGGGATTTCATCTCCTTCTATAATAACGTCTCATTTTTCTTCGCTGAGTGACAAGCTGCAGAAAATGAACAACTTTCTGCCAATTCTTGGGTGAAATAGATTGCCTCGGAAGGTGAATACTGTATCATATCGTACTGTATTATTTCACGAGAAACCAAATAAAAGCATAGCAAAGTCCTGAACAAACCAATTCAGTATATTACTCTTTCTCTTTCTCATCTCACTGTCTCTCCAGCTGTACTTCTCTAGCACAACACAAGAGCATAAACTTCATGTATGTATGGGGCCATTTCATTATTTTACAGTGGTTATTTAATGTTGCAGAGAATGCTTTTGTTGTGAAAAAAAAACTGAGCTCCATCATATAGCCATGGATCTGAAGGGTACAGCTATGTCTGTGTTCTGAGCTCCTTCCCATTTTGTTTGAAGTGATCTTATAAAGACAACAAAAATGTACACACTGTAGTCTTAAGCGATAAGTGGTCTACATTTTAAGCAGGAGTGTTCTGTTCTTTTTATCTACTTGTAGGGCTGTAAGGAGTGTATTTTTAGCTGGCTGTACATAAGTTGCTATCAAACTCCAGCTTGTTTTACAGATGCACACATAAGTGTGGTACACTGAAGCTTCCTAATAAAATGCATCTCAACACAGAGCACCTACAAGCATGCATTCAGGCACATTACAAAGCCTTTGTGCGAAGGTGTCCTTGAATTGGTGTGCAGTCACTCTTCACAATGGAAAATAATGCTCTGGCACCGTTGCCAGCTCCAGCGAATTCCCGCTACCAGTAACAAACAGGTAGGCAGCACGACACAGTAACATGTGGCCAAGCGTGGAGGCTACACCACCTGTTTTAGTAAACAGGATACATACACAACAGGCTCGAGTGCAGGACTGGGGGCACTTTCTGGCTGTAACCTGCCAGCAGAGCTGTGCCAATTCCACACAGGAGTCGGGCCAGTACCTGTGCACACCTTTTTTGTGGTGTTTGATGGACAGGCAGGTAGACAGCTTGGCAGGTAAACGACAGACAGGTAAGCTGTCTGCGATGACTGACAGCTCGTGAATCACTGACAGTACAGTGAGGGGGCACTTTTACGAAATATACCCTGAGGTACTTCCCTAGACTTTAGGGAGAGCCAACTAAACAAGGTGCAGCTAGTGCTAACATTGAGCTAACAAGCTTGTAATGTCACAAGGCATTCGTGTGTTTAGCCTTAAGCTATAATGAGACATAGCATACACAGTATGACAGGTATATATCTGATAATGTAATTACTTAGATATGTGTGGAACAAGACAGGGACAGCCTCACATGGGGTCTGTAAGTACTGCCATTGTCAGTGTCATAAGAAACATATTCTGCTGTCCAAAAGTTTGGAAACACTTAGAAATATTATTGCTTTTGAAAGAAAATGAACACTTTGATGATCAAATTACCTTAACTTGATCAGAAATATAGTAGACGGTAAGCTGTTTGACTATTAAGTGGTTTGTTTCAAATCAAATATCTAGAAATACTGTACGTAATGAGAACTATTCAATATATGATTCATTTATAAGTCATCAAGTTTAAAAGAATGGACAAGCCTTTGCAATTTAGTCTGTGTGACAAAAGACTGTTTTGTTGTTAAATAAAAATAGAGCTTTTCACAGTACTTCAGTGTGTACTTCTTCAGCATTTATGAAAGTGATTATATCCTAAACGCAGTCAAAGAAAGAGACCTTTCTTCAGAAACCCATCACTATATTGTTGTTTTGAGAAGCTATTCTATGCAAGACAATTCACAAGAAATGGAAGATTTCTTCAAGAGATGTGGGTCTTATTCCTTCACAGAACAGTGCCCACCAGTTTCAAGCAGAACACAAACAGAAGGATGCCCCGGTGCATAATTCAGGTTGTGGATAAGAATATCAGAAAGTGTAGTTTAAGAACCAGATGCCTCACATCTTCAGCTGGTAGTCTTTTAGACTGCACCTCTCAGACAGCAGTGTTATGGGGAGCGTGTGTCAGAACTGGTTACATCGCCACACCATATTTGGGTCTGTGTTTCCATGGGAGGGATTGAGTCTCACCTGCAGTCACTTCCTGATATCTCCCACTCTTTTCCTGTCAATCTTCACTGTCCGATCTGAATAAAGGCGAAAAGGGCCAAAAATGTGTATACGTAAATATAGACGACAGTGTTATCATCAGCAGTAAAGAGGCTCTGAAATGTTGAAAAAAGCACAAAAAAATCCACATACAACTAAGGATCAATCACGGTGGTCCAAAGAAAACAGGTATTGAGTAAAAGGTGATGGAAAATAATACGTTATAGACAGACAGGTTTAAGTTGAGATATTTTGATCACGGAGAAGAAACTTTTGTGGAGTGCAGAGCAAATCAATAGATGCTAGAGGGGTGCCTGACATCATCAAGCAGAGGAGAGGAAATGTGATAGTCTGGGGAATGCCTTGGTATCGGTAAATATGTCATTTGTAGGGAGTAAAAGCAATCTTCAAGATGGAGAGCTATATCTCTATTTCACCGTAACATCATTGTCATGTTAGGCGCTGTTGACGCCTTTTGACTGAGTCTGTTGAAGCCAGATAAAAACCTGTATTATTATTACACCATATTATTATGTAAAACTTTGACTAAAGAAGCAGTCAAACTGTACTGCTACAAAATTCGTAAAAGCTGCAAAAGTGTGATTCTTTAACACACCATTTTATTTGGAACAGAAATCATTGCTCCATATGATTATAGCTTTATTTAATGGATAAGGTATGCAGTTTCCTTAAATTTATTGGTGTTTCCAACCTTTTGAACAGTATTACTAAGTGTAATCAGAGTTCAGAGACTATGTCCATATAAAACTGGATGTACTTTAAATTTGGCCACTATCGCCTTTGAGGTAGTCATCCTGGGCAGTGATACACTGCACTCAAAGCTCCTGCCATGCTTTGAACATTCCTTGGAAGTCCTGTATTTTTTTTTAGTTTATCCAGCACCATCTGCGGTTTTCTTTCCACCTGTTTTGTAAATTCCTCCAACGTGTCTAAATGGCAGCTTTTCAGCTCGAAAACCATCTTGAGGAAAAAAAAGTCACAGGGAGCCGAATCCAGAGAGTATGAATGGCGGCAAGCGACAACTGTTTTGAGAACTCACACATTTTCCAGGCATTTTCTGTATATGTGCGGCATACATGTTGTCATTTTGGAGCAGACACTACAGGGAGTTTTCATCTCCCCCAGGGTCACTGTCAATGCTGTTTCCTGCTGCAGTATTCAGAGTTGTTTCAGGGAGATCGTTTGGCCATGTTCTTCTTCTTCTCTTTCCAGAACATGGTTTTCCAGCTGAGGAGCTGCCAGTCTAACCTTTGCAGAAGATCAAAGCGAGTCACACATTGTTCTAGATGTGCTTAAAGAAGGGCACAATGGGTGCCAGGAGCAGTGGCCTTGATGTATCGATGCACAGAAGTGACTATCAGGGGGCGGCGGCCAAACTCAATTAATGTATGGCTTTTGCTTTTTATAGGCACAGTCTTAGAACTTTTTTAATCACACTGTGTATATTAGTGCCGCTTCACCGATCTATGAATTATTAGTCTTTACTGTAATAATCTTATGAAAAACAGAGCGGAGTATTGCATGCAGTGAAGTCATAAAATGAGGGCCGCATTGCAATGCAATAGCACGTCTGTAGGTGTAAGGTGCCAAGACCATGTTAACGATGCGATAATGAAGTAAGAAAAGAGGCAAAAGGTGCAATTCCCTCATGAGCTGGGCCGAAAAATCTTAATCACTGCAGGCGACCCTAGACTCAACTATGGCTGCTTCACATAAAGCACTGCACTGGTATGCACAGGGAAGCAACAACAACAACAACAACCACAACAACAGGACATCTACAGGAGAAAAAGGTTGACTGATATGCACGACAGTGGACCCACGTAGTCATTAGCTGCCGCACCCGCAAGCTTGCTAAGAGATTAGGGAGAGACAGTGTGTGAAATCCCTCCATAGCTCTCGCTCACCCGCTGTGGTGAGAGAAAAATGAGAAGATGAGGGCGTAGTGCAAAGAAGGCGGGGGTGGGGGGGTGGGGGGGGGGTGTTGGGTTGGAGGACGGGGAGGAGGGATGGTGGATGATGCAATACTAATGGTAATCTCTGGTGGGCTGGGATCAAAGCAGGCCAGCATCTAGCACAAGTTCATGGATTCCACAGAGGCTTCAGCTGGAGAGTCCACGTCACTGGAAAGTGAGCCGAAAACAAACAGTAGCATTCTAGAGCACAACATGGCACTATGAAAAGACCCTGGAACCACATATTCATAAATTTATTGTTTTTTTTTTTACATACATCTGATTGGATGCAGTCAATGCAAACAGTGCAAACTGTACTTTGCATTTGTGGTGGTAAAGCCTGCTGCACATGAGGGCTTGGACTGATGGCAAGGGCGTGTTGAGGACGCGCTAATGCTCTGCACAGAAAAGTGCAAACAAATGTGTCACACAGGCGTGGGGAGGGCTGTGTGTCATTTACCCAGACAGACGGGGGATTGTCCGATAAACCTATTCGCTGGCCTTGCAATTAAAAACCTGCGCTACGCATGTGGTTTTCTGTGCCGCAGATGACAGATCACATGTCCATGATTGCATAAGCGGGATGTCTTCTAACACACACACAAACTCAAACAAACCCACACATTTGTGCACACACTCACACGTGTGTGCGTGCACACACACACACAAACACAGTCACACCCCCACATGCACGCATACACACACTTACATGGACACACCTACACAAACACACACATGCACACACGCACACAGACAGACAGACACACATACACACACACACACACACACACACAGCATGTGTGTGTAGTGGTACAGCGTGCCCATGAAAGGCAGAGAGGACATATCAGAAGCTCGGTGGGGGGAGTAGAGAGGTGTCAGAAAGCCCTGGAGAGTGGGAGGAGTTGCACTGGAGAGCAGTGGGTAGTATTAGCCGGTGAGATCCACAGCCACGCTTCCCCACATACTCCCACTGCCTGTATGAATAGTCCTTACGGTGCATATCAATATTTAATCAGTACCTATACAAACAATACAGACCCAGAACAGAGAAAGGGATATTTTCACATCATGGGCATCACTACGGCTTTTTTTTTTTACTGGGGATAGTTAATCCATACATCAGAACACAAGGAAACGTTGTCCTAAATCTTAATGAAATCTTGCTCCCTTTTCTAATGAACATTAAACAACCTTCACATTTTTAAGTTTTCCAGTACATGTATCAGGAATGTTACAGATGTGTTGTCTGGTATCGGGGGGTGGGGTGGGGTTAGGCTGTTGGGTTAGGGGACAGTGCCCCAGTAAAGCTTCCAAGCAATGCCCCTGCTTCATATCCTCATGCACGTCTGCACAGAGTCGGGAGACTTTGATCTTACACTCTTTTACATTTACTCCACCGGATTTTATCGAAGTCCTAAGGGAGACATCAACTGACTCAAATACACGCCTCTTTACAAGACAGCCCAGAGACAGACTCACATTTAATGTAAAAATAGACAAGAAACTAGGACATCTATCACCACTTTTCTATTGGAATTAGCCAGCAGTGTGGCGGCTATTTTCAGAATTAATACCTCGGATAGGTTGTTTAACACTGTTCTCTTCTGTTCCCAGTAATCCTGAACAGGAGATATCCTGGTGGTAAGGAGAGGGAAATCAAACAAGTCTCCTCCCCCCCCACACACATACACACACACACACACAAGCACACATGCGCACACACGAGACACACTGCTGCTTTCCATTCCCTTCCCAGGGCGAGAGGCCCTATTAAATATTAATGTGTCCCTGAGTCCACCTTTGCCTAATCAATACCTATTGACTGGTATTAAAATAGCAATTTAAAGTCACCCGTGGTGATTTCTGGATGTGGGTTTTGTTATTTGCGCCGACTTGAAGGATGTGTGCCGCAGGAATTGCTTGCCATTTCTCATTTGGGACAGTGGAATTGGTTTCCTTTTCATCAGCGCTAATGATTAAGCGCTGGCCTGAGCTGGTCTACGCAAATGGCGGGGGTGGTCTCTCTGCAATTTTTGGGTAGAAAAGGAGCAGTGAGAGCTGAGACACAAATGGTGTCCTTTTTTGGGGGGGTCTATTTCAGAATCATGGTTTTGTAATGTGTTGTATTTGTGCCGGTTAATTAGCCAGCCTTTAGAATTGGAAGATCCTGGTAGTAGTCCAGCACAATATCACTCCTAGATATGGGTATAACACGTAAAATGAAGTACAATTCAGCCTCTGACAGACATTTGAGTATATCGCTAGTGAGGAGATAAAGAAAAGAAAACAAACAAAAACAAAGAAGTGGAAATAAAAAAGACATCCAAAACACTCGAAATGGCAGCTGTTTCCTGTTTCTGTACTACTGAGGCACACACTGACAAAAACAAGATCTGGCTAAAGCCAAGAGGTTTTAAAGTGTTCCAAGGATTACATAATCAACTGTCAAGACAACCAATCAGCAGAGGGTGAAGAGGCGGGTCTACTTACGGAGCAGAGGCACGCTGGCATTGGCTGTTCCCAGCCTGTTGATGGCCACACATGTGTAGTTACCATAGCGATCCTCTGTCATGTTGGTAACTGTGAGTACAGATCTGGAACTGAGGTTCTTGATATCAATCCCTTGGCCCCTGTACAGCCTGGGGGAATAAAAATAATGAATCCCCTCATTAATTGATTAATTGATTGACTGAGACAAACATTCACATATCAAAAGACTTTATTATTACATTCATCATCATGAAACAAGACAGAAAACCGCAAACTACTGGGGATATGTGTATAGTGTTCATAAAATACAGAGGCATATGGAAAGATAAACTGTTTTGTATGTGGTCAATCTAGCCATTACCTCTTGTCCAGTATTTCTGGAAAAATCCACCCAACATTACACTAACGGATATAAAAATAAGGTCCAGTTACACGGAGGGCTGGCTGTGCTTATCACAGCCCACAACACTTCTACTGGGCCAGAGTTGTTTGCTATGCCATTAAGGGGTAAAGAATTCTCCAGAAATCTGAACTGTCAAATTGGATGGGCTTTCTAAGCATGCCAGCAACTGAGGGGCTAGTTGGTGTGTTCTCAGTGTGAAATGCACGCCAAAATATGTTCCCGTTTATTCCACACGACTGCCGTTTATTTGGGATGTGCCTGTTGTGAGAGCACAGAGCACACTTTAGGCACCAAAATGATGGTGCTGAATGCAGACAGACACATGACAATGCTGGCCCCCTGTAACACACCTGTGCCAGCTGATTAGCTGAACAGGTGAACCGTGGAAACCATGGAAACCAGGGAACGTCCACGCCTCAGAGCTGTGCCGGTTTTATGACCTAATTAGCTCCACTGCACAGAAAACACGTGATGGATAAATATGATAATGTGTTAATATGGCCTATTATGAGATGCAATGGCTCTGCTCCTTTGCACTTAGAATGCATGCATTCAGTGCAGCCAATATGGGTTCTGGGTCCAGGAGTGCTGCTGTGGGTAGATCCAAAATGGCTGAACGATAGACTCAGTAATTACGTGGCAGGGACAGGAGTGAGTCAACATGAGAGTGCCCATTCATGCGTGTCCCAGTGACTACGCAGACAGGAAATTCATTTAGGAACATCCTCAAAACGTGCGGAGACAGATCCGAAATTATATAAACTCCAGAATGATGCCAATAGGCCTCCTTGGCAATTTGAATAAATTGCACAAACCCTGTAATTACAATTAGCACAGTATGAGTCGATGATTCAAATCTCTCTCACTAGGAGTGGGTAAATTATGGGTAATGTGCTAATTTGATTTTTAAATTCAAGAACCATCTCTTGAATCTATGCTGATTGATATGTGACCTGGGAATAGGGTGATGAGGTTGCGTAAACATTTCATTAAAATGAGTGACACGTATAGATCATATGAGCTTTACTTTTTATGAGAAGCATCTACTTGTTTTGTGTTGCTGTTGTAAAAAAGACATGGATTAACACAATACTCAGAGGGGCTTCAATGACTGATACTGTACTCATAAATAAAGTCACCGTACAAAAATGGAGATGGTGGTCCAAAAACAAGTTAATGAATGAAAAAGTAGGACACTGCTAAAACCACACACCCGTACGAGAAAGATGTAACTCTGGTGGTTCCAGTTTATGTTTCTTGTATTAGTGAGTGGTGTGGCACAATCCCCTACTTTTATCCACAAATCCACACACATTAACACACAAGCATAAGCACTGACACACATACAGAAAACATACATAATACTTTCAGTTTGCACACAAGACACATACACACACAAACACTCACCCAGAGACTCACCCGTCAAAGACACACATGCACACACACCACTTGACACAGAGAGACTGAGAGACAGAGAGAGAGAAGAAGAGGAAGAGAGAGACATAGACACACACACACACGAGCGCGCGCACACACGCACACACACACACACACACACACACACACACACACACACACACACACACACACACACACACACAGACAAACACACACAGTGAGGGGCTTACCTCTTCTCCCCCTTGTACCACTCGAAGTCTGGAGTGGGGACCGCGGCGGCCTCGCAGCGCAGCAGGGCAGTACGGCCCAGACCCACACCATGGCTCTTCATCTCATGAATGGTGGGGGGGACTGCCACAGAGAAACAAGCACTTGCATCATACCCTCTCATCACACCCACCACACCAGCACACAAACACATGGCTTATCATGCAGGGCACACGCGATAACAGTACGCAAACACGGCGCACTTACTTTTAATGTTAGTGATTTTAACTTCACAACAATAGCTACACACAAAAGAGTTGAGCCATCATTTCCCTGCTTGTTTTGTGTCTGCATACAGTATTTATGGTGAATAAAACCGCTGAATCCTTGGGTACACAAATAATGGTAATCACATTGACATTTTTCAGTTAAGTAGCTTGTTCTCTTATTTTTAACAAGGACAGTCAATGTCACAGGGCCAGAAAAATGAATTGCACAACACTAAATTGTTTAATGGAAGTATAGAGGCTAAATGGCATTGGCGGGTTCAGTGAATGGAATCTGGCTAGTCGGTGGAAATCCTAGGTGCTGTGTAAACCTGTGCTTAATGTCACAAAGGCCATCTTGAATTTGAATATGTTTAAATAAGGGCAATGAACATTCATTCTATTTCTTTTTTTTAATTTAGTAAAAAGAAAATACAGTACATTTTTCCACTGTGTGTGTGTGTGTGTCTGTGTGTCTCTTTGTGTCTGTGTGTGCGTGCGTGTGTGTCTGTGTGTGTGTAGATTATCTGCCATAGCCAGAGCAAGCACAAAAAACCAAACACATCTACTATGTTTCTGTGGATACTGACATCATAGAGCTAACATTACGTAGCTGTGTTTATGCATTATGTGTGCGTGTGTATGTGTGTGTGTGTGTGTGTGTGTGTGTGTGTGTGTGTGTGTGTGTGTGTGTGTGTGTGTGTGTGTGTCTGTGTGTGTGTCTGTGTGTGTGTCTGTGTGTGTGTATCCACCATGACTATTTGCTGTCGAATCACCAAGCTAACATTTCATTAGCAGTGCTCATGCATGAAAGGAGGCCTTTCACTGTAAATTTCCATTCATGTGGCCATTACAGCTCTCCCACATGTGTCCCATAAGATATGTGGTCTCATCAATTTCAATCACATGTTATCCCCTATTGTAAACAACCAACAAGAAACCCATTAAAATAATGAATACAACAACCATATGCTACTACCGCATCAGTTCTTTTAAGCGAGCATACCCACTTAATTGATGGGGCAGTCATGGGCTAGTGGTTGGTTAAGGAGTTGGACTTGCAGGCAAAGGGTCACAGGTTCAATTCCCCACACTGACTGGTGGGGGGAGTGAATGACCAGCGCTCTCGTCCATCCTCTCTTATGACTGTACCAGCGTACCGGCGCCTTCTCCATCCTCCCCCACGACTGAGGTACCCGGAGCATGCTACTGTCTCTACACACTGCTCCCCAGGCGCTCTTGTCATGGCTGCCCCTGCTCACACATGTGTTGTGTGCACCGTGTTTGATCACAATGACAAATGGGAATCAGTTTCACTTAAGACTTCAGTTTTGAATTTACTTGAGATAAATGAATGAGAGTGGAACTGCACTTACATTCCTGATAACTCTCTTTGAAGCCCCTCTTCCAAGCCTTTGAAAATGTCCCCACAGAAGCCATTTGGATAGACGCCCTGTAACCTTTATTTCCAATTGCATTTTAGAGGCAACCTGGCATGGCCTTTCTTACAATTGAAAATGGTTGAATGGATAAAAGAGAGCAAGAAACCAACTAAGCCTTAGATACTACTTCAAAGATGAAAAGAGAAAGACTAACTACAAAAATCTGCCTAACAACACACTTGATGTGCAGTTGATTGCACTATTCCTCTTTGCCTTTTCCTTTGAATAAAATGAGCCACAGCCACCTTCATGACAAGTTGAAAGCAATGCCCTTTAAGGTTTTTTTCTTTGGATATTTACTGTTTTAATCATTTGTATCCCCAAGTCTTTTTTGGTGATACTTATCTTAAAATGACATCTGACAGAGTGTCTTTTCTCTGTGTGGGCAGCTCAAAGGGTTAGAACTGGTAAGACTTAAGATTTTGGCACATCATGCAAACATCTGTGTGCATTATGGAATTTGTACTGGTCTACGCTGATTTTCTGTCCTCATATGACATTCGTTGTCCAATTAACATCCTCTTGGAGGGCAGTGATGTAAAGATTACAAACAATACGCTGGGGACATTCGCAGGTCGTTCATCACACGGACACGTGCTGTGTCGTGAGATATTGGCAGCCCTTGGCGGCTAACCTAATAGCTCTGGAGACGCTGACCATGACGGCCTTCTGAAGCACTATCTCACAGGCTCAATCAAGCGACTATCTCGGGATATCAACAGCAATCTCCATCCTTTCTAAACGTGCAGCTGCTTTGCACTGAAGCCAGAAAGAGACAAAGACAAACGATTAATTACCAGATCAATCCGAGGCATTTCCAAACCTCTTGCAATAGCCACTTTCAGACACACTCTATTTGGATGGCCCTGTAGAAGATCCTTTAGACTGTCTGCAGATGCTGGACTATTAATAAACCATCTGTCGAAACTCTAAACTTATTTAGGGTTTTATGATTGGGTTTGATTAGGGTGGCAAACCAGTAAACAATAAACCAAGTGAAATTCAACAAACCATTTGTGATACATCTCTGTGGGGGCACTATCCAAATAAAATGTTACCCTACTTTCAAAGAAAGATTTGTGGAGAAACAGGAGGTGAGGAATGAGAGTAGGTCTTAAGGAATTCCCAGATCCTGAGGGGCTGTTTATGAAAACATGTCACAGCACAAATGCCAGGATGTCTCAGGGCTTCATCACGACTGGTGCCATACCTCCGTCCCAATCATAAACACAAAACGCACTCTCATTTGTAATCCCGAGACCCTTGTGTCTGCTCATAGTCTTGCTTTGAGAGCCCCATTGAGTGGGTGCCAGGAAGTATTGTTATCAGTACAATAGCCTTAAGACTCGACTGCAGCAAGACAAGGGCTGACAAGACTGAGGCGGATGATTCATGTGCGACTCATAATCAGAGAAACTACCTCTGCAGTCGCTCGCCTCTCTCTGACCTGCTGCTGGTGTGGATTTCACTCCCAAAGCGTGTTTTTGTGTATCTCCTGACGCTGATGTGTCACCCTGGAAATGCCACATTGCATCTGAAGGTTTGTTGGTTTGTTTGTTTTATTTGTTTTTCCTGACTGAGAGTATGTGGAAGGAATAAACAAATAACATCTAACAAAGAAGGATGTACCAATAGCCCCCACCTACCAATCTAGCACAACATCAAGGCCTAATCAGACCAAATAAAAGCCATTATGTCCATCATCTAGTTACTTTAGTTTACACAGCATGCTAAATTAGTTAGAGGGAAGAAAACGGCATGATGCTGCCACAGGGATTTGACAAGTTATTTAAGGCAAAGCTACTAGAAGATGAGCGATGTTTTTTTGAAACACGATGAAGCCTTTATGCAACCAAACACACTGGCTCATTTAGCAATGCAGCCCACCAATATAAACCTCAATCGTGGCAGCTTCTGCTTTTGTAACCAATATTTAAGAGTAGCTAGAGCTGGTGTGATATGCCAGGGCCACAGATGTGGAAGGGTAAAAATCAAGTTACTACTCTGACATACTTCACATAAACATTAATGTCCCTTAGGGACAGTAGAATATTAAACAGGCACTCTAGTGATAATGTCAACATACTGTAGACCATTCTCAAGACCATTCTCATTAGCTAAAGGACAAGGGACCAAACCACAGCACAGCATTTAATGGCAGGACGAAAACATTACACTATCTAAAACGACATAGATATGCTTTGCGATAGTCTAGAATGACCACTAGTAGCTTCCCATCTCAACCAGTGAAAAGCTAAAATTAGGAAATGTCTTTCAGGAGATTGAGGAGAATTTTAGGGAATTATTTGGTTCTTGACTTCATTATCATTAATTCTAGTCTTAGTTAATGACCCTGGATTAACCAGGTCTCAAAGCCCCAGGGTGCAGTAAGAGCTCTCTGTTCACTTCCAAGGCAGTGGGCAGGCCTTAAATCACTTCCACACACACTATATAGATCGCTCTTCACAAATCATGTCACTGTGTGTGAACCATGAAGAGCTGTGTCACTGATCTGTGAGAGGATATGGGACCTGAAATCATAGTTATGTTTTTGAACTGTACAACTGCACTGAAAAACACATTTATTGTGGATTTGTGCACAATCACAATATGTGTCACAGAAAACATGGCATGGAAGTCATATAAAATGAGATGCTATCCATTATTAAGTCAAAAAGAATTGGGTTGATATGTTCAATAATAATGCAGAATTTTAACTCAGCCAGATCAAACTCCATGTGCTTGGATGGTCTTTAGCATGGGTTTCTTATACATATGAGGCACAAGTTTAACAGCCAGCTTTTACAAGTGATCTGAAGGCAAAAGCATCCAAATTGCCTACCCAGGATAGGTAAATAAAGCCTTTATGAATACTAGCCACGCGTCAACGCCCAGACTGTTTACTGATTACTGAAATGATTAGGCAAATCCCTGAGCTGAAAAATAGTATTTAGTTTTAATCAATTGTTTCCTGAATGGGTAGGCATATTATACCTTTTTGCTTTTTTTTAAATAAAAAAGATCAATTAATGGCACACTTCTTCACCCGCATTCTAAAATGAGTTTTCCTCACAATTAAGAAATGGACTCATCAGTCCATGACTTATCAGCTTCCAAACAGAGCGAGTGCTCCTAATGCTGTCTCACTCTCAGTGCCCTCTCACTGAGGCACCAGCGGGGCTGTAGCCAAGATTAATTAATTCATTAAGTTTCCCATTTAAATTTTTAAGAATAACATCATGTTGCCTCTTTAATACGCCCGGTCCTTCTAAATAAAAGCCATGTTATGTGGGAATAAGGCGAGTCTCAGAACGAACAGCAATGGCAGACTATGTTGGGGGAAAATACATCTTTTAGTGGATATTGTTCATTTAAACAATGAGCCACAAAATGCTCTGCATATACAAATGAGCTCTTGGAGGTATTGTACAGAATAATACATCCCTTTGCATTGCCTATTCTGGTAAAGAATGATAGTCGCTTGCATTTCTATAAGGATATTCATAGTGTAAATGTCCAGCAATTATACTGGCATTTACTGAACATAACAGGTGCTCCTCCACGACCATTAGTGAGAAATACATTTATGGCTGCTGGCATTTTGTACAACATCAGTGCTTTTATTGTGAAAGGTCCAAGCATATTTAGATGTGTATAACCATGATGATCCCAACATTCCTATGCCACCTCTTGAGCAAAATGTCCTAACTGAGTCCTAACCCAGAGAACACAGTTTTTATTTCCAGAATGTCACCTCATAAATGAGAATCTCTCTTAACAGTAAGTTAAGTACAACAGTACTGGCTGTAAAAGTACAAAGGAGTGATTGCTAACCATAATGCTGCGGTAAATGTGTTAGCTAACACACCTATTTATGTCTGTGTGTATATATAGAAGACTATGCCATTAAGTCATCAAGTGGTTTACAGGACAAAGACTTCAAACACTAAGACATTGTTATTTAAGCCATGTATATGTGCTAACGTATATTTGTTCATGGCTATTGAAGACTGGGACAGTAGCAAGACCATAATATTCAAAAGAAATATGGTTGCATATGCTTATACTGAAGAATCCTGACATAATTATGAATTCATTACATCTGGGTGCACGTGGGAAAATAAGGGCACACCATAACATAAAAATTTGAACACTCTTATATACCACCATAATGCATTTTATATTAAGAGGTAAAAAGGCCTTAGGCACCTACAGAAACACCAATGGTACAGCCCCTATATGTGTGGGCTTTTGATTCATTGCATGTCCATTTGCAGAAGCTCCCCAGTAAAGGTGAAAATTATTGGCGAAGGAACTTGTGAGTGTAATTCATCAGAGATAAGGAGGTATCTTAATCAAGTTACACAGACATGACTGCAATTTCCACAGTTTACACTCATAACCAAGGTCTCAGAAAGTGGTGGGAAAGACTGTTAATATGTAGTTTAAACCTGTGAAGCGAGTTGCACTTATATTTGCATCTACTTGGCCAGCAATAACAACTTCATGAAAATAAAAACTGGGCCCACCAGCCATGAAGCAGATTTGGTGAACTTGCTCTCTGAACCTGCTTTGATGAGAGCTTCACACATCCAACTAAAGTGTTGATTGCAACACACTACTGAAGCACATTGTTGTATGTCTTTCTCAGTCTCAGTCAGTCTGTTTGTTGTCTTTAGGGGCAATATTATGCCGTGGATACCTTTCTGTACCGTGGCTGTATAAGGCTGAAAGCTACACAACCTTGATGGTGTGCACACTACTTGTCATACACAACGCAAAGAGATTCATTGTCATTAAAAAGATGAAATTCTGCTCAATAGGCTGGAGACAAAAACCAAGCCTTTCTGTTTTGTCATTTTAATTTCTTGTTATTTACCACTGACTTCATTATTAAAATGCCACTATACTAGCTTAAGTTAAACTTTTTGCACCTGTCAATTCAAAAGATGCCCACTGAAAACAGCTTAATTTTATTTTTGTTACAGTTCTGCAGATATTTTAATAAGCAGTCTTAATGAGTAATTACCCTAGAGGTCAACTGCATTTACCTAAAAGCAGTAATTATTTTTATACAGTAAAGAGATTAATTTTGCATGCATTTAATTACACTTCAAATGCCAGTGTCAGTCACGGTGACCTCCTGCATTAAGGAAAGCACAAGGCCATGACAGTAACATTAATTAAAACTACTACAAGAGCCACCTTCCCAATGAGGATGTATTGGTGTGAGCTTCTGTTGGCTTCATTATGGTTGCCTCTTTAATGATATCATGTTGTGCTACAGACTGGTTACCTTTACATCGCACCATTTGATAATTGTTTAAACTCTGTCAGCTGTACACATGAAGAGGATTGAAAATGTAATCATTTTAGTCTAATCTTTACCAAGACCTTTTAGTTCAAGGTTTCTTTGAAATGCCATTCTGTATTAAATTCTGTGGAAGAATAACTCAAAAAGCCAGAAAGCCTACAATAGACAGAGGGCCTACATGCCACTGAGGACTGTATACTATTGTATTTATTGATGTAAATATGAAAGGGAATGACCCTAAATAAGTACATTTATACCCTTCTAACTACATAGCAGGCTCCTTGATGTTCACAGTTTGTGGCAAGACCAATAAAACAACATTAAAAGTTTAAGGACAGTTAGCCCCACACAGAGTGCAGTGGACTGGCTGTGGGAGTCGTCTCTTACTTGGGATAGAGTTATGACAGCCTGCTTGGCTGAGCTGACTGACATACGTAAGTGAGGGGCAACACTTCATCATTCCCGCTTCCAGACATTTGCTCATTTACGCAAGGACTTTCCGGTGACCAACCCCAGTGGCAGGCGAGAGCCAGGCCCCCGCTACAGTGCTTCAGTGACAGAGATGTCCTTTGGAGAGAGGAGTAAGGGGAGCGGGAAGTGTGGGGAAGAAAGAGGGAGAGAAAGACAGGGAGTGACAACGCTAGTGCTTGAGTTTTTCACACTTTGCTTATTTTTCGAGTGGCATAACACCTGCGAGCTCCTGTTTCTGCCTTTTTCGCAAGCTCTTTTCAGAATATGGATATATTAAGAACGGATTCTCAGAGGTGTTGCACAATAAACAGCACTATTGCTCCTCTGCCGGTCTAGAGGTTTGTCTGTCTTCAGATAGCTTGGACAGATGGCTTTTTATTGGGCGCATCAAAATGCAATAAGCGGGATGAAGATGGACATTAACCATGCTAATTTCATGAAAGGGGTCATTCAGCAGACTTGACAACATTACGAGGGGTCTGGGAGGAAAGATATGTGTCGGTGTGGTGCATTGGGGTGGAGGATGTTGAAGGACATTTTCACACGAACAAAGACGTCTTGTTTTCAATTTGCCAAAAAAACAATACATTGACTGTGGTGTCTGTTAGCCACTAACTTTGTTTGCACTCTGATGTCACGGATGAAGGATGAAAACCCTTTTTACAGTGGAAGACAGTGTCTCAACCCGTAACACAACTATCAGTATCAATAAGGATATAAAAGAGGGCTGTAAGCTAAAACGAATTCCACCATTAGAAAGGGAGCATAAGCCCACAGATCACTCTGCTTGGCAGTAACCGTAACTGAATACTGATCACAGTGCGATACGAGAGAGAGAACAACCATAATAGCACTCCTTCACTTCACCTCACATCTCTCCACTCTTTCTCCTCATCCTCCTCCTCCTCATCCTCCTCCTCCACCTCCTCCTCCTCCTCCTCCTCAAAAGATGAAGCTGAGATTGATGAGCTCCTTCTCTGTAGTGTGATTCAGCATATGGTATCAACACAGACAAAGAGATTAATGACCTCTGGAGCCTTGGCGGAAAGGGAAGACTTTAAACGGGGGGCGGCAGAAAAGGAAGAAGAAAAATAGTCTGAGTATCTGTCGACGCTCCCTGCTCGCTCGCACAGGCAGATCTCCATGTGCCCGTGATGGGTAAAGCCGGCATAATTCATTAATGCTGGAGCCGCTCATTACTGCTTTTCACACTTACCAAAGACTCATTACCTGCATAATGGAGGAGGCCTTATAACACTGAGATTGGTCCATACCCAAAATTAATCATCTCTGTCCAGACAAAAAAGGGAATTCTCTCATTAAATATTAAGAAAAGTTCCAACCATGAATTTTAGTCAGGCTGAATTCTGGGCAGGGGAAATGCTAAAGGGAAGGAGTTCAGCACAGCCGCCAAAAGAGCAGAAATGCCACCAAAGTTGGAGGAGTTGCGAGTGCAGCTGTGCTGTGTTTTACTGTCAAACCTAGTAAATAAATAAACACACCGAAAATAGGTTCCTGCCACGACTGAAATCTTGGAGAAAAACGCCAGGAGCTGTGCCACCACCTAACAGCTTTACCTCCACCATAGCTGGACTGAAGGGCCATAGCTGGACTGAAGGGCCATAGCTGCTGGCACACCAAATGGACACACGCACGAGCACACATGCACACATGCACGCGCACACACACGCACACACACCCCCACAAACAGCCCCACAAACACACATACTTCAATACACAAACACACTACCACACAGACTTACAGTTGACGGTGACTTTGACTGTCTTAATGTCCGGAGCGGAGACATCGTTCCCGGCGCCACATTCATAGTCTCCAGCTTGGTCTCGGGTTATTCCAGTGATGTTTAAATACTCCCCACTTTCTTGCTTCTTGGCTGTGTGAAAACAAAACAATTACATTTACATTACATTACAATAAACAGACACTTTCATCCAAAGGGACTTACAAGTGAGGAACAACACTTAAGCAATTGTTCTGTAGGGGATTTAAGACTAAAACAATGTACAGAACCAATATTACTTGGAGATTCTGTAACTTTTAATACAGTGGTTTAACACCTTTTATAATAAGCATCTTAACAACACAACAGCACCAATTTTTCATTGACATGTAATTGTAGCCATTTAATGAGCAGCATGAAATACAGAACCCCTGTAATGAGATTACATTGTCTCATGTATGAAGAGCCAGCATTTTTTTTCTACTCTGATTTCGGTCTTCCATGACAGTCCTTGGGTACACATTGTTCCTCACAAAAACATTGCAGTACATAATGAAATAAGGAATCCACAACACACACACACACACACACACACACACACACACACACACACACACACACACACACACACACACACACACACACACACACACACACACCAGAACCAGAACCAGAAAAGAACACATGTAACAAAACCAAAGCAGGAAAACTTCTCTCGAAACCTGACAGAGGTCAAGATGACTATACAAATACTGAATAGCATGGAGTGTCAGCCTGGAACATCCTGTGATAGCATACTGATTAGGTTGGCTATAATTTGTGCTGCACTGATGAAAATTGTTCTTTTTTTTCGTCTTGACAAAGCTCTTCTAGTTTCAGCTACTTTAAACTAGTATATTGTCTATTATGTATTTAAACCACCCTGTCATGCTCTATAAAGTATATTGGACACACTTCATTTTTACTCCTCGTACAGTCTCTTCATATCAAAAGACAACAGCTACTGAGATGCACCAGCAGCTCTGCCACTCATCATTATCACATAACACCCATCCATAGCCCCTGATTAGATAGCAACCAAGCATGTGCTAATCTATAGGCAATCTCCTCACACCCACACCAGTCTGACACACACAGCTATGCAGAGGGGAAATAAAATGGGTGAAAGACAGACATGGGCAAGAGCAGTCGGCGTTGTTGGCGCTTTTCTACTAATTGACATATTTTTCCACTGCCAGGAATACATTAATTCTATGCTTCAACCTGTTTTTCTAACTGAGTTAAGGAACAGTTGAGTCTTCAGTTCAATTTTTGAGGGTTTCTCTATTTTTCTTCTAAAATCTTGCACCAATACATGTTAAATTTGTTTGTTTAAATTGTTAAATTTACTTAGCGCGCATAAGTTTCAGTCAATGTCTAATTTTGGACAGTGTCCCGTAAACCACATTCAGTATATATAACATTTTTTCTTCCATCCTTCACTACCAAACATCTATTCTGAAAAAGTACACATCCTCCAATTTCACAGTGCAGTGCATTTTACTTGGACAGCACTGTTTGTGCTATGTGCATCACGCCAAAACCTGTACCCGCAGTGCATCAGGGTATTTTATAATCCAATGAAACACATACCATAGGGACAGTCCAGTCGGTCAGTGCACTGGCGTAAAGTTTACTAATTGGACCTTAAAGAGCTCATTAAGGCTTTTTTACATTGATTGCCATCTGCAAGTAAAAAAAATGTACGTGTTTGTCCAGCAAACTTTTCTTTATCATTGCTAACAGAACACATCATAACAAGTATCTTCCCAGCAAAATAATTGAGGTGCAATTACAAAACAGACAGTTCTGAACAGAGACCAGAGTTGGCAGATTTCATCTAAACTTGTGGTGGTCAAAAGCATCCATGCATCAACTGTAGCTAAAATGAGCTTTCCTCAACCTGTTTTGTTATACACCACAGTTAGTGAGCTATGCAAAACCAATAGGGACATAAATTATCACTGTTTTAAAAGCTTGAGAGAGACATTTGTTCTTTCCTCAGATGGCAACTTCCAGAACTGGAATCAAACTCCTTGGAGTAAACCAAGGAGTTGGATGCTGACTTCAGTAAGAAAAGGGATGGATGTTACCCCGGTTCAGCCCATATAGTGTTTTATGAGCAAGCTAAAGTCTTTTAATACGAGCAGGGGGCTAGTCTTTCAAAGTGTTCTTCGTCTTCCAAGCATTAGTCAGCAGGGGTAGTAGCCCCACCACTGAAGATAAAAACAGCCTGAACTAACCCATAAGGAGGACACCTTTTCTTTGGTGTGGCTTCGAGTCCTCCGAGGCAGTAGATGATGGACAACTTTTATCTACCATCTGGAACGTCAGTACAATGCAGTTATTCCACATTAAGAAAATTCATAATTGCTTGTCTGTTTGCTATTTTAGGGCAGAGGCTCCATGAATTGTTCTTTGTAGTTCCGTGTCATACTTTCAGTTCTAATTAAATTAAGGGTCCCTTTTTATTTTTTTTTACATTTGTGTATATGTTCACATGTGTGTGTGTGTTTGTGTGTTTGTGTGTGTGTGTGTGTGTGTGTGTGTGTGTGTGTGCGTGTGCGTGTGCGTGCGTGTGTGTCAGTATGTGTGTGTGTCTGTGTCTGTGTCCGCATCCTAAAAGTGAAGGGTCATATTTGGTGTGATCCATGAGCCACGCATGGTAATAAGAGAACTTGTCTAATCCAGTCCACAACTGTGCTTAGTGTACTCAATCATGTGTCAATCACAGCAGGGTGTTTTCAGCATTTTAGACAGCAAATAATGTCTTCCATTTTATGGCCAACCTCAGACAATAGAGTGCACAATCAGTTTAAGATTTTGCCACAAGATTGTAAGACATAAGATTGCTTAGGGCACAGTGCTAAAAGACTATAGTTGAAGACAATCATAGGGGATTACTCTTCTGATATAAAAATAAAATATAGCCCACAAAACAACCTCCATGTGAGTCAAACAAAACCAGATTAGTTGTGGGAATTATGACATGTTGTTTGGTTCTGACTGAGGGAAAACACAATTTTGGCAAGGAATTCCTGCCACGGGGGTTATTCTGAAATGTCCTTTGTTACTTCCAGCCCACTTAACAAAAGCTTCTGGCATCACATATTGTTAATGAATCAGCAGAACTAACAAATCATCATCATCATCACACACACACACACACACACACACACACACACACACACACACACACACACACACACACACACACACACACACACAAATTCATTTGATTTTTGCCCAGGTCTATGATGGGGCCATCTACTGTATCTATCTACTGTCTGGGCGTGGTCCAAAAATGCAGCACAGCAGACAGCAGGCCTGCTTATATTGAAAGGAGCCGGAAATATATAAATAAATAAGATCTTGCCTGGTCAGAGAACATCCTCACAACAATATTACTCGGTGTGAAATCTATTTATATCCTGCTTTTTACAGCTGGTAAGGGCATGAGCCTGGAAGCAGAGCAAGGTAAACCCCAAGCACACATACTGATCAGCACCGCCTGAGTCAGAGCAAGCTCGGCAGAAGCCACCAATTCCACTGGGGCAATCTGTTAAAGGGATAAGCATGTAACTGGAAAGAGTTGAAATATCTGTACAGTGCAAAACACTTGAAAGTGACATTGATAGTTGCGGAAAGAGGCTGTAGGACTTTGCAGGAGTCCTCATGAAAGTACATGCTGAAAATTGTTTTTTTTTTTTCACTGTCACAAAAGCACAGACAAGGATTTTTGCAACCTTTATGTAAAATGGTCAACACATTCAAAAAGTTGAAAAATATACAACTCTGTGCATTGTACAAGCCCAAGAGATTAATGGACATTTCAAATGATATTATGCTACATAAAACATCAACCATGCTATGCAATATCTAGACAGCATACTTAACATACTTAAGCACAACATGGCTGGATTTAAATAAATCGCTTAGTAATTTTCACAGCTGAGCTCTTCATATTGGGCTTTGTTGCTTTCCAGACAGGCACAGGGTTTGCTGTCTTATCCATAAAGAAACAGCACAGCTGTACAGTGCAATTTCTCTCAAACCAAGCATGAACGGGCCTAATACAATTTGAGGATTTGGTGAAGACTCAACCCAGTTGGTTACATAAGGAGCCTGCTGTTAAACCCTTAGTAGACACAAGCTGTGGTCTGCTACTGGGGTTTTTTGAAATCAGCTCTGGCAGGCTCATGCTTGAACTTCAGTAGGGCTTATTAGCAAGAAGTTATAAGCGTTCAGACGGCAAACACCAGTTAGCTTAGGTAGCACTGACCCTCAGCGAGCTGGACAATGTTACGACAAGGACGGGAAAGAAAACATCACGCACCAACCAAACAAGAGCGAATAGCAATCTAAAACTGCCCAAGGACACATTCAGCGAGAGAACATGGTGTCACAACGTGTTTTCGGCAAAATGGACAGGACCTGACTGTGAAGTGTCTGGGACACCTACGGTCCGTAGTCGGGCACGGTCCGAAACCCACTGGTACGTGGCATTACTTCATTTCCCAACTGACTCAGGTAAACAATCGAAATCCAGGAGTCCCAAAAGACTCACAGCACAAAAGAGAAAGGGCTTGAGCATGGCGGACATATGGATTTAAAGAGCTGCACAGGGGAAAATGAGTTGGAAAAAGAGTATGGTTTTTAAGGCTCTAAGATGTGATGTGTTCTGCCTCTGAGATAGCGTCCTGTACTGTCATGTGCAATCTTCTAGACAGTTGCACAGCAGATCGGCACTCAATGATGGGCTTTAGATTGCAGTTGTTTGAAGCAGCAGGTGAGCTCAGCATATGCCCCGAGCACTTTTCTGCGAGAAACAGCTGCCCCACCAGCATGACAAGAAGATGACAACGCCTTAGGTGAGCAAGAGGAAGAGGAAATGATGTCATGCAGAAAAGGCACCTCTTGCAGACATTTTTTCTTTTTCAGACAACAGATGCTTGGAACAGATTTGGCCTAGTTCAGGGTGAGCTTCCATTAGATCTGCTCATGTACAGCAAAAAAGCAAGGAGTGCAAGGAGTGCCACCATGCTAGGAGTTTTACTATATCCAAGTTTGTTTTATACTAATGATTAGAATCTGAGCTGGCTACGTTTGGGTTCTAGAAGCAGGTAGAGTAAGCTCCTCTGGAGCAAGCTAAGGACAATATTTTTCCACACCACAACTTCCTTGATTTTGGCCTGATAATTAGATTTTTATTACGGGACTCCAGGGATTTAGCCACAGACACTCCCTAAAACAACTGAAAGAGTCTGAAAGAGCTATGCTGGCAGGTTTTAGTATTCCTTAACTGAATCCAAATCTCAACACAAATGAAAGCAGATACAGAAAAGTAAAGAAAAAGAAATGTTGGATGCAGGAATGGCTGCATCCATGAGAAGAATAAGATATCGAATCCACTAATGTGCAGGTTTCACAGAGAACAGAGGACTTACAGTACTCTTGGCTGGATTTAGTCAATAGCAGCACCAATTTCCCACAAGGCCAGTGGGGGAAAAAAAACAGGTAAACTGGTAAAACAGTGATGATTCTCTCCAAAAAGTGGTAGAGACTTTTATGGTCTATTTGCTGGGCATCCACAAACAGACGTATAAATAGACCAATTTAGCAGTTACTTTGTGTATCATAAATAACAAATGGTGCGCACTATCATCTAACTCTATTAGAGGTCTGTATTTTACGGATGTGATGAATAACTGCTGCTAAGATTTCGTTCTCCATTGTTAATGACTATAGTGGCACACTCACCACCATACTAATTAATTCAAACAGGTAGGACCCACTGTGTCTCAGCAGAAAAGCTAGGCATGCTAAAAACCCCACTCTGGGAAAGCAAGAGCTAAATTAACCTTGGAAAATGACAACACACATTTCCAGCTCTTTCAACGCCATAGCCCTCAACAGAGAATCTTTTACCCACAAGTGCCTTTGGATTTAGCAAAGATCTGCAGCTCCCGCCAACCCTGCCAAGTCCAGCACACCGGTTCCAAATGGAAGGCTCTTCTTCTGTGCAGGCTTAGTCCGACTGCCTCGGCTTCATCATTTATATCCAGTCCTTTCTTCCACGACTCAGCCTGTGCTTATCAGAAAGATTAGAACTTGGAAAGGAAATTGCCACGCTCTCTAAGACGCCCTTAATGAGCTCCAAATCCCTCATTACACAAAAGGAATGAGTCACGAGTGCTGACCAGCGCTAACACGCTCAAAGGTAAAGATTTTAATGACTCCAAAACAAATCCAAATTTAATTTAGGATTCTGATACCACTTGAAGGAAATATTAAATACAGGTTTACATTTTTGGAACATTAAGAGAGCCATAACACAAAGATAAAACATCTACATTTTGTATCTGGATTAAGTGTATGCATACACGTCTTCCCTTCGGTATGTGCATATCTTATAGTCATAACATACTGTCACGAACAAAGCAACAGCATTGAAAGCAGAATGTGTTTGGCCACGTATGCAAAACACTGAATGGCATTTCAGTCAGCAAATTCAAAGGGTCAAAGTTGAATCCCTGGGCTTTGGGTCACAAAGGAACAGCGTATCAAAGCATGTTCTGTGTCTGTGCAAACTATGCATGTAATCTGAAAGGCCTCTGTGGTTCCTCTCTCTGAGCAGTGACGTCAGCAGTGGCCCATTTCAGAGATATCTGACCCTGAACGCCAATAGAGCGATTTGAGGGGGAAAACACTAATAATAGTGGCTTTTGCTGACTGATGCATGCTTTTGTAAATAAGAAAAACAATTGGATTAATAGATTTTAGCATTAATGAGTAGCCCCAAACTGTCCAGAAATGACAAAAACAGAAAAAAGGGGAAGCATAACAAAGAATTACTTTAAAGGAGCCATAACTACCAGACGAAATGCAACCTGCAAAGTCTATTTATTATTTAAAGTTCGTAAAAACACATTTTGTGAGAAATAATTAATCAGCAGTGCTGAAGGCATAGAATGAAAAGTACTTTCATTTTTTACCACGTCTGCTTGGCGAGCCTGCCTAAAATTGTCAGGAAACAACACGAACAACAAACGAATGGGCCAACAAGAAAAAGAAGAATTTAAAAAGGCAGGCTGTGCAAATTCAGCCCTTGGGAGTGAGGCTTTCAATTTTAACTCTTGTGATTGCTTTTTGACACAGTGGCAATTTGCGTAGGCAAAGTGCTTCTGAGTGAATCCAGGGTGGCGTTAATGTGGCTGTTTTATTCCTCTCAGAGCCAGGTTGGGCGAGGGCCTGGCTTGGTCGGTGGGGCTGCTGGTGAAATACAGGTGCTAGGGGACCGCTGCTTTCTCTTCCTCCTCAATTGGCTGTGATATCAATCAATGTGACTCTCTGTCTACTCGTCCTCCATCTCATACGAGGCACAGCGCCAGTCCGGAGATCTCTCTCGGTCCCGATAACACCGGGGAAAATAAAACCATAACTTTGCCTCCATCTGATGATCAGGTTATCAGCTCAATGGATTCTTCACATATAATGATGGCGAGCGGGGACAATCTAACGTCATCATAAGGTTACTGACAAAGCTGGGACAATGATAACTCTGTTAGCCACAAGAAGCACATAAAAAACTGAAGCGGGAACAGAGAGCAACAGAGGGAGGGCTATGGTGGGAGGCAGGAAGTGAATGGATAGAAAGAGGGAGGGGGAGCTATGGAGCAAGGGCCTGGTGTAACCCTTGTCCTCTTCATTGCCTCTCTAATGTGTCAAAAGGCACACTGGCGCGATGACGCTAGCATCTGTGGCTTTTGGCCTGCTTGGCAGCCTGCCTGTCTGACATTTCCGAGGTCACGGGTTCGAGCGCAGCGGCGGATGTGACACAACGCAGGCAGCGCCGGAGGTAAACTAAATAACAAACACCGCGTTACGCCAGGGAGTGTGCCGTTAATCCCAGGTTCTTCAAAATGACCTAGTGTATCCTGTTTTTCTATTTATTTATTTTTTCACTGCCCTTCTCTCAAAACAGCACATGCAGGGAAGGCACCACTTTATCTATGCCCCGTGGACTCAGTGTCCTTGTCAGCCAAAAAGCATTATTTTACAGTATGATTGGAGTCAGCAGAGGGTTGGAGATGTTTAACAGACTAACAATAATATCACTCCTTGTTTTGGCACGGACAACACTCTGAAACTTGCTGCATCAACATGTACAGCAGCCTGACAGAGAATTCAGGCTTCCCTTAACAGGACACACAGTCTTGCAGTGAAAACTTCAATCTCAGCAGCTAAGCTAGAAGTCCTCCTCCATATTGTAAGGTAAACCCAAGGTAAACAACTCCACATCATATTTATTTATTATTATTCCACCTTAATCATTTGTTATGCTATAGCATGATATGCATTTTTTTACCATGACTTGCTAGGGATATACAATTTCACAAACAGCAAACCTGGGGACAAAAACTAAAACCAAGTGCACCCCCCAGCCTACAAAAAAAGATAAATGAATAAATAAAACAGAATCAACATTTTTATATTTTTGGGAACTAACTGCAACAGAGCGAAGAGAATCGTTTTTTTCCCCAAGTTGAAGTGTGTAGGCTTTAGCAGAGAAGCTGGGTCTTTAGCTGCGATTTGACTAATGACAGTGATGCTGCTGAGAGTGTGTGGAACTGGGCGACTCATTTCAGCACAGCACCCAAAGCCTTGGGCCTGTTCTTTTAATCTGCTTTTGCGCGATGGTTGGAAAGATAAACGAGTGTTTGTTCGGACTTACCTAATGGAGTGATGTGTCTCCAGGAGATGATTGGCTCTGGCTTGCCAGTGGCTGTGCAGATCAGCGAAATATTGCTGCCTTCGTTTACCGTTATATCAGATGATATGTCATATATCTTGGGAGGAACTGCAAAAAAGAGAAGAGCAGAGAGAGAAAAAGAGAGAAGGGGAGGGGGGGTGTTAGGTTTAGCAAAAAATGGCAAACTTAGAGAATCCGACCATGCAATGCTGACTAAGCAATCTTTATGAGTCTGGGAGATTTCATCTTAGCAACATCTCCTAAAAGATGTTTCTTCAACGGTATCCCACAGCAAGAGTGCCACTGACTATTGAACAAACAATTTGAAAAAATACCAAACAAATCACATCGAATAAGCAAAGACTATGTTACTGAAAAATGGGGAAGCATTGCTTCAGTGCACCTCTTTCTGAAGAAAAAAAACGCAGGGATACTGACAGAATATATGATTTTTAAAACAAAAAACACATGGCCTTCTTTTTTGAAACAATAACAGTAGACTGTTCATATTGTGAAGGGGGTACATACATGTTTATGTTTCAGTACAAGCTTTCACACACACACACACACACACACACACACACACACACACACACACACACACACACACACACAGATGCAAGAACACAGTATGTTAGTTTGTATGTTAGTTTTCATAAATGGATAGCAGTTCATAATATCTACTTCCTAGTAACCATTTTTTGCAATTGTTAACTCTTACTTAACACTTTGTTCATCATTTGGTAACCGTTGCTTTTACACTATTTCTCATCAGTAAACCATTTATAAACATACTGACACACATCTGTCTGACTGTCTTTATGCTATCTGCTTAATATCTCTCAACTTGCTGTCTTCCTATTGGTTTATCACTTTCTCTGTGCATTAACATTTGTGTATATGTTTATAAATTATTTACTGATGAGAAATAGTGTAATAGAAGTGGTAACCAAATGATGAACAAACTGTTAAGTAAGAGTTACCAAATGCAAAATAAATGCTTATTAGGAAGTAGTTATTATAAAATTGTACATTTCTTACATTTCTTTTGACTGAACATGCCTGCACTGCCATTGCTGTATCCTACACATTTAACTTTCTCTCATTTTCTTCTGTTATAATGTTACACTTATATGACTAACATGAGTGACTGTAGTAGTCGACCTGTTTTTTTCCTGGGTTTGTAAGGTGCAGGTGCCCTTGTGTTTTTAAGCCCTTCGGATGGCCATTAACTCTGTGTAAAGGTGCAGTTGTATTGTTATTCATTGTTATGAACTGTCAGTGGTTGCTACCTCTAATAAATAAATATACTTTTTTTCCCTGTGACAAATAACATATGATGACCACGGTGAACTAAACTGCCTCAAACGAAAGCTCACTGTTTTGACAAGCTTTACTCTTTTCCATGGTGGAGTCAAGAGCTATTAGGAGGAGTGGAGAAAAATGATACCCATTTGAAGCTTATCGCATCTACCGGGTGTTGACAGGACAAGAAACCCTACCCCATCGCCAAGGCTGATGAAGCCAGTTTAGCTCTACAACAGGCTTTGATCAGAACACAAGGGGAGTAAAGACATCCTATGTGCACACAATAGCTCAGTGAAGCACATGCCTGGTCCACATCAGAGATGGATCTGCTCCACACGCCTTTCCTGTCTGCTCTGTCAGTGTCATTATTGTTTGGCATGAATATATTTCAGTGTGCAAGCAGGCAGCAGCTATTAGTTTAGCTTACATGTCTCCCCTATTGATGGTGAGTGTTGTGGAAAAAAAACCTCTGCCAATACTGAGTAACATAAACAAAAACAGAACTCTAAATCTCTTACAAAATGAGACTAGCTGAGATGACAAATTGCTGGTGAAGTGCTGGTGGAGAGCCTTTTATTTACAACACCACTCAAAACCAATAGCTTGACTGCCTGCTAGACCTTTTGTTCTGATCAGATGGTGAGTAAACCAACCGGGTGTTCTGCAGAAGACCAAAAGCTGCCTCCAAGATCCGAAGCGATGACCTGTCCCCTCTCTGGTATTTTATTCTATTGATCTATGGCCAGTCCCTTCTTCATTCTGTTATGTTTTTCAGCCAATCAAAATTCTTTTTTGATGCGGAACTTTGTTTTTTTATGGTGGAATTTTTGGTTCTGTTATAATGATCAAAGGTGCTTGGAGCTTGAAGATGTTTCACCTTTCATCCAAGAGGCTTCTTCAGTTCTGACCTGATAATGTAGAAGTGGGAGCTACAGTATATCTTTGGACCACTCAAGGTGGAGCTGTGAGTTGTAGACCGCACCCCTCATCATGTGATGAAAGGGTCAGCCAGGGTGATTCATGTGACCCTTTTGTCACATGATGAGGGATGTGGTCTACAGAAGCCTTTTGGATGAAAGGGGAAACCAAGCTCCAAAAAAAAGTCCAGTTGCATACAACTTACCACTTTTGACTACCATGACCCGGATGAACGAGAGTCTTCATAGACATTCTGTTATAATAGTGGACAGTTTCGGGTCTTGTTTGTGTAGGATCTCCGGTCTCACTTTTGTGGTTTAAAAGCTTGCCTCTGCACCTTCTGGCACAGCTGCAGGTCTTGTGCGTGCTTGTGTTTGTCTGTGTGTTGTTGTGTGTTCTATGTCTCTTGGGCCTTACTCTTGTGCCTTCAAAAACAGTTTCAGTTCCTCTCCCATGTCATCAGCACACTTGCTTCTTGACCAGGCCATGGGTCACCCCACTCAGTATTGTACATTTCCAACATTGTTACCATGTCATTAAACATTTCCAGCTTTGTTGCCATGTCATCAGAATATTCTTCCACATGACTAGCATGACACACTGGAGGAAGCGCAATAATTCCAGCTAGAAGATGTTACACATTGTTTGAGAGTTGTATACATTGATAGAGCAAGGTGTAGATTGGCTGGAGATTGTTAGGGCTTGTTTCCCATTTACACACAGGAGTAGGGGTAGTTTTCAAAAGATGCAAGTGTGACACCAGTGAACACACAAATTTGACTTATATGTTTACAAAATTTGCATTTATGCTCAACTTCTAACTACGTACAAATGTACCTGTACACACACATCTGTTTTTAAAAAACTATCTTATCGCATACAGGAGACAGCAGTGTGGATCTCACCCACTGAATGTGAGAATCGTGGACTGTGGGTAGCAGTTAGTTAAGTCTGACACAAAGTCCACTAAATTAGTGTTAAGACTGACGCTGGTGCAATACCAGGCAAGGCGTGATATACAGTCACTGTCAAAGCAATAACGCCCCTTCATTCTTATCACCTGGGTGTAAGCCCAGAAAACAGGGAAAGATATTTATTAAAATCCATAAATTGCTTTGATAAATGGTGTTATGCCTTGTTTGTTGGTTTGTTTTGGAGCTAACAGACACATACTTATTGCCTAACTTCTGAATAGATGACCTAATATGCCACAAGGTACAGGAGGTTTTGGTATGGCTTGGTGTTTTGTTACCTCAATTGCAGCAGAAAAGGTGGCTAAGTTAGCAATACTCTGAAAAGCAGGAAACATAGAGCAAAAATAAAATAATGAACATCCACAGACAGGCTCCTAGGAAAAAAAAAACCCTGAGGACATATGCAGAAGTAAGTAATCTCTGAGGACCATAGGACAGTAAATGGACCGGACCAATTTAAGGCGAAAAACACAGTGGTTTACTGCAAGGCAGAGGGAAGAGCTCCAGGATCTCCCAGCCTTCTACTCAATATGCATAGCCCGATAATAGCCATGGGTCAACAGCAGTGAGAGAACAAGCTTTTGGTCTTCAGCTGAGCATATAATGATGGCAACGGTTATTTAATCTATAACCTGGGAATTCGTTATTATTTTCTAAGGGTGTTTTTGTTATTGTTGCTGTCTTTTTTGTGGATTGTACGTCAAGGTCAACTGTCTATTTCACACCAGTTACTTTTGATATATGAGATGTCTTTGCCGTTTTGTGTCTGTTTTGTGAGTGTTATATGTTTTTTATGTTTTTTTATATGAAACAATTTGTTTTTGGAATGTTGGGCAAGTCCTGGAAAAAAAGAGATTGTATTTCTCAACACAACTAACCTGGTTAGGTAAAATGTTATAATAATAACAACACCATTTCTATCACGATTTTCCGCTCCTCAAGCCGTGGATATCCTGGCTTGAAATGTGACAACACCAGCAACACAGCAAGTGAACAAACTCGCTAAACAAATCTGGCCCTGGCAAACTGGGCTGGTTCACTCTGTTGTTTTCTTTTGTGGGTTAATTCATTAACTGTGGCATGATTGTCACGTTTGCCCACTCCGCTGTAATTTCGGCATCGCTTCAGCCCTGCAGGGATCTGTGTGTGTGTGTGTGTGTGTGTGTGTGTGTGTGTGTGTGTGTGTGTTCATGTGAGTGTGTGTGTGTGTGTGAGTGTGGGGGTGGCAGGGTGGGGGGGGTTAGAGAGACACGCTGCAGCTGATCGGAGTAGCGTTATGTGCTTCCTGGCCCTGGGATGAATAAATAGCCTGCTAATGACGCCACCTTGAATTACTGAAACGCTTACAGCTGCACTATTAGAATGCAGAGGTTCCCGGTGCAAAGTGGAATACACGGCTCGTCTTTATATAAATTCTGACAGCCTCTCCGGGCCTGACTGCTGCCACAAAATTGCTAGATCCCATTACTTCACACCTACTGCCAACCCATATTCCAATTATGGAGGTGAGGCCACGCGTCTTCCTGTCACACACCGAGCCCTGGTGTGGCAAGAGAGCGGGGTGAGGGCACAACACAAAAGGAGGCCTTCCCCTTCCCTCTACCCTTCTCTAGTGTTGGGTAACCACATCTCTGATGTATTGCAACTCTGCTTCACATGAAAGAGAACACTCCACGCCTCAAATGCAAAGAAGTTGTTATTTCTTCTTGTCTGATCTATAGATCACTATCACAAAGCGGTAATGATCAGCTCTTGGAGCAGACCAGACCAGCCCCGCCTGTGGGCCAACTCGGGCCCAGATTAAAACTGGATCAGCCCCCCTCAGGCTGCTGCTATCTGGACCAGTGCCCCGGGCTCTGTACAGCTGAGAGGGAAGTAGTGAATTTTTACAAACAGCTTTTCGGCTGGACTGCTTAGCCCGGATCAGCGGATGCCTCCGACCGACTCGCTGACCCTGTATTGTTGTTGAGCCATGCATGCTCAAGAGTCCCCAGGGACATTATACAGCCGGTGCCATTTGTCTCTTGTGCCTGTGACAATAGGAGGGTACAAAGTCAATTAATATCTCAACACTGGACACAGCAATAAATGACCCCGCGCTATACCGTAGCACCATTGTTCTTCTAATAATCGCTTCATAAATGGCTACTTTGTTGCACCGGGAACATTCTAAGGTAGCTTGCAGGCTACTACAGTTTGGAGATGTAGCAGTTTTTCTCCTCTGGGGCTATGGCTAACCTTGAGTGAAATTTGCCTGGACTGAAGTTCCTAGCCAAGTCTCGAGTGTCTGCTAGATTTTTATTCCACATCTCATAAAACAGAAGCTTGTGAAGTAGTTTGCAAACTTGTGGGGGAGGAGAGGTCCAGAACCTTTTGGCAGAACTATGCTGAAAGCTCATCATGCTAGTCAATTCCTCTGCATTCCTGCCAACCGTTTTTGGAATAAATACTTGTCCTACAGGACTTTCAAGAGAGAGCTCAGTTACTGACATGAAAGGGGGTATAGTACCATTGATGAAGAAAGGATGTCAAGGGAGAAAGACCTCAGATGCTGGCAGACCATCTTTCGCACTGACTGCCTTTTGGACAAACTGAAACTAAAAGGCTTGTGTCTTTTTTTTTTTTTTTTTTAGATTTTAGCAACAACCAAAACATATGTCAGAAAAAAATATTAAAACCAATGTTTCAGTGAAATAAGCACTTCAGTGGTTTATCTTTTCCTTGTCAATCCTCACACAATGTTCTGTGAGTTAAAGGTAGTTTATTATGTTTTGACATATGCTGGCCTGAAAAGCACCATTAGTTCACCAAGAGGATCCAAACAACAGCAGAAAAGTAAACATAAACAACAACTATTTACGTAGGTGTTGATAAAATCATCCCCCCGTGCCAAGCTTATAATATACACCTCACTTAAGAGCATTTATTCAGTCAACTCTGAGAGATTTTGAATTCCCCCTGCGAGCAGCAGCCCATAAAAAAAACAAACCAACTTAAATCCCTTAATTAGGTGTCAGACATGGAAACAAACCACACAAACTGACAGACTGTTTTACCCAATGGAATTATCCTTTTCCGCTCTGCCACCACTTATTCTGCAGGTAAGCACAACGCCACATGAGCTCCCTTGACAAACTCCCAACTCCACGTTTTTACTTTTCTGTTTTTTTTTTGTTATTTTTCTTTTGTGGGGGAAGGCGGGAGGGTGGGGGGTTGGTCTCACACTAAGCCTACGCAAGACAGTGTTGTCATGCAGAGGTGTAGGCTATGGACATAGTAATGAGAGGAATTAACATATCTGAAATAATTGGCTTCTTCCAGTATGGCTGTTCGTCAGACACACAGCCTTGTGTAAGGAAAGGCAATGGAGGCAATCCTATCATCTTGGCAAGCGAACATTGCCATTGATGTCGGCATTCAAAAGGGAAAAGACTTACTGATGTACAGCTCGTGTGATGGCCTTTGATCTGAACCGAACAATAGGTGATCCTGCTTTTTTCCCTCCCATTGCGAAAGAATCTTTTCCATTTTTATGCAGCAAGTTTGTCTCGAGAAATGTTTATTGTCAAACCATGCCAGCCCTATTGTTAGCTCGAAAGCAACAATGCGGGAGTATGTGTGTTGTAGCTGAAATAGGAAGACATTTTTCAGACAAAACATCCATTAGTCTTTTACTATTTCTACTCTGGATCAGACTGGACTGACCACACAGGCATATGAGCCAATGCCTATCTTACTAATGGCATCTTTTGCCAATGTCAGTACAATTTCACTGGGTTAAAGAAAAATGTGTTTGGTAACCTAATTGAATATAAAGTTGCAATGTGTAAAAAAATGTATAGCAAGTAACCACAAAATGGCCTCAAGTTGTCACCACAGATAAGAGAAACATGTTAAACTGAAATACTGGTTTCACTGACAACAACAATAAAGCCAGAATATTTGCATTTTAAAACTTTACTTGCAGCCTGCAAATTCTGTTTGCATTGTGAGTTTGTGTTTTGCCTCTTGCCTTTACACTCAGCACAGGGCTTTAGAATTATTTTAAATTTCATCGCAGCACCAAGTTTTGCCCCTAATCACACATGTAATGATAGCCGATTAAATATGAGACACACTACAAGTTGTAGAGCACTTTCTTTTGAATTTTTCAATATTAAAGTACAAGCTAAACTTTCTTTAGGAAAACATTTGGCTCACTTAAATTATTGCTGAGTGATGCTATAGCATGCAGTTAATAAACAGTTAGGGCGGTAAACAGGCAGGAAGCCTTTTGAAGGAGGTTGAAAACTGCGAGTAATACAAACAGTCCTTTAAAAACTCTACTGAGAGGCAATTAATCAAAAATATGAAAGCTTAACAGTGCATGTAATTTTAAGATAAGATATCACACTCTTATGGAAATGACTCCTAATTTGTTTATGGTAATCATCTATTTCTCACCAGGATCTTTACAATTTGCATTAAACCCTTTTTGAGACTGTCAGTCTTTAATATATGGTCTTTTCTTTTAGACTTGCTAAACTACCCTTAAGCTAAGGTCAGATTAGATAGATAAGTTAAGGAGGCATTAGCATATGGAAAGAAAGAAACAAACAAACAGTGAAAAAAGAAAGCATCAGCCATGATTGATTAACAAAGCTTGTCATAGATTACTGGGCATCCTGTTAATTACTGCAAACCACTTCATTGCATCATCAGTAACTGAACTTACATCCTAGATGTCAAATCTCTGACTGTGTTTGCTGTGATGCAAGCAGCCTAGCGGTTTAGGGTTCAAAGGCGGGGAGAGACCGCCGCTGCTGGGGAAGCAGGGTGTTGCCGTGATGTTTGAGAGATGCCTGTGACTCCTGGACCGCTTTCATTATGCCATCTGCTATTTTGTCTCTTAATATAATTATGCCACGTGTCAAAGCTCAAGACTACAGAGCCAGTTGTCAACAAAACACAATTAAACTCCAATCTATTTCCAAAGCTAACTCTTTTATCCAGGGTGATACACAAAAGCTAACTGTTTCAAAGAAAACAGCAACTTTATGGCAAATAGTATCTGGCTATATGTGTGGAGCATGGTCCCTTGTTCCAATGCAATTATGTTGCTAAGTAGAGTGTAACACACTACCCACAAGTGTAAAACAGCAGTTTAATATTGGATAGCAACCCTACCCTAAACCTCAACTCTTGCTCAACTTTAGATCGATGTAATTACAAAGTTTAAAAATGCTGTTAATCTTTGTTCGTCATTGAATTATACCCCATTAAAAGTTCACCAACATTGTGACTGGGACACATTATCAAAACTGCGGCTAAAACAAAGAAACAAATGTAGACGTTCACCTGCAGTTTGGACTGCTCAATAGGAGTCTAATGTGCCATAAATACACACTGTGTCATCTTGGTTCAGGCCCATCCTGCAGGAACCCTGGTGGCCATTACTGAAACAAATAGCCGTCTGTTGCATTAGCAGCGAACAGCCGATTGTTCTTTGAACATCTCTTTTCACTGATTCCCCACCTAGAAGTATGACGGATAGCGCTGTCTGCAGAGCGAAAGGGAAGGGTTTAGTCGCAGCACGGACGGGGCGATTGCTGAGAGAAAAATGTAGGGGTGTGTATGTGCGCGTGTGGGTGGGTGTGTGGGCCGATTTCTGCTGATGGCTGTAGGAGCGAACGAGCTGAGGCATTCCTTGTTCAAACGCAGGATTGATGGGGAGAATAGCAAACATGACTAAGCCCATCGCTGGAGTGCCTAAAAGCACAGATTGCTCTAAAATGGCCTGTAGCTTTTAAGTGGATATATTCAGCCATATCTGGATCACACAAACATTAAAAAAACAAGCAAGAGGAAATGTAGCTTCATGAAAACAAAAAAAAATGGGCGAAATGATTGTACTAATTAAGAATAATTTAACTCTTAACCAGCCAGAATGTCATTCATTATGTACAGAAAAACATCTAAATTTTTATCTTTTGATCTACGAGGAAGATGTAGCGTACAGTAACACTGTTCTGAACAAACAAAAAGGATCAAGACAGAAACAACAGCAACACGAGCTGAGGTTTTCTAAAAACAGAAGGATTTCACAGATTTCAGATGCCTGCTTTTGAGTGCGGCAGTGGTTTTGCACGCTGAGAGTGATGCACGATGTGGATAGGCCAGCGGTGGGGCCGGCGATATTTTTATGCCCAATTAGGGGCGTGATGTGTTGTGAAGGTTGCCTGCGCCGAAATCATTTTCCAACCTTTTACCGACAGCATGGAGCCACAACCTGCAAATGTTATGGCACAAAAACCCGGCCGGCAACAGCAATTTAGGTAAAAATGACCATAATGTTAGCCATCCTTTCTCAGGCAAAACAATACGACTAAATTTGTGCTTGTTTGGACCAATTATTTGGCATCAGCAGGTACAAAATAGGATTTCTCACATGGTTTATAACAGCAACATTTCTCTTGTTTCATTTTTTTTAAAAGACATTATTTAAAAAAAATAATGGATGAGCTCTTTCTTTCTTCATTATTGGTTTACAGTCAGTGTTCCCTTGGCAATTGTGTCGGTGTGATTTTCTGCTAATCAATGACACTGCTTTTTTGATGAAAAGGCTCCACTGACCCTGCCGTGAACACAACAGCACATTAGTCTAAACCTCGGTGCCAGTTATTCTGGTGAAAAAGCACTGAACACTGTCCTACTTATGTCCAATTTATTTCAGATATAAATAAGGTAAGATGATCTGCCAGGGCAAGGGAATAACTTAAAACTGTCAGAGGCAAGAGCAGATCTGGGGGAGGGTGGGGGTTGACTACAGATGCTATTTTCCTTGATTCAGCTTTTACTTCAGCTTGCCAGCCCCTTTTCCTTTTTCTGCTAAGTGTGTAGTACATGGCAATTTGCAAGAGCTCAGGTCAGCCTTGATTGAGACAGATGACAGGCTGTCTGCACAGCACTCTTCGTGGGTAATGAGTGTGGTGGGTTAGTCATCACTGGGTCACCTCCTTTAAAAAAAAAAAAAAAGCAAAAATAAAACAAAAAAAAATAAAAACAAACACAAAGGCAAGAAATAGTAGATGTTGTGGAGTGTCTGACATTTTCGAGCAGGCTCTTTTATCTTCGGAACAATCCTGGTGATTAGCTGGCACCGTAAACACAAATGCTTGTTTACAGGCATAAACAATAAATGGATAAGTGTCTCAATTTCAGTGCCTCTGCCATGTGAATGCAGCACAGTGATGTCTCCAACCTCGACAAACTATTGTAGCACCAGATGTCCTTTAAAGCCAAAATGTTTAGTTCAATGCAGTAATCATGGCATGGTTTCAACACATCAATGTCAAGACCCTGAACAACACAACATTTCCAGCAACTTTTGTCCTATCCAATTCCAACAATACATGTTGCATTGTAAAGCAAAGAAAATACTCTGCCTTACTATTACTAGTGTAAATTATTTTAATGGGATACTTCACACCATCGTAGATTATTCTGAGAATCTGTGGCTATACAAATCGAGCTGCCACAGCTACAAACAAGCCAAAAGACGTGGACAATGCTTACTTTAGTGATTATAACTGATTATATAATAATCTCTCTATATATAATTATAACCCCCCCACCCAGTGCTAACAAAGTGCTTACCAATCCCTGTCTTTTTTATTAGTAGATTGAGCCTCTAGGGAAAATAACATATAAAAA
>CM059276.1:8388386-8468386 GCA_030347295.1 Setipinna tenuifilis | reverse complement strand
CACACACACAAACGAACACACACGAACACACACGATCACACACAAACCAAACGCACGCATAAGTGAGCTTCATATGTATTCTCGAGAGGACCACATGCTGGGCAACAACAGCCAGCTGTGCTTTTGTGCTTCTGAGATCAGTGCTAAAATCATTTCCCAAAAGAAAGTTTAGACAAAACCTTGTCCAAACAAGCCGAAGAGAGTTTCAAATATTAACCCTAAATGAAAACGTCTATCTTGACATTCTTTAGATATGCATTGCCTAAACATATACATATTGCAACTGTATAGATGGTTGACATTTGATCTATATAGCTGTTTGTGCATATAATGACTGCACAAGCATTGCAGTGTTAAAGTACATACCATTACAGCTTGATACATTATAATGTGTAATAAAGCCTCATTACTGTAACATCTTGATAATGGCACTGGTGACATCTTTAAGTTATGTGAAATGCTATTTATGAAGCCACACAGGACACGTACACATACATTCACACACACACACACACATGCACATGCACAGACACACACACACACACACACACACACACACACACACACACACACACACACACACACACCCCACATACAAAGTGGTATGTCATTATCAGCTCATTGTCATTCCAGCACTAATTTAGCATCGCACCCCCCAGTGCAGTCATCTATTCGCTCTCTCCTCTGCCGTAATGAGGCTTGAGGGTGAGAGTGTATTTGGGAAGGTATCTGACCATGATCTGGAAACGCTGCCTGGGAAAGGCAGAGCTAATCCCTGCGAAAGCATAACAGGACCCTGGCAGGGCACCTTGCCAAGCATGCTGCTCTGTGTTGCTCTGATAGACCTGGCTCACTGCGAAGATGTGAACTTGGTTGCATGTCCTGTAAACACAAGCTGTGTCAGTGATAAAGAAATGGCTCTCAAAATCAATTTGGAGTATCAAATTACAAACAGAAATTATCTGAAGGGTTTATTTTATAAGTTCACCTGCCAGTCGATAGTTGGCATCAACAGACATGACGAGAAATAACACATTTTCAATATTTACTCCGGTGGGGAGGACATCTTTGTGTATTTGTATAGTAATAGTCACAAATGGCTTTCGACTAGTTTGCTTATGCTGGGACGTAAGTCAGATTCTTGTGTTTAGAAAGTGGATATGGTTGCACAGGAAATGAGCCTATCTGTTGTCCCCCATGAGCGGAAACATAGCATTGAATCACGAGCTTGGCCGTGGCAAAGCGCTTTGTCTTTCAACAGTTTGGCTAACAGACTTTAAGTAGTAGTGCTGTGATCAATGAAAGCAATATACACTGCCCTTGTTTTAACTAAGGCAACATTTTTTAACGACCAAAACACGTTTCTTATTTCTAAATTGTATTTCCCATCTGCTTCATATATTAAAGTCTTAGTACTTGTAATGGCAGTTTTTCACCACAGGTGTTTTGCCTTTCCCTAAATGTGCATTGGGCCTGTGCTTGCCATATGAAATCTGCAATAGAAATGAAATGGACTTGACATTGTTAAAATAGAATTATATAATGCATGGGTACTGAGCATGTGCCTGCATTATGTATGACTTTCATTGACATAAACACATTGAATCACACAGTCTATTTGGATGGTCCAATGAATGGTCATATGAACTGCCTACAGATGCTGTCTGTCTATGAATGCAAGGTGTCTGCCACTCTATCAATCTATCTGTTCCACATACAACTCTCAAACCATTCGTTCCGCTGAGCTCAAATTTGAGAGGTGTCTTGATAATGGTTTACTCAAGCCTAATGTTACTCAACCATATTATTTACTCTTTGTGGCTCATTATTAAACATTTAGCAACTGAAACTACATACTGTAGCTTTTTGGTCACTACAATTCACTTATGGACAATAAGCTTAATTCAGGTAAATGCAAAGAGTCATGGTAAAGTCTGGCCAAAAATTACATTGTGTGTTGTAGGCATGTAAAATGTAAGGTATATAAACACACAGTGTCCAGGCACATCTTCAACGGCTCTGCATTAGTAAATAAATCATCTGTTTGAAACTCTGTGTTTGGCTTAGGGATTGGGTGTGATTAAGGTGGTAAATCAGTCAACAAGCAACAAAACTGTAACTGAATTTCAACAAACTCAGTAAACTCTCTGTGGATCCACTATTGAAGTAGTGTTACCACCTACTGCTTTGCATGTGAAGTATTGCTTTTTTAAACACACACACCAGTGGTACTGCATTGATTAACAGTATATAGAAATTTGAGTGCTACAAATACAGTGCCCTGTGGCCTGGGCTGCACTTGGAAAAATAAAATATCTTTGCTGATGCCAAAGGGTCTGATGTCTATCAATAGCGAGAGTGTTGGTATGATCACAAATCATTCTCCATAATCTCTAAGATCTATGGATGGATACAAGCCCTCCAGATGCAGCTCTGTGACAAGATTTGTAAAAGGAATTACTTGGGCACAGTTGAGAGCACGGATAAAGTAAAATAAAAAGAAAAGACATACAGTACGCCAGTACATTTTTCTGGCATCCAAAAAATGTCACAGCAATTTATTTCAGGGCTTTACTGACTGGTAGAAGCCTAGCATCTCGTAGTGTAGCTTTTTTTTAAGTCCATGACTGCTCAAATGAAGAAGATGAATTGGAGGTACTGCTCTCATTTGCACATATGCTGCTGTTTACATGTCTGTGTGTGTTTTTTTTTCTGTACGGCACTTTGGTATAAAGTAATCATAAGTAGACATCGCAGCAATTATTTTAAATGTTTACGACTAATATTCAGTGCAGCTCAATGAACCCATCAGGGCCGCTTAAACGTCTGATTGTCTAAATGATTTTAATGGCCTATGGTAAATGGTTTGTAAATATGAGGAGGGCCAGGGATCGCAGGGCCTAATGAAGCCAAAGGCTGCTTTAGCATGCGCTGGTTAGGTGGTGAATGCAGAATGAGATTTATCAACATCACCGGAAAAAAGTAATTTTAAAAACATCTCACCTCAACAAAGTACTTAGACCATCACCAAAGTTGGTCTTTCGGTTTAACAATCAACTGAATGAAAATGGGTATACAAAATTTGTTCGGCTATAATGACTACACCCTCGAGCTTTAAAACACACAGTCTGGTGCTGGTCTTCTTTCAGCTGCCCACTATTTTGGGAATCTGTCAGCTCTTATGGGGTTTGTTCTCTCACATAAAGACTTGATGGAATCAGGGTACAATAGACAAAGTGGTATTATGTCTCTTGATAATGTTCATTTTCAAAACGGGCCATTCAAGTGAAACACTTGGACAACCACGCTCCAAAAAGCTTTACAGGCTCGTTGCAATGGTAGAACTGTCTGAACCCCAGGATTTGCACCCACACATGATAACAATCTGCTTCCTCTCCAAAGCTAGACTCCATAGTCTTCTGTGGCTTCTGATATTCAGCTTTTAATTAGTATCTTAAATTAGTACTAGCATGTATTAAAATGAACCGGGTGGATACAGTATCTCCCATAAATCATGTGATGAAGTAGGTTTAAAAGAATAGCATAAAGGGCACATCGCTTTTTGTCTTTTGGAAAACCCACAGCGCCTGGCAATCACACTAAATTTCGGAGTCTGGCAAAGCAAAGGCATCCATGGAATTCCTTTTCAAGTAGTGATTTATACCGTAAAAGCGTAATTCCCATGCACACGTTATGGGACGGTGCCAGCACAACACGGCATTCACCATTTCCTCAATGCGCCCGCTTGTCATGGAGGTGGCTTTGATTTATCAGTAATCATGACTCATTCACCCCAGTGTCATTCCCTGCCATGCCAGCTGACTCCTGGTTCAATTAATTCAGAGGAGCACAAAGCATGCTATAGGCATTGCTATTCATATCATTAGGAAACATCCCCGTCCTGTAAATGCCACTGTCGGTAACACCACATTTCATATACAGTAGGCCCTAGTTTTTACTTGAATGCTCATTGAATGTACTTTAAATGGTGTTCACATTGCATTTGTATGATACTGACCCTACAATGACATTAACAGAGAGGAGGGCTCTGTTTGATATTACCCTAAACCCTTAATTAATGTGTTTTGGGTCTGTTTTTTAATATTCAATACACAATGTGTAAGTTCCTTTTGGGTCAAAACTAACATTTTTGAACACATTTTTTGATGTCTGGATTCTTTATAGGACATGACTGCCTGATTTAGCTGTCTGATGCGTGTTTAAGTATACGCTTTTCAAAGCACAATCTCAGGTGGAAAGTAAGCTGGTGCTGAGAAGCGAGCTCTGTGGGCAGCGATCGACAATCAGCGGCCAGTGATCTTAAACGATTTTGGAAAAGGAAAGTTCAGAAGGCAACAGGTCTTAATGAGGCTCCAGCACTTCAACCCCACTTGCCTCCTTCTCTCAGTCATTCAGTCCGACACCTGCTCTTACTCCGTTACCCTACCCTCATCTCCACAGTTTCAGGCTAAGCTTGTTTCATCTGACGCCATTTCACAGGCCTCTTTCACATCTTTCACACTCTCAGTAATATGCTCATCACTGGCCTCAGGCTAAAGCCATGCTGTAGACCAGATGATGTGAACACACACACACACACACACACACAAGCCTAGACGTGATGTTACAATTTTGTATCTACAAGATAACATTAATTTTTAAAAAGCTGTCACAGCTTTATGTAATTAATGTGCAGTTATGGTTTGGTGGGCAGTTGTGGTTTGGTGTACTTTTTAAATTCACACATACCTTGTTTAATTGTGTAGTTTAATGGAATTTCTGTACCTTACAATTTTCTAATCACAATATTACTTTACCAGTGACATGCATGTGCAAAGTTGGACACATCCTCCTACATGGAAGAATGCATTGTCGAAATATTAAGATAATTTTACTTGAAGCATATCCCCTAACCTTTGAGAACGTCGACTTTGTGTATGCCTAAAGCAAGTTAATTCAAGACCATAACATACAGACATGCTGATTGTAACTGTAGCTCTATAAATATGCTAAGCATGGTGGTTTCTGTGTGCAGTGGGTCAAGTGCACCACATTGCATAATGCTGTCTCTGTAGGTGGCCATATTAGAAATGTACTTATCAAAGCGTTATCAGAGACGCCTTTCTGCAAAGATAGCTGGGTCAGCTAGAGCTTGTTAGAGTTCAAATATCCCCAGACACACTGGCCCCAGTCAGCTGCAAGGCCATCTACCTACCATGCCTCTATAAATGAAAACGCTGTAAAAGGAGTTGACTGGAAAGGAAAGGAAAAAGGCTCTTTTAACCAGAAGACACTGTGTGCAGCATTCCACTCTGAATATGATGTAATGAATCCAATCAATGTATATAAACATGGCTGCCAACCTGCATTTTACAGCATAGCAATCCTTGTAATTGCCTGATGAACTGAAAAAAAACTCCCTGAATTGAATAACTGGGAGTGGGGAGAAGCAGCTCAAGTGTTGTGGTATTTACCCAATGTAGTACTGCAAGCTGTATTTTATGAATTAACAAGTATCATTATTTAATTTATTGCTAATGAATACGTATGTAGTAGATGTAATATATATCTTACATATATACAGAATTCAGTCTATAACAGTGTGAAATCCTTTCATTGCTAGTCAAATACATGCTGCACAATTCTTCAATAATATTTAAAATGCAGGCGTTCTGTTACCTATAGCTACACATAATCAAAGGAATAAAAAGATAACGGACAAAGCCTCAACAAAAAAATCTTTATGATAATTGTAATGCAGTCTTACCTCTTACAATTAACTGAATGTGCTTGGGCTGATCATCGCGTTTACTCTGGATGGAGCAAGTGTACAGGCCGTCGTCTGTTACATCCACTTTCTGTATCTGCAGGCTATACTCATGCCCCTCCCCAACATTTGACTTTATGATGGACACGCGAGGATCCCCAGACCACTTGTCAGTCCCTGCATATATGATACTGGAGCGGTTCAACCATGCTCCTTTTGCTTTTCCATCCTGAAGGTAGCATCTGAAATAAAGACATGGAAACAGATTAGCATCCAGTAGTAGAATTTAAAATACAGACATGGAAACAGCATTCATGGACACAGTGACTACAGAGACAGCTGTAAAGGTTTTCAACCCATCATGTGCACACAAACAATGAATGACTAAATTACACAGACGCATCCTACTCGGTGGATATTGACTGTGTGACAAAGGAAACACCCAACCACACCACTCAAGACTGTCTGCCAGTAAGCACAGGTTTTTTAATGCTCAACGCCAGTAGTAAGCTTTCAGTCGGTTTGGTCTCTGCACAGCTCCTGTGACATGTAGCTTTGATCATTGTGGGTCACAACTTTTTTTGCAGCAAATCCCTTCCATTATCACTCATATGAAAGTTTGTCAATTTTTAACACATTTTTATTTACGCTTCCTTTTTTAATGTATCTACATGTAGCCACATGTAATATTATGTATTTACACTGTAAATACTTTACCTTACACTAAACTTAACCCTATGGTACAGTGTAAGTACATAATGTTATATTTTTTGCTACGCACTTTGTTACACTGTACCTAGTTGATGTAACAGTAAAATAAAGTGTGACCTAAAATGCTTCATAAAAGCCAATTTTAGGGTGCATTGAAATAGATGAATGTGCCTTGATTATCAAAAGACACAGTCTCTAAGAAATTCAAGTCAAGCTCAGTCCAAAATGTGTTATCATTGGTCAGTTTGTCTACTCTATCCTGATTGGCCATACAGGAACCAGTGCTCTACCTTACAGAATAAAATTGTCTTTGGAAAATGCTGCTGTATTGTTTTTGTACTGCATTTGTTTCCCTTTTCACTCTGTATAAGGACTCTGTATACTCTCTGTAGTACAATATGGCATGCATAAATATGGCATGTGCCAGAATAAAAGTGAGAAATTGGCTGAATTTCATCATGCTACTCATAGACAAGTGAGGAAAACAAATTATGTGCAATACAGTTACTCCCCTTGAGTGGTCTTTTTGTAACTCAAATGAGTATCATTTACAAATGAAAAAGCAACAGTACATAACATACTTAGGGCATGGAATACATGGAATAGCATATAAAGGTCCCTTTTAAAGATGCTATCTTTCCAATAATGCAACACAATGGAATATTCTGTGTAAATGTCAAATATAAACTGTCAGCTTGCTTTTAAATATTATGATTGTACCTGACTACACGAAACTCTTCTTCTTGTTTGCCACAAAAAGTAAGCACCTATTTTACTAAATGTGCCAGACCTGTGCACCAGGCCTATGACAACCAACATATTGTGTGAGAACAGTCTAGACCAGAGGCGTCTCCAGACACTTTTACCTGGGCACGTGCCCGAGTAAAGATGCCCGGGTAAAACAAATCCAAACAAATTTCATAAACAACCTAACTTATCATTATTACTGAATACAGCTGTGTCATATATTGCTGCAAGAAATAATTTGATGAGCACAAATTGTCCCCCCTTTCCAATCAACGCACATCACACTGAAAGAGTGAAGAGGTTGCACTGGCAGGCATTTGTTGCATTTGTGTACTAATCAGTGAATAAAACGTGAAACTGTGCGATACTAAAGGCAAGCAAGCCCAGTTGCACATGTGCTACTGCGGTGTGTTGCACTTTCAGCCGGTACCAGCAGATGTTAAATGTTACGGACATCCAAAGATTCTTTTTGCATATACTAGCATACAGCCTAGACTGCCACTACGTTGGCTCCACCATGTTGTAAAATGAACCCAGGAATTTCCTCTTGGAAGTATTTCAAAGTTTACAATTTATACATTTTATTACTGTATACATTTAATTAGATTCAGCAACCACTAAATTATTTTTAAACATTACTCTTCAAAAATGCGATGGCTGTTAAGTTATCCACTTAACTCTTCGAATGAATAACGCTCACTGTTGAGTAGTCTGAATCCCAGAGTCCATGCAGTGGCAATGTTTTTTTCTATCTCCTCTTGGCAAACTTAAGTATTCACAGAACGTCCATTTTGCCAACTGCCAGCCAACTGCATTAGACACCCGTTAAACAAGCCCCTATGGACATCTAAGCTTTTTCATTGTCATTTAGTCACAGTCGACTAATGTTTAAATGTCTCTTGGATAATCGCCCTTTGTAATTTGGTGATTATTTGAACACTTGATCATCGTGCGATTAGCCAAGTTGGATGTGTCTGAGGAGAACACCCTTCGTACATTGGGCCCCTGGAGCTACAGCTGACAGTGCTGCCAAACCCATAAAGTAAGGGTTTGAACATTTCCTTCCTCTCCACTGAGGCGAATAAAAGCATGATCAAACTCTTCTTGAGGAGAAAGCTGAATCTTCTATTAGTAAGATCAATGGCATCCACTGGTGTTTCTGCTCTGCTTCATCTCTTTAAAAGATCTTCATCAGCATCATACATTATATTGATATATGTACTTATTTGCAAAAATCTAAGTTCAACAGAAGTTTAACACGAATGCTGTTTACCTTCTAATGATGTGGTTAATCATGACCTGTACACAGTCTTATAGACAGACATGAATACCAAATAGCAATTCCCAGAAAAATCGTGAAGCCTGCCTCTTCAGGTGCCACTCTGATGACCTCAAACTAAAGTTGAGCTCATTTACAGTGGGTGCCACAAGAACAACATGGTCATTGTCTGATAGCTCCTTGTCTACATTGGCTCATCATAACAAGCCCACACTATACAGCCACGGAGGATGTAGTCTGGCTCCCATGTTGTGTCCCTGAGACTAATGAGCTAAAAACATCCACAAGACAAACAATGCAGAGAGTCTCACCGCTCAATGTCTGTGTGTAGAAAACAGGTCTAGCTCCAAGAAACTGCACAGAATGAGGCTGTTATGGAGGTAACAGACCTTACAGTGTTTCAACCAATCACCAGAGGGAAAAAAATGTCATCCGTGACTTCTGTACTGTCGCTTAATGAAATGATGAGCCAATGAAGCCATTGCTTACTTAACAGCCTTTCATTGACTCAGATAATGTCTTGGTTATCTCTGTGACAGTTCACTGAATATTACCTTCATTTCCTCTCTTCTTAAAGTGTGTGAGGCAACTGCATGGTGTGCTTTATGTAACTAATGAAGGAGGACAAACAAAATAGTTTTTTTTTTCAGACTTGTTTACTGTTAAAGCAAGGAGGGTCATGGTCTGATACGACCAATCTCTGCTGTGGTCCTGAACCATGGCGAGCTGTCTGCGGAGCCCAGGTCTCATTCTGACCGTGATCCTCCATGAAAATTGGCCTCATCTGTATTCGTTCGCCCCCAGCGCCACCATCAGAGGCTCGGCAGCGGCAGGGAAATGTGCTCCCACGGTGGGCTTTTCATGAGGCCCTGTCTTTAGAGGAACACAGATGCCACGATTTCCTTTGGTAGCAACCAGAAGAGCAGTTAATTATTTCCCTGACCCTAGATCACACCTTCTGCTGTCGCATTTGCATATGAAACGCTCGTTTTATATTATTTATTCAGATTTTTAGAGAGATTTTCTGAGGAGTGCCACCGAGTGCCATGATCTGAAAAGTCAAGGAAATCCATCGTCTGCAAGAAAAGGTCTTGGCTACAGCGCTGTGGCTGTTGTTTACGTTTAGTTACACAACAAAGAAACAGTATGCAATTCCAATCAATATTCACGACTGACCTTTCAATCACCTTCACAACACACTATGGCAGCTTCTATGTGCAGCAAATTTCAATCCCTTTATCCAGACCTATTCAAACATTTGATACTGAACCCTGATTATTGTGTGTGAGCACTGGTTGACCCAGATTCACTTCTTTTTTTGAAAGCTCATCTTTCCAGTTGACTGGTTCACACACAATACCTCACTGGTCGCCCTGCTAGAACATATGGAGCAGAATTCCATGAGGAAGCACAATCTGGTGAGGATTTTGCATAATTGCGCTTAACATTGGCCAAGGATGCAAATTCAACTAGACTTTCCCCAGAGACAGATCCTTAAATAATGACTGCACCAAAAGAGTCTTGCTTGCATGTGATGTTTACATTTTAAAGTGTTAGTTCACCCCAAAAACTTTTCACAGTACATTCAGCTTCAAGCCAAAAATATTTTTCCCTTTTAGTCAGTTAATCATTTAATAAAAAAGACTTTTCTTTCAGAAAACCAATTGGGTAATTAAGTAAGTAAGTAAGTTTATCTTTACTGTCTCTTTTCAGAAAAAATTGTCCTGGGTATACAAAAGTGCTGGTGTCATGTATAGCATACACACCAAGACCTCACATAACATGTTACTTGCATTAGATTAGATGTATGAGGACAGCCCTCCCATAGCTGTGTGAACCACCTGTCTAAGGACACATAAAGGACAGTGTCTGCCCTATCCTATCTGAAGCCAAAATGTTCCCAGAATAGGTGCTACAAAAGCCTTTGTGCTCCAGCGATATGTCACCTGGGTATATACGGCACTTCAGAAAACCCAGCGGTATCTCTCCACAGCCTTCCCGGCATCACCTATTGACTTGCCCTGGATCATGGATTATACTGTATCATGCCTGTTGAGCTGTCAAGCTGTGCGGTAATAACCTACATCAAACACACCCATCGTGCACCGGTGCATGAGCAAAGGCTTTGTCTTCTTACAAAGGTCAAGGGACACTAAACAATGGCAGGACAAGCATCACATGCACCTGTTAGATACAACACTCTTGCATACTGTCTTATGTTACAGGGTTAACAGTAACTGTTATCCTTGTGGTTAATGATATGCATTACACATGTTTATAAATAATAAAAAAATATATATTATAAAAAACAATATAAATTTACCTAACCTAACTGACCTAAATTATGTATTCCTCTCAAGTGGTGTCAATACTTTAACCAGTGTCAGTGCTGATGGACCTTTGGAGTAGATGGATTTACTTGGCTTCTCATCTCACAATATGTGCTGTATCATGAGTCTATGATCGGATGGCCTTTTATTCCCCTGTGGTGTGATGACACACCAATGCAACAGGCCATGCAGGTCATTACACACAGGATGTCCTCCATATGAAATCTGGACTACCAGCCCATGCTTTTAATCCACACAGTAATCTGAGTGATTGCCGCCTGACTGAAGAACTGAGTTACTGTACTGTAGATGAACCGCCAACCATAATCCAGTGGGTACATCTGCAGAGATTGATGCATGAGATAACCGTGCTACTGTGTGATATTACTGAGCACAAAATAATTTAAGTGCAACAGACCTGATGGATTTGAAACTGTTTTTGGATATCTGGCCTCCCTTTTGGTCCTTTTTTGATCGTTATGTATTCCACTTATATTAAAGTTTCATATATTTAGCAAATAAATTCCCAGGCCTGTTTGTTTATGACCTACTGCCTTCAAAAGAAATTTATACAACAAGCAGGTGCTATATTAAATCACATGACCTCTCGCATCGCCCTGCTTTTGTTTAATTCAGCCCTGGTGCCCTCGGGGACACGACAGCAGCAGCAGCATCAGCAGCAGCGGCAGCAGTGTATCCTTTGACCTTTCAGTCTGGAGGAGAGGAGGACTACAAAGATAGGTGGAGACACTGGCAGGTCAATCATTCCGCCATGCTGAAGCCTGGCTTCACTAAGCAGACCACCGAGTCAAAAAGAGAGTTAACTAGGTGTAACACTGACATTGTTTTTTTTTTTTTTTCACAACCGAGGGCCAAATGGGCTGATAGTTTCTTTAACACAATCAAATGGTAACTATGTTTGTGGTCTAAGACTGTTAGGACTGCTATCCTTGAAACAGCACTGATTACTGAAAGCAAAATGTTTGGAGGATAACCTGTTTCTCTTAAAATACTAACATAAAACTTTTATTAGATACATTATGGAGGGTGTTTGGAGTTTAAACATTTTTTGTCAAAGACATTTAATATAATGTATGTAAAACATAGACATGTAAAACTACACAAAATGATAAGGGCTCACTCTACTGTTTCAAAATGGGGAAAAAAGCATTTTAGTACAAGTGTGTGTTGTAGGTAATGACTCATATGACCAGTAACTGCTAACTTTATATCAGTCATACTTTCTGTGTCTTGCAAACCATAATGCACAAAGTGGATGTAAGTAAATGCTTGTGGTGAGCAAATATGCTCCTGACCCATGTTCCCAAAACAGCAGCTTGCACATGGCAGAAAGGTTTTCTGTTTTTTTAACAAGGTCTTTTAGTGAAGTGCTGTTGTCAAGGTAATGTCTGCTTAATTTCCTGCGAGGTCACCAGAACAGTTATTTACAGCCATATTAAATCCTGACATTTGAGCTGGTGATCTGAGCAACTCTACTGCACGAGTCCCTCTTGGTGTGAACTGAAAATGAACCAGTGATCCTTCACAAATATTGCCTTTTACAGGCACTTGGGCAGGGATCTCGGGGCTCCTCAGAGAACTGAATTCATATATTTACACGTGTGTTATCACTTGATATCGGCTCAACATAAATTTTACATGCACAACAATATCAGCTGATTAAACTCAGAAAGTGAATTATGCTGATGTTGCTTCCCTATATGATCTCAGAGAATTATTATCCAAACCTGTAAAACTGAGATGAGATTTACATATTTGTTTACAAATATATTCACAAATGTAAATATTTAATAATGAATGTGGCATTATTTATATTTAAAAATTAAATTCCTTATTTTTCATAAATGTCTACATTTGTTAAACATGTTTAGAATGCATTTAGGGAATATTTAATTACTATATCTACAACAAAAATAGGCCAACACAGCGAGAACGAGAGAGCGAGAGGTAAGATCTGTCAAAACAAGCTTTAAAATATCATCATATTTAGTATCAGCAAAAAGGAAATATTGTGAATCCTCTTTTCCAGTTATCTTGAGCGTGTTGTGACAACAGACCACAACAAATCTGATGGTTCAGCTTCTACTTCTTTTCTTGGACTTGCACAACTATCCTCCATAATTGAGAGACTCTCTCTCTCTCTCTTTCTCAACTCAAAATGGTCTGTCTTTGCTCACAGATACGTTCTGAATAAGTTTGAAAACCTTGTCTTTTACCCAAAGAATAGATCAATGAGGTCTTTCAAAACCACAAAAAAGACCAGAGCTTATGCATTTGAATAGTATTGTGCGGTTGATGTTGCCCCACTAAAAGTGGACTATAGTAATGAAATGATTCAGACAGCCGTAGCCAGTGGGCCTATTGTTGATGACAGACAGTCTCACTTATTAAAATCCACACAAAACAATATGTCGCTGGTCTATTATAACTGCAACAATATATAGGTGGTAAACAGGGGCATCATTAGGATTGAAAGACAAGGGGTGCACTGCTTAGCCCTCAGGATTGGTGAAGTTATTGTTTTTTTCTCACTATTTTTCGTTCTTTCTTTCTTTCTACCTTTACTTTTAAGCTGTCATCTTGGTCATTATAAAGGTTATATGCCAGTCCTATATGTTTCTGTGTTCAGGATACTCTGGCTATATCCAAATCTGTTATGAACTTGTGTACTGGAATTCATTTTGATTTCATATTGATTTGCTTATCAGGAAAAATAATCGAAATCGCAATATCTGCCACAAAAATCACAATAAGATGTTATCATAATATTGTTCAGCCGTTTTTTGGGCAACATTTAAGTGTACAGATAGGTACTGTTTGTGCTCTTTTGTGTTGAAACGTGTAGCATCTCACTATGATGTGCCATTTTAAAGTAATGTAACAGAAAACAATGGGTGTGATTTTGGCATTTGCGTCCATGGTCCTATAATTATAGGGGACGTGCTTGTGAGCAGTAATGGAGAAATTTAGTTATTTACTGTAAAATGTTTTTCGTAAGCACTGAAAATTGGAGCTCTCATTTTTGTTGTGTTGTGTTCAGCCTTGATTCAACTATTGTGATATTGTGCATTAGTGCTAGAATAGCTAGCTAGCCATGGATAGGTAAACAAAATGTGGATGATGCAACATTGATAGCCTTCCTTTATGAAGTCAGAATAGGGTATTATTTCAGTTTGCAAACATCATTTTTTGCAAAATAAATGAAATTGTACTTGTAATCAAATAGGAATCATTTTTACCCTTTGTCTGAGTTTTAGTTGTTTTAAACTCAGCAGGTCACATCTGCTTCCTACTTACTTGCTAGCAACGTCTGTAACCTCTCATGCTGACCTACCCAGTATCGTTAGCTGACAGCAGTGATCCACTGATCAGACCAGATTGCGACCCTCTCCACTGCTCTGCACCCACACCCAGCCAAGCCCAGCCCAGCCCCGCCCCGCCCCGCCCCACAATTCACCTCAGTTCCAGATTCCTTGTTTTAACCATTTTAACATGCTGTAAGGGATAGCAAGCACAATAAAACAAATAAGCTACTCAACTTTTTCAGCTGAGCTCAAATTACCAGGGGTTGAAGCCCCGGCGTCTGGCGGCGCTCCTGGTAGTAAATCCTGTGTAGCATTCATCAACTAGCAAGACTAACACCAAAAAAATACTAACATCTGTTAATCTAGTTGTAGGTCTATCCCAAGCCTTCTGTGTTTGCGTCCTCTTCTCAAAAGTCTGCAGTAAAATCCCTAAAGGATATACTACATCTGTCCAGTCCCCCCAGATTGGGGGTTCCAATAATCAGATATGCAGCATGCAGTGGCCTTGCTTATTGCATCCTTTTCTTACAGAGAAGTGAGGCTCTCTGGACTTTCATTTTTGTTTCACATGACTCACACACAGGCTCCATTAAAAAGGCAACAAACCCCACGAGGAATTAGTCACAAAATGCAGGAAGAGGATGAGGCGGTGCAAGGGCTCCACACTTTCCTTCACATTAAACCTTGTAGATGAAGCTCAAAAGAAATGGTTGCATAACATTCAGGCAGGCCAAAAGTCCACAGAAGGTCCATTTGAGATGGAAAGGTGGAAGGAAGGAACCCAGGGAACAATAATAAACCAAATGAATGAATAAATAAATAAATAAGTAAATAGTGTAGCCTGTTCTGCCCCTGTGAGCGTCCTGCTAGTATGTCTGCTGATAACTCTTTCCTGCTTGGGTCACAGCACCAGTATACAGCATGCAGGTGCTTTCTCTTTGAACCCTTTTGTCTGCTTCATAGTTTATCTCGGTATGATGGGTGATCACAGCTACAAGGCCGAGCGTGATGTACAATTACTATGCCTTTTGCAAGATAGCTCTTCCTATGCCGGGACTGGCCTACTGTTACAGCAAAGAAACTCTCTTCTATAAAACACATGGGCGAATTTGATTCACAGCAAAACAGACGCTGAAAAATAATGTTTCACATCTGCTGCTTGTCCTGAAAACTTGAAATGTGGACCGTTTCATCCTTGCTCATTTAGTATTCATAAAGAGAATGCCGCAAGTGAAGCACACTGGAGTACCCTGTCCTCTGGGTCTCTTATCAGAGGCTGTGGCTAACGGGGTTCTGCTCGTGCCTCCAATTCGGTTACAGCATCACCACAGGCGTGTGAGGGCGTGAGAGGAAGGGAAAAAATGAAACATTTTTCGATGTGACTAATTTGATGCTTTGTTAGTGAGAAAAGTCTGCACCTGTGTAAATGAAAGTGATCGTCAAATTAGCCTCCATCTTAATTACAGTTTGGAAAATGGTGTTTGTAGTTTTTTTTTCTGACCCTAAATCCTGGAAAGGACTGATTCATTTCAGTGGTTAACGTAATGCTTAAAAAAAAAATCAATAAGTTTTAGACAGACTGCAGAGATTAGTCACCTACCATATAGGCTTTATAGGAGCATTTTCCTTCTTTCTGGTGTGTCTACAGTACAGTGATATTCTATGCCTTAACGAGACTAACCAACATAATAGCTCTTAAAACACTGACACACGCTGTCTTAGCTCGTTACTAAATGAGGATAATTATCTCATACTGTGTCCAAAACCAAAACAAGCACCAGCTGTAAAAACTGTATGGGTTTTTTTTGCTACATTTTGTACTCCCTACATTTTTTTTAATCTCACAAACTCTAAAATTTTCACTGATACTGTCAGGCTCTACAGGATAAATGTTGCTAGTGTGGAGCTGGGCACCTTTGGAGTGAAGAGGGGATGAGTAAAAAAGCATTTCCTGTGCAAATATTGGAATAAACATATCTACGCTGGCCTCTGGAGCTTTGCTTAGTGTGCCCCAGTTCCACCCTCCCTCCTTAAGAGACAGATCATAATAAAGCCTCATCCCCCTTCCATGTTAAAGAAGGATCTGGGTTACTAGGTGCTAGCTCTAAGCACTCCTTCAGCGCTCTCATGTCCCAGTATGCTTTAAGCTCACATGAATACAAAAATTAGATAGAAGGGGAAAAAAAACACATACTGCGCAGTACACATGGAAACAAGAGTTACCCTTCAAACATTTATAAACCCAGAGTCACACACCGAGTATATGAGGGAGCTCACTTATATTGGTGTAACAAACAATAAAAATAAAACCAAAATAAAATTTGAAAAAATAGTAATGGCACACTACCACTACAGTATGATGAACATTAGACTGGCTTTTTCTGCCTCATTTCAAAAAAACAAATCAACTGTCCAAAACGAGAAAAACAAAAAACCCCTAAGCGCAATCAAAAGAGCTGACAGAGTCAGTAAACATTCAACTATTTAAAATGCATCCGTCTTGTTGGCAGGGACAAAAACTCCTTAGTTAAGCTCATCGCGAGACCATTTGGCAGGGATTATACACAGCTTAGTGCCTGCCCCACAAAGCAGCTCTTTGATTCATAACTGTTATTGAAGTAAGTAATGCCAGGGAAGGAGGTAAATCTCCATTTAGGAAACGGTCCCCATAGTATGACAGACACTGAAAGAAATTTGTGACTGGTAACAACTGGAAAAGCCGAAACTGTGTTTTTTTTTTTTTTTTTTTTTTTTGTCAGAGCCTGAAAGAGATTTCTCATCTGTAGTTCAAAAGATCACACAGAGAGCACAGTGGTCCACTTGATGTAACCGGGGCTCTGTGCAGTGATTTTAATCAGAACATGCGGGAGGGACCATTTTCTGCTTCGACTGTGTGCTGTAATAAGTTTGGCTGAAAAGCAGTTCAAGGGAAACAGAACAAATGGCAAAACATTTTTTTTTCTCCCGTAAACTGAAATGAAAAGAATACCTTTCCAGCCCGTAAGTGTACTCTTTGCCACCTTTATCTGCGAGTGAGTTTAAACTGGCCATAGCCTAATTATGAGTACAAGTGGAGAGAGCCCGCTCTGGCTGGTGGGAGAGAGAATGGCTGTGTCCCCATCACAAATCAAATGGCACCCAAATCAGTTCAGCCGCTGTTGCTATGGAAACCTACCCAGTGGGGATTTGCTCGGCGCGAGATAGCTGGAGGAGCCATTACAGCCAGGAAAAGCCCTTCTATGCAGTGAAACAATGACACTTTTGTTCCTTACATGGTATTGACATAATGATGAGGCAGGCATACCTCCACACCCCACCCCCATTCCAATCCATCCCCTCCCCCCAGCACAAAATGTTGTTGTTGTTAAGAAATTTCTTCCATTCCTACTCAATCACTGTAAACATTAAAAGTAAGTTTTGATGTCTATATACATTTATTTTTTTTGGTAGCCTATTTTTTGTATTGTTTTCTCTATTCCTGTTCCCTTAGTCCCATATCATTGTTCCTTACATGATTCATTCTTTTGTTGGTAATGTTTTAGATATGAAAACATACCTAAACTTTAGGAACTTATTGTAAGTAAATTATTTTAGTAAATTATTCAACATGAACACAACCACAGACCAGTGCAACAAAATACATAAAATACAAAGTACAACAAAAACGAATTCTCCACAATATCCTCTATTCTGTGAAGTTCATGATTTCAGAAGTTCAAAACCCATCACTGCTGTGGATGAGGTACATTACTGATGTGGAACTTATTCTATTCTATTCTATTCTATTCTATTGTGCAAGTCTAGAACTGATTCCAACACATTGACCTGCATTACAGCCCATATTACATGCAATTTCAACTGTTTTTCTATTAATCACACAGAGGTATTGACATTAATGACTAACTTAGCAGAGTTTAATGTAATTTGGAACAACATGACAGTCAGTGTCCTCAGCATGGGTTAAAATTATTCAACTAATGTTACAGAATTAGTGTAAAAATATAACTGCAAGCGGTGATCACTGGGGTCCGAGCATGTTTGCAGCTGTTGCAAATGACATATGGAGGGCCTCCAAAGTTCATGGCAGAGAATACCAAGTTGTGTTATATTTGCATGTTCCAATGAGAAGATAATGACTGAAAAGTGTTTAGAGGCCACACCCAGACTTCTGAAAAAGTAATCTTTTCTGCATGGTCTACAGATGAGGAATGTCAAATTTGAGGAGATTCAGTTGAACGGCCTTAGAGAAGATAGATTAGTTTCCCTCTTTTCGCTTTAGAGTTATTTCAAAAGTTTTTTGGCGGGCGATTTTCCAGGACCGAAGCGGAGGAGGAATCGGAGGCATTTCTTTTTGGTATGGTCCTTCTATTCATTATTGTAAATGATCCTATTGAGTTTCATTGCGATCAGCCATTCCAATGGAAATATACTGGATACTGAATTTTGATTAGTCTTTTGGTGGCCATTTTGGCACAGCAGCCACTTATCACAATAGACAGGGTACTCAAATGTTACACAGTATTGCCATACCAACTCTCAGATTTTTAGCTTTTATCGATTTTGAGATTTGGTTGAAGGGCCTTGAAGGCGACAGATTAGTTTCACTTTCAGGTGTTTTATAAAATGTCGGGAAGATTTTCATGGCTGAAATGGGTGTGGCTAGGTTTGTTTGATTCAGGAGGTTGCAATGAATCAGAGGAAAAAAATATTTTTTGAAAAATTCCAGACGCTGCCTGAGATATGACCCAAAAAACAAATGGCCCTATTATAGGTCTGACGAGGTATAAGTGGCAGGCATCAGAGCAGCGCGTTGTACACATGTGTCAGGTTTGGTGCATGTGTGATTTGTAGTTTGGGCTGCTGAAACACTACCAGAGAAGTATAATAATAATAATAATAATAATAGAAAATCCTTACAATTTCAAGAGGTTTCCCACAGCTTAGACTTTGAGAAACTTCACAGTTCAAGTATATCTTCTCACATCACCATTTACATTACCCCAAAGCATCAAGTACATATATCCTTTATCTGACCACTTTATTGCCTTGCCACAGCAATTTGAAAGTACATGAGTTATTTATCAGCTAGTTGTACTGTACAAGCAAAGCCATTCGCATTGGTAAATGGCCTGAAAGAAAAAACAACAGAGCCAACTAATCACAGATCTAGTGATGGAGCACAATAAAACCTAGTGGTGCATGAACATGAACTGTGTCTCCTTCGCAGGAAGTAAAGTCAAATGATCTCTGCCAATGGACCTTGAAGAGACCACTCAGCATGGTTGTCAAGAAATGCCAGCTAGCTCATGCTTTGTCGGCGATTATGACTCCTTGACTCCTTCAGATACAAATAGAGACCTGTGAATGGATTGACACTCAAAAACGCCAAAAGGGGTTTCTAATCTCAGAGAGTACCAAGAAGTGGAATTACTGGGTTTCAAAACTTCAAAAACATTCAGACACTATGATACTGACACAGAAGTTAGGCCTAATTACCAAGCAACTGCTGTTTCTCAGTATAAACACATTATGATCAAGGCAGGACTGCGCCTATAGTGTGGTAGGGTGTACCACAGACAGTAAATACTGTAGTCCTATAGGCATGAATCCTGAACAGTTGCAATACTGCACATAAGTACAGCCAGGGTAATTCCCTGAAATAAAACTGGACCCTGGATGCTTTCAGTTTTTTTTTTGTTCCACATAGCCTGAGTGTGCTGTGTAGCTTTTGTGAATGTAAACAGTTTGCAGAGACGGTGCCTACAGAATAACCATATTCCATACAAGCCATTTCTATCACTTCCCTTATAAATGCCTTGTCACAATTTCAGCCATTTTTCTCACTGTTTTTCTAATATAATGTGACATGACCTTGTACTGCAGTCCTTAACAGTGGAGCAACAACACAAATGTCCATGGTTAAGTGTGCCTGTTTTCAGTCTTAACAATCTTTACTTCTCTTCCAGGCTTAATGGTGTAGCAGGAGGACACCACTGCCTTTATGACCAATCAGGTCAGTGTGGTCAAACTGGCCATTAACATCTTGTTTCAAGCTGAGCCTGAATTAAGTTATACAGTGTGAGAAAGACTATGTCTCCTGGGGAAATATGCATCTGTAGTCAAGTTTATTGTTAGGACATTTCATAATTTAGGGAGATGAAGGTGCTGTCCTACTCTGTAATGAATCTGCAGGCCTCTCAGTCACACCACACAGGAATGGAAGTGATGGGGACAGTACAGCCACAAACTTGGCTTCGCGCCAACGGCTCCTATCCCCCTTTTGGCCTGGGTCCTAATCAATGAGTTGCAGTGGCTGGTCCAATTTTACACAGAACAAAAAAAAATGCGCCTTATGAAAGAATGTCTTTTCATTATACTCTCAAGGAATAAGACTATATTGTTAATAAATTCTTAAGAAATAAGGCTTTAGTGGTGATCATAATGTCCTCTGAGGCCCTCTTGTCTGTGCAGTACAGGGACCTTTGGCAACCTCCCTATTTGCAGCGGGATCCCAGCAGCCCTGCAACACTCCTGCATCATCATCATCTCTGCACCATGTGTAGGAAGGTAGGTGTCATGGCAGTCTTTCCTTAGGTGCTGCCATATTTAGCAACACACACCTACACCCATGAGACTCCCCTCACAAGTACAGCACAATGCCATACGGCTAGTAACACCATTTAGCCAGAGGTCGATATAATTGGCTGTTCTGGAGTGATCAATTATTATGGTGGCCCAGAATGGCCACACTGCACCAGATCGACAATTTAAGAATGCATTAATGATACACCTCAAGATAAGAGGTGCAAAAAGCAAACATGATATCTCAAGAATGACTGGAGGGTCCTTAAGCACAAACTACAGTCACGTGTAAAATACTGTCAGAGCTACAGTGATAATGAATAGTATGACTTCAAATGTTCATTTTTGCATATAAAGATGCATATAAAAAGTGGCGTAAAGTGAGGCTATTACTTTCAAAGTTACATAAAAGAAGAAAATCCTTCAATCCTCTTTTACTTTTTTCTTAACTACATCCAGCTAAGTCAGTCATTCGCCTTTTCTAAAGCTGCCCTTGTTTTATTTTCCCCTTAAATCCGCTGCATTTTGACCTTCAATCCTGAAATCCTCAGGATTTCATACCTGAATGCTCTCCCTCCTACCAATTTCCTTTCCTCATGTAACCATTCCCTGTCAATGTAATCTCCACTGCCGAGGCGGTTCTTGGTCCGGAGACAGTGTAAGCTAATTAGGCCTCGAACTCATCATGTTCCCTCACACAAGACAAAAGAAAATGAAGACTGACTACACACCATGGCAAACACTGAAGATCACATGAGGACACTTTCATTTCTGCATTTGCAGGCCTTTTTATACTCTGATAACCATGACGATTCACCAGACCATTAGCCTTTCCCTACAATTACATCAGCCCGCTAAGAGCTTTGTTGTCATCCATTTCACAGATTGACAGGGCAGTATGGACAGACCTATAGACATAAATCACATGCTCTGACATATGTCATCATCTTTTCACCTTGACAGTGACAGATGTCCAATTCGAAGCAATTTGTGGCATATAGCTGGGTGGCTGCATATCTACAAGCCTATTTATTATATATATATTTATATAATAAAGGGCATATAAAACCATAAACCTCATTGAAGTTGTTTGACTAATTCTTACCATGTCAATTCATGGTAGCTGTTTAAATAAATGTACATGAAGACACATGATAAACAAGATCTGTGCTAACATCTGTTTGTGCATGAAACATCCATCGCAGATAACACGAAAGCTCATAATGCACTTACACATGAATCAGGTTCTAGATCTTCCATTCCAAATTTCAATTTAACATGTTTCCCTAATCTATAGTGACATGCCAGGACCATTTTATGATTACTTACAAAAATATTTCTTATATATAGCACCTTTTATAACATTTAGTCAGTACTCATAGCTTAAAAGATTTCTCAAAGGAGCTAAAAGGAAAGTTGTCTTGCCCCAGTAGCAGCCTCTTTCCAGTGATTCATTAAAGTAAGTGGAGGGGGTGTGCAGAGGAAATTAGGCTACTGTCTGACATGCAGCAAAGTATTAATAATCCAACAAGCCAGCACGCAGGGCACATACAGTTCCAGCAAGTGCTCTATGTGAGCAGAGAGGAGACAGGGAGGGGGGGATGGTCCAAACAACCAGCACCCCCACAGACACACCCAAACACAACATCCCGATGGTATCTCATAACCTGGACTCACAAACTTAATTGAATATTGTGTATCATAAGACTGCAAGTTGAAATCTCATAATGCCCTGGCCTTTGATTCATCATTTAACTTTCCCCACACTCTCCATGTTCCTGAGCCAGCTTCAGGGAGTGAGGGTGGGCTGGTGGTCATGGGGAGGCCAGGAATATTTCCCTGGGTGCTATTATCCCACTGAACTATAAAAATGGCCTTTATATTAGGGGATGGGCCATATCTCAATTATGGACCTTTCGGCAGTATACTAATATAATGTGGGCCAGAAGGCTTCGCGCTGCAGCTTTTAAGTGGAAAAAAAACAGAAACAGCAGATTTTTCACCTTTGCCCCAAGTGGGTTGCACTTCAACATGCAATGAAAACATACAATTGGGGTGAGTTGAGAGCCAACATCCCCCCCACCCCCACCCCTTTCTCTGTCTCTCTGTCTCTCCCACACACATACACACACACACACAGTAAATATATGGGGAAAAAGTTGAAAAGGGGAACTCATCCTCATAGGATACACTCGAATCAGATACTGTAATTTAAAAAATAAAACCCATAAAAATGGAGAGGAGAGTTTTGTTCTAAATTCTGCTGAACATAATAGAACTGTCAGACTCCTTGTACGTAAACTCACAACCTGGCTGCCTGGCCCATCTTCCTGATGGCACACTATCAGTGCCAGTCTTCTTGAAGCAAAGGTGCTTTTCTTTTTTCTTCTTTTTTAAACACTTCACCTGAGACAGTGTGCTCTGAGAACAGCTTCACCCGGCTGCCTGTTCACATTCCTGGATGCTCCTCAGTGATGTCCACAGGTCTAGTCTCAAGAAGGTGCTGCCTCATTTCAAGATACTTATCAGGATAGCAGCCTTGTAGAGTAGCTACCTGGCTTTTAGCGCCTTCTTCGAATTCATCATTAATAGGGATTAGTAAGGCCTTTGCTACTCTTCGTCTTAAGCGCTTATTATTCTAATATTTATGTCTAGTCAAAAACGCTCATTATATTTGGTTTCTCTAAGATACATAACTTAGTTGGACACTTTTACAGTTTAAAAAGAATTGGACAAGAATCAATAGGCTAGCTATTCTCAACGGATAAACTGGCGAAATTGCCCTTCTCCTACACAGCAGGGCAGGCTGAGTTATGTCAGGAAAACAAACTCCCCATTACTTTGAGTTCCGCTGGCACTACCCTGAGTCGTGACAGACACCCATCCATAAGATCAAGGTGATACGGGCGACAAACAAGTGACAATCAGTGCAGTGACATCTGCGCACCACACATCCGGCCAAAGAGAGACACGGCTTTCAACAATACAGGGCTGTCCTTATAACACTCAGAATCACTATCCACAGTATCTTACTACCATATCAGTGGAAAACAATGTGGAATTTACAGTAAGTTCATCGAAAAGTGATCAGCAATGAGATGTTCATCTCAAGCCCACAATGCAACAAAATCTTCTGTTGTCAAAGCAGAGCTCAGTACACCATCCTATTCAAATGTGCAACCCTGACTGCTATTACAATATGCATGCTGGACATATATAACATCAAAAGATGAAAGTTAATGCAGCATTCCCTTACAAGCATGATACAGTGCTAGACTGATATAGCACTAGATTGTTCAGCATAAAAACAGTATATAATTGATGCCACTGCTAAACTGCTTCCAAGAAGACAGCCTCTGTCATTAATACACAGCCATTTTGCTTCTTTGCTTCTTCCATCTTAACAACCCACCTACCATACGTCTCTCTTGCTCTCAGGATGCTGTTACTGGCAGTGCAGCTGAAATGATTGCTGCATGTCTTAGGAGTCTGTGCTGTTGTGCTCTGTGCTAGTTCAGGCAGGAAAGATCTTTGGTTATATTCAGTTATCTGGGGCTGATAGCATGTCAAGTCCTACGACTGTGATGCCAAACTGCATTTTAAATTTCATGTTTTTTCCCTCCTTCCAAATGGCAAATGCTGGGGAGAGATTGGTACAGAAGAGTTGAACTGGCTGCTAAAAATGTTGTCTGTTATGCATAGATAAATTGGTACATGCCCTCTCTCTTTTTCTCGCTCTAACTTTCTCTCTCTCACACACACACACACCAGAGAGAGAGAGAGAGAGAGAGAGAGAGAGAGAGAGAGAGAGAGAGAGAGAGAGAGAGAGACAGACAGACAGAAAGAGAGGAAGCAAAAGAGAGAGATCAAGAAAGAAGAACCATCCCAAACAAACTTGACTTCCTCTTAAAGGAAACTATCCAAAGTTCCAAGAAAGTGATGTGACAGACATAAACACAAAATCAATCTTTCTTCTTTACACAAAAAGCACTATGGATAACCATAATAATGCCAACATCCAGAAAGAACACAACATAGTTGTTTTTCAGCTTACAACTTCAGCATGATTACTAGCCTAAATGGTCTGGCCTTCAAGACAACTCGCTTGAGGCTTTGCTCTCATCTTAGACTTAGTGTTCAGCCATACTTTATGTGCATTAGCATTTTACCTTCTCTAGGTCTCTTTTTTCATCTATAATAAATCCATTATTATTGATCCTGACCCCTTAGTCAGTCTTCTTTTTGACTACTACTGCTACTGCTGCTCCTGGAATTCAAAACACAACACAGAGAAGATCACAACTTTTACTCCAGAATCTAACATCTATTTCTCTTTGCTAAGGGGCAACGTTAAGCCAGTTGGCAGCCCTACAATGCAAGTCTAAACAACAAGAAATACCATGAAGATATCTGCAACTGAAGATATTTTATTTATTCGTGCTTCCCCACTACCATGCATAAATGTTTCTGTTTGTGAGTGGTTGTCAGCCATTTAACTTAGGTAAGCCTGGTGGCATCCCCAAAATTCAGCTTGTGACAGTGTGTGTTTCTTAATCATTTATCATAGTAAATGTGCAGTTAATTGCAGAGCTATGTAAGCTATGCCAGCTATTAAAAAGTCAAATGTAATAGCCTAGTGCCTCTTTGCTCAGAGGATTTTTCAGTATGCCAACCAGTAATTTCAACGCTTAAAAAAAAAAATCAGATTTCCACAAATCCATCCCTGCTAGCCTCCACCTACTGTAGCTCACAAACTGCTCACTTATGCCTCTTCATGTCCACAGATCTAGTTTTTACAGTTGCAGAGTTGCAGTTGCAGAGTCTACTGGCCATGCAGGAGTGAGGTGCATTCTAAACTTCAATCCCTGTTCACAAAGGCGAAGATGCAAATGGCCTACCCTCAGATTTGTTAAGACCGGCAGCTCATAAATTAACCACCAGCATCGAAGATATTATGCACATATATTTAGAGCACATTTAAAATTAAAATCACAATTAAAAATACTCTTCTTTTTTTCCTTCCTTAGCCCACCCCTGACACAAGAAATTTCTGTTACTTTACATTCATGGAGGATGGGAAGGCTTTTATGTTGTGATATTGATCTGGAGCTGAGTCCATTGTTTCCGCTTTCTAATAATCACTACTGCAGTCCACCCTGTTATTCGCATCTACAAAACATTTACTTCAGCCCCTAATCCACAGTCATTATGCAGATCACATGAGGTAATCCTTGGCTTCTTGACAGGACTGCAATTAAAATCACAGTCAAAATAATTAAGCAACACACCACCTCACGTCCTCTCTTAGAGGGAAATTGCTTATGCCCACCGTGTGTACCACAACTGTTATGTCAGCTTGTTTCGTTTCAGTTTACAGATAAATGAACTCTGCCCACGAACTGCACTTCTCAAAATCTTTTCTTTGAGCAAAGCCTAGAATATGGTAATCAGAATTTAACACTTTGTAGAAATGTTGTTCTCTACTTAAATTGTACAGGTGGTGGCCCCTATGTTGTTTTGCAGTTTCTTCATGACAGAAGCATGTTTTGCCAGATGTATGCTTTTGCAGGTGATATTATCCACTCACTATAATTACCATGCAAGGATTGGCAAAAACCTCTGTGTTGTTTCATGTTGTTGTAATTGTTCATTAGTTAGAATGTATATAGAACAACATCAAAACCACATCATCTGCAGCATAAACATATCTCCCTATGCCGATATGGGTATTTGTTTCAGAAACAAATCATTCCCTTAATTCAAGGGAATGCACATTTATTGTAGGACAAAGGAATATCTTTTTCAAAATATACTGCGCTTCGTGTCCGCCCCATTACAGTAGGTGCCTTATTTGCACTGCCACGGGCAGCACTGGGGCCTGCTCTGGCTGGTTAGGATTAAGTGTGAGGTTATGTCATGCATGGCCCACTGCTCTTGGTTTAAGTCAAGAATGCCGGCCTGATCATGTGACAACCTCATATGCCGAGTGAGTGTAGTGGTTTTATTCTATGCATTTTTTTAACAGCTTCCAGTCATCCACTATGGAGGAGGATGGGGGGTGGGGGGGGTTGACCAGATAAACTGAAGCAAAATTAGGCCAGTGAAAAACTGTGAGTGCAAACATGAATATATTTATAAAACACAGCACTATTGCTCAGCAGTGCATTTTTCTTAGTCTTGTACTACTTTGTCTGTGTTTCAACCTCAGTCAGTGCAATACCGTGATTGTATGTCACATGGGGAGACTAGCCTTTTCTTAAAATAAAGGTAAAGTAATAGGAAACACATTTTTAGAAACATTCATTTTTTGATGTGTGTGGTGAACAGTGAATAATTCAATATCTGCTGGGCTTGCATTTGCACAATGGTCTACAACAGGGTACTAAATGCCATTTAACACCTCTCATGACCTCACATGCATGCATATGTTAGCAACTTAAATCTTGTAATTACAATGAAGACATGCAGCAGAGAAAATAAAGTTTATTTAAACTGTATCTAGGCCTAAGTACAAGAAAACTCTTGATTTCTAGAGAATCCCAAAATTGTGTTTATCTTTTTAGGCTAATTCCATAATTGACTTTACAGCACCAATTACACCTTATTAAGGTTAACAAGCTTGCTTGAGTTATATGTTTTTTTTTTATCCTTTACGTCAACTAAAGCTAAATAGCTAAAATAACCTGGGTAACAAACACAAACATGAAAAAAGGGATATCACGTTCCCTTACATAGCAACTCAAGTGTTCAAAAGTTGCAGAGTGTAAGTCTTCCTCAAGGCCACGTCCTTCTAAGTACAGAGACGGTTGTAAGATGTAGGACTCATATGCAGTCAACTGTGAGCTGGGAGAACATGTGTGCTGGAGCTCTAACCTACAGAATGACCTGACCAATCTCAAGGCTAGCAAAACGAGAGAGAGCAGCATCTATAAGCACCTAACTGTACATGTTATTCACACATGGACATGGTTCATGGTCATTAAAAAAGAGCATAGGCTCACCATGAAAACCATGACAAAGTCCATGAACCCATTGAAACATGTCCATCGCGTTGGAAATAAAAATGTATGAAAGACTGTATAAAGAAAGAAACAAAAATCTGATGGGTGACATGTCCTGGATGAATGAAAATGACTAGGAGCATAACTGTTTCAGATCATCACTGACAAAATTAATTTTGTAACAAATAACTTGCACATGGCAATTTTTGCCTTCTCCAGTCTCTGTGAGCAGTTATTTGCTTATTTCCTTACACACGGGGTTGTAAAAAGCTGATTCATCCATCAAAAAGTTCAACCTCTTGTCAGCACTCTGGGAAGCTTACAGAGGTGAAACACTACACAAAGGGAAACAAAATTCGAGATGAAATCTAACCTATGTGTTCTTCATTTCTCAAAAGGTACCCTTAGGAGAAATAAGGTAAGATGAAAATCAATTGAGAAGAAAAATATAGTATTTTGAGATATCAAATTGGACTTGGACTGAGAAAAGAATAGGGTTTTTTGCAGCTGAGAAATAACCTTCCTGTTGTGTGAGCCTTTGTCCAATTCCAGATCTCAGCATACTGTTTTCTTGTCAATATGGGAGAGTACTAGTCCATATGACTACCACTCTACTACTTTTACTACTATCTCTCCTAATTCACCTTATTTTCCCTTGAGGTCCATTTGGAGACAAGTAATAGATAGGGGCATAGGCTCTCATCAACATCATTGAGAGCTAATTTATTTATTGTGAGATATTGGAAACAATATTATTTTTGGCCAAATGTTTCTTTGTCCACTTATATTGCTGCCTTGTTTGTAGCCAGAAGGTGACCATTTCTTCATGGGGCTATTATCTCAAATGCACAATCCACGTTATCTGCTTTGTGCCTGTCATTTTCTAAAGGTTATGTAATCAAACAAACTTGTAAGACCAACCCCGATGGAACATAAACACCAGATCAAGGCTACCCAGTCACTGGGTCCCCCCATGCCAAACTGCACTGACTTAAGAGGTATCTTGTACAAGGGTTCCACCACATGCCATAAAAATCACAAAAGCGTTAAAATATGTCGATCAATACTTCAAAACCAAGCAACCACATACCATACCATAAAAATCACAAAAGCATTAAATCACGTCAATCAATACTTCAAAACCAAGCAACCCCAAACGCACAAACACACATACCTGCACACAGGAACTCTTCAAGTTTCACAACTTGTTTAACAGTTCCCAACTAAAGTGGCACAGCGTAGCTTAGCCTACTCATTAGATGCTGGTCACAAGCTACCTTACCTTGTGAAATAAACTAGGGACATTTCGAGAGGTCTGGGGGTATGGTGCAGTAAGTTAAACGCAAATGGCTGATAGCTGTGTGGCCCATGGTGATCAAGGCAAGACAAGTAAAACTGAATCTGCACTGATGATTATAATTGACAGTATAGAAGTGACGACTTGATAACTTACTGTTGTGCTGTTAAAAGCTGGTAGGGTCAAATGGAGACTTAAAGCTCCAAATCTGGCAGAGGTCCATCTCCAGAAGAGACACTGTGTGACACTGTGCATGATGTCCTAAACTAAAAAAGGCCTTGCCTTTAGGATATTTCATTATCTTGTGTGAACCAAAATTTCATAGCACCCCAATGCCCAAGTACTCTCCTCTCTTCTAAGGCTTGGCTCAACACTGAAACTGTAAAAAAGAAATATTCTATAGCGACACCACTCCAACCTTGACTATGATGAATGACTATTCTCCGACTCATCATGCCAGAAAGCTGACTGATGCCTTGGAATATGTGGTCTGTTCTGGGTGAATTATTATTCCTGCTCTGTTGTCTTTTGTAACCATATGAGGGGGGACTACACAAATGCAGGACTTCAGGACTACTCGAATTTCTTTTTTTCTTTTTTGCAGTGCAGGAACCGCATTCCTTCTTTTCTAAATTGTACATTTTCAAATATTGTGCTGTTTCTGTTATTTTCAAAGTTGTAAGGTTAGATAGTCTATTTGGCACGTTGGCATATAAAGCCAGTAACACATAATTCGAAAATCTTATCCACCTCATAACCCACACGGCTCAGTATGCCTATAAGGATGCTTCCAGTTATAGGTTTTCTAAATAGGCTACAGAGATGATTGCCCGTTATAAATGCCAGCCCACTAAACGTGGAACAAATCGACACAGGCTACTGCTTTTCTGCCCTGACCTATACGGTTAAAACGTGTATAATGTTCAATGACAAGAGATTTAACACCCACTACAACAAATTAGACTTTTTGACGGGAAATGTTATCTAATGGAACGCCCATAGGAGTTCTTTCCGTGGGTGCTACGTGCATGTGTCAGGGTATGTGGCGTGGACTGAAAATAGTCATTGATTGAGGGATGACTGAGACTTAAAACACTTTTCAGTGTTACAAAATTCAGTGCTGTGTAATGTATAGCCTACGTGTTCTAATAGCAGTTCCAAACCTTAGCCATTTGAAAAAAATCTCAACTTCCCGACTTTAGACTTTCAGAATAGCCTATAAGATACCATAGGTTAACTGAAATAGATCAAATGTTTAGGTGATGATTGTTTCGCTAGCCAGCATCAATGCTTATCGTGGTATTGTATTCGACTTCTAGTCACTTCGTCTTTCAACTGTATCAGAACTCCGTTCAGTAACACGAGTCGAAGAGGACCACAGCATCCTCAACACTTGGACTAGGCTACCATCCTCAACTCCCGAACAGATAAAAGCACTCATGGGTTACTGTAACACAACTAGTTACACTGTAAGCTATTGCATGTCGCAATCCTGAGAAAGCCAATTTGGGAAAACGGTAGTTTAAGTTTCGTATTTCATTTTGCCTACTACTTTAAACACCAGTCTCGGAAAACCACAACGCTGAAGTGGAGAACACAGTCAGGAGTGGGACAGAGTTTGCGGTTTACCCATCCTACCTCAAGATTGCCGTGTCTCCTTGTTTGACGACAGCACTTGTAATTGAGGAATAGTCCACAGTTTGTCCAGCAGGCAAACAAGAGGGAAGAACGCAGCAAAGGCTAAGAATGATAGCGGTGAGCCACTGACCGGAGACACACGCATCTTGCACCGCGTTCATTATGTCCATCACAGCTCGATTAAAATAATGTCCTCGTTGTGCGCTTCAAAAATGTGAACTGAAACGTTAATTCCGACCCTCTCTTCCTGCAAACCACACGATCTAGTGCGGTGTGTTGTTCCCCAGGTTTGTTTTCTCTGAGCTGTACTACGCGCTGAAGTGTACTCTCCAGTGGCTTGCACACCATCTAGTGAGGAAATGTAAAACGGGAGCCGACCTAGCAGCAGACAACCCCCAGGCTCTGATCCTGTTGCCATGCGGCCGTTTCCCTGGCAACCTGTTCCCTGTAGCTCGTGATGGAGCAGTTAAAGCAGGGTGCCTTGATACAGCAAAACAGTCCAGCAATTAAAGATATTGACTAAACCGTCCGAACAGTGTGGAAATTGATGAATGTTAATGATATAAGAAAGAAAGTGAGAGTAAAGAAGAGAGGCGGTGTTTTCCGTGCTTTAACATATGTCGTAGTCTGTTTAGTTTTATACCAAGTTTAAGCTATTTTATACCTTATTTTCTTAGGCAATTTGCCTAAGCTACACATTTATGCGTGTTTGGACAATGTTAGGTTAGGAAACAGACGATGCAGGTAGTTCATTTTTTATTAATACGTTCTTTCTTTCTTTCTTTCTTTCTTTCTTTCTTTCTTTCTTTCTTTCTTTCTTTCTTTCTTTCTTTCTGCTTGGTAACAGAAATATTCCAGAGAAAGTTTTAGCATGCAAACATTGTAGGAGCAGAGAAATCAGGACATGGATATTTTAGTAACATACAAGATAATTTAGTAACATACAAAACTGCAACCATGAGCGCAATGGTAGACTATAGTGCATCCCTTGGAGATTTCTTGGTAATTTTAGTTGAAGGTGTCTACACAAAGGTGACATGTTCCCTTTATAAACAAAACATGAGTTCATGTTATGTGTCATGTCATGCTTATATTACTCTTAAGTAGACAATCAAATAAATTGTTACCAATTCATCAATGTATTTGTCAACACTATATGTAATAACTTTATGTAATTGCTATGCAAGCTTTTTGATAACCCCAGAATAAGATTCTGGATATTGCCACTTGTAAGCACTCACTGTCAAGACATGCATATGCAGCCTCCTCTAGAATGAGCCTATTTATTCCAAAACACTCTCAGTACAATGGCTTTGTCCTGAAAACAACCCCCTTGCTACCTCTGGAGTGCTTGTTGTGCAGATTCAAGACCGCAGGTGCCATTGCCACCCCACACTGATGTTTTCATCTTGACCCTTCCGTTACACAACAGAAGTTTTTGCATTTAGTTGAGAATGGATCTGTTTGTGCAGTGTATCCTACTCTGCCTGCAACTGGGCTCATACACAGTGCTACCATTCCGCTGATTGAGGCCTCGCCCTGAACGACCAATCAGTTTTCTCCAGGGAAAGTGTAGCCGGTTTCTAATGGAGAATAAGCTGAACACAGCATTAGAACAAACGACAAACAAACACACCCTACCAAACTGGTTGACTCTTTATTATAAAACGGCATCTCTCTCGGTTATGGCGAAGACAAAAAGAAAAGTGAACTTACTAAGGCTGCAAGCTGAAATATCAATATTAGAGTGTGATGACAAAGACCACAAGGTTCCTTCTTGTGTCAAAAGAATTCTCTGCATTTAAGTTGTTGAGTTGTTGGTTCATGTTGTAGACAAGGGATCCTCAGGTGATCCTGGGGAAAGTAAGTTGTGTTTTGTTGTTGCCTACAAAGCTGAGTAGTAAAAGAGTACATGTATCTGTTATACAAAGAATTCCCCAACTCTGTCTTCTTCTCTCTTAGTGATGAAGAATTCATCGAAAACAGCCTTTGGTACCCAGACTTTTGGTGGTTTATAACATTTGCTGGGTGTAATACATCAGACTATAACCTGATGGCAGTACAGAAGGATTCTTTATAAATTCTTTATAACTGCACAAGATGCAAACAGAGCATAAGAGTACTTTGTGTAATTGTAGTCTGCCTATGGGCTTCTCTTATGCACTTGTCAGACACTGTCTGTTTCCTGACACTTACTCTTTATGAAACTGAAACATGTTTTTATAAATTTATTTGTATTATTTGCACTTGCCTTCCCTATTTGCTTGATATAAAATGCAATAAAAGAAAATCAAAGCAATGTTATGTAAATGTACATTACATCACTGTAAGTTGATCTAAAAAAGTTTAGAAAACAGTAAAAATGATTCTCTGTAATTTTGTCATAGTGTCTGATGTTCAGTCCCAGATCATTTACACCTTCATTCAACGTGATGTAATCAGCACCTCTACATAATCAACACCTCTACACATCACACCAACACCTCTACATTCAACTTGACTTATCAGTGGTCTGCTAGGGTTAAAGGGCATTCCTGCTAGTTAATGACATGCTTATGCATTGAGATGGACCAATAGTTAAAAGTCACTTTCAGTTCTGTCACTGGTCTGAAAAAGCGGACCATAACAGCAGCTATTTTCCTACACTATGTGATGGGATAGAATATGCTATCACTGCTGTCTTTTTCACATAAACAACATCAAGTTTATTTGTGCCAGAGCATTCATCAGACAGCAGCTCTACAGCATACACCTGTGCACGGGAAATGTAGCTGGCCCAAAGTGGAAAATTATTTTGGCCAAGAAAAGCACAGTAAGCAACTGTTACTGGCAATGTTTATCATCTGGTTTTGCAGATGAGAGAGTCACAAAATAAAGGATTCACATTTTCTTATGTGGGGTTTGAAGTCTAGGTGTAAATCAGTATAAGTAATATAGTATGAACGTGGAATAATAAACAATACAGAGCCGGTGTGTCATGAAAAACATCGGAGCCCATACAACTCTGAGTCCTATAGATGTGTATCCCCTCACGCTGCTATCAGGAATACTGAGTTTTAATCCATTATAGCTAAGAAGCCTGTTGTAACAGGAAAATGGGAGAGTTTCGATCAATAAGGTGATTCGCCAGATAGTGCTGCTTCAGAGGCTCATCTTGAGAGATGGTATAATACCTAGAGATGGCAAATAAGTCAGATACTGTTTTAATTTAATTTAATTATTATCAGTTTTATTTTTACTTTGCATACAAATAGGTTAATAGTCAATATTTTGAAAAAGAAAACATAAATCACCTAGAGAGTTCTTTCTCCCATGACCACTCTCACGCATCATGCAGAATCCTTATCACCATGCCCTGATGCTTTGAGTGGTGAGATTTTTTTTTCTTTTTTTTACACCTAACCACAGGATAAAATGTACAAAAATAGAAAAAAATGTAAATACAATAATTAAAAGTGAAGGCAACAGGAGTTGGCCCAAAGTGCTTTATAGCCAAAATGTATTATCATGGCCACGAATACAAAAATGACTAGAGTGAATAAATAGATCGAAATAAATGACTAGATAAATAATTAATGAAATGGGAATTGAAAATGAGAAGAGAATTAAAAAAGAAAGTATGAAAAGGTAGAACAGGGATGAAGATGACGAGTGAATAAACTTACCCTCTCTGGTTACCCTGGTCATCATCCAGCTTTTAGTTTTACTGATTTTGTGTTTGTGTGAGGCGGAAATAATATGAACCACACTGATGTCTTTATGACCTATCACAACTTATGTAATCTATTCAGCATCTGTACCCAGTAGTGCCTCTGGCCAGAGTCTCGCTGTCAGTCAGATGCAATCATTTGTATTTCTGCCTCTGTATTGAACTTGATGGAATCATCATATCAGTACTTTTGTATTTCGTTTGCTCTTTAAAATCTGTTTTGGGCTGAAGGGTGTTGCAGATGCTCATCCATAGGGAAGAGGTAATAGATAACACCAGTCTGGATGAGGAGCTCTCTTCTCTTCTCTTCTCTTCTCTTCTCTTCTCTTCTCTTCTCTTCTCTTCTCTTCTCTTCTCTTCTCTTCTCTTCTCTTCTCTTCTCTTCTCTTCTCTTCTCTATTGATCTGACTGATCTTCATACTCTATTAGCTCTATTGCTGGTCTGAGAAGCTGATTTTTACATTTGCACATGTAAACAAACAAATGAAAAACCCAGTACCCCAGACAAGCTCTTATCCCTGCTATTAAAAACAGTTATGCTAGAGATAAGAGAGTGAAGATAGATTGCTGATTAGAACCAAAGATAATAGGGAACTGCTGTGTAGAATCTTTGGTTAAATCCGTATCTGGGATACAATTTGTTATGTATGTAGAAGTATTATGACTAGTTTTGTCTTTGTTAAGGAAGACAGCATATAATAAGTGTGGTCACAGAGCAAGCACACTTAATGATTATATGCTCAAAATTGTCATAAGCCTCATAACCAGCACACTGAAGTGCATCTAAAAGGGATAAGAGCAACACTGGTTTGACACATGACAGCTCAATGATATGTGGACACGCCATCCTATTTAGTCAACTAAATAGGTGTGTGTGTGTGTGTGTGTGTGTGTGTGTGTGTGTGTGTGTGTGTGTGTGTGTGTGTGTGTGACATCACAACCGTTGATTCCAAGTTCAAATTTTGGGCAGGTACATGGAACTTACAATGTAGGAGAGTACTTGACAGTCTTATGGCTCGCATTGATGCCAGCATCTTACATGCATTTCCACTCTTTCCCACTGCTTTCATCGAGCCGAAAATCCGTGCTGAGTGTGGTTACGCTTTAAAAGCAGGGAAACCCTCCACAACGTTAACAGCAAAATCAGGCAGTTTTGATTTTCTCACCAGGGGTAGGGGTGAGATTTTGCAATCTGGTAAAATATTAAAAGGTGCAGTGTGTAAAAAACTATGCTTCTAGACTTACACCAGTGGTGCAGTTCTGAACAAAATTATGAGTGCCAATAGTCCTTTACCTTCTGTACTTTTCATTTTTATTTGTTCTTCAGGGTTATGATCTAGCATCCAGGGTCTTTAAACAGCAGTAACATGGATACAATTAGATAAGTTATTGAGAATATACACACTATTATTGAGAACTACAGTATAATTGTTTTATCACATCCACAAAGCAAAAAAATCCAAAAAACTGACATGCTAAGTCTAAATGAAGTAATTTTTTACAGGAATTTTAAATGCACGCCTAAGTTTTATTTTTTACTTTTAAGTTAATAAATCACAGATAAAACTGGTGTCACATTTCTCAGGTTAATGTTTCCTCTCCAATCCTTTCAAACTTTGTTTTAAGGGGTAGGGCTGGGTGATGTGGTAACAGTGAGAAATGGGATTTGGCTTAAGTCTTACTGGCCAGACTTTTACACCATAGAACCTCAGAACCAAATGTGTACGGTCATTTGTGCAATCAAGGTCCTTTGCCACACTTTTGCTCAGAGATAATCATTTGTCTTATGTTTACACTGGTGTGTTTTCACCTGTGATAATGGCTCTGCCGTGAAAGCACTCTAATGTCTGGTGAGGTATTATAGACAGCAGTGAGTTAAGTGGCTGTAATGGGAGCAGATGTGTAGTGTCCTTTAGCTGCAAGACTAAAAGTGAAGGTTTAGATTAGATTGACAGCTTTGTTGGGTACATATGTTGTTGCGTTGTTAAACAACAGTATGTTGTTACTTTTATATTAAAAAGACTCTACTCTGTAACACAGGGTATAGCAGAAAATGGCTAGGGATGTAATGAGGCATTTTTAGGCAAGTAAGAAAAGTAGTTTCTGTGGAATACAGTTAGTCCCTCAGGCATGCATGGGTTGTTTTTTTGCAGCTTTGCATACTGTTTACACATACAACAATTATGTAACATGCTGAAAAATAGAAACATCTAAAAAAGCATGTGAGGTTCCCTTTAAAGATGAGGTCCACAATATTAAATATTGAGAATTTCCTTTTGCACCTTCAACCTTGTTTAAAATTGTTATTTACTTGTTAAAATGGTAATTTATTTTTTATTATCCTTTATTTAATTATTCTTTTTGTTGTTTTTACATAGTCATAATGTATATGGTTATGATATTCATCATCTAAAGTAGAATAAACACATGCTTGCCTTGCTTTGAGGATATTAAAATATTATTTTTTGAAAGTGTCAGTAAACTCCGAGACCCAGGTCTCCTTCAAAAAGGTGAAATCCATCCGGGGGATAAGGCCATTGATCAAAGCTTGCTTTATGACATGTCATGCAACAGTACACCCTTCCTTTGCAAAAAGCCCCAAACTCCTCCAAAATGCAATTTTCAAATCTGCTGAGAGAGCTGAGACTAGCATTAATCAGGAATATGCACACAGCATTACCACTTAACTTCTCTTCACATTGTGTGGAGTCATGCAATGCTGATGCCCCTACCATATGATGCGTGTTCATGTGAGCTAAACACTGAGCTTGCCGTTTAGGCTGTGCACTAAAATATTGAGCGTGTCAGTGAATGTGTGGTGTGCAAAACTGGATGTGTGTATAGTGAGTGTGTTAACCAGATGAGCTTAAAATAGCATGGCAAATTTTACATATCCACCAACAGCTGTCATGAGGAGAGACCCTGACATTGCCCTACTTTGGAGAAGGCTTCGGGAAAACAGCTGGAGCCAAAACATGAATGTGCTGCTCTGTCCAGGGTCCATGTATTATCTCCTTGAATCTGACAGGCATCATAGCATGTCTTTAACTTTAAACAAAGCCAGACTATCATGAAGGCAAACATATCCACAAAGACAAAAAAGCGTTTTTTTTTTTCACTGAATAGATTTGCAGTCCGACTAGACTGATCTTTGTGACTATCCTGGTAGTAAACATTCTGTGATAACTGGCAGCCTTACAAGTACTTTCTATCTCATTTCCAGGAAGAGGCATTTCCAGAGAAACACAGCCAAAATATGAATGTGCTGCCCTGGCCATGGCCTTATTTCCTGTTTAAATCTGACAGGCATTGTACTATATCTTCTACTTCAATGTCAAACAAACTAAGACGATCATAAAGACAAAAATACCCACAAAGGAAAAAAAGTGCTTTTGTGCACAACAGATTTGCCACCTGACTAAATTGGTATTTGTAACTGTGCTGATATTAAACCTTTTGTGATCACTGGAAGTCTGACAAATACTTTTTCATCTCATTTCCAGGAAGAGGACTTTCAGAAAAGCATGGCTAACATGGAGAGTGTGCACTCTGGGTTCCATTTGCATCTGCACATCCAGAGTCAACAGCCATAATAGCACACAGATGGTAAGTGGAGCAAAACTCCTAGAAGTCCACTCAGAATGTATGTGCAGGGGAGAAGGATTTTAGGGAAGAGCAGATGATTTTGAACAGTATGAGCGCAGGATGAGAATGAGAAGTGACCTATTTATATAACAGCTACGGTAAGCCTTCAGCGAGGGAGCTGGGCTTGGGGTTTTGTCACTGAGGCCGGGCGAAAAGCCTTAATGGATTCTTTTCTCTGTTTGTTCTGAGGAGTCCAAGCATTGAGTATCAGGCAATCTTTTCAGTTCTTAACATACTTGCAAAAAAGGGTGAACCTCGGTTCACTCAAGTGGGCGAGAAAGGAAGATTGGGGTTGACAAACGTCTATGATCAGTAGCCTTCGGCGTTATACAGTCATACATTTATAAACTCTGATTAGGGAGGATACCGCTTTGATGTCCAGCAATGTTTTTTCTGCATATCCCAAGCTTTCTTTCCGTCTCAGATCATGCATGTTGCAATGCCTATGAATGATAATTTTTTGATGTTGTGAGCCATTACCCAGTTGACCAAAATCTTTGTAAACACCATGTTGTTTTCACAGCACGTTAGACAGTCCCTCCTCACAGCCTCCCGGGTGAGTTTTACTCTCTTCGACATCACCATTTTATTAACAGGGGAGAATATTGATTCTGTTTCTTTTAAATACATGATTTTTATCTACAATTAATCTGAACATCCCCGGGTGACCTTTTAAGGCATTCCAAACAGTGATAAATAGGGTCATTAAAGATAACCTTCTCTCTCACACTGGCTGTTGATTCTAACATGAGGATCAGAGGAAATAAGGGAATTGAAACGAAGGTTGAGGAGCTCGGAAGCCCTGTTTTTAAGACAGGAGTTATTATGAAATGCTACTTACACTAAATGCAAGTGCACATTGTGAATTAATGCGCCAATATAAAATGTCTTTAGCAATTGGGTGTTACTGATTCATAAAATACGTACAAAGTTTACCATTTGGATGTGTGCTAAATTTGCTGCTGGTAATGGAAACCAAAGCAGACCTACTGTTATTGTTTCCTCCCCAAAACTACAGCAATATGGTCTCAGCCTGATTATTGACCTGTTGTCATCTGATTTTCTCTTGTTTCTTAGGAGTTGAGCGGTGTGCTACTTGGGACATAATTGCATTTTGTGACACAGATGCAATTAAGTGATACGTTGGACAAAATAACAGAATTGCTTTTTAATTGTCAGAAAACTTTTACATATTGAATTTAGAAAAGGGCCTTGAAGAGTAGAATGCATTGGAAAGATTAAGACAGCGGGGTGTCTAAACCTTCCCGTGCAGTAATCTTATTGGACCACTATGGTGTTACATGAGAAAAAAAGAAAATGACTGCTGTAGAATAGCGCCCTATGGACACTGAGGAGAAAAGCACCGTAATCTCTGCAAGAAGAATGTTAATGGAAACTGTTCAGGCCAGGGTAACTGGAGCTAAATAGAGCTACCCTTTGTGAAATATCCAATTGAACCTATGCAGACGTGCCATTCATCGTGAAATAATAACACAAGCAGACCACCATGCAATTAAGATGAGGCATTGTGTGCTGTAAAAAGTCTAATGCACTCTTATGAATTTGGTGAGCCACCGCAAGCCACAAAAGAATTGGCGAACATTTAAAAACCTGATAAGTGCAATATTTTTCCCTTATGTTTAAGCCAACTGTCAGTTCTACAAGAAACATAATTTTTGGACACTTAATTACACTGCCCTGCATTATTTTGGGAGACTAAAAGGTGGGGGATGTTTTACACTAGTTTTTGAGTACTGATTTTGAAAAACAACAGCAGTTTGTTTCCAGCACAACATAATGATTGACAAAATGTTATATATTTGACTGATTTAAAGGCCTTTTAATGAGTGACAGAGGTGAATGAGGTGACATTCTGCCTTTCCTGTGTTGAAATCTCAGGCATGGATAAGAGGGAGTCAAAAAAGCTAAAGGTATTATTTTATGAAAAAAAAATACCAGAAATTGTATGTATATTGTAGAAAGCTGACATTGAGGAAAACTGAGGATTATATGGTGACACAAACCTGAGGTACTGTACGACGTTTTTGGGCAATATATTTTTTTTTAATTCAGCAGCATATAAAATGGTTGTGTGCAGAGTGGTGTTGTAATAGCATTATATATAGCATATAGCAGTAGTGAGGTTGTGTAGTGGAGTGGTGGTGGTGGTGGTGGCAGGGAGTATAGAGGAATATAGAGACAGCAGCTTCCCAGTGGCTCTTAGAATTATATACGCAGGCTGAGACGTGACTGAGCATGAGCACCTGCCACAGTAAAGGCTGGGAGTTCACTATTATCAGATGAAGGCAGAGCAGTACCTTTGAGCTGCGCTGCTCTCAAGGTTTCTCCTCCAGATTTCCCTCGACACTACTGGACACGCACTTGCTCGAGGTGGTACGGGCCGCCTGCAATTCTACAGGGCATGCCTACACTATGCTTGTTGTCTTTGCCTCTGTCTCAAAACATTAAATGAAATTGACTGGAAAATTGTGGTTATTATGACCTGTCACAACAAGTGCACGCTGTATTGGAACAAGACTTAAGTGAAAGATGGAGTTTTGATCCTACTGGATTAACACTAAATCTAGACTAAGATCTGGTGGGATCAGCATGCTGTGAATATTTCTTCTGGTAACTTGCTGAGTGCATATCTGTAAATCAATGTGGTGCCTTACAATAGCAAACACATTCAACACTAAGGTGCCACACTGATTTGCTTGTTTCCCTCAAAAAATGCAACTAAACTGAGCAGGTCAAATGTCTGTTTTTATGGCAGTGTCTGGCTCAGCTGCTTGCTATTTTGAGGAATCCCACTCTGGGCTATAGGCATGGGTTAAAAATTGTTCAGGGTGGGGGGGGTGGGGGGTGGATGAGAGGTATGCACTGGGATGGAGATGAGTTTGCAGAACCAGAGGGTGGTGGGTGGATGTGTGGGGGCAGGTGTTTTCTTGTCAATCAAACAACCTTTTACAAGAACACCTGTTTACCAGGCCTGTTTACAAAAGTTACACTGTTATTGGTTCTGAGAATTTGAACACCCACTTAAATACAAACAAAATGCACCATGTTTTATGTATGTGCTGGCAGCAAATGTAATCGTCTGTTTAAGCAGTTAACAGTTTACTCTAGGTCACCTTACCAATGCAAGAGGGAAAAGAGTTCACTAACCCTACAATGTGTATGTGTGTGTGCTTGTCTGTTTTTCTGGTACAAAGGCTTTGCTATTCTTTGTTACTTTGCTTTGTTTCCATCTGTAAGTCGGCCTGAATGGTTTTATTCTCCATCCTCAGGGTCATGGCACTACAGAGTTCAGAGCAGAACAGCCTGTTTATTGTCTGTCTGAATGTTCTGTATCTCTGTCCCATCCTTCACTTGTGTATTTCACTGTCCTGCTAGCCTCCTCCATTCTCTCCTGCTGACGATCTCCCATCTCTTTACCCATGTTATCCCATCATTACTGGGTTGTTGTAAATTAGTCTTTTTGAAGAACGTATCTACTTATTTTGTCTTAATAGACTCCTTGACATGCCTGCCATGCTCTGTGCTGATTGTTTTCTGGGGAATAGACATTAGTAAATTAGAGTTAATATCAATGCATTTGGTGGCACAGATTACAGCAAGTTGAAGCTATTACAATATATTATTATTATATTATAATATATCTTCCTGAATAATAACAGCATTATAGAGTAGTAAAACAGTTGCTGCCAACCAATTCAGGATCAGCCATCCTCCGGTACCACTTTTGTTCCGTTTTCATTGACTGAATTATCACACACAACATGAATCTGAACTGTTCTCAAGGGTGCATTTGAACCGATTTAGGAATGCAGTAGGCAATACAACATTTTAACGGCTGTTTGCTGTTGTTGTTAATTTAGCAAAATATTTCATTTCAATTTTTTCTTATTTTTGCATGTAAAGGTTACAGATGTATGTAACTATTGTGTCCTCTTAGCTGGCTATGTCCCTGACAACACTACGATACCATGATAATCAATTCTACGTTTGCCCTTAGAACTTACATGGCTGTTTTAAACAACTTCCCTGAAATGTGCTTACGTATGACAAAGTAATAAATCCTATTACGAATCAATAAAGTATATAAGTATATCGGCTTCTTTCCAATCCTTTCCCGTACAATCCTGTGAGCCATCCTGTCTATGCTTGCCTTGTCTCTCACCTTCCTGTCTCCTCTCTTTCCCTCTCTCTCTCTCTCTCTTTCTCTCTCTCTCTTACACCCCCCTCCCACTTTCTCTCTCTCTTTCTCTCTCTCTCACCCCCCTCTCCCTCTCCCCCTCTCTCTCTCTCTCCCTCTCTCTCTCTCTCTCTCTCTCTCTCTCTCTCTCTCTCTCTCTCTCTCTCTTCCTTCCCTACACAGTGACAGAGCCAGAGCCAGACACAGGCCCTTTTAATTATGCCCACAGCACAGCTTTATCACTCACTGGGAAGCCTGCTGCTCAGTAGAGGTTATAAGTCTGCCTGCTCCCCACTATTCACCTGATAACTTCACCCAAAGCCCAGTGACATTGCAGTAGCTCAAGCTTTACTCTACTCTGCCGTTTCCATGACCTCAGAAGCATTGATGGGGCCTGCTAGTGTGAGCTCATGTGGCATGTATGACAAAACAGGCAGTGCCTTTGTGAGTGAGCGCATTTAATTATTTTTTAAACCTGCAGAAAAGATGCCACTTTTGATGTTCACACTGAGGTGAAGAGAGGCATATGCACAGCGTGGGAGATGTCATGTCGTTTCTAAAACGGTGGGGATAAGGGGGCTGTGGCTGTTAGCTGTGTCTGCTCATGCGATCCCACCTCAGGGCATGTGCACAAGGAGCTCAGCGCCTGTCTGTTGGTGGTAGGCCATCACTGTCAGGTAACCTGGTAAGACATTACTTGAAGCGGTTACCCACAATGCTTTATGTTTATCTTTATGAGAGTTTATAGAGTATTTGTAACACAACTGTAATGGTTGATGTATGATTTTGTCACTGAATGATATTACCTATGGTAATAGACATTTTTAAACAATGGGAATCATTTTAACCAACATTAGTGGCTCTACATTTACTATGTTATACACATTAATTGTGCACAATCTTTACAATTATATAGGAAACTACAGACATGCATCTTGTATACACCATAGTGTGATTAATTCTTTGCTTATTTGCTAATGTTTAACTCATGGAGCTTAACAAAGAGTTGCAGTAAGGTTTTGTTTTAATATAGCATATTTGCAGAGTAGAACTGTGGGCTTTTGATGATTAAGAAAACTTTAATTAATCTTGTAAAGCAGCAGTGACAAACACTGCATTTGTATTAAAGTTATTTCTGCAGTAAAATCTCCATCATCCTGTGCTTCGAGCTATTGACTGTTCAGGGGTCTCACAGGAGCTGTTGTAGATAGGTACCACACGTTAGTCTACCGAGTGTTATTAATAAACATAAGGACGACACTCCCTTTAGGCGCACGTCTTATGAATCGCAGTACTCTAAGGAGTGCGCTATTTGTTCAGCAGCTTGCTAAGTAACAACAAGAAGGAGATAGTTCTCCCTATCTGATACCTCAGTCAGTCACACCCAATTACAGGAATCCCTTTAGTATGTGTTCAGCCTACACCCTAGGCCTCTGTCCCTGCACAGTATTCCTCGTATAGGCATGTACATTAAATGACATTAAACAGACCACTATTTTTATATTATCCTCACAAGGACATCGACATCAATTGCATACAAATCTGATAACACAACCAAACACCTACTCACAAATGGTACATATTTAAGAATGAATGAATATGTCACAGTATTGTGATAATGTAAGGATTTGTTGTCAGAGAACAACAGCAAACGTGCTTTTCCTCAGCTGGTTGAGCCAGGCATCTGAAAGAGACACACACACACACGCACCCAATGTGGAAGCACGATTCTCATTCCTTATGAAATAATGTCGGTGAACAATAGCGGCCTTTCAGTCTGCCTATTCAAGCATGTGAATAGTCATATTTCTACTGTGTCCTTTGCCATATGAAAGAACATAATCAAAACTTTTCATTCCAGCTGGTATCAGCTAAGGAATGTATTGTGGTAAGTAATGAAATGTCTAGAACCAGGATCCACAATGGCCAGTCCGGTTACAAAAGCAGCTATTTTAGAAGACAAATAGCGGACAGCATACAGTGCAAAACAAAAAAAAAAACACATTTCTTGTCTTTAACATGTAAGTACGTAGCAACTGAAGGATGAGTAACAGTGACCATTATTATAACATCCTGTAACCTCAAAAGATATGCCTCTGTATACAAGAATCAATACACTTTATTACTCTTACGACATTTCATATGTTAGACTTACAAGCATCTTCAATGTGATATGAAGCTATCATCATCATCATCACCATCATAATTTTTATTTGTATTCTTGTTATTGTTGTTGTTATTGATGGTGTTGTTAATAATAGCACAAGTGACAAATGCATACCTCTGTGAGTTGCAAGTTGCAGAGCAAGCTGAGCTGTGTGTGGATAGTTTAGCTGTGAAGGGACCGAGCGGAGCTGGGGTCAGTAGCCAAAAGATGCCACCCGACGAGATTGCATTTCAAACTGCTGCCAGGGACAGGGAGGTGGTTGACAAGTTTAATCAAGCTGTGGCAAGCCTGACAAGTGCAAAAGGCTGTAAAAAGGCTGACAAGTAAGATGTAGGGCTACAAAGCTGGAAGTGATAATATTGCGGCAGGGCTGAAGCATGCCCCAGAGAGAGCAGAGGACACCCTTGCTGAAACCGTGGAGGGACTTTTGACACGTTTTACCCTCGGCCTGCTCCCCTGTTCCTCTGCGACTCAGCCACATCACACTGCAGACACTCCAAAAATACCACTGCGCTCCAAATGAAGACATGCAGGGGATTTAGAGAAAGTTTGCCTGTTTAAGTTCGGAAAAGCATTATTTAAGTCTCAAGCTAGCCCCTGGGAGCATTGTCCTGTATCCACACCCTCACACAAACGGCAGGGGAAAAACAGGAACAGAAACAAAACCGCTACTCTAATGTTTTTAAGTGTAATTTTTTGGCAGCCAGATGGAAATACTATGAATACTAATTTGACAACAGTCATTATTAATCACAATTAAAATCCATTTTATCGGCCAAGTATGTTAACATACACAATGAATTTGGTTAATACACAAGGAATTATTTGTTTGACAAACACACGCACACACACACACACAGACAGTCAGACACACACAAACACACACACACACACACACACACACACACACACACACACACACACACACACACACACAAACACAGAAAATAATAATCTCTTGTAATTAATTATTTCACAGTGATTGAAAAAATGCTACATAAATAATTTCCAGACTAAGCATTACTCTCCACTTGGTATTGTTTACTCAGACATCTAAGATCTGATTAAATTTCACTGTAGCCCTTTAGAGGGAGTTAAAATGACTTGTGTTCCACAAACACCCGGTCTGTCTACAGTTTCGTTTGAATTCATTGAAGCACCATCGTTGGAATGAGTCCAGTTAAATGCTATGCTGCCCTACAGAATTCATCATTTCGTGGCCACAATCTGGCAACTGCTCTTATATATGAACTTTCTGTAGTCGATGAAAGTCTCTCTGAAAGTTTCTTGTCCTCGCTTTCTTCCCATCTATCATTTTTTAGAAAGAGCACGCTCAGAATGCAGTCATCAGTAGACCTCTGGTGAGGCTGAATCCAGGGACTTGCTGTATGACTAAAGCTGGTCTGAATTGGATGAAACACTCAGACAGATTGTTTTTATGAGCAAGCAGAGCTTCTGCTGGCTGCACTTAGCTTGGTCCTTACTGTGTTTTATGCAAATTACATTCTTAGTACAGACTGTTTGAGAAAATGAAAGCCTGTTGTGGCATTATGTATAATGCATAAACAGCAAATAAAAATTGCACTAATGATACACTTAAAAATGTATCTCTTGTTGCCTTTAACAGCACATACCATCAAATAATCATGACAAATATAAGCTAGTAACAACTTTCTTTAAACACAATGTTAAGAGTTGCACCCTAAAATATATCGCAAAAGTGATATAGTTGATATGTGGAGAAACATATAATTATGTGTTAATGTTAACGAACAAGCTTTACAGCTAAAACAACATTTTATGGCATTTTAGAGCTTAAAAATAGCTCTCTGCGTAATAGGGACACCCAAATAAAGAGCCATAATACCTCTAATCAGACGTGAGCAACCCTTGTTTCCCAACTTACCAATTGAAGTGCATTTCACAAGATAGCAATGCCTCCAATGTCCTCATCATTTCCTCAGCTTCTCCCCTTTGGCTCTTCTGTCTTCCCACCTGTATTAGAAGATTTTTTTTCAAATACGTGGTGTGGTAAGGCCATGTACAGTATATACTTTAAATCATGATATTCTTGATATCTGCTGTCACATAATCTGTTTTCCCTTTTACAGTAACACTTAAATCTAATTAATATACACATTCTTTATTTAAAGAAAAGAGTCCTTTTAACCAGTTCAGGCATTACTTCTGTCAGTGGTGGGCCACACTTCACAGTGCATAATCCCTGACACCTGCGGAGAATAATCCCTTATCCTCATAGCGTGAGAGTGCCCCATTCAGAGCATGCAAGGTAAACCCTTTAAAGTCTACTGCCACATTGCAGCACACATTTACAGATTTTTTTTTAACAGAAATGCTGGACTGCGACCAGGCAGCCAGGGTTGGAGAAATTAAAGGCCAAAGCACCCTGATCAGGGGGACGATAAGCAATAATATGCGCTCTAGGGGTTTAAAGGGCCTCCTTTCATTTTGTACAGGTCAGCCTGCTGATGGAAGACATCAGACAGAGACGCTGCCTAGCCCTGGACCTTGTGGTGAGATAAGGGCCTTTTAAAATGGTGACTTAAATCAAAGGCGCAACACACAGGGCCTTGTCTTTTCCCCGACATGATGGGGAGAAGATGGTGGCTCCACGGGACGGGCAGGCAGATGGAGAGAACAGCGAGGGCCTGGGTGGACCCTCAGGCCTACCGGGGCCCTCCTGGGCTGGGAATGGAAAGGGGCCATGGTAATTAATCCATCCTCTGTGACTGTCTTTCTCTGTCCTTCTCTCTCTCTGTCTTTCTTGCCCTCTCTTTGCCTGTTTCTCTTTCATTCTCTCTCTCTCTCTTTCCCTTTGTCTTGCTTTCTTTCTCTCAGTCTCTTGTATTTTTTTTTCTAACAAGGCCTCGCTGGACCAAGCTCTCTCTACAGGATATGGAGACTTCCTTCAGGCAGGAATTATTACATGTTCTTACACACACACACACACACACACACACACACACACACACACACACACACACACACACACACACACACATGCTTTCTCACAAATAAGAAAACTGAAAAGGAAGGGCATCTTGGACAGTCACTATCGCTTCTATGTTATTCCAGAATAAAAAACATGCTTTTGTTTTCACCAATTTGTGCAAACATTTATTGCAGACGTAACAGGAACTTAAATGTCTGCAAATCAATTATTTCTATGCTCTGACAATTTATATTTTCACTTCTTCACCAAATAATTGAGTAGGCACATCACTAACTGAATCAGTCAATATTTTTGAAACTCTTTCATTTTGATGTAATTATCAATGGTTATTTACTTTTGTAGAACTGTGCAGGTAAATTTACTAATAATCCTGCATCTAAACATAAGGATCAGTATTCTGGCATATAAACCATATAATTTTCCTATTAAAAACACATTATCTTACTGTACCCGGACCCATAACACAGAAATAACCTATTCCAAACCAATCTTACAACGTGTGTATTTTGTGTATAATTTCAATGTGAGCAATTTAGCTCCAGGCATGAAATGTTGAATTGCAGTAAATCCACTCCTCTCATGGAAAGTATTTTCAGTGCTTTGTAACCAGGTCTTGTAAGTCTAACAGGTAGACAAGCTGACATTTCTGTCACCAAACAAACAAACAAAAAAGAAAAAAAGAAAGACAGAAAGACAGAAGAATAGCGTAGGCAAACGTCAAAGCAATCTGGTGTAAAAATCTCCAAAGTACTCTGCAACCAACTGTTCTGTTGACACCTCTTTGTTACTTTGACAGAGGATTGGCTTTGTGAAGCCATCTTTTGAACGATTCCCTCACTGTCAAGTGGCTGACATTTGTGGTCATGGCGCAAACAGTTTGCCATTTGCACCAAATGATATGCTCCGCCGCACGGCATGTTTGATGTCCCCACTGCCCTTGAATGTGCCCTAAAACCTCAACACACCTCAAAATGTTTGCCCAGATTTTTTTCCCAGCAAAGATGTTTGCTAGTTGTTTGTTTGAGGCAAATACCAATTAGGCTATGCAGAGCCTGGGCTTGGCTAGAAAGCAAGGCAGGGCATGGAACTGTCCACGGCCTTATTTTGTGATGGGCATGGGGTCATCTTGGTGTAACATTTGTTGATGCAGGGGGTTTGCAGTCTTATCACTGGCACTTTGTGCCATGCCTTTAGCTGTCAGCACACATTAAAAGTTAAAGACATGGGGTAATACTGAAATATTTTCTGTGTCAGCCCAAACATCTGTAGCATTTAAGAGTTAATTTGGTATTTTTAACCATCTCAATTTACACATTTCCATTTAACTATGTGTAACTGTGCAGCATGAGTTTAAACACTTCAAATAGAGCGGTAAATGTAACAATCTTTACACATGACACCACCTTAAGGCTACAGTTAGTGTGTTCAATTCGTCTACACGAGCTGTGATGTAGTGTTTCTGACATCACAGCTGGTATGATTAAAGACTCTGCTCTGCTGTATTTAGTCTTGCTTTTAAAACTCTGCCCCTTCAACAGTGGCCAGTGTACACACAGCTCCTAAGTCTGTGTGAATACTAAATAATTGCAAAGTAACCTCAAGCCTAGCGGAGCCAGTGATTAGCAAACAATTAAAATGTCTTGAAAGCAACTCTGAAGTTGTGTTGGGATGTCACTGGTGGTGGTGGTGGTGGTGGTGTGTGTGTGTGTGTGTGTGTGTGTGTGTGTGTGTGTGTGTGTGTGTGTGTGTGTGAGAGTGTGTGTCTATGGTGCATATTAAGTGTTCGCATCTGTTGTGATTTAGAGTCGAGATAATTATCATGGCAAGTCGCCTACTCAAAGCAATTCTTCTTATTGCTCATTAAAAAAGGGCTCTTTGGTTACAGAGGCTTTGTGGATGATTTTGTGTGAACTAAAAATATTTTCACTGCAAGATACAATGTGAGGTAAGACAGGAAAGTTAAACTTGTTGTAATTGAAACTCGAACTTGTACGCATCACATAGTACAAATGTATTTGTGAAGTGCGGAAGCAGTTCTTAACAATTTCCTTAACAAAGGATTTAGATGTAACGTGATTTGTTGTTAGTGCTGTTTATTCTACATGGGTATCAGTTATGGTCATTTGTAAGCATTTGGTAACAAGTATTGTAGATTTTAGGGATTCGTGGTAATTATTATTACAATCATTATTAAAATAATGGTTACATGGCACCTCCCTGTGATACCTTATGACGACTTTACTTTGTGTTATAATACTTAATTGACACTAGTTTCGTAGGACGTGTTGCTGGTATTGAATTTTTTTTTAACCTCCATTGATTGTCAAAAAGCCACAAGAAAAAAATAGAATTATGAGGTCATCTACCATGGGGGTGGGCAATATGGCCACTTTGGGGAGACGTTTCATCACACACTGTGACAAGTCATAAAACAAGGTCTAGTTTGTGAGGTTTCCTCCAGTAAGAACAGTAAAGAACAATTCTGCTTACTGTAGATGGAATTGATACTTTCACTCATACACTTGTGGAAACACAACAGTCACTTTAGTACAGATACTGGTGCACAGGGCTGGGCACTTGGGGGAAAAGCACTTGCTCAGCAAACTAATCTTTACATTTGCCAATTTAAGCATTCCTCTCTGATGTATATTATTGGCGGCCATTATGTTATTCCTGGCAGTCAGTTCAGTACTGACAGTAATGGATTTTGCACCAGTATTTTAAGTATTAATATAAAACCAAGTCAAGGTTATATCTCTAACCAGCCCACAAAAGGGGCAATCCACCTTAAAATGCTACATCCTTTTTATCAGAAACCAATAAATCTAATGATAAATTGGACTAGCCATGAGGTGCCAGAATGCTAATGACTATTCTTATCATTTGTACTATTACAACAGTATGAGTGATCTCTTGTAGTAACCTGAAAGACCTGATATGGTGTCTGACATTTGATCAAATGAGTATAATCATAAAAACTGTTATTATTACTACTCTTCTGTAAGAGACTTGGGATAGAGGTATCTACTAAATACCATTATAGTGACTGTACCTATTTTACAGTGAACTGCTTCTTTGAAATACCATCAAAGAATGGCAAGGAGACATTCAAACTGTGCTGCAAAGCCCTAAAACACTTTTAATATCCACTGTACATGTGCCAGGCTTCTCCTGGGCAACAAACTCCTGGTTTGCCAGTGCCAGCCAGTGCTGTGGGTATGGGCCAAAGCGAGGGTGAGGGTGTGTGTGTGTGTGTGTGTGTGTGTGTGTGTGTGTGTGTGTGTGTGTGTGTGTGTGTGTGTGTGTGTGTGTGTGTGTGTGTGTGTGTGTGTGTGTGTGTGTGTGTGTGTGTGTGTGTTTGCGTGGAAGAGGTGCCAAGAATGGAGACGATGAGGAATGGAGCTTTAGCTAAATGTGTAGATAGGTCAGCAAGGGTGCAGGGTTTGATGGGAGTGAAAATGTTGTGCAGGGTTGGAGTCTCTCCTGTTAGTGACCGTTTTGGCAGTTCCAGAGCACAGTGAACACAGCAGATGTAGACTTGCCCCAGGCACCTTGTATACCTCAAGCGAAATGAAAAGCATTTCTGTCAGTGAATGACTATGACTATCACACCTCTAAGGAAACTTGGCCACTTTGGAGATCAAAAGTTCCAAACCCAGTTAGCAGAAGTTATGTCAGGACAGTGACATGGTTCTGCTAGGGGCATCTCTGTCACTTTCCAAAAACAATTCTCAGATTTCTCAGAAGTCATTTCACTATTTTTCTTGGGCTACCCAAATATGCATTTGCTTTGACATATACTCAAACAAATGCTAGAGCATTTTCATGTCTTGTATGCAAAAAAAGCCTAAATCTATTACCTCCTTTCACATTCCACGAATATTTAAAATTCAAGAAACTGAAGGGTTTGTTATGTCATGACTTTAAAACAGCAAACAACTGCCATTGTCAGTAGGATGCGATTCAGCAATAATAGAAAATCAGACAATATCATCTTTGTATTTAAAATGTTTTTTTTGTATCAACCTTTTCTCCTGAGCACTTAACCAATAGGATAGCAGTGTTAAAATGTTGTGGTGACACAGAAAGTAGCAGTTTGGTGATGCTGTAATATTTAGGCCAAGTGGTGGCCCTGTTATTGACAGTGACAGTGTCACTGACAACAATAAAATGGGAAGGGACAGTGACATGGTCTTTGCTATCAAGAGGAGGTTGACAGTGTTGACAGTGTTTGGCGCTGACATGGTCAGTGAAAACAACATCAGGGGGGCATGTTGACCTGCGATAGGATCACTGAGATCAAATACAGGCTTAAATTGGACAGTGCCATTGCACTGGAGAGTGAAAACAGCCTGTCCACGTTTGACTTATGGCATGGTCGGCCATCTGTGTCTGTAAGCAGGGCTTCCAGTTATGCAGTTGTGGACATTGTTGTCAGTTGGAGGAAAAGAAAGAAAGAAAGAAGAAAGAAAGAAAGAAAGAAAGAAAAAGTAAATCTGGTTGATGGAGTGGGGCTTATCACTTACATTAAGAGTTGCAGACAGGAGGAGAAAGAGGTGTGATAAAGAAACTGTGGCTGGACAAGGACCAGTGGCAGATGGACAACAACACCTGTAGTTGAAAAGGAGAATGTGTGTTAAGAGAGGGACTGAGTTTGTTGAAGAAGAGAGTATGTGTGTTAAGAGAGGGACTGAGTCAGTTGAAGTAGACAGTATGTGTTTAGAGAGGGACTGAGTCAGTTGAAGAAGAGAGTGTGTGTTAAGGGAGAGAGTCGGTTGAAGAAGAGAGTGTGTGTTAAGAGAGGGACTGAGTCTGTGCCTGCGTGGTGGCGGAGTACAGGTAGGGTTACAGGCACCCAGGGCTCTTGTTGCAGGAGAGAAAGAGGAGACAGAAGTAAGACAAGACAGGATATGCCCTTTAGCCAAGGCAGACAAGGCAGAGGGTAATCACAGAGAGAACTCCGGGGCTTCCTGTCTGGACATATCCATATCGCTTTGTTGTCTCCTCACATGACTCCATGCCATTGTTTGGAGTAAGTATGGGCCTCACTATGTCTGACTTTGACAATGGCATGACAGGTTGATTAACTGCTATGTATTTGGATGTATTGAAAAAGTTTCAGCTGAGCTGTCTTTTAATTGATTACTGTAAGACACTTGCCACATAGAAAACAGGAATGAAAATAAAAATAATATGTGTAATGTATTTTGCATTCATTACACAGAGATAGGGTTAGAGAGAGAGAGAGACATACACAAACACACAATTCAGTTTCTATGTGTTTTACTTTACTGATTAGTTAAGTGATTCTGCCTAGTCTGTATTGTATATGTGGATGTGTGACACTCTGTGTGGTTGTTCTGTGTGAATGCATTCTGTGCATATGACATCAATGGAGACTCCTTTATTGTTCAACCTTGATGAACTGTGAAGTTTCCATGGCAACTGTGCTTCACAGGTTGGCTTGGCTGCCTCACAGAGGCTACAAAGCAACTCCCGGATAGCTGTTCACACAGGCGCAGACCCGGCTCTCAGTCGGCCCAGTTCTGGCCCTCATCTGGTGCTGGTGCTTCAGATCAGGGGCCAAATCCCTTCATCAGTCAGCTGCCAGCAGGACTGAGAGGGCTTACTGAATCACTCCACTGGTTCTCACGTAATTTCTGACTCCCACTGAAAGCTTTACTCTTTGTTGCCGTGAACTTGAACCCATTTTAAATAGACAAGATGACACCTCAGTGTATATGAAAAAAAAACATCTCAACTCTTATTGAGCCCATTAGTAAAATTCATTTTTTAACATCCTCTTCCAGTAACAGAAATGCCCACTAGATATTCACAAAAATTTTCATATTATCATCACAGAGCATGATTATGATGAAGGTGTATTACTGGTATGGAGTTGGGAGGGTTTCATAACAGTGATATTAGTGTGATAGCTTAGCTTTATTGGACAGCTTTATTATGCTCTATAGCTGAAGAGGGTATTGTATAGTTAATAAATTTATCTATCTCCACAACAGCCAAACACAGAACTCTACTGTGTGTGTCCAAAGGAAAGTACTGAGAGCATTACTTATATTTAATTTACATATCTATGGTCAAAACAATAGGCACATTGTGGATTTATAGTGTCGCAGCAGTAGCTCCTATATAGCATATGGTCACGCCATTTGAGATAACTCTAGCAGAGATCATGTCAGCACTGATGTATCTGTGAATGTTAAATAATTAAACTAGATTAAAATAGATTTCTGGTGCCTTTGAGCAAAGTTCAATAAAGAATGTGAATAAAGCGGGCTGAAACAAGGCATATTACTGCCCCCTACTGGGAAATGAGTTTTATTCACCTCACTAATCCATCACGATTTGGGTCACTTTCTCGCTCTCTCTCTCTCTCTCTCTCTCTCTCTCTCTCTCTCTCTCTCTCTCTCTCTCTCTCTCTCTCTCACACACACACACACACACACACACACACACACACACATACACACACACACACACACACACATACACACCCACACACTTGCATACATGGCACTTCAAATTACATTAATTATGTACCTTAGTATAAAAATGTGTTCAACTTGTAAATTTCCACTTGCAGTATTTCAGGTTTTATGTTGTTCTGTTATTTAGTTTAATGGCATTTTATTGCTTAACATATGCCACCAGAAATCCAGAGGTAAACAGGGATGTGGGAGTCCTACTGCCAAATCAGAATGCACTATTGCTGCCACCTAGTGCCTGCAAATCAGACACACAACATACGAACCACAGTACAAAAAGGCAGATGATATTGTTATACAATACACAGTTTGAAATTTAGGAGGGACTATAATGTGTTACAATGCATTTTTAATCACTCTTTATGGTTTTCTATTTATTTTTGATTCTCATATATGTCATTATGGTAACATTCCCCATAGCTAACAATGACTAGTTAAATTTTAAACTAAACATCTTTTTTCATGGTTTATAGAGACCTCTAAGAGCCCTTGGTCCAGGGTTTTCTACAAAATATGACAAAGTAAAGATATTTAAGTCTGAAAGGGTACAGGCCATTTAAAACTTCATTCTTTTAATTAGTTTAGTTTAAAAAGCTGTCAAAAACTATTAGTGGTCACATTTAACCAGGCAGTAACTTGCAGACGAAAATTGTTAAGATAGGGATTTTATTTATTATTCTGTTTTATTTCTCATCCATCTGCAGAGAGCACTCCAAAAACAGACAGCAAATGGAGGCAGGAGGTGTTTTAGAAGAGCTGTATTAATTGTGTTAAAATTGTGTTTTGGCTCTATCAAAATTATATTTTTTTGGGGTCCAAAATGTTTTTGTCTTCCACTTCCTACCCTCAAAGGCCAGTGACCCAGGAAATCATCTATAAATGCACAGCACTTTAGAAGATGTCATCTGAAGTCTTGTGTTGTGCTGTGAAATTTGCTCTTGGTGTGGTCTCAGGTCCTCTGGTATTCAAGGAGAGATGCATTATGCAAATGACCTGAATGGATGAAAGAATGACAGATATGAGATCCAGCCAACACAGTGATTAAAAAGAACTAAAGCGGCTTTCCACTCACTTTGACATTTAATTGTGCCGAGTCTGTGTCATGTTCCCGCTGCTCTGCGAATCCATCATCTCAACTGGGAGACTGATTGCTTGCCGATAGACCGTCAGCTAGAAAGAGAAATGTGTTACCACTTTGACCACTTTGCCATGTGTGTTATACCACACATTTATACGACACCCATGCTAACTGGATAACATGCTAACACCCTTGCCTACCTGTGGTGTCTTGACTTCAATGTCAAGGCTTCCAGGGGATTCCCTTACGACAGAGGCAGAGATCTCATGGGCAGGGTTGGTGTCATGTCTTAGGCCAAAGCCAAGGAGGAAGGACATGCCTGGAATGTATTCCTCAATGCTACAGACAAATAAACAAATGGGCAGGAATAAAACAGAAAAAACACAGACATCCCTTTGATTAGCATTTTGTTCTATTACTGTTTAATTATGTTCTTAGTGCCCTGCTAAAACTGCATGTGTACCAGCCATGCAATTAGCAAAAGCGAGTCTGTGTTGGTCACGGCTTTCATTTCCCACATATGGGACCCCATATGTAGACCAAAGCTTTGGTTAAAAGCAAATGGATTGAGCTGGTTGCAGCTTGTGCACAACAGAGAATTAGCCTTCATAAGAGCATGTCATGACTAACACTTCCTTGCTAAGATTCCCATTAGTCAAAGGAGAGGGGTTTAGATTCCTAATTTAATTTGGCTGTTTAAAATCCGCCACAAATTTGTGCCAGCTTGCCACTGGGCCTGGCAGAACACCTCTGCTAAATTCCCTTATTATTATGAATTTGTGTGTGTGAGAGAGCGTGTGTGTGCATGTACAGCATGGGTGTGTGTGTGCATGTGTGGATGGGTGTGTGTGTGCATGCATGTGTGGGTGTGTGTGTGTGATTACCTTTTACCAATAAGCGTCATGGATGCTGGTAAATTTCCCCATTTCACTTTAGCTGTAATGGCAGGTTTTGTTCTGGCCGGGTATGTCTTGGCAGCCAGCACAGCAACATCATAAGACTGGCACTCTGCTCCCCATCTTACATGCATCTAGTACAGACAGACAACGATAGTGACAGGCCCGGCATTAGACAGATGGAGTAACATCTGCATCACCACTGCGGTACGGACATTTTTTTCAGAGTCTTATCAGGGCATCTAAATGTGCAATCAGTCCTGTACAGAACATTCTAAAACTAATAAGGAATGTACTATTCAACAAATATATATTCTTCTATCTATTTTTAAATGGAGTCTTTTGGATTCGAGGACTTTTTTGTGTTTCCTTAGTTCAGACAAACACTGTATTCCAAGAGATTCACAAGTTATATTGTGATGTAAATTAAAGATCTGTACACAGACTCAATTTGTTTTTTCAGAGACACAAGCATTGGTGTTCTTAGAGGTGTTCTCTGACCTTTGCCGACTCCTCAGCCTTGTCCAGATGAGCATCTCCACACAGTTTCCAGTTGTCCTCCTCGCCCACCTGTGAGACGATGAGCTCCACGTCATCCCTCTGCGCAGCGGGGAGGTAGTACAGGGCGGCAGTGTACCCGTCCACCTTCGCCTCTTCAGCCAGTGCCACGGCCTTCAGCATGAGCACAGGCTCTGGGGTGCCTTCCTCAGACTCCTACAAATAGGTCTAAACACTTTAGTTCACCAAGGTCGATCCTTTTTACCATACATACAGACTTTTTTCTCTTTTTTCTCTGTGTGTCTTTCTCTCACTCTATCTCTCTTTCCGTCTCTCCCTTGCATACTCTCTATTTCTCTGGCTTAGCAAACACACACACACACACACACACACACACACACACACACACACACACACACACACACACACACACACACACAATACACAATATAGTCACTCTATGACATTCACCAAGCATGCTCGTCTTACTGTGTAAGCCTTGCATGTCTTGTACCTGTGAGGCAGAGAGTTGATCAGGCTGTTCACCAGCAGCTCCTCTGTTTGAGGACCAATTGAAGAGTCTGCTTGAATTCTATTTGAAGACATAGACATTAAGAGACATTTGAAGAATACACGTTTACAGCCTGCTTGCAAGCCCCACGACACTGGGACATTATCGCAATTTAGTTATTCATTGTTGTGGACAATTTTTCATAGCTTTTTATGTAATATATAAGTGTACCTTCGATACTCTGTGAATCATTTCCATTATCTGATGGAGGCTCGGGGTGTTTGCCTTTGGGCTGCCATCAATTTTAATCTGGATCTTCTCAACTGCTTTTTTGGTCTTAACTGTTCAATATCAAATGTACATTATTCTTACTGAATTATCACAAGACACTTAGGTATTATTAAAACGTAGGACTTCTACTAAAGTAAAAAGGAAAAAAATGCACACATAAACTTCAAACTGTATTTTTTTAGGGCCCACAAATGTTGCTGGTGCCCTCATTGTGAATTTCGTTGTGCTTGTCATTGCTACAATACCTGGTTCGAGTTGAATGGCAAGATGAGTGTATCCCAAAAAGTAGTAGAGAGGGCACTCTTCAAGATAGTGTGCCCTCTTGGCCCCTGCTTCAACGCAGACTGCAGTACCATAGATACTGGCCTCCAAACAAACCTTTGACTGCAGATGGTACACTTCAGCCTCTCCAGTCTGTGGGGGGAAAGGGAGTATGTTAATGTAGTGCAAATTTGGCTGAAAGGCGTTCTTCAGGCACTCTTAATGGATACCGAAATCAGAATCCTTTGTGTGCTCGCCTTATGAATATGGACGTGTGAGAGTGGAAAGTCATTTGGAGATAAATTATCATCTGGAGGTTGATTTACATAATAATGTAAGATAAAATTATTTATATAGTTTTAGCACTGTGAAGCTAAGGAGCCCTGATAAGTAATTAAAAGGCTGAATAAAGCTTTAACCAGCCTCTAATTCATGCAGTGCATCAATCATTAAAGGGAAAGTATGAACTTAATCCTACCAGCTCAAATTCATCTTCGGATGTCTTAGGGAACTGAGGAGGTAGATATGTGACTGCCGAGTTTGCCATCATAGGTGTCATTTTAGCCAAAGATGGCTCCTCAATGTTCCTCGAGACTGCATATACATTGAAGCTGGTTAGACAAAAAAACATACATTTGTTAACGCTATTTATTTAAATCTTATGCAATACATACATGCATACATACATGCATACATACATACATACATACATACATACATACATACATACATACATACATACATACATACATACATTACATGAAAATGAAGCACCACTTACTTCACTCCATACAGTTCCGTAACCTTCTTGCAGGGATTAAAATCTATCTCAAACTTCCTCTGCTTGATATTCATTTTCAGCGTAAGTTTCCATGGCATATTAATGGGACTCTTACTTTTTAATTGAGTGCCACACTGAAAGAACTCTGTATTTATGCCATGGAACACAAAAAGGTCCTTTGTCACTCTGCAAAGGAACAAAACAAAACAATTAATGTCATTACTATGCAATGCAGCATAATTAGACATAAATTGGCTGGACATTTAAAATAAATGCATATCTGTAACAAAGTAAGAAATCAACTTCATTACCAGTATTAAGTATGTACAGCAATCATCACTTAGAGATAAGATTGCCCTATGACTTTTCATATTGAGGGTCTGATTGAACAGATGTCCTTCATTTTTAACTTGAATGAATAAGAAGAATTGTGTGGATTTGTGCTGGAAAAGAGAGATAGCACTCTTCCACCAACACATTAAAGCTAGCTTGTTAAAGGAGATTGTTTTGAAATGTGAAGCCAAACACACATTAATGGACAAGTTGAAAGAAACATTACATCAGAATATTTAACGAAATGTTTGGGGCCACGAGTTTTCTAGTGTGTAACGGCTTTCTCTAAGTTTCTCTGAGCAATATGGCCATGGGAGATGAAGATATGAAGTCTTCCAACCTTGTGGTAATGTTTTTCTTTGTACACAACTAATAAGAACTACTTTAATTATTAATTAGTAATAATAATTAACCTACTCCCAAAACCAGCATGTACACTCAAGCTATCCAAGGTAATAGTGCCTACTTGTGTCCTATTTCTGAGGCAAGCGACTAAGCTGTTTTATATAGCTTTCCAACCATATAATTGATGTCTGTACCCAGCAAAGCCGTCGGTTTCAAGTGTGATGTCAGAGGACAGAAGCTCTCCAAGATTTTCTTTCAGCGGAGGGGTAATAACTGCCCTTGCTGTAAAACACCATATTAAACTGCATTAAAACAGTGTAAAAATAGCCACGCCCTGTCATTCTGATGAAATAGATCATTATATCTTTGTGATACTAACTAGAGCGATAAAATAAATTATGTATAATGAGATGTACTCACAGTCGTAAAGCAGCATACCCTTAGCTCCCTGTGACTTCCCTCTCATAAAATGTACATACTTTGTTAATGTGACACTTATTAGCTTTCTACTCTACCAGGCCCACTGCTGCCTCTGAACAAAAGCATCCACAAGAAACACAGGAAATTATTATGTACAAATCCCATTCTCACCATTGGCTGTTAAAGCTGTCACAGAGGGAAAGTATTTGCTAATTTCGACTGGGAGTCCCAGGGTTGTAGCCTGAATGAGGCGAGTTTCAAACACCAGGAATGGCTTGGTCCAGTGCCATGATATTCCCTTCTGGACATCCTGAATGATTTGCCAAGCTGGACTCTCCTTCCCTGCGGTGGGACTTAGAGCCTGTGTGAAAACAGAGGGTAAACCTCACTCCTCTGCTATGCAGTCTGGTGTACTCTAGCACATCAGAGGTTCAAATGAATAACAGTCTCTCCGAAAGGGGCTAAAGGTTGCATAGAAATGGAACATTCACCAGAGAGAAGAGTTGAACTTGTACCTTAATGAATGTCTGAATAATGTCTTTGTTTAAATCAGCGAAGAACCATTGTTGACCAAAGGCCCTTGAGTAGGCAGTCAGTAGTGGCTTATCTTTTGGCAGAGATTTCATATCTGACAGCTTCAAACAAAGCCAAATAAAATCAGTGCAAAGTGTAAAAAAATCAAGTCTGCTACCATGACACCATAAACGTTCTGGAAAAACTCACAATTTTCATAATTGCCGCATAATCGGTGACTTCGATATTGTCGAGTTGTGACCTTGTTGCGGAAAATAACTCCTTAAGTCCTTCTGCACGCACACCAAGCTGAGATTAATAAAAAAAATGTCTTTTTAGAGAGACAAATTTCACTTGCTTTCAATTGCTTTGATCTGAGTTTCATTGTGAAGGACTTGTTAACTGTCAGACTACCATGACCCTAGCTATCATTTCAATTAAATCCTGCCCCCAAATGTAAGATTGTATTACACATTACATAGAATATATGATTGCTATGACTGCTATGAACATTTTAGACTTCAAGCACTGTGTGTCCATAACCAGCTCATAATGCTTACCTCTAAAAGCGGAAAAATTCTCCCAATGAAATGGAATTTGGCTTTGATCATGGCAGCTGTGGGAATGACGTCATTGGCGTGCTTGATCATGTAGCCTACGGTGCTAGTGCCCATTAAGAAGTCATCTAAACAACAGAAGATGGCACACTGAGCCATTGCATCCACTGATCATTTAGCTATCCCATAATCTTTGAACACAACATGTCTGTGACAGGAATATTAAACATACCGCTAAACCAGTCTAGGTGCAGGTACTTGCTGCTGTAAAAACTGAGGCGTCCAAGTTTTTGGCCCAGGATTTTAACAGCAATATTACAAGCTGTTGACCTTACACAAAATATGACCCAACATTAGCATGAAGTAAAAATATATTTTAAAAATGATCAATCAAAAAGAATGGTGTTAGATTGCAAAAAATATAACAGATTCAACTGAAGCTCACAGTTGATAGTTTTCTGGGGTGTGGGATCTCGATAGGCTTTTGATTAAAGAGAAGGCAAAGCTGGCCACTTGGGAATCCTTTTCCTCAAGCAGGAAGGAGGTAAATGTCATAACGAGAGCAAGAGGTGGCTTTGTCTCAAACAGAATGATGGATGCATGGATGCGGATTTCAGCAGGTAGGGTCTTTGTCACAAAAAGACTTATGGCAATGTCCTGGACCTGTATCACCCCACAAAATCACACAAACACTTAATATAAAACAAATGATACAAAATAAGACAAACAATACACATATTTTGGATAGTATGGTAATACTGGGATACTCCATAGTACATTTCATTCGACATAACACACAATAATACTGTCAAAAATTGATTGGATATCACATGCTGTAGCTATCGCAGTATGTTAATAAAGTGCATTGCTTTTACTTTCATTATCATGGCCTCTGTGCAAGTGTTTGTTTGACAATTGTTATAACAACTGTGCTAAACCATAAATCCTTGTCACTTACAGTATGAGGATCCCTGACAGCAATGTGACGCAGAGACTGGACTGCAGAGCTCACAACTCTGGTCGGCAGTTCTTCGGCCTTGGGGGAAAAGCCTGGTAGGAACTTGAGGATGGTTTTAACACTAGACAGGTGACCTGCATTTCCAAGGGCTTCCAGAGCTTCCACCATTGCCTCCTCGCTGTTCTTCAGGAGGCCATCATTAGCCATGTCGAGCAACGGCTGATGGAGGACATTTTAATAGTAATTAAAAGGTAATGTTATTAGCACAAGAAAATGTTTAATTTCTTACTTTCAAAGTTTTAGGTCTCAATTTGTATTTGTTGTTCTTGTTATATTTTACTTACAGAAAAAAAAAACTTAAACAAAACCTTTTATTTATACCTTTCATTTCATTCAATATTACATGTTGCTAATGTTCAACTTAGCTGTAGTTATGCCATGTGTAAGTTAATAATGCTATAATTAAAACAGGTAAAAGCACTTGGTGTAATATAGAGGCATGGTTCCATCACTGTACCTGAACTGCAGTGACTGGACAGGATTGCATATAGGCACACAGCTTATAGACCAGAGAGCCGTATGACAGAACGACTGTGTTCCACAGTACGGGGTGAGACTTGCTAAAAGGAATCTTCAAGAACTCCTACAGAGATACAGAGAGAGAGAGAGAGAGAGAGAGAGACAGAGACAGAGACAGAGAGACAGACAGACAGACAGAGAGAGAGAGAGAGAGAGAGAGAGAGAGAGAGAGAGAGAGAGAGAGAGAGAGAGAGAGAGAGAGCACACAAGAGACAAGAGAGAACAATACAGCTACAGCTGAAGAGCCTCGGGAATGCTTAACTGAGAATTTCTTAGAATTACTATCTCACAAGAATATCAAGGACATGACATTGACAACTCCACAAGTCTAAAGTTGACTTGAGTTATTTCATGGAAGAATGACAAACCTAAGATTGCTGATTTTACCTTTGACAACTCTATTAGTTCAGGGGTGACAGTTAAGTGGTTTATTGTCACCAGTAGAGCCTGTCCTGCTTCGTTTGCAGATACATCTCCAACCTTGAATCTGTTCAGGAGGAACTTGACCACCCTTTCGTCTGTGATTTCAATGATAAGGTCCAGAAACCATCTCCTGCAGGGGCAAAAAGAACACGAATGACACATTCTGTCACAGATTAACTTGAGTTTATCTATGTTTCCATTATATAGTGGAAATTCTGTCATAGCACATGAGAAATGAAAAAGGACACATTTTTATATATAAAAAAGAGTTCACCTTGAGCTGACAGCTTAAGAGTGTATAGTAACTGTAACTGCTGCCTACTTGAGTAGACATCAGCAACATCTTAGACACTCAGCAGTATGTTGAGTTGACATGAAAAGACGTATGTCTTTTAAACAGTCAATTACATCATACATAGTCAGTTACATCATACATAGTAGTCAGGGCAAGTAAACAGGATAGAAATGAATAGAATAAACTTTTGTTGTCATTGCATAAACAATATAATGAATTTGCTGAGACATGTCTGAATGTACAGATAATAAATAAATAAATAAATAAATAAATAAATAAATAAATAAATGCATACACGAACACAATAATGCACTTCAGTAAGTGTTACAAAAAAAGTGTCACAATATCCTACCTATGCTCGTCATTCCCTGAAAGCTGCTTCCACAGGTTTTCGAGGTCCTGGAGAGTAACAGTCCTCAGGAGCTGAATGGGCTCCAGGATGTTCTCACTGGTGGCGCTGTCCACCTGGTAGATATTGGCCTCAGCCAGCTTCTTGATCATCTCTGCAATCTATTATGATGGAGTGGCAACAAGAACCTGAATGGTTTAGTTTACAACTGAATCAAATGAAAAATGTCCTTGCACTAATATCAGTGTAAAAGATGTGTGTGGTGATGGTTATGGTTATGGTAATTACCATGTAATAGTATATAATTACAATAAAAGTACATATACATTTATACTAACAGACTCATAAACATGTTCATCCCTAGATGAATAACTTTTCTGAACACAAACATTCACTATCCCACTCCCTGATAGAGCAATATCTCACGCTGTTTACTATTATTACTTGTTTTCTATCAAAAGAGATGAAATTTGCACCACTTTTTTCCAACCTACAGTATGCTAAAGATGTCATGTGATGTCTCATGTCTATTCTAGCAAATGTTTTGTTTTATGTGGTCTTTCACTTTAAACCGATATTTTTCTTTTTGTTATACTCTGTACAATGACAATAAATTCTTAATCAGGTGTTAGATTTTTATCCTGACTGATGTCTATTCTGAAACCTGTTTTCAAGAGGCCTTCTTTAGGCTTACCCTGGGCACTGGGTTGTCTAGGTTCATCATGACAATGGGTATCTGCTTGAGCTCTGCTCCAAACTTGTAGACCATATTGCCTCTGCTCTGTGCCGTTGGCATTGCAGGCCTCTCGGCAGTGTCACTCACTTTTAGCAGCTCTATGGACTTCCTGGAGGAAACACAGAAAGAGTATTCACAAATACAGTATACTGAGGAGTCTAAGTGTGACATTATTTTAGAATCATGAAATTTCAGCTTTCAGACTAAACCAGAAATGAATACCTTGTTCAGTCATGATCTACCCACTAAGTATACACATATCAGTATTGACTGGCCTTCAGGCCTTGTGCCTGTGCCAAAAATACAGCCGTCTACTTTAGCAATGCCGTTTTCTCTCTTCCTCATCTCACATTGCCAAAATAAATCAGCAACTGTGCTCTACTTTCTGTCTGATGCTGGTGTTCTCTTGAGCATGATTGCTATTGTTCACAGCGTGTCTTTCTCAAGAGAGACTGCAGTAAGCCAAACAGAAACAATTGGGCTATTTTGCCTGTGGCATGAACTAATGTACACATGTGTATTTGACCAAGAACAGAATAGGGACAGACGTCATACGTTGCTAGCAGTTTAGAGTTGCCTCCCTTGATGTTGAATGGAGAGAAATACTGGTACTCCTGAGCACGGGCTTTGGTGATGAGTCCTCCATCTGCAGTTGCATTAACAGTGTAGATGTATTCAACACTTGTCACAATCCTTGGACCTCTCTGAAGTGAGTTTCAAATAGCTCAGTCAGTACAGCTGAAGCCATTACAGATCATGGCTTCTACTCCATCTAAAATGCATGTGGTTACTTGGACATTTAACTAACTACCAAGTACAATACATCTCATTATGATAACAAAATAAAGCCATTAAAGTATGCTTTGACCTATATTACTTCAAAGTTACATTGAGGTTACATGTAGGTTGCTAAAATGTTATATTCAGTACTCATACATGGAAACCTGGTGCATTAAAAGATAATGATGTGCACCGTTTCAGACTGACCTGCATGCTTAGCTCATTTTGAATTGCTGCGGCCATTCCTGTAGAGAGCTCTGCCTTCTGTCGACAGGCACTGATATCAACCAGCTGGGTCACGGTTAGCTCAGAGGAGTGTTCATCCTCCTCGAGGACATAGCTGCTCTTGCATAGGCCGTGGATACCTAGCTGACCAGAGACATTAACAGGCTTTCACTACTCTTTTCAACATTTATGTTAAAAAATAAGATGCATCAACATTTCAGTGTCACATATTGGAATAAGAAAGTAGGCTCATGCATAGTAAAATTTAGCCTGGTAAACCAGCCCTTCGTACTTAACTTCATTTTGTACAAAGGCTCTGGCTGTGATTTCATTGACATGGTTATCTCAGGCAGCATCTTGCCTGACCAATCAATGTTGACTTTGTGTGCTACATTTATATTGTAGTGTATAGACAGGCTTATAGACAGGCCAATTGCACATGTCATGACCAAACGTTAGCAATTGGGTAAAGGCAGATCCAATCATTTTAAACTTCAGCAGAGTCTTCACTGATTGGTCAGGCAAGATGCAGCCTGAAGCAACCATGTCAGTGGATGTATGAAATGAAGTGAAGTGCGAGGGGCTGATTTACCAGGCTAAGTAAAATCAGCTGTGAAATAGATATTTTAAAATGTAAGTACAATACCTCTTCAAGTTCATACACTTTTTGTGTGGTCTTGACAGTTACTTGAAAAAACCCTAATATTCCCCTCACAATGTTGATGATGGTTTCAGAAACTCCAGCTGGAGCCTGGATGTCAACCACACGTCCTTTGACATACTCAAACATGAGAGGTTTGCTGAGCTGAGCTGCAATTCTTTGGGTCAGTTTTGGAGAGGTGGCAAAGGTATTGTGCCCAGGGATGCCATTGAACTCCTCAAAGACCAAGTTGGATACCTTTAAAGGAGATGGGAAGACTCATCAAGTCATATGTGTAAAATGATGTAATATGGAACTGGAATCAAATCTAACTATTTGCAACAATTTAATTTAATTTAAAGATAATTTTAAACATTTTAAAGTGTACTAGTTTGAGAGGATGATTAACAAGTGTAAAAACTGCAGAACCTACAGGTTAAGAAAAACAATACAAAATGCATCTTTATGCTATCCAGTTTTATTGATATTTAGTATATTTTTCCATAATGTAGTTTACAGTCTACATAAAGAACATATTTGTTGTTATAGCAGTGATATATATGAATAATGATGATGATGCTGATGATCAATACCCTTTAATCTCTCTCTCTCTCTCTCTCTCTCTCTGCATATGACCTTGGCAGCAGTGACCACCCAGATTACAAACCGTGACAGCAGTGAATACCTACTTGCTGTGGCACCCATGGATGCCTTGCTCAAGGGCACCTTAGCTGGAGATGAGGGTGTCGATAAGAGTGAAGGAGAGCAAAGCTGCAAACTTTTTGTTTACAAGACTAACAGCCTGTAGCCTGTAGGCCACAGCTGACACATTAGTGTTCAGATTTCATTAGTTCTTACAAGCTTATATTTCTAGTTCACTGAGAGGCTGCATGTGCCTGAGAACTTAATGTGAATGAATATAATCACAGTGATGTAAATGTGATTGCTAAGTTATACATCTGCAGATATAGTGTTTAATGCACATACTAGATGTTCTTCTCAGTCCAATGACAAAGTAGTTAGCCATATAACACACATCCATCCTTGATTTGTGTGTTTACAGAAAGGAACTACCCTTCTTCAGAAAGAGGTCTCTCCAAATGGGTGCTATGTACTCTTGGTCCCAAAATTATTTATACCCCAGGGCATCCTGATTTGAAGTGGGTTTCCATTTGGTCGATACATTTTTTTTTTTGCTTTAAAATGACATAACCGAGACCGATGGCAATGCATGGCAATGGAGATATAAATAAATTTAAATAAATTAATGATTTAATTGTTTTCCAGGTCAAATAGGCTAAACACTTTAAACTTTTAAATTAATATTTGGTAAGGGCATGAGAAACACTAATGAGTTTATCTGTAGATCCTCCATGAAAGCTAGTTTGCAAAATCATGTCCTTCACACACTGATGAGCTTATACATAAAAACACACTCATATTGGGAAACAGCTAAGGTAGGGGGCGGGTGGGTGGGTGGGTGCGGGGGTGGCGGTGGTGTTTGTGACATGGTAAATGGGGCATGATGGTCAGACCAAAGTTGCAAAATACAGGCCAGGTCATTGTGTCCTGGCAACTGTCACACAACAGCTTGTCGGACTCACAGATTCCTGTGTATCACATAACAGGCTTTTTAGAGCAGAAAGAGCCCCTGGGTTAGCTGTTGAACAGGGCTTTTTACACACTTCTAAATTAAAATTGACATCTAGCCACAGTACCACACCTGCGCTGACCTAGGGAGGGCTTTTGGTTTCGGCTTTTACCTGCAGCAGGAACATTTGTGCTGATATCCCGACTACTTTGGCGTTGCACGACAGTCTCACACCAGACTCTGCCAGGTCCGGCAGGCCACGGCCGATGTTAACGGCCCCCTCATACCGAAACTCGTAGGTTTTCTTAGGATTCAACGTGGGCTCTGAATTACAAACACACAGATTTCATCGGTTTCTCAGTAAGCATTGTTTTCCCTTAAGAAATACTGTGTGTGCTATATAGTGTTATTGTCACTGCCTTGTTAGAAATGAGGAGTTTCTGACAGACAGTATTTTACGTTTGTTCTCTCATATGACTAATTATGTAGTATGCTTACTACTACTGCTTTTACTACTACTGATCATAATACTACTACTACTACTACTACTACTACTAGTACTACTACTACTACCACTACTACTACTACTACTACTACTAATAATAATAATAATAATAATAATAATAATTGTTTTTGTTGTTGTTGTTGTTGTTGTTGTAATTATTATTATTATTTTCAGTCTTTCAGCGTTTCCTCTAATGTACTTAAATTTTATAAGCTTTCAATCAAGAGACCTTCATTAGGGTCATTCACAGCACATACAAATGTCCCCACTCTGAAAGTGTGCCAATAGTATACACACTTCATTGTAACAGTTCTCATGGTGTAATGCCATAAGTCAAAACCATATGTACAGGTCATACGCAGGATTTGAAATTGCAAAAGATTTTATTCATATATTATGTAAGTGGGTACAGCCCTGAAAATTATAAGCACCTTCATGATAATTACTATATAAGATGTTTGCATTGGACATTACAGTCAAGACATGACATCTATTGCGAAATATGTGTTAACACTATTGATTTATTCTATTGATGACAGTGTGAGGAGAGGTGTTTCTGGTATAATTGACATATATAGTGGTTACTCACCATAGTTCAAAGCCTGGCATGCTACATGGAGAAACAACAGATGCACCAGTTAGTTGCAGCTGTAACATGATCTATGGTGCATCTATGTATCACATATTAGAAATTCTTCACTTTTATCTTTCATTCATCATTCTGTTTCTTGGTGTGTGTGTGTGTGTGTGTGTGTGTGTGTGTGTGTGTGCGCGCGTGTGCATGTGCATGTGCATGTGTGTGTTTGTGTGTGTGTGTGTGTGTATCTGTGTCAGACGTCAGACTTACCCGCCAGGCCAACGAGGACACAGAGGACAAACCCCTGCATGGCAGACTCCAGCAGAATGGCTGTGACACCGACCCTTTCTTTTTATATGGCCTCATACATCAGAGGCCTTGTCAGGGTTTGGCCTGTCATTTCTTTTTCTTTTTTTCCAATCAAAAGTACCCAGGGTTACAGACAGGGACGGGGTGACCCCCCTTCGCCTCAAAATCACATGATACAAGTATACTATTTGCAGTCATTTTTCTCAGAAGCCATTGTTTGCGAAAACAAACAAAAACATCAAATGAAACTGCTGAAAATGTGCAAGCTTTCAATACATATGGATGTGTTTACAGAACAGCTTATGTGGTTTTAATGTGGCTAGGCAGATATACAGCAAAACAAACACCAGGACAGAGGTGTAGTGCTGTTTAAAGTGACCTGCGGAAATGTCATGGGGACCTGACAGGTGGAGATTGTTCTAGAAAAGTACACAGTGCGCCGAATGAACAGACAGACAGATGACCTTTACTCTGCACAAAATATTTGTTTATTTTTGCCATATAAAAGAAGAGATTATTAGCCTTTTGTGTAAAAACATTTCCATGATATGCCTGGTATTTTATATGGATGCATTATGACATGTGTGGTGTGCTGTGGTGACAGCCAGCTTAACTGCTTCTTTAAAACTATATGGAAATAATAATGTGCAATGTGACAGGAGCAGCATTCCTACTGAAACATCAAAGAGTGTGTCAAAAACGCTTTTACATATGCATATTAAAGAGGTGCATTTGCAGCAAACTAGTACTCTTTTAAACAATGTTAATGAACTATAAATACAAGTAAAAACAACAGTACTGAGGATAAAGCAAGTAAAACATCATTAGTACTCTTTTTGAACATAATTTCTGGAGCTGGGTCATTTAGACTTTACATATTTATGTGGTATGCACATAAACCCACTCAAAAACACAATCACAAACACCAACACACACACACATCCACACACACACACACACACACACACACACACACACACACACACACACACACACACACACACACACACACACACACACACACACACACTCACTGTTTTACATAACAAAACAACACACATAACATGAATGAATGATTTGTAAATGATTATCTAAGTGTTTTTGGCAAGAGGATAGGTACAACACACAAAATAAACACATAAGGAAGACATATTACATCACACACTTTCTTAGTTACAGATGACTGTTGATTTCTCCTTCAATATATTAAATAATCACACACACACACACACGGTCCATGTACACAAAGGAATCTTTAGTCTGTTGGCAGAATTACGACTCCTCTTACTAGTTAAGTATTTACGAAAAGCATTCAAAGCAACAAGGGATGTTCTTGAACAGCCTGTAGTACTCCTCTTGAATCTGCGAAGAGGAAATAAAAACAAGGTAGGAATAAATGTACAGTCCAGTCTAAATGTAGGCAGCTTGTTAGTTACAGTAACAGGATTGTTCTGCAAGTTTCAACAGCAGTACATTTAAAATGTAAGCTGAAGGCATATGACAACAAACAGGCTCTTAGATTGTTTAACTAAGGCTTTAAAATAATAAAATAACAGATAAAGACACAAAGACACAATTCACAAAAGTATGTCTTGAAATGTCTTAAAATTGGTAACATTAAAGCTGCAGTGATCATGATAAGTGGAGTCTTATGATCACTGCAGCTTTAATGTGGCTTGTGATTATTTGTATGAATTTGGCAAAATACATAGTGGCAGACTCTACATTTTGACATCCTAAAGTCAAAATTGCATGTTATATTTAAGCAATATAATACGAGTGGAAGTGAAGGCTGAGTGCTGTAGGTAACCACAAGGCTATCCACAAACACCCCCACGAACACAAGTGTTATATTGCTTAAATATAAATTGCTTTGTGTCATAGCTAAACAGTTTAAAACAGAAAGTATTGATACATAGTCATATTATAATGCATATGTATATGCATTTATTCTTTAAGTGTATATGAATACCTGCAAGTTATAATGCAAATACACATATGCATTATAATATGCCTGTATAAATACGTGTTATATGTTATAATGCATATGCATTATGACATGACTATGTATACACACATTGTGAAGGCATGTTTTCTCCCTACCTTTCTGGATAGCACACACAGGAAAATAAAAATGAACATCCCTTGGAATGCGTTGGCGAAGGTGAACAAGTATGCCGTGAGGGTAGTTTCATTGAGGATGTGCAGCACCCCTAACGTCCAGGTGGAGCCAAGGACAAACAGGAGAGCCATAGCACCTCTAGCACATGACCTGGGAAAACCATGCAGGACATTTCAAGTAAACTCCCCAAGCACTGACTACATGTAAACACACAAAAAACTCAATTTGTAGGCACAAAAGCACATGTTTTACCCTATTTTGTTGGGTCACTTCTTCAAACCATATGTGTTAACCATTTGTTTACAAAATACACATTTACAAATCACAGTAAAGAGACAAAATATTGACATCCTGAATTTCGGCACGCCCTATAATTAAAAATATGTAACAAGCTTAATTTAAAAGCTCCAGATTTCAATAGCACTACCAGATCCATTTCTGCCAAATGTTCTTTTGAAAGGACACCAGTGTATATTTGGATAGATAGGACATATTCATCTGTAAACTACTTCAACCATATGCACTGTACCCAAACGCTTACCTTATATTTTGATAGTGGCTTATTTCTGGTTTCTTCACTGACGTATGCCGATATACTTTATACATGATAACAGCAAATGCCAACAAGTTAACCTAAATAAAGTGAACAAATAAGATTTTTGAAGACAAAGTAAAACAATATGAGCAGGTAAGATGAAGTTTACAACAGCTAAATTTAGCTTTTGTAGCTTTGTACTTTTGTGTACATTTAAGAATATGCCTTACCAGTATAATTAAACACGCAGGGCCAATGAAACTCCAGATGAAGTTATTTTCAGTGCTCAGCCAACACCTAGCAGCAAAAAAAAAATCACAGATTCGCTGAGCTGAACACTTTTTTTCTATATGTAGCAGATGTCCTTTTTATGATGGACCCTTTATCCGCTGCCCTTTGTTGTAACAGATTGGTAGATGTACTCGTAATAAATGATTTGTACACTTACAAAGTTCTCAATGCCTCGTTTTAAATGTTAGGGCCCTTGTTATACTACTACTAAAATGTGGAGCTACTTTGAGCTTTTATAATGGTTTAAAAAGAGCAATATCTTTAAACTTCCTTCATGCCCTCATCGCTAGCATTGTGAGCCTTTTTGACAAACACATTAAAAATCCTCCTCAGCAAACTCGTTATCATGTTTTAAGTTCATTTTACACCAAATTTCCCCTTTAATTGCATGCTTGAGGCTACTCCCCAGATTGTGGGGGAGAGGCTTGCTGTTACCGGTTGCGGTGGGTGGGTGTTTGTGTGTGTGCCTGGCTGGGCGTGGGTGTGCATGGTGTGAGTAGGTTACTTAACCTTATTGCCATGACCAGGGTGGCTGCAATCCTGTAGTTGGCTTGAATGTCTACACGAGACTTCGGATAGCATAAGTTGAGTACCTACCTTTTCACAGGTGCAACTGGCTTTTAGTGTATTACACCCTGTTCCTGTTTATACACTTCACAACATTTTGTGAATTCTGTGTCTTGGCCTTTTATTTCTCTCTCTCTGGACAGGTGTAGCGGGGCTTACTTAAGCCACAGGCAGATTCTTGGGTGGTGGAGCCCCATTCACTCTTCTTTGGTGTACTGCACGCCAGGAGTCTTTTGTGTGTGTGTGTGTGTGTGTGTGTGTGTGTGTGTGTGTGTGTGTGTGTGTGTGTGTGTGTGTGTGTGTGTGTGTGTGTGTTTTGCATTCTTATCCCCTCATGGCCCTGGGATACCTAGCTTACTGAGGCGTGTGTGTGTGCGTGCGTGTGTGTGTGTGTGTGTGTGTGTGTGTGTGTGTGTGTGTGTGTGTGCGTGTGTGTGTGTGTTCGTGGTGGTGTTACAGCCCCCCTGTCAGTGGTGCATGTATAATGTAAAATGTTATAATTGTTGCTTACAGGTGGTGTCAACCCAATTGTGTTTGATCTTGTGGTTAGCCATGACCTTTTGCTGGTTTATGTGAATATTGTTATCCTGATGCTAAAAAAATCCTTAATAAATCATATTTGTGGAGTCCATGTCTCTTGTCTGAGAGTGTTTGAACCTGTGCACCCATTTGATTCAGGGGTTAGCTTATTTTAGCAGCCTGAGGGGAACCTCCCTCAGGTGGCATAGTCAACTTCACCAACATTCCTCGGCCTGCTACATATGCAAGTATGTTATTCAAGCTAAACACACTGACTGATGGTCTGATGTCCTCCGGTCTGTGCAGCTGTACTTACACTGTGTTAGTACCGTAGTATTTATGACCAAGGGTGGCAGATATGGCCACTACTACAGCTGGGCTGCCATATCCAAATATGTAGAAGTTGCGATGCAGAAAGCCTTTGTTGTAGATGACACCAACGACTATCAGATAGAGATGGATGCCCTCGATGCACATCCACGCAAACGCCGCCAGGAAGAAGTAATGCAGTAGACCAGCAATGGCAGAGCAGAACAGCTAGGAATAAGAAAGCAACATAGGAGGAAAAGGGTTAATAGAATGCAAGTAAAAGCAAGTCGTCCATATAGACAACATTTTATGCAAATAACTGATTTGGTGTGATGTCAATAAAACCAGCCAAACATAAAGCATTAAGTAGGTAACACATTTTGAATGTCCATCCCCAGAGACATTACAGATAATTTGTTGAAATTCAATTTCATTTTGTTTATTGTTTATAGATTTGTCACCTTAAACCCAACCCTTAACCCAAATCTAAACAAGACACAAATTATTTATCAGTGGTCTCAGCATCTGTAGTCAAGTCAGACTTCAGGACCATTCAAATAAAGTGCGGGGTAAATTTGGGACTGGCGTGTGCTCACCTTGTGGGCGTGCATGTTGATGCCAATGAGAAAGATGAACTCAGCCATGAAGAGGCTGCAGCAGAGGTTCTTGTGTATGGTGGTCCTGGTGCTTTGGATGTCGCTGAAGAACCAGAAGGTGAAGATACAGAGTGCCAGGCAGATGAGGGAGATCACCATGCCCAGCTGAGTGATCCTTGTCAGGATGTTGTAGTGTGCCAAAAGCTGAGGATATAAAGCAATACATCTCTGAATACACTAGTGGTACATTCACTCCTTATACACAATGTTTTTCACCCAACTGATTTTTTTGTTTTACTACAGCAAAATGTGTAACACAAACTACTATAAACGGTTTAATGATTCAGATGAAAAAAGAAAAAAAATAGTGAACCTATACACCACTATTACGCTTTAACAAAGCTGTTATTATACTTAAAATTCAGTAGGTGTTGATACATAGCACGTAACTGGACAGCCTGTTTTCAGGCTTGGTAAAAGTCCTAAAGCATGCATTGACACAGGCTAATGTTGTAATGTTCATATCCAGGTTCATATCCATCATTAGCCAGTACTGCAACCATGGATGGGACTTACGTTTGCCCGTCCAGAGGACATGAGGATGGCGAAGTGAGTCAGGTGGTTGCATGTGCACGTGGTGTGGGAGGTGTTGACCTGAGAGCGCTGGCATCCCTCCAGGGCCCAGTGGCCCTCCATGGTGTCCACAGAGTACTCCCAGAATGCACACCTGGTCACGTCCACCACTGGATCGATTGTCTGCATAACAAGGGAGGAGGCACAGAAAGAGATAACTTGAGAAATGTGGTACAAATCAAATGGCATGAGCGGACCTCTTACTGTGCCAAATGGTTTAAGATGTCCCAGATGCATTAATACATGCATAAATAATACACATTCATGTACAGTTACACAGAAAAGACATCAATTTATTTACAGTTACTGAATCACTGCTAAGGATGACCTGTTATGTTTTCGGTTTTTGTTTTCATCTGCTCAAAACCTGATTTCTCCAAGCTAAAGGCAAAGCTGCCCAACAGAACCTGGGATGAAAAGTACCTCTGAATGCTTCAAAGTAAAAGTCACTTCCTCAAGGGGGTACATCTGAGGAGAGCCAACTGCAGCTGCTATGACATCAGAGTTCACTGTGATTGGACCAGCTGCAGCAAACCTTGAGTAATCAACCAATCCTGGGTCCTCACTGGGCCCTAAGACTGCCCCAATGTGTTTGTATTGGAGGAACACTATGGATACCCTTCCTAAGGCAGAGGAAACAAACGCACCATTGTACCATAAATCATTCATTATAAACCATGCATACACCATAAATTATAAAACAACTCATTCTTCATATAACATGTATTTGTAACAATTCATAAAACCATTCATTCATCACACGCTATGCATGTATTATGAATCATGACACAAATCATTCATTATAAACAATACATATCTCCTAAATCACACACGGGATTCATACACACATTGTACATTATAAAACAATAAAGTCAGCATAGTCAATTCATATATATAAAAGAACACACACACACACACACACACACACACACACACACACACACACACACACACACACACACACATACATTGCTACTCTTAACAATTACCTTTAATCATAAGAATTAAGTCACTAAATTACTAAAGATACTTTGTTTCCTCAATATGTTACTGTGTTTTTAATATGTAAACTACAGACCCTGTAGCGTTTTAGAACATTTATTATTATACATTATGCCAGCACTGAATAAACATGAATGCTGTTTCAACAACCTTGAATTCTCTCAAACTGACAGCCTTTATACAGCTGAGAGAAACTTGGTTACCTTTAATGGAGTTCATATATTCAAAACTGCACATTTTGCAAAGCCTCACCACTTGAAGCTGCTGCGCCTTCTTGTTGTTTTGGAGTTAAAGCAATGGAATTTACTCCCAGGGACACAGAAACTTTATTTTCCTTCTGCTGGCCATCTAGTGTGTAGAGTTTCAATTCTGTGGGATGAAGACACAAAATAGGGTGCATAACTAAAATAACAATACTTAATTAGCTATCTTTCATGGTCAGAAATAGTTAAATGGGGCTGCTGCTCAGGTCACCTCCATCAATGACCCCCCCACCCAACAACCACACACACACACACACACACACACACCACACACACACACACACACACACACACACACACACACACACACACACACACACAAATCAACCTTGCATAAAATTACATAGCTGTTATTTAAAACATGCACATATGGATTACAGGTTTAGATTGGCCTGGGTACAGTTTTCATGCTCTGTGTAATTCCCTGGAATTATGTTGTCTAATTTAGCATTGTTAAAATGACAAAGGCACAGTAAACATTATTGGTACACTAGAGGGCAGCAAAGTACAAATAGGGTCAAGCAGAAATCAGCATTAAATCACTATTTTCATCAGCTTCATAACTAAGTACATCATGTTCTTTAAACATCACAGCATATCTACTGACAGAGTTTGCTTGTACAGTGTGTCCAACGTGTGTTCTGCCATTGTAATGATGTTGGTTTTCTGTTAAACATAGTGGAGGGTAATAGCTGGCTGCTTCAATTAATTTTAACTCATTATATAAATCAGTTATGTCCCTTAAGTTCCCCCCAAAGACCTTAATTGATTAAATAAATTAAGCATGGAGCTGACCACTGTGTGATAATTAATTCACAAGGGTATACCAGATAACACACTGTATGAGGTTTAAAGTAATATCCTGTGCACCTACACACTCCCACGAACACACACACACACACACACACACACACACACACACACACACACACACACACACACACACACACACAGAAAGAGAAAGAGAAAGAGACCTAGGGGGGAAAAGGAGGGAGAAACATATATACAGAGAGAGAGAGAGACAGAGAGAGACAGAGAGAGAGACGGAGACAGAGAGACACACATACACACACATGAAAGTACTAACATAAACACACACACATACACACACACACACACACACACACCACTGTGATCCTTATTACTAAAACCCCCTCTGCGGAGAGTCTTACCTACATCCCCTTGCTTGACCTCCACACTGGTCAGATTGCTGCTGATGGTGGAAAGAGCCAGTGTGCCCTTCTCCACTGAGTGGAAGAGCTTGGTCAGAGTCTGCTCCCTGTCATGCTCATCCAGCCTGTTCCACGCCTCCAACTCATTATTCTCCACAAGATTGTTCACCGTCTTCACAAAGTCCTGTGGGACAATATCAGGGGGGCGGGGCACTTTATAATTACAAAACCCAGAAGGTTGGCAAAAAGGAGTGCTAAAATCAGCTGTGCTGTAAGTGAAAAGAAAAAGAAAAAAAAATGTCATGCCATAGGCTCTTGTGACAAGCTCTCAAAACCCTATGAACAGGTGCTGCAGTAGCACCATCAAAGCTGTCCTCTTTTGAGAGTTAGTTCTGCACATTCATCTAAATGATTACACTCTACCATACCATATCTGGCATACTACTGAAATGAACATACCTTTTATTTAAAAAAAAGTCAGTCTGACTGATTTGTCCAAGTGAGTGTGTGTTTACCGTAATAGCTTCCTGTACAGGGACATCGTCATCTGAGTAAGTTTCCCCCTCAAAGTTGAGCGCAGCGGTGGAGAGGGCCTCTGTGTAGGCGATGACATCGGTGGCGCTTAGTTCTCCTGATGTCTGCTTCCTCATCTCCTCCAGCAGCTGCTGAGGATGAGTTATACTGCTGATCTGCAAAACACAAGGGGCGAATTACAGTGAGAGGAAACCCTTTGACATGATCTGGGCTGAGAATCTGATTATGCCTACACTGCCCTACAAAGGCAAAGTGCAGTAACTGTGTGAATACAGAAACTGAGAGAATTGCCTTTAAAGTTGTCACACTTCCCAGTCAAACATGTTGTAGGTATGATAGTGGGGGTCCTTTTATGTACTCTTTTAATAGGAAGAAGCAAGAGATTTAGTCACAAGACAAATGAGGCGTTATAAAGTCAAGACCCGGTCTAAACTGAATTTGAATATATGCAGTTACTGAATTTTGGCTTTGTAGGGCAGTATCGTTTTCTGTATATTTACTTAAGTTCCTAAACTGCTGGCTGTACTGTAGTCATCATGGTCTCTTCATTGTTACAGTGGCATGCTAGCCTGCACTGCAGTTAATAATTGTGAACACTGGAGGGCAGCACCTGCATGTTAAATTGCCACTTCTATTTTTCTATTCTGATTGTCAATCCTCTGCAGAAAGCCTACACTTAACATTTAAATTTGAAAAACAGAAAAACTCTATTTCTGATTGTGAAACTCACATTTTGTACAGTGCTTTTGACCCTGTTTCTTAGACACTCTGGTTCCTCATGGCAGTTAGGGTGAGGGTTCTCTGCAACAAAAAAACAGAATCTGAATGAATAACAATGACAACGGTTCTCTATAGGTAAGGTAAGTAAAATATAAGCTTTGAGCAGCACAGCTGACAGAAAACATGTTAAATTGACACCTGAAAAAATGATACCTACTTAAACAAATTGTCTGTGTGTCTGGTTGAAATAACTTTGCTCCCGTGGATGACACATAATCTCTATGGCAGGAGCAGTGAAAAGAGCCATTGGTGTTATGGCAGTTGGAGAATGGCCCACACCTTTCAGGCTGGCTGCACTCATTGATGTCTACAGAACAGAGACAGACAAACATAGTCAGGTTCCTCTTCATACACATATTATCCACATATCATTATCGACTCAAATTCAACAAGTTATTTTCCAGTTTCCCACATACTGTACACAGCACCAACCCTTGTCACATAGGCAAAACAGATGCACCAGTGTGGTGGCACCATTCCATATGTTTGTTGATAAATAGATCATACATCATATTTCTATAGAAGTTTAAGATTTAGCACTTACTCAAATGTTCCTTACTGTACTCAAACTGGAATGTTTTTTTTCTTAAGTCACTTTGTTTTATAGTGTCTGGTAAATGTAGTTTAATTTAATAATATAATATAATAATAATTTAATAATATAATTTGATGGAGAACTATTGTGACATAATTTGCTTTTGGGATTTGCTCCTGTGGACACAGTTGGCCTGTGCTGTGTTGTGTTAATGTTATGGCAGGTGTGTGTGTGTGTGTGTGTGTGTGTGTGTGTGTGTGTGTGTGTGTGTGTGTGTGTGTGCAGGCCTCAGCCACTAATACATCACTGACAGAGAGAGAGAAATCTCTACAGTCTAATGTTTCACTACGTGCATGTGTCTTTGAAATATCCATCATCACACACAAGGGGCCTCAAAAAAAGAAGAGAAAATATAAAAGAAAACACATATACGCTCAGCGGTCTCAAGGTGGGTGAGAGTTTAGAGAGGCACTAAATATGTTTTCTTTCTTATTCTTTCTTATGGATTCATGGACCAAAGTTGTTGATGACAAACGAGATTTAAAAAAAATGGCAGTAGAAGTGAATCGCTGATGACTTAAAAAATATGGCGTCTTCAGCCATAGTTTTAAAGGCATCCATGAGGGGCTTGGAGGTCTGGCGGTACTCTTTAGCCTCATAGCCCTAATCAATCACCATAACCCTTTGAGGAGGTCTCAGCTGCTGTGGGAAACCAGATCGCCTGGATCATGGCGCAGTCTGAAACAGTTCCTTCCTGTGCTGTTAACCTCTGGATGGTGTAGGTGTTCATATGAGCCTCACACTAGATTAGCAATGTAGCTTTTCATCAGCTATACCTCAGATCCAGTCAATCATGTTTGACCTTTTTAATACATGCCATATATTTAAAGAAAGAAAATGCACTGTGAAGCATATACTGTGACGCTTATACCCCTTACTGTATACTTACATAGTAGAAATGTGAGAGAGGTCTTTTTCTTTCTTTTTATTAATTCAGTTTGTTCTTGACACGCACCCAAAGACTTTAATTGGAGTTGAGTGCGTCTAGTCTTTTTTACTAGTCCTGAGCGATGTTGCCCTGCTGTGTCATAGGCTGCGGGTCCAACCCAGTTATCAGCGCTGGCGAATGTTCTCTGGGATTTACTCCTCTCTGATGGTTCAGCTGTTCCCGGAGTCCTTACGACTGCGGAATGTCCTCTTTTGGCCCGACGCTTTCCCTGCACTCATCGCTGAGTGAACCTGAACATCCTGAACGTGATGACATCCAGAGGAAATCTCTGCACCCCCCCCCCCCCCCCCACTCTAGGCATACACACACACACACACACACACACACACACACACACACACTCAAGCAGTAAATTCACATACTCACAACTCACAGCTCACACACACACACACACACACACACACACACACACACACACACACACACACACACACACACACACACACACACACACACACGCACACACACACACACATGTGCACTCCTGAACACACGCACAAACTCACTTACTCACTCGTGCGCATGCACATGCAAACACACACACACACACACACACACACACACACACACACACACACACACACACACACACACACACACACAGGGAGATGGGGAAGGCTGTGATGTTAATCACATCCACCACGGCCATCATATGGTCTGGCTATTAGATCCGAGGGAAGAGGTGAGAATAGGTCCTCGTGTCACTCTTATCAGCACAGCACACGCTTGTGTACATTATGTGCAAACAGCTGGAGTGACCTGAAGGGTAAATAAATGGGTGCGGGGCGCAAACTTCTCATAAAAT
>CM059276.1:8380886-8383386 GCA_030347295.1 Setipinna tenuifilis | reverse complement strand
ATTATTATTATTATTATTATTATTATTATTACTACTACTATTGAGCAAATTGGAACACTTGAAAGTAATTTGATTACTATGTCATAATATGACATGTAATTAGGATTACAGTGCCATGTGTAAACTGAACACAAGTAGCAACAATATTTATAAAGTGTTTAACTCTGAAGACTGAAAAAAAAATGAAATTAAAAAGTTTAAGTGGCGTCTCTTACCTTCACAGTTACTAATTCCATTGCCAGTGTATCCCTCATTGCATTTGCAACTCTTGTCTTCGCACTTCGCAAGTTGGTGACATTGTGGGCAAGTGTCAGAAAATATCCCTTGTGTGAGGACAGTGAAGATCCATACTAGAGATGAAAAAGGAAATGGAAGCAATTATATGGGTCAGTGTCTTATGAAGAATATGTCAGGCCATTATCACACAAAGGTGAGGTGACATTACTGCATCTAGGGCAGCTAGTGTCCTTGGGTGGGGAAGGGAGGATTTTCAATGTCATAAAGTACACTCTTACTTTAAGAAAAAGAAAAAAAAAAACATTTTAACATGCACTCCAAGTGCAGGAAACAGTTAACAGTTTGAATATAAAACTATATAACTTACAGACAAAAAAAAGATTTGTTTTACCTTCCAAAAGCGCAAGTTTCATTGAGGAGTTTAGGAAAGGCGACATTTTCCAACAAGAGGCGACTTGGAGTAGAAGTGGGGACTGGAGGGTGGCGTGACGTGCAGCGTTTCCCCTGCGCTTTCCTGTTGTTCTAAACCTGACCCTTCCTGTTCTGATGCTCTATCAGCGCTCTCCTACAGTCGCCACCGCACAGGGACACACCTATTTACTGGAAACCGTAAATGGAGAGATGACGACTTTGGTTTCGGCTTGACTACATTTACTCACTGTTTGCAAATAGGTGTGTTTTGATTATTTCACAGATGACAAACAAGCAAACTGTGTAGTGAATAGTATAAAACTATGTAAAAATCTCATTGCAAATGGTTACTGAGGGTAACATCTGAACACTTCTAAAACTAAATAAACTAAGTTTGCAAACTTAATTGTACTGGCCCAAATCTGCAGGGCTATGTAACATAAGAACACACAACAGGAGTTGTAACTGGGAAAACTGACAATATTTTAGCTCATAGCTGAGTTGACTTTCAGTCGACTTTCAGTCAGTAAGTGTGAAGGCAAACGTGTGGAGTAGGCCTAACAGGTGCTCAACCGGGGACATCAAAGTCGGAGGACATGTGGGACAGACTTCCCAGCACCCAATGTAGGAGCCATAGCAAGGCAGACACATGGCAACATATTCAAAGCAGGAGGGCCCACAGAGACGACTTGTGTATAGGGCCCAGAGTTGAGTTCTTCAGCCATGTGTCTAATAATTGTGTTTGTATAACAGTGAATGGTTGACTGTGAAAGGGTGGGCACAATATCTGTGCCTCTCTAGTTCATAAAATTATCTTTCTGAAGGCATGGAACGGATAAGGTCATCAGATAAGCTCATCATCAACTGAACAGCAGACGTCTCGTGTTTCACACACTCAGCATATTCACAACAGCGGAGACACATTTTGAATATATCAAATTAGCAAATGATCAAAACATATCACATTTGTACATTACATACTACAACTCCAACATCATTTTCGTAGCCAGTTATGTATCCATGGGTACCAAAGAGAAAGCGATAGAGGAGAAGTTTACTTTTGTATAGACCCTGACATACACCCCCAATGGCTGGCAGTCAAAATGCTGATACACTAAGCTATTTTTTAAGCGGTGTTGCTAAGGAACAACCAATGATGTTTGGGCATGTATCCATTCCTTCATTTTAGACATTTCTTCCTTTTTTAATCTAGAGAATTTAAATCGCCAATAGGCACCTTGTCATGAGCATTCAGTTGGAACACCAGGAGCCTGTCATGTTATTGGTTGTTGGGAGGGGACGAGTATTTGAGAACACAAAGAAATCGATAGTGATTGTGTGGTAGGGGCTTAAAAAATGACAGGCCCTTCAGGTAGGTATTTACTGTAACCACAGGACATTATGCAGATCCATGAACTTCCACATACAAAGGAAATTCAATGAAAAGTCACACTGGCAAAATTAGATGTCTGTTGTCTGATGTACATGACATTCAGATTGAATACATAGACCCCTCCAATACTTGTAGATCTTTATTCTCAAGGCCAGATCCAGTTTTAACATTTAACAAAACAACATTCCTGGGCCTAACCTGTCAAAATTGCTCCGTATCTGAGGCAATGTGCAGCCATACATACATGCCAACCTTTGACCATTTGCCAGCCTCTGGCACTCTGTGCCTCTTAGTTAGTGGGTAGTCAGTGAGTGTACACAAACACTAAAAGCTGTAGGCTACCTGTAAAGATTAGTCGCTAAAAAACGCAATTATGCACATCCAAGGTCAAGTTGTATTAATGCCAAATAGATGAGAGTGCCACTTGAAATCTGTTTTACTGTTTTATTTTTGGCACAG
>CM059276.1:8238386-8375886 GCA_030347295.1 Setipinna tenuifilis | reverse complement strand
TTGCCATCACTGAAAGCTTCAGACCTATTTTTTTCACATTTAGAAATGAATTGAAGTAAGTACCGTGCAAAACATAGCCATTTACCACAACATTGTACTGTATAAGCCAGTGTGTATTTGATGTGGTCACCACAGCATTCATTATCTCAATGGGTGATTCATAAATTAATGTATTGATTAATTAATTCATTTATAAGTCCTGCCACATTACTACAGGTGGACATCCTTCAGTTTTGAAGGTTTGAAAATATATGACCAAAATAAATAAATAAATGAATAAAAGTATACCTATCTTCCCCTTTTAGCAGGAACAATCTCACAGGGTTACTGGCAGCTATACTAGCAGCTCAATAATGATAGAGAAATCATTTTTTGTTACAGTTCAAATCTTTTGGCATTTAGCCGACCACCTCCAGGTATGTGTAGCTGGACTGGGTTCTCTCTATAATGTTAGCGCATCCATGTTCATGTAGAGCCTCACGGTATAAAACAGGTATTTTCCAGGAGCCTGATTCATGAGACCTTGGAAGACGTTACAGAATGTTCACTTGTGGTTGGCTGGGCTTATCTAGCGCATTACAATAAATAATGAATGCTCTGTGGGTCCGTGCAGCGATAAGAACATACTGTTGTCCTTGATGACATAGACATCCATAGAATTATAACTTCTTACTGCAGGGCACTACAATTCTCACCCACCGCCCCAACACTCAAGGTCTTTGTTTCACACTCAGGCTCCTCTTGGTATTTAAAAAAAAAAGAAGAAGAAGAAAAAAGAAAGTGGTCAAAAAATGTTCCTGCTGAATTCTGCTGCGGGTTAGTTGGCAGATATGCTTCAGAATGTCTTCATAGTGTTCCTCTGCTTTCTCACTGAATTTAGAGGAGCACGTGTCCACTTGGCCCTCAAGACAGCAATGTCACTCATTTTTTTTGCTGCAATTTACTGCAAATTGCCGCTGTCTACGTGTGTGTGTGCATTCACGTGTATGTGTGTGTGTGTGTCTGTGTGTCCCGGTGTGTGCACATGCAACTGGGCCGCTTTTAACAATACAGCTGACAGTACTGCAATGTCCTGCAGGTATCGCGCAGGTTTGAGGAATGAAAGGAGTGTATCTGTCTTCTGCTGAATCAGTGCATCCAAACAGAGATGCTAAGGGTGGGCTGGGTGAGGCCTTTTCAATTAGACCTCCGTGATTTTTTATTTATTTATTTTTTTTGTAAAGAGTAAGTGTTTTTTTAATAGACCGGTGGGAGACTCAGATGACTAAAAGGCTATATAAAAGGCACTTGTGGGTTCTGTCTTTATTTATTTATTAATTTGAAGCCCGCCAGCTGACACGTTGGACTGGCCCCTAATTGCCATGAATTGACACCGGGTACAACAGATAATGGGTTTGCGAGTCTCTCTTTGTAGCTGTTCACTCATTTCCCCCCAGATGCAACTTAACTGCCTTTAAAAGTCCTGGCGGTTGCAAAAGAGCTGTGTGCTGAGACAAGATTATCAGTCCTTGTTGAGGGGAGAGTGTCTATTTGACTGATCTATATTCACCGTGGACCTGTAGAAACGAAGTGTCTCACCACAGACCAAAGGGTCCCAGCGGAGCGCATGTGTGAGAGCTATCTCTTTGTCCCACTATAGTTTCACATCACCGCACTCCTGGAGAACTTTTTTATTCTATACGTTTAATCAACGACAGAGAGAGCAGTGAAAGCTGACAATGATGGCTCAGCCGTATGGACGAGTAAGCATACAGTTGTGGTATGCCTGTAAAATTACTTAAAATGGTGCCATTGCTGACTATCCTTGGAGTGGAGTGAGGAAGGAATGTGCTTATGTCTTTGTAAATGGCTGCCCTTGCAGCTGAAGAATAGTTGTGTGGAAGCATTCATTAGTCAACACTACTGAAAGCAGCACCGCACCTGTCTGTTTTGTACGACTACAACAACATCAACATGATTTGCTGTAAATGAAGAGACATTATATTACTTCAGACATAATATCACCAACTGATTTCGAATTAATCTAAAAAGGAACTCAAAAAATGAGATGCTGCTATCATTTCATTTCATAATAAATGGCTTTTGGATGACTCATTTTATGCAGTTAATTAGATTATTATCAGATCAGTTTTCAGTGCTTCTCTCAGTTCCTGTGTTTCTGTCTATTGCAAACTCATATTTTATATCTTACTTTATTGCTATCAGCTTCTACATTACAACACATTGGGTAATCCCATCTAATCATAAGTATTTTAATGAATACATTTATGATAAGTTTGTCTTTAACTTGGGATATTTAAACAAATGTACCTTCTTCAGCAGTATGATAGTCATCGTGATTTTAAAAAGGATATTACCTCATAAAATTAATTGAAATGTTGCCCTCCAAGTGAAGCAAGGGTCTACAGTGACAGTTAGCACAGTGTCTGTTGGCAAACAAGTCAGTGTGTCTGCAAACACGGTGCTTTCAGGCTTAGCCTCAGACCACATTAGATACGAGAAAGATAATGAGCATGTAATCAATAAAGCCTCAAACCTTCTTGATAATATTCCTCCCGGGGTTGGAGTGGATATAGCCAGGACCTTTTTGGATGAGAGCAGGCAGTAAGGCTTCCGAAGATGATCACTATTGACTACTGCATGTTGATGTCTGTCTGTGTGTCTAAAGCAGACATTTTAGGATGGGGAGACTGCTGAGAGATAGGTAAAATACTGTTTTGTTCATGCAAATTTCTGTCAGGTGAATATATGTAAGTTTTGTTTTGTTGTCTGTTTTTTACCCATAAATTTAAACAAGTGCATACTACTGCTGTCCATAATGTTTTTTTCAGATCTCACACAAAAATAATTAAACAATAACTGTGATTCAAAGCTAAAGGCGTGCGTGCGTGCATGCATGTGTGTGTGTGCGTGCAGCCTATGTATGTGTGTGTGTGTGTGTGTGTGAGTGTGTGTGTGTGTGTGTGAGAGAGAGAGAGAGAGAGAGAGAGAGAGAGAGAGAGAGAGAGAGAGAGAGAGAGAGAGAGAGAGAGAACAAGAGAGTTTGTGTGTAACTGAAAGAGTTTGTCTATATGTGTGTGACGGAGGGGGGTTGATGGGTCAGAACAATGACTGAAAAAAGAAATGACTATTTTTTTTATAGTCATTGGGTCAGAAAAACCCCTAAAACTAAGCCCCTCACCCTGATGGACACTCTGTTGGGCGGTGGGGGGTGGGGATGTTGGAGGATGAGAGGTTGCTAGAGAAAGGTTTGCCACCAGCTTTTACCATTTTTAGGCATAAACAACTGACACAGATTTGATTCATTAAAAAGAAAATTATTTATCTGCCGATCAAGCTTAGCAAAATTTGGTGAATTTTATTAACATTTAGCCAGATATGAAAATAGTCTCTTTTATCTGCTTTGTAATGTCATGTAACTAATAATTACCCATTTACTAATTGTAAGTGTTCTTGCCTCCTGCTGGTTGCATTGTGGTGTGCTGCCTTTGTTAATTCTCATTCGAGAGAGAAGTGGCATGTGACAAAGGAAGGGTCCCTGGACTGCTGTTTTTGGGCATGTGGGGAAGCGCTTATACATTAAGCTAAACCAGCTGAGAAAGTCTGAGAGAACTATGAAAGTACCAAAAAAACTGCACCAGAGTATCAATTCCTTCTTTCTATGTTTTCCAATAGGCCTATGCATAGTTTAAGCAGTTACAGTAATCAAGAATGTTTGATTGTAATGTATTAGGTCTGTATAGATAGTTTACAATCTTACCTAATGGCTGACTGTGCTGAACAAAGCCAGCTAACACAGTGCCCATGACCAACGTTAGCCTAGTGACATTCAGTGACTCATATAGCTCATAGCTCATAGCTCATATATAGCTCATATTCACATGGCTATGTCTGAGTAGCTAGCTGAAGTGTAGCCTGCTAAGCAGTCTCAAAATGAAAGAAAATGGTTTTACTAAAACTGTGTGAAGCAGATTTAAATTCATGAAATACAGTTCGCCTTGTTTAAACTTTAGGTCTTGTTGGATGAGAAAACTGTCAATCTGTATGACAGACCCACCCAGAATCTTCAGTTGCCTCAGCCATGTGTTTCTGAGATGTCCACTTGTGATCTCCGATGTAAAAGGGCAGAGTTGGCAGCACAAAGAAACAAACTAAATAAAAAGGTTAAATAAAATGAAACAGAAAGACAGATGCATAGCTTAGTCAGCAAGTCTGAATATGCTGGCTTAAATGTATGTGAGGATGTCTTGTGAGGTCTTGTGAGGATAACTTGAAAGCAAGCGTGTAAAGCAAAAATAAAAAAAATAAAATAAACATAAACAAACAAGAAAAAAAGAAATAAAGAAAAAAACAATAATATAAAAGTTCTAATACCGTTCTTAAAGCTGATGACATTTTCGTTTTGTTAGTCACCGGGACATACATCTTCATTAGCGATGTCGCTAACAGAGCCAGTCAGTCAGGTAACTGCCTTCGTAGCCTGTCTTGTGTTTCTGTGCTGTGTGGTCCAGCCCTTCACAGGCCAGAAATCAAACTTTCAGCACCTCATACAGAGAGGAGGAGATGCTGCCAGATCAGCTAAAAGCTATGTAGGCTATTTTGCTTCATCAGTAGCACATCCTAATTAGTCATCGGAAGGAAGATTTACTACCATACTTGCACATCTTTCAGCTTGCTACTGCTACGTTCACCCCCGTAGACCTCACTTTTATCTAAAACAGGGCTACCAGTACACCTACATGCCTTACTACGTGATTTAGGGATTTCTGCTCCAGCATATCTATGTAAAACCAAGTGGTAACACTTTCTATTAAGTTTGTATTCATCGATTGTATAACCATATTCATAAAGCCCAATTATGGTTGACATTAGTATTTATCACTATTTGTACATACTCCTGACTGCACTTGTAAGCAAGTGGAGCTTTATAACCTAGAATGCACTGTGTCACTTGAAGTTGGAACAGGGCATACGACATAGCATTATAATGCCTTAGGAGTACAGTCACGACTATGTATAAATAGTTATGTATACTTTACACACTTTACATACAGTACGCATATAAGCCTTTATAAATGTGTTTATAAAGTCTTCTGAACACAAGCTTCATAGAAAGTGTTACCAACCAAGTTACCCTATTTTTTCACCTACTGTACTGTACTGTAGTTCTTGCTAGCCAGCTACATTTCTGTCATTATTACATTTTATTATAAATTTGAGCATATCGCAGGACAACTGTTGTATGTTATTGTTGTCGTTTTTAAACAGGCATTTCTGTATGTATTACACTTTAAATTCTGGCCATGTAAACAAGTGGCCAGTGCTTCGCCATGCTACAGTTCCACTTGCTGACAAGTAAACAGGCATGTAATTGCAAATTAGCTCATGCTGGGCCATAGCAGAGGAGTACACTGGTTTGTAATGCTTCAGAAGGTCTATACGCACAGTGACATTTGAAGCCTTCAAGTCTTCAGAAAATGTATGACAACTTCAACTTGGATACTATAGCTACTGCTGAGGAAGACACTGTTTTTAATGCAGAAGATCTATATGCACAGTGACATCTGAAGTCTTCCAGTCATCAGAGAATGTATGACAACCTAAACTTGGATACTATAGCTATGCGTTGCTGCAACATCAGCAGTCAGCATTATTTGAATTGCGCGGATGTGCCCAGAAATGTGTCCAGTCGTTGCCTGCACCCTTCGCTAGTTGGTCTTGTAAGACATATTCCAACTCAGCAAAAGACTGATCTGCTGGAGCTCAAATGTCTTCAAGAAGGTTATTTAATTTGAGGATAGCTGAGTACACCATTGGTCTGACTCTGCAGATACTTTGGTCTTCACTCCACCTCCGTACTATACACCTAGCCAATTGGCTATCTATACAAGACATCCAGTAATGGTTTGATGTTCTGACTATAATTATAGGAGGAGGACGGAATGTAATTCAAAATTCAAAAATAAGTCCTGCATAAATAATTACACACAATGAGTATTGAAAGATTTAAGGAAAACATTTGAGATGCTTGCTTTTTCAGTCACACCTGTCTCTACCTCCTCTTTGCCGCTTTTAAGGAGCATGCGTTTTGTTGTCAGTGTTGGATCTGACAGTTTCAAAGTAAACTACTAATCTCAGCGTTTACTGGAGCCTCTAATGAGAACTGACACTGTCACAGAGATGCATCTCAAGTCATTGTTGATGTCTGACTTCACAGTTTTATCAAAACACTAGTTTTCGACTTTCCTAATGCTGCTTTTTTTGAAAATGCGAGGGAGAGCACCACTAGCCGTGATGCTACCTCACATTGGTGATGTGCCCAACTAGCCAGGCTACCTTCATCACTTAGCACAGACACAGTCTGAATAATTGCGAAACGCTTATAAGTCAAACACATCTTTTTCATTTCAGCTTAAGCATTTGAATCTTAAAGACATATTCATCTTTTTTCTTTCTTTTTTTTTGTTGACATTAAATCATACGCCTGATTTTTTAAAAGGCTAGTTACTTCTCCAAACAACTTCTGAAAGAAATGACCCTTTGATGGCAATGGAGTATTTTAAATGTCTTTAATTTACTTCTACCTATCTGTCCAGTCTTGGATGAGAGAGGATATTCAAAGTGCATTTTCCATGATACCAATATAATTAAATGAATTTTAATGGGGATGGTATTCTCCGTGACATGAAAGGCGTGAGATCCTGAGGAATAATTCACTGGTGTGATAGCAATGCAATAAAAACAGTGTGGGGTGTCTGTCAGGATGATTGATTTCCATGTGTTCAAGAGGTCATTTCTCATTTTAAGTATGCAGAGATAAAATTTTGTTTTGTGACAGATTCATTGTCATTTTATTTGAGGGATTTGTGTGACCTAATTGCCTCAGCTTAAAACAGTAAAAGAAGAAAAGGGGGATTTAGTTTAACACTAAATGTGCATTTATTTCCAAAGTATCATAAAAAAGGAGGCGTCTTATGTCATTCTCACTGGGGTTAATCTGGCTAGAAGTGAATGTTTTAACGAAGTACGGGACAGAGCAACAAGAAGGCGAGACGGAGCCTGGACGCACAGCATGTTTAGCTGCAGCGCTAAGCTCTGTGGGAACATACTGTAGGGGCCGCACCTAATTTTTACTTTATATACAGTATGGTGTCAAATCTGAAAATGGACAGTATTTTAATTCAGATACTGAAGCAAGCTATTAGAGTATGAGCATTTATCAACCTTGTAAGATACGAACATGTTTAGTCTATCCCTGACCCTCATTTCTGTGCACATAAAGCACACTGTATGTTTTTAACACTGTGCCATTAATGTGAGCAAAATATGTGGACAGAGAATTATATTCCAATTTGTTCTCTGATAGGAGTATCAAATCAATCCAATTAGAAAAAGGTAGTAGCAATGTGTTTCATTGTAGGATCTATAAAGAAACATGAATAAAATATGTGAAGTAGACTGTGTGTGAATGGATGTGGTAGATCAAATGTGCATTTGGACTAGGATTCAGATAGAAAAAATATATTTATATAATAATTTATAAATTTTGGTCATGTCAGAATACATAGTGTGAGGCAAATAATATGATTCTTTTTTCAAAGAAAAGCTCTTAATGTGTGTGTTTGTATGTGTGTGTGTTTGTGTGTGTGTGTGTGTGTGTGTGTGTGTGTGTGTGTAAGAGAGAGACAGAAAGAGAAAGGACTCGTAACTCGTAAACACTTATCTGTCAGAATGTCAATTGATTTCATGACGAAAGTGCAGGTCTCACATTCATCTTACGGAGAGAAAGAAACACAGAGACACACTCACGTACTAAAACCACAAATACACATTCACACAGACACACCCACCCACACACAAACACACCACACACAAACACACACGCACAGACATCCATTTTACAGAGGGAGGGAACGACAGATATTTTATATATATTTTTTATTTTTTCAAGTGAAACACCAGCCAAGATGCTATGCTAAGCTGCTACTGTAACCCAGCCTGGCTGGAGTCTCAGGTTGGTTATATATTAAACTGGGCACAGTGGGCAGACTCTGAGGAATACATTTCAAACAGCAGCAAGCCCTGGTGAGAGTGATGTGCCCGGGGTGTGTGTGCGTGTGTGTGTGTGTGGTGCTGTAGCAGGGCATGATCTGATGGAGGCAGAGTGTCTGTTTTAAAGCGCTCCTGTACACAGGCGGGGTGAAACGGAGGTTATGGCAGCTCTTAAATATTTCACGGGGAGGACCCCTCCCAGGCCGTAATTAGATAGATTACCTGTTAGCCATGGTCCTGTGTGCAGGGATGTTTTCAAACTGCTCTAACCTCCAGGCAAATGGAGACGAAAGTCAGAAAGAATTACACGCTGTTTGGGCAACGCAGAGTCTTCTATTAATGGCTATGGCAAAAAAACAAGACTTCCCAGTGTGGAGCGCTGATTAAATTTTAACCCGTTTCTGTACAAAAGGTTTAGTTAAAATTTTAATGACCTTGTGGCTGTCGGTTGCATTCAGATGTCTGAACTGCTCAATCATATTCGTCGTAAAAAAGCAATGATTCAATATCAGTTGCTTTACAGTGCTTTCTTTCTGTGTCAGCAACTGTATGGTAAAATTAGTTTTACTGTCTATTTTTAATATTAACTAATTAACTAATCAATCCCTTCATTGCATTTACAATCAATATATTTTTCAATCCATGCGTTCGGCAAAATCTAACAAGAAATTTCATTAGATGTAGCCAAAAGCTCCACTGTATTCTTCAGTTCTCTGTGTACTGTAAATCTTCCACAGGGCTTTATTACAGGAAACATTCTGACCTCTTTACATGAGGTGGGAATATATTTTAAAATTCCATCTTTTACAGCCAGGGAAGATGAATGATTGGGTTAAGAAACGAGCCCATTTCCTAGTTTGAGGCAGAAATGTGTTTCTTACACCATAGGAAAATGTGGCAAGTGTGATTCAGTGATAGGTGGACATTTTGGTGTGTCCACTGGCCAAAGGGGATGGGAGTCAGGGCAGAATCCCTACCATTGGGCTTTGGATGGCATCCACAGCACACTTCTGGATGCCATGGTTCCTGGCCTATTGGGACATTTACAGCCAGAAGGATATGTCAGCTTTAGAAATAACATATTTAAGTTAAATAGAAACATTTTACCATGATTGCAACATACAGCTAAAAGTTTCATTTACAGCGACATGGCTATGTCAGCTTAAAAAACAACATGTTTGAGCAAAATAGAGGTGTTTGGCCATTATTGCAACATACAGCTAAATGTTCTTGGCACACTGGGACATTTTTAGCAACAAGCATTATGTCAGCTTCATCAAACTCATTTGATTTAGATAGAAAGTGTTGGCCATCTCTGATGTATAAATTAAAAGCAGGACACCATGCCAAGGTTTCAAAGAGAGCCAAATGAAAATGATGAAAATCAGAGCTGAGATCATATATGTACACACCCCACCCTTCCAACTCGCTTCCAAAACATAATGAGACTATGAACCTCTATATGCACCTGGTGCTCTCTGAATCAGTAATCTAAAAGCTCTTTGGTTGTTGTCTTTGCTTCTTTTTCATTCTTCAACATAAACTGACAAACCATGTCAGGTTGATACTCTCCCCAGAGCCAGAGGCATACTGACAGCACGACCATGTTTCTGTCTAGCTATGATGGTGTGTGTGTGTGTGTGTGTGTGTGTGTGTGTGTGTGTGTGTGTGTGTGTGTGTGTGTGTGTGTGTGTGTGGTGAAGGAGTGGGAGTTAGAGATTTTGTATATCCCAAAAAGGGTAAACAGATTCAGTGGATAAGCCATCACAAAAAAAGACTCTGTGGCTGTCCATCTGTCCGCCTGTCTGTCCATTTGTCTGTCTGTCTGTCTGTCGGTCTGCCTCTCTCTCTCTCTCTCTCTCTCTCTCTCTCTCTCTCTCTCTCTCTCTTTAAGCTCAAACGTCTAGGAACATCCTCCACTTTTAAATAATTCTGAAAAGATTTTCACATGGATGCAGAGGCAAGGACCTGCAATTTTGGTCAGTATATCACCATAGTAGATACTGTACATGTAGCATTTTATTATATTTTTAGATGATTATACTGCTTGTAAAATACATCTGGACATTGGCCAAACCCACATATTTTAATATGTAATTTTATGCAGTGAACAGTATGCTAATAATATTTCCTGTAGCATATATTAATCATACGTGACCAACACATTCACTATCTTGTTGATATTTATGTTTTTCTTCCACGGGCTCAGGTGGAAATGGCCTTGTTTGCCTTTGCATATTGAGCAAGTGTGGGTTTTCCAGGCTGTGTGTGTCTGAGAGGAAATGACTGACTTGACGTGACTTGACTCAGGCTTTCGCTTCACCTGCCCACGCATCCCCGGCTCATTTGCACCCGCCATGTTTCACTTTGCCAGCTTTGCACTCCCGTGAATGAAAATAGCAATTCCTCACCTCCCCTGCTGATGGAGAAAGTGTGTTTCTCGGAGAGGTTGTGTTTGTGTCTGTTAAGTCTTTATTGTAATCCTTGGGGGGGGGGATTTGCCTTCTGCAGTTGACCCATCTGGGGGGGGGTTGTCATGGAGGAGTGAGCACCAGTCAAAAAAGGCCATGTGGTTTCCAACTCGCCAGAGAGAAGGCATGTCACAGGTATGGAGAAACCAGGGAAAATGAAAGAACCAGAAGTATGGTGGAACCAGAAGTATGGAGAAACCAGTCTGTAATCTGAAGCGGATGTATGTGCCCTCAGTTTCAAACAGCTCCAACAGATCTGAGGGTCAAAACAACAACTGTGCAATCTGTTAGGATAATACATGATGATGGTGATGATGACAATGAAGATGACTTATTATTATTATTATTATTATTATTATTATTATTATTATTATTATTATTATTATTATTATTACCATTGTTACTATTATTATTATCATTACACATCACACACCAGAAGTGGCACTGCTAAGTGAATTCTGCACTTTATTCATTTTCATGTTGGTTGTAATAATAAAAATACAGCTCAGACTGCAATACCACTAATCTGCATGGATCTTTGTCTGTGTGTCTGTGTTTCATAGTCTATTACTAATATGAGCCACAAAGTGGCTTCAGTCCAGCAAACTTGCTATCAGTGATTTTAAACACCCATAAACGGTGTTGATGTTCTGTGTCTGGTTTCTGTTGATACTTTCCTAGTTTCACTTTAATATTCTCATCAGGGGCTCCTTGTCTTATAATTATACCACCAGCAGTAATAGGGTCTTTCCTTGCATTTAACTTCTAAGTGGCTTTCTTTTAATTACTGATTGTGTCACTGTATTTAAATTTAATTAAAATATTTGTGCTGGTTTGGGTCTATATGTTTTTTTTTCACATTGCATCTACATGTTGCAGTGTTGTTAGATATTTTTTCTGCACAATTATCCTTTTAAACCACAGACCTTGGAAATAGTTGAACCAAATTAATGACTGCTATAAAAAGGTGTGTGTCTAGTTTGTGGTCAGTGTTGTACTACGTTCAGTGTTGGTTAACTTTGTTGACATACATTCCATCTCCTCGTTAGTGGTAAGTGGCACTGTTCTCAGTGAGCCATGTCGGTGTGTGCACAAGACAAGCATGGGAAAGTGGGTGGCTGCATTGTCCATGTTTTTGATCTCTGAAATGCCAAGTAGGCTGCTGAACCCTAACCTTTAAGATCAACAAAGCCTCCAAACAGCCACAATGACGTGCATTATCGGCCACATCTCATCAGAGGCCAGCCTCCAGAGTGGGCAGGAAGGGAAATGTCACCCACAACAGAGCAGAGGGAGACACAGTGCCCAGAAACACCAAACACAGAGAGAGAGAAAGAGAGAGAGAGAGAGCAAGCAATGGCAGAGAGACAGAGAACAAGAGATGAAAGAGAGAGAGCAAGAGATTGCAAAGACAGTGAGAGAGAGAGAAAGAGAGAGAGAAAGCAAGGGATGGCAGAGAGACAGAGAACAAGATATGAGAGAGAGAGAAAGCAAGATATCGCAGAGACAATGAGGGAGAGAAAAAGAGAGAGAGAGAGAGAGAGTGAGAGAGAAAGAGATGACAGAGATAGTGTCAAGAGCTGGAACTTGTCGAGGCCAGCTGTAAGCCACACATGAGCCAGATTCAGACTGTTCTGTGTCACTGGGACTGCCTGTCTCCACTACCGTACTCCCGGGTCTTGTTCAAAAGCGTTTTCCTCACACATGGTAAGAAGGTTTACCACTTACTTAACCCATACTTACCACAGTCAGCTTGTCTTGTTGTTTTGATTGAATTGAGTTTTTTACACATACAACACAACATGTACAGTATACATTGACAGAAGTTAACTCTAAGAAGCCGAGGTAACAGTCTGTATTAACTATTATAAAGATGAGTCAACAAACCTTTTTTTGCAGCACACATTTTATGTGCATTTGTAAAGTGCCGCCCGAAGTGTACGCAGCATGTTGTGGCACTTAGAAGACATTCATAAATTTGGAATGCTGCTGGAGCTGTTGGAACCCTCTGAGGGTTTCGGGTGAAGTCTGGGCCCTCTGCAAGAGATGGACGTACAGAGCACTACATCAGTCGAACTGGAGAACATGGCTGAGGGAACGAGTAACACGTGTGAGTTATCAGAAAACTACAAATGATATGACAAATATAATACAAATGATATGACAAATATGATAATACTACAAATGAATGACAAATTAGTCACGTAACAAATAGCTTAGATAGTACTTATCTTTCATACAGTCATCAAGCTCAGACGAGCTAAAAGTACTCATAAATTTAAAATTTTAACCTGACTGTTTCTGTTATATCCATCCCAATCTGTGCAAAACATGTTCATGAATTCATGGTGAGATGGAACACTTTGACATTTGTTATTTCGTTTTCCGAGTGTCAGATGAAGTTTACAAACAAACCCTCTGTCTAAAGGACTCAGGGCTCTCTCTCTCTCTGGCAACACCCAAGGACAAACTAGGCATTTTTAAAACGTACTCAACACTGAAAAAAATCTGTTGTTACCATTTCTCCAATTCTAACAGCTATGCGTGGGCTAACAATTCCTTAACAAGTCTGAAATGAACTTTACCAACTACAAATGACAAATTGTACAAATTTTGCTTTTTGCAAATGTTTTGTAGTCATTGGTGTATGTGTTTGCGTTTTAAACTGAATTCAGGTATGGTTCAAGGAATGTGTCCCATAATGAAATAAAAAGAATAAAACGTGACAGTGAATACATTTTCAGTGCTGATCTGCGGTACCTATTCTTTTGCACATACCACTGGTTTGCAACATCTCAGGCATTCACATTAATGAGTTGTTCCTCACTGAGAAAAGTATATCCTTGCCATGCCTGACAACTTGCATATTTGCAATGTGTCTTTTTTTTCCTTCAGCTGCTATTTTTTGTTATCAATTTCTTGGTAACCTTGTCACCCTTCTGTGTTGAATAGGGAGCCTTAACTATGCCCGAGCATGAGTCTCTTAGCATCCTCCTGCTGCCCATGAGTGTGTTAAAGGACTTGAATTTTCAATTGCATGCCATTGTGCGTCACACAAACCCATTTTCTGCTTCTTTTGCACCCCCCCCTACACACACACACACACACACACACACACACACACACACAAACACACACACACACACACACACAGAACGTGATAATCCTGGGAAGCCATGGAGAGAAACAGACAAATACCGCACGGTGCCTTTGGCTTGCTTGGCAGTCCTTTGTGCTCTGCTATTTATGCCAGTATGACATGACATTTCAGAACAATGCAAATATTTTTATAGCTGTTAACAGCACCATTTAAAGGTTATTGTTCAGATTTTTGTTGTCACGTTCAGGCTGTACCTCCACCAAGCTAACAGGTTTTGTTTGCGATCTTTAAGATACGAGCATGCTGTCATAATTCCCAAGGTTGCTTCCACTATACGCTGTGCTTAGAGACTAGTCCAGCTACATACAAACACAAACACTGTGTAGAAGTAAGTCATTGCCTCTACTTTCATGTTCAGGCTTTTTACCATATGCCACCATATGTTTTCTGTGTGACTCAGGGGGTTGTGGTCTCAATAGCGCGCACAAGCTTCATAACAGAAACCTATGACTTAAGTATTACCATCTGTCATTGTGTCCTATGCATGGCAAGAGCACATGGTCAGTGAATCTGCACATGGCCAACGCATTCCACACAGTAAGTGAAATTCTCCATCTTCTGTATCAGTTTATTTCTTTTAAAGTGACATGCAATTTTCTCTCTGTGATTTTTTTTTCAAGGATAAAGAAAGACCTGAATTTTTTTAATATATATGACATAGTATGTAGAGATGAACTAAAAAAGTGTGTATCTTAACAAATGGGTCATTCTATCCCAACATACCAATTATATGTTCACAGGTCTAACACAATGGGGTTAAGCCCACCACACCCACACTTTTATGATGTCTAAAGTTTGCTGCCTTTGATAGCTTTGTCTTCCTGGGCCTGCCTCACATGAAGCTCTCATGTACCTGAGGGATTACGATACCCCGGATTAGACCAGGAGAACCGAGGGCCCCCCCTCTCATACCACCCCCTCCTCCCCCACCTCTATTCTTAATTAATGGCGACGACAATTATTTTTGCATACCAATACAGTTTGAATTCTAAATAAGAAGCTGTGAGCACACCAGCCATATGGTGTTGTCTGACACGACGAAATTAGGCCACCAGTGCTGTCTGTTGTGTTGTCACGGCGATAGCCACCTGCTTGGGTCCTATTACAGTAGATATTATTTACATCACATGCTTCCTCTTACATAAAAATGCCATGGCTACCCTCCAGAAAAGAAATAAAAAAAATAAAGACTTTCCCTGAAACACTTAAATGTGTATCTGAGTCTTCTTTGCCATCCTGACCAAAACACAGTACCTACCGCCTGTTTACTGACGTCTTTTTAAAAATAAATGCTTCCAGGAAAAAAAAATAGGAAACGGGGGTTAAAGGGGAAGAAACAGTGACACACCTTCACTGACATGAAGCCTGGGACGCTTTCTGAACTTTAAGGGCAAATTTCAAAGACCTCTCGGTCGACTGTTTTGACAGTTGCGAGTCGGCCAGGTTCAGGGAGAAAAAAAAAATGCCTGAAAAGTCTGAAGCCACAGTGGTTATCTGTCTTACTGAATGAACCCCTGACCTCTGCGTACACCAAGGTGACCTGGGATGAAAAGTCAGTCCTTCTCCTGGTGAAAAGTGCTCCTGTGTCCCCCCGCACACTGATCCACACAGCGCGCTGTCTCTCTGGTCTTTTGGCAATGCTTGGTAAGAAATTGAAAAGTATTATGAAGGTTTACACAAAAAATCCAGGTCTAACTGATGATTAAATGTTGACAGGCTTACCTTTATTTTTCTATTTTATTCTACCCACTTGATATCGGTATGAGTAACCTCACTTTAATCAGTTGTACACCACTTCAATGTAGTTTCAATTGTTGAAGTACCTTTCTCTGATCCCTTACTTATTTTTGAGCACTAACTTTATGGGGATGACACCAGGAAGCCAGAGTTTATATGAGAATAAAAGGTGCTGTTTTTCACACAAGGCACTCTGCCCCCCACTTAGCATACCACTGTTAGATCCATCCTTTATCCCGAATCTGCAAAATGGACTTTAAATCAGACTTGCCATATTTAAATTTTTAACCGCTGTGTTCTCTATCTCTCTCTCTCTCTCTCTTTCTCTCTCTCTGTCTCTCCCCATCTTTCTTTCTCACTATCTGTCTACCTATCTGTCTCTCTGTCTCTCTTTCTCTCTCTCTCTCTCTCTCTCTCTCTCTCACTCAGACACACACACACACAGACACAGACATAGACACACACAGACACACACACACACACGCATGCACGCACACACGCACACACACACACACACACACACACACACACACACACACACACAACTATATGACAGTGCCCTAATGCATTGAGCTGTGGAAGTATTTTGAGGTCACCCTTCCCATTTTTCAAACTCATGTGTAATTCTGGCAAGATAATTGATGCTTATTAAGCCAAAGCAATATAAGGAATAAAAATGTTCTGAAATGTCAGCGCAGAGCGCCACTGGCAACATCGCCGCCATTTAGTATCTGGATTCAATATTTTCCAGCTATATAACACAAACTTTCTGCAGGTTTAAAGGATTATCTGTGGCTTTTGGGATATTTTACGAGACAAAACTCTTACAAAAGAAGCCGTTTACAATACTCTAAAATGTGTTTACTGTGTTGACTAACTGACTCCTACTACCATTACTGTGAGGAATGAGTAATGAGCTGAAATCCCATTGGGCAGGAAAAGTGATGTGTGCAAAACTGTAGGCACTCATCCTGCTAAATGACGAAAGGTTAAATGTATATAGACAGAAATCTGGATAAATTATTTTAATTAAACTTTTACCCTTTACAGCATGTCCTGTATATGAAGGGCTATATACTGACACCAGCATTTTAAATGTAATTTAATGCAAGTGGAGCATATATCACACACTTGGCTTTTCCTACAAGCATATTTCACACTTGTAGGAAATATGGAACTGGCTTCTCCGGCAACTTGGTTTATGAGTTCATGAGTTTGCAGAGTGTATTTGACGTGTGCAGGAGTACAGTACTGAGTCCAGCAGCCACTAGTTCCAGTGTGCAACACAGCACCAACAGTGACGAATCCTCCTTTTCTCTGCCCCACTCCTGTGTGTGTAACTAGAGTGCATCTCCTACACTAAGGCAAGATCCCCTCCAACTCATCCTTCACATTGCTGGATGATGCTAGTTCTTGTCTGCCCCCTCCCTTAGATCCTGGAGCGCTTCCCATCCCCATGTTGTGGCTTTGCCAAGAGGATAAATAAATATTATTTTGCCTTTCGGCCACCTTGGGGTCTGTCTGCCTGTCTGTCAGTGAACTGTCTGGTCTTTGCTGTTTTTTTTTAAAATATATATTTGTGTTGTCTTAGGGGCTTTTGGCATTACTTTCCTTTTTTGCTAATTAACTAACTTTCATCAAGTTTTAATACAATTTGCATATTTAACTCTGTTTGCACAACTTACAGAGAAAAAAAAGAAACAAAACAAAAAAAGAACTGCTGTGATGACTCAGATTTGCAGGTAGCCTACTGTCATGGAACTAGATCATCCCAGCTGGAGGCTCCTGATGTTTACCATAACCCTGAGAAACGCAGTAGATAAATGGAGCTTGGCTTTAGACAAACATGGGCTCTTAGTACATGGCCAGTTCAAACTACGCACAAATACCTTTCAAAGTTGTCCAATTCGTAACACTTCCCCTCAGATCCGGCCGCTTTCTGTTCCTATGGAGGAGATAAAAAATTTCCTTAATAAAATGCCTTTCGGCTGACCTGTGGTGGTACAAAATGAGGTTGCCTTGGTCTGTGGTTTTGAATAATTTATTCCTCTCCCCACCAAGACTGTTTGCTAAACAGTGGGGTCCTCTGCAGTTCACCTCTTCTGCATCACTGGCACGGCACCCAGGGGAAGACTGAAGTGTGTGCTTTAGCGAGCCATGCCTTTGTGTCAGCGGACGGCATCTACAAATGTTTAAAATGGGCTCTCTGCTAGGGGAAAACCATGGAGAATATAGAGGTATGGGGCCTGCTGAGGGCTCTAGCAAACGGCCTTCACCGCTCAGCACAGGAAAAAAAAAATATGGCAGCGAATCTCTTTTTAAACCTGTGTATTTCATATACAGTTAAGGTATGACATAAAAACACCAGACAGCTCTTGACCTGATTTATGTATGTCTTGTGCATTTCAATGGTGTGAACCCTTCATTTAATAAATGTTAATTGCGTGTCCTTTGGTGATTCCCCTTGGCGTATCTTTCAGCCTTAGTGTATAGTCTTTAATCACGCATGGAGGAATATTGCACGGCATGGAGATGTTGCTGAGCCAACCTTGACTGGCAGTGTGTGACAGGCATTTTGATCTGGCATTGAAAGGGATGGAGCCGCACGAGAAATTATCAACAAGCAGGGGGACTAGGGCCCGGAGAAAACATTGCCTCAGCCAATTAGAATGCTATGTTTTATTCAGCGCTGTCAAGGGCACTTTTGGGCGCATGTGTGTACCCAGTGAGTGAGGGCAAAATGTCACTCTGTCAATGGATCGTCCTCATTCATCTCAATGGATGATTAGCAAGATTCAACAAACTCGCAGAGAATAAATGAGTAGGTCTCCAAGTATAATAGTCTGTTATTTTCTTTGTACCACTGCTTTATTATGTTCTATGCTTTACTGTTTCGGAGGACAGAATGGCCTTAAATTAGTGACCTGTCTCACCCAACAAAGATTGAGCTCCTCTCAAGAGATGTGAAAATACAGTGACAGTTATGTGGTTCATTCCATTGAAGGGAATTTATTTGTTACAAATACGAAACATAATTTGGCCTTCTGTATTCACAAAAAACTATGTCTGCCTAGCAACTTATTGCAAGAAATGTTCAAAATTGTCTTTTTTCCTAAAGAAATACAATTCCAAACCATAGCCTTTCCTTTTGCTTTCACATGAAAACATTATGCTATTTCAGCTCAGTTTTACTCATTTCCTGTCATTTTAGATTAAGCTTACATTTAACATTATTTATTACCTTTTGTTATTGGTTAGGTTAAGTAAATGTGATAAACTAGTCCCACAACACTGAGTCAGACTAACACACTACGTGCGCTTAATGTCTGTGTACCTGGGCCTAACAACAGCTATCTATTAAGTCTTCAGATCACTTCAGCGTGACCTACTTACTATAAACTGAACTGAGATGCCTTATTCCTCCCTGCTCAGCATCTAAAAGTGTGAAATATTCATGCTGTTTCAATGAACACAAAACAGCGTTGTTTGTGTGTCTCACAAGCATTGTTTTGGTGTCTCACACACTTCAGGGTGAAAGCATGTTACGGAATTACTGCCGCTCATTATAATAATCTACCTCTGATGAAGTCAAGCCCACAGCAATGAACCTCTGCTAACTCCTGACTCCTTTAAAATACTTTTTTTTAAATAATTTATTTTTCTTCCCTTCCTCCTCCTCCCCTACTACGCCCGGCTCTGGCTGCTTCGGCATGAAGGGGGAGCTGTAGCACCTTCTGTCCATCGGAGGTTAGTGGGCCACATCCTTTCCCTGTGTGCTGCGCTCCCGACGCTTTCTCACACCTCCTCTGCTCCACTGTGTCACATAGATTTAAATGTATCTGCTGAGGGGAAAATAATCAATGCAAATTCTCAGCAATGCACCCAAACAAATGAGTCTTCCTTGACTTAGGGAGATGCTATTTCAGCAGCAGGCCTCAATCTGCTGTTTCTCCATCTTAATGTATTCCCCCTTCCCCACATTGCCCCTGAACACCACTAGACTTTGCTCTGTTATAGCCCTGTTCTGAGCCTGAGTAATGGCCTTAAGGGAGGCTGTGTGTGCCACATAGTTTTTACATCATGGACTCAGCAGGGATCCATACAGACAGGTAGGTGCAACTCCATTATGTTTGCAATGTCTTGGGCTGTTGTAGTGGTTGTAGTTGTTGCTGCTGCAGCTGCTGTTACTCTTGTTGTTGTTTTAGGTAGGAGGTAGGTGGTAGGACTTTTGGCAATTTGTCAACTGTATTTAAACACAAACACGATAAAACACATTTTTACAATATACTATTTACTATGACCCATAGGACTATTATTTAAAAACAAGTATTATTATTATTATTATTATTATTATTATTATTATTATTATTATTATTATTATTGCTATTATACAAGGGTTAAATTGGTTATTTGCTGGAAAGCCTCAATTGGCAATTGGAACAATTTTAAAATGCCCTGCAAAGGAGCTATAATTAAATATGAAAACCAGGGATAATTATTTATTTATATTTATATATTAAATATTAAAAATAAAAAAAATAGCCATGGCTACATATTTAAGAAGGAGGTCTTCATATTGACTCAGTCCAGATAAACCCCCTCAGGACCATATGATGTATCAGCTCAAGCCCTCAATCAGATTTGTTCATATGTAGATTTAGCAAATGAGTTGAAAAACAGGAAGTATGGCGGCTTGGAACTTCTGGTGTGGAGAAAAAGAATACCCCTTGCAAAATGATTAATGTGGTGTTCAGGTGCTCAGAAGATTGAGCGATCCTGTCATCCCACCATATGGTCCCAATTTAATTCAGAGTGCAGTGGTCCACTCAGAGGGCTCTCCCTGCTACGCCTGAGAAAAGAATTTATACAGTCTGCAATCAGAGACGAACACATTTACTAATTATTTAAATGTAACAGATGTAAGGCATTAGAAAAATGTTTATTTTAATTCGTACAGTGTCAGGACATAGAAGCCAAGATAAAGATACATTTCAGTAATAGTAATTCTTGATCAGACTTCAAAGTAAAAAGTTGAAAGTAAAAGCCTGTTGTAATGAAAAAGGGAAAAAAGAAAACTGAAATTGTGTTTTTTGTTTAATTGAAAAGTTTGATGTTATACATCATATCTCATTTCAGCTCCTGACTTTTATCGCTACAGAACAATGTGTAATAGCCAAAGTACATTTTTAGTGTGCATTATTTTTTAGACAGATGATTAGTTTTCTTCCAACTTTTGTGCTTAGTCAAATAAATAATACATTCTTTTGGATTAATACATAAAATACCACATTTATTTGACTTATTCAGATAACAAGGTTATTTTACACAGCTATGACAGACTTTACTAAGTGTTCGTAATACATTGAAGCAGTTATTTAGGAAATGTGTGATGGTTGCACTCAGGACTAAATGTAAAAGTATATGATATTTTCGGGGGGGTGGGGTGTCCGTGGTAGCGCTGGTCAGAGAGCGACTGGGTCAGGGTGCAGAGTGAAGGTGGCCTATCAGGAGCCTGCTCAGCATGGCGAATCAAGTTGAAGGATGTAATTTGCTACGCTGTGGGCCTCAATCCATACCACTTCACTGAGCAACCCACCCCCACCATCCCCACCCCCCCCTCTTCCACATCCCACCCCAAAAGAAGCGCTTCAGATTTAGAAATGTTTAAGAAGGCCTCGGTTATCCACCTGAACTTTAGAAACCGAAAGCGAATTGAGGTCACGGGACCTCAAGGTATCTTCAGCTGCTCATTCAGAGAAGTGTATAGAGGGGGAGGGTGGGGGTGGCGGGAGGAGGCGGGGGAAGGAAACTCTGCCTTTAATATGTTTGTCCACCACTATCTCAGCGATGAAAACATATTTGGGTGAAGCTGATGTGTCATAGTCCTGCATGGTGTGGCATTTAAAATATTCTCAACAGAATCTTTTTGCACCCGAGTTACGGTAAAAAGCCATCCTGCTGGCGAAATCTGTCAGAAATATCAGTCACACTTATCTCAAACCGAGCACTCAAGCTCTGTTTGCAAGTTTAAAGGCCCTCTATCTCCCCCAACCATCTCCTGTTAATGGGCATTTGCTGGGCATACACACGGTGTAGGTATTAGGCAGAAGGCAGGGCAGATTAATGGCGGAGTTCCCCGCTACTTGCTGCTCTTTCCTCATTGTTAATTCCTCCACCCCTGCAGGGGACTGTGACTTGCGGAGATAAACCTCTTTCAGGCCAAACCCAATTGGTTTTCATTATCCCAGATGTGGTTCTAGTTTAACGGGCTTAATCCAGAGCCAGGGCCTCAATGTCTCATTCTTGCTCCTCGAACAAGACTATTTGTCCCCACCCCCTGCTATTTTTCCCCTCATCATTTTTGCTAATCTTGATGTCAGAATTTTCTAAAGAGATAAATAGATGCATCCTTTTGCATGGAGGAATGGCGTATCATAGGAATTATATTTCAGAGTACGAAGATGATTCCCAATTCATACATACAAATCTGGAAAAACCATGCAGATCATTCTCGCATTTTTATATAGACTTTGTGAACTATTGTGGGCTGAAACTGTATAGATTTTGTATGATTATTAATTAAGCCAGTGTAATACATCATGTTCATATTTCCATATCGCATTAATGCGTTATCATTTCATATGCCTCTTTGCTCTGATTACTAGTACCTCAGTAATATGCTATTAATATGCCAGCCTGGTCAGTGCATATCACAACGTTAATAGAATGTGCAATTAATACAAGGTCACTCGCTGCACAAAATCCATCAGATCATGGAGTAAATTGTTCATGGATTATTTCGTATGACTTACTTCCACTACTGGAGCAGTTTCTAGGCACTTTTGCACTCAGTATTTTAATATTCTCTGTTTGCAAATGGAGTAAAGACCTTGTTGTTTTTTTGTTGTTGAGCAAGATCTTGTTGATCTTGTTAAATCACTTTGAGGCTTCACAAACTACTTATCTTCTTAAATTACTTATGACAAAATGTAGTGAAAAAGATATTGTAAATCACAGTTGAGTCATTCACAATAATGCTCACAGTAATTCAAGTTCTTCCTACTATTATTGTAGGTAAAAATGCAACACTGTCTGTTAAAAGGCACCACTTCACTATAGACACTAAAAGGCAAGGCAATATTCATATGATTGCAAGGGCTCTACATTGACAGTGGACCTTCACAGTAAATAATGACCAACAGCATTCTTACGGCATCTCTTGATGGGGCCCAAAATGTTTAGCATGGCCCCTGTTTCCCACTCTCACTCACTCCTCCTTAGCCACTGCCCGACTGTGCCTGGTCCCGGCATTGCCACTCTTAAGCGTTCTGACGTCATATTGGCTTCAAGACTGACTCATTAAAAGAGTATCATTTAGTACTACAGTTAAGTCTGTGTTTGCCATCATCTAAGTGTCTTTTGTTTTTTTTTTTCAGAACTAGATGCACTTGTGTTATCACTGTTTAATCTACCTCCTTCTTTTTTCTTTTGTTCCACTGGCATGAGTGCATAACGAGCCTTACCTGTAGGATCAAAGGAAGACCAAACGCAACGTTGTACATTGCTCATATTTGATCTAGTTTGATCTACAGCAACTCTAAAGTTTGAAAAATATTAGCGTGCCAAAAAAGACTGGCCCTTGTGAGCGCGCTTGTTGCTGCTCCAATGGTGAATCAAATTGAAGCGGGGGATTGTGAGGAAGTGTGGTGACCTAAAATATAAAATGAAGCACAGGGCCCGGAGGGTATGCGGCAACTTTCATAAAGTTTGGCATGAGGGGGCCGGGGGTGGTCCTGGGGAACTTTTTCTTGTTTGGGGTGAGTAAAGCAACTCGCAAAAAATCCTGATGACCACAGAGCTTACTGTGGCCACAGCGCACCATGATTAATTCAACACAACTTCAGATGTCACTTAGCAGAAAGTCAGAAAGATTGAAAAATTGCATTTTATGATAGCTGCATGCCAAAAGAAATATATAAATATAGACCATGTATACACAGTGCTGTGAAACCTATTGGGTTTAAGCAAGGCGGCTCACTGTGTTGAGATGAACAGGAATATCAGCCAATCTCACTCATCTGGTTTCACCAAATAATTAGGGCTTCCCTCTGAAATACATTAGTGGGGGTCGCCATGTCCATGACCAGTGCTTTAGTGTAGCATATAGTTTAAGTCTTCAGCGGGACGCATAGCGGAATATGTGAGTTGGCGTCTGTGGCCTGTGAGACCAAGCACTGGGCTTGATTGCTTCTGCCCTGGCCAATCCTAATACTCCCAGCTGCCCCCGCTCGGTGTGATTTAGCTGTAGTGTGTCACATTTGCACACGCAACATATGCCTGCCATTACCACCGACAGTGACCCCTGTCCGAGAGAGAGCAGACTCGTGGAGGCGCTGCAACCGATGGCAGATTTGGCGACTGCAAGTTTGACCAAGAGGCAGTCTGGTGCCAGAAAACTGCTCGCAGTCATGTCTGAATGGAAGCAAATATTTTCGCTGACTTTCATATGAATTTCCAGTTATAACATGAGTTTGTATTTTTGGCGTTAGTTATTGTTTATTGTATATTTTTTTAAATAGCAGTGGGTGTGGATAGATGCAAGAGTGAAAGCAATATAATGCTAAAGCCTGGCCAGGGTCTGTACCAGGAAATAATATGAAACAAAGAATTCAATGAAAGAGTAATCTTTTTATTTAGCCATTTTTAGCTTTTGGGGGGAAATATGCGTCATCTAACACTGAAACCTTCACATAACTTTCCCCTTGTTCATAAATAGCATTCAATAATGCTTGGGAAAACACACACACAGACACAGACACAGACACACACACACACACACACACACACACACACACACACACACACACACGCACATGCACACACACACACACATGTACACACACACACACACAAACATACACACACACATACCCAGGCTTTGGTGCAACTTAGGTCACTGCCATAAGATTTGCCATGTGTCATCCTGATGACACTCCATCTATGCATCTGGAAAATGTGACACCTGCGCCACATCGTGCACGCAAGACAGGTGTTCATATTTGGCTGCAAACATGTCAAAGTGGAGAGTGACATTTTTATTGCGTTTCCCATATGAAGCTCTGCAAAACATTTTAAAAAAACAAGTCCCCGATATAAATGGGGTGACAGTGGGACATGTAAGTTATCAAGAGCAAACAAGAAATAAGTGTCCGCTTTCAGTCATTTTTTTTACATTTCTGTCCATGTTTTACAACATGAAGGGCTAAAAAGCCTTTCAATTGCAGACAGCCCAGTAATTGTAAGATAACCCATTTAACCAGGACAAAGACAAGCACTATTCAGCACTGATGAACCTGAATCTGCTGTCTGTCTGCCTATATGTCTGGCAAGAGTGTGGGGATGTTTACCAGACAAGCAGCTTAATATGAAATGGTATAGTCACCAAATTGATCTCGAAGAATAATAATGGATACTTAACTTTTTTTTTTCATTTTCTTTCCCCCCCTTCCACCATTTCTTTTTTCTTTCTTTCACCGTAAGTAATCTCTATTGCCCCATTTCCAACCTCCTAACCAGGAGACTAAAAAGCCCATGGGTGCTAATATTTGTCGCTAGCACATCTGCAGGAGAGTGGAGTGCAGTTTGTTCAGTCTACAGCACTGGCCCGGCTGGCTCCTATTACATACATACCTCCCCTAGGTCTCAAAAGCATCATCAATACAGGCACTGTTTCAGCTCCTTCCAACAGAGGCTGAATGTCAATATCCTATGGCAGGTGTCTCAATCAGTTAGCTGTAAATTCTGCCTTTGGTCCATTTGTTCTGTATAGACAACCGGCTTTGTAAGCTAATGTCTTGTGCAAAAGGTGAGGCCTTGCCATTTCAATTTCAAAAGTACAGGTAGAGAAATGAGAAGACAGTATTTGTGACAACCATAGCAATGTAACCTCAGCAACACTGTCCAGTTTTCTTGACCCTGTCTTGCAAGGGCAGACATGACTTCAGTTATATGTGATGGGAGTTGCCTGTCTGGGCAAAACACTGTGCAATAAATGTGGGTTTAGGGTTCACTATAAATGAGTCATACAAGGTTACACGACACAAGATTTTTTTTGTTTTTAAATCATGACCAACCCCCACATGTATATGTCCATCTACCTGTCCTTTCATTCTAACCATACTTCTACAGGGCAGTGCAGGGAGTTTGTAAATCTTTAAATAACGTTAAGGCTGTCAGACTGTTTGCATTTAGGCAAACACACAGCAGCAGACATATAACCTCATTAAACTATACTTCAGGCTGTGGCCAGAGTGAAATGTGAACTAAGAAAGAAATTGCACAATGCAGAGAGTACTAACAAGAAGACAAAAGACAGGCAGCAGGACTTTGTCACTGTAGTGGCCATAGCACTTGCCACATAGAACATGAATATAGATGCTCCTCTGCCACACTGCATCAAACTGATATCCACAGAAAGAAAATCTGATTTGTTTGGGTGCCTACAGATTGCTGTCTGTCTCCCCCAAAAATAACAGATAAGTAGAGATTAAAAACAAAAAAACAAACAAACAAACTGTCGACTGATATATAAATTAATTACCCTTCCAGATGAAACCAATATGTTTTGCATATTTTTTTCACACAAGAACTATACTGACAGGAGAGACAAACCTAAACTAACTTTGCAGTCTTCTTTTGCGAGCCAGTCAGAAACTATTTTAATTTTCACCCAGTGTTATAGCTAATCTTTATTTAGAGATTATGGGGATTTACTATATTGACCATAGTTTCAGGCAAAAGATTACAAATGATTAGCATTTAAAGAGGTATTTTCAAAAGGAAATGGCAAAGGACACCTCTTCCCTTTCCTTTCATTCTTTCGGTAGCTGTGCACCGTGTTAGTGCATTTAGACATCAGTCACAAGAGTATGGTCAGTGAGCATCAGCTCCATCCAAGTGGTTTGAAGGATATTTGGTCTAAGTGGAAAAAACATTAAACACTAGCTTTATGACTAAAATGCATTCTGTGGTGGACTAGCCATCTGGAATAATAAACATTTCAGTTTAGAGCAGCCATCTGAACCCCGGGAGCAATTGAAGGAACACATTTTCTTGAGTGACTGGTTAATGTGTTTGTTAAATTGCGTTTTAAATAATCACTCTCAGTTTTTTTTCATGCTGTATTTAAAATGAAATACTTTAATTTCAGAGTCTTAGAGGTCCAAATAACCTGAAGAAATCATAAGCCAAGACAAGATATTACTGTGCAAACTAATGAAATTTAACCACAAAACATCACTTGCTACAAACTTATACATATTGTGTAGCCTTTCTAGTTTTAGGAAGATTGACTTACATTTGTTCACTGTCAATTCAATACAGATTGAGTCTAGCAAGTCTCTAGCCTTAAAACTGAATATTTAGTGAATAGTGTAGACATATGTCACTGGACCTCACCCAACATGTCCTCTCTCAGTCTGAATTTGGTGTCTTTATTCTATACACAATTTTCTATTTAATGTCTGGCTAATATATCACAATCTCGCACACACAAAAAGACCATAATAATGATGTAGCTGTAAATGATTCAACAGTTTATGTATTCATTATAAAATCTTAATAAAAATTCATCCATTTCATTGCTTCTCTTCTCTACTCCGTGGTCTAACTGTGCTTGAAGAAAATGCAAAGTAGTCTCCCCTGCCTGTGACCTGTTTTGTTGTAAATTAATCAGGTTCCTTCTGAGACCTGGGTTTTAAAATAGCACAAAATTAAGTTGTCTGATAGCGGGTTGTAATGTGAACAGTGCATTAAGCGATACTGTTGTGATACTCTTTTCCTTGTGGATATCTTCCGTTCCGACTAACACGTACTTGCAACAATTACCATGAGCTTTACCAAGATAACCTAACACCTGTAAGAACATTGCCACATGGGTCTAGAGGATAATGCACAGCCAGGCGCTCACTGCACAGCATCACACAATAAATCACGATAGTAGTGTTACCTGGCCCCTGCAACTGATCAATAATTGGGGGTGTATTAGTTCTTAGGTTGCAGGCCCCCATATGGTTCAATTGACCTAATGATCAATAATTGTCTCTTCTGCACAGTCCTTGGGGAGAAAATGCTCTAATCAGTTATGGTCCAAATTTGAATTTTCTTTGAAAATATCATTTAACAACAAACCAACAACAAGGTGTCAAAGTGTCTGCTATGTGCACAGTGCCTGCCACTGCATCACTTGAAAAAGAAGCCCCCTACCTGTCCTCCTATCTTTCAGCCTGTGGTCTAGCTCTTCTTTGATGTATTTTCTAGGTGTTTCTTTTTCCCTTTTTTGTTGCTGTTTCATGACACTGTTTGTTCAGAATCGTTGAATGAAGAAAAAAAAAAACATGGTAATTTGGCAAACTCACATCCAGTGTATAAATAGTTACTTGCAGAGGTGTTATATCATAAAAATGCAAAGATGGTAACACATCAGGGTTGTGAATCATTAAACCACCTCCTGTTTATGAAATTGCACCATAGAAACAGAAGTAATATTCCACATCTTCACTTTAAAGGATGTAACTGTACACCCAGCACTGCCCCTGAAAATGGCATGGCACTCTGCTCTCTGAACAGAACAATGCTCACTTCCTTTCACATTGTTATAGCTCAAAAAGGACATAAATAAACATGTTGAAAAGCACCATTGACAATACCGGGCATAATATATTCTATGTAATTGATTTTGTGAAATAAATCATTTTGCCAATATGTCCACAGCCTCCAAATGTTCCCAAAACACCCTCTGCCATTATACTAGTTAGTCCAATATCATTTTTTTTGCTGTTATCTTCAGCTGTAGTACCAAGAGTTGCTATGCACAGTCTGAGATTGTTACTCCAAAAAACTAACATCAACTTCAATAGCATTCCAAATTTTTGACCAATTTAAAAGTGCCAGACATATGCTTACGTGACTGTTGGGATTGGGCAACAGTGAATCTCTATTCCTACTAGCGATATACTAGCAACAGATGCTAGTACTAATGGGTTTTAGCTTCCTTGCTAGCATGCAAGGTGGTGCAAGTTCATATGCCCAGGCTAATGTGGGTTGATGTGGGCAGCACACTTGAGGCAATGCAGGTTACACTTGCCGTGTTATGAGTTGGGCAGTTTGCAAACATGCCCAAAGCAACAGAAGCATAGCAAGAAGGCATGTCTTTGCATCTGTGCGCTATGAGAGGTACCACTGTGACTTACTACCTGACTTATCTGGTAAGATAAGGTGCTAACAACCTCATGGTCAAAGCATCATTGCCCATGGGCCTACTGATTAAGATGTTTAGCTGTGCCATGCTGACACTGTTATTCCTTGTGAAAAAATCAGTTTAACTATTTATGGTAATAGTGTGATTAAAAACCAGCACACAGTTATTTTTACTTAGGCTTCCGTTTTAGCGGTTTATTAAGTGCCTCTTTAGAATGCTGATGAACGACCGATTGACTTTGAATGACCCTCTCCAACTTCGGAGGTCAAATATTTTTGTATAATGACTACTGCAAAAGTATAATGACCGCTGCCAATGGCAATTGGTTTTGTGCTCCTGTCATATCAGTCAAGTGATACACGCAAGTAGTCCATTTAACTACCATAAGGGAATATCAACAATAAGCTGCAATGAGTTATTTAGCAGCTGGACACATTGCTACACAACACATACATTCTGTTTTTTCAGTGAACTATTCTTAGCAGTGGAGGCCATGAAGCGGCAACAAAATATTTAAAATATGACATTGTTAGAAGTTTCCAACTCTCCATTATCACTTTTTGGCAAGTAGTAGCTGTACAATAAGCGGGATAATGTTAAGCGAAATGGTCATTCTCGCTGAATAAACCCCTTCAGAGTGATTCAAGACCTCAACGGAAAGCGGAGCTTATTCCTAACTCTGTCTGGGCTTATTCAATGAGAATGATTGCCTCACAGAACATTATCCCTTACTTAATTCATAATTATCAGTTTTCCTCCATGTTGTGGAGTTTTTGGACAAATAATTTCCAAGACAGATTCCACAAATTTGCTTTTGGGTAATGTCTTTGCTAAAGCAAGACAAAATTCCTTAAGATAATCATACCTTGTCAATTAATCTATCTTAAAAGATTCAATGAGCATAGCACTTGTTGGTTGACACACCTGTTTGGCTGCTAAGGTTCTTCTGTTCACAATAGAAGTGTGGCGTTGTGAGGCAGCTCTGCCCCATGACTATCATGCCAACCCTGAGCAATGTCACCCACAGTAGGCATCTGGCTCCTCAGAGCGTCCATACATTATTCAGGATCTGTGACAGCTTTGTATCTCTGCACAGAGATGTATGTCTGCATAGAGCAGCCTCAGAACAGCAATGTCTCAGCGGCAGAGTGCAGTGCTTTATCTAGTGAAAGGCGGGTGTGATCCATGGTTTGTTGATATCACTTGAGTCCTTATCATAGATCAAATTAAATGTTAAAACAGAGTTACAACCTAGCTGGTTTGTAATATGCACTGATGTTACACACCTATAGCTTTGTTTGTTAATTTTGTCCTTTTTATTTAGTCTTATTTTGCCAGTTTGTTTTTATTTTTAAGACGTCTTGGTTAGTTCAAGTCAAAAAATGTTTTTTTTTTTTTTTTTAACAGTTGCATAGCCTCACCACATTATGCAAGTGTAAGTGTTTGCCAGTCTGATGAAACAGAACACTTTTGGAAACACAAGACACAAGCTCAAATAGGTCAACAGAAATTAAAGCTGTCCTTCAGCAGACCGACCATGACAATTGTCAGACAAAATATACACCATGTCAGTGTGAAGTAATCAGGCTTGAGTAGTAATCAGGACTGAGTATTTATGAGAGAGGGCCATTGGCTCATACACATCCTCCTCCTGGGTGTTTGCACTTAGTAGAGAGTGCTGATGTAAAGCTGCCCGACATGAGACTGTGGACTGTGGTGCTAGAGCTTGAGGACCAAACAGCTGAAGGCTCAAAGTCTGACAAGAAATGACAAAAAAAGGCATGGTGCAGACGCCAGGACTTAAAAAAAACATCACAAAATAAATGAAAAAATGTGTGTTTAAAGATTCATTGTGCAGAAAATCAACCAAACAAACAAACAACAAAGGAACAAGGAAGAGGAAGATAAAGTTTTCCTTCAGAACCCAATGTCATTGTGCATGATGTCGGAGGCTTATTATTATTATTTACATGACTAAATAAACTGGCAGCACCCATGATTTGTGTAATGCGAAGTCACAATTCATAAATAATGTGATGTGAAAGGTAATTAGTGCAGGTGTTTTGCACACGTTTATGCTCTGCGGGCCACCAGAATGAAGACAGTGGCTTGTAGCGCATAAATCAGGCCTGGAGTAAGAGCTAGGACTAATGACCTCCAGTGTGCTGCGAGTCACACCGCAGGATTCATCACCACGACACACTGAGCCGCCTTAGAAGGTGAATCCTCTCACCACAGCCACGGAATATCATTCCCAAAAATAATTACCTTTTAGTCTACAAGGTAGCCCGCAGCTCTAGTTACCACTTATCTAGGAGTGATACTGCTATTTGACAAAAAGTGTGTGTCATGTCCTACTTTACTTAAAACTCTGTAGCCTGTCTAGTCAAAAGTACGTTAAGCCTTCTTACACAGTATCATGTGACATCTGGCTATGTTAAATACACTCAGTGCACAGCCATGGCCTCAACTGAGCAAAATCTAGAAATGTTGGTGATCAGACTGTTGTGTGAGTACTTCTCTGCTGTTTTGTGTGTAAATGAGATGAGAGGTTACACTGCAGTTAATATAAAAATGAAGCATTACCCAATGCAACATCATCCAAAAGGTTCTACCATTTTCATACTTACACATGTTCAATGTGAAGAGAAATTAATTTACAATATTTGTTCATGGATTACTTAATGAATTCATTATATTTTACACCAATGTTCCTGTTCTTATTCGGCTGTGCATATTTCATCTGATAAGTCATAGAGATCTGGCTTCCCATGCCACTGTTGGCTGTTACCCATGTGTAGTGATGTAATGATCTCTGGTCGGTTATTAATCACGCTATTACCTTAGAATAATAATTACATGCAGCATGTAATGTAACAATGTCCGATTAAACAGGCATTCTGGATTACATTTCCATAATACCAGGTGGATATTCAGACAATGATTTAAGTCCTAAGCCCTGTAATTCAACCAGTTTACTACATGAACTGACAGGTATCAATAAAACGACCAAATGCATTTCAGCTTCATCAAGGTACGGGCATAGGAAGCAATGCAGATATTTTGGCTGGAGCGGCTGTCCTTGGACAAATGACACAGTTCGTCTGTATCCTCGGGGCATGTCAGTTTCTCGATTTCACGGAAATACTCAGTGGCGTTGGGCGAGATATGAAGAAAGGGGAAATGATTGTTCACCTGTGCTTGCTCACAGAGGCCTGTAGCCTACCAATGAATAGATGGCACTAGTCCTCGGGTCATCTCAAAGACAGAGCCAAACTTTCCATTATGTGTCCTGAGGCACTATATATTTGGGACTGAATTAATTAACTTATAAATACAGTCTACTTTCTCAGTTTGAAAAAAAACCCTCCCTCACAGACTTTTATACACAGAAGTGTTTGATGTATTCTAGCACCCAGGGGTAGGTTTATAGGTTAATAAACATTACTAGAAGAAGATAGCATTGAAAAGATAATGAAAATCTACAGGCTGTATTTTATGAAGTTTAAAAATTACTTACTAGCTTTTACATGATAGCCTGAAACATTACTTATTATTTGTCATTTGGAAGATAACCTCAGTACAGATATTCATCTTTTGTGGTTTATCATTACCTCTCTCAAGCTCTTGGTCCTTAGGTTGAATGTAGACATCATTCTAAGTTTTGATTAAGGTATCATAGCATGTAGGGAAACAACTCTACAATTGTACAGTTTACCCACAATGCTGTGCAGGGCTAGTTGTTGGAGCCTTTAGTAGTAGATTTGGCATTAAGCCTACGATTAGCTGACCTTGTGCTTCTCTGCCTTTGTGTTTGCCTACCTTTGCCATTGCCCTGTGTGCCTCTGTCTATGTGTGAGATTCATTTCTTTATGTATAAGTGTCCTTGTCCACCGTCGCCCCCTGTGTGACTCCGTCTATGTATCAGATCCCTTTCAATAAATATTAGTGACCTTGTCCATCATTGCCTTGTGTCCTGTGTCTATAAGATGTCTTTCTTCATCTTTTTGTGTCCCCGTCGACACTGCCATTGCCGTGTATGCTCTGTCTTTGTAGGAGATTCTTTCTTTGTGCATCCGTGTCCTTGCTCATCATTGTCATGTGGCAAGTGTCTGTAAGGTCTTTTTCTTCCAGCTATTGGTGTCCTTGTGTATCATTGTCTTGCGTGCTTTGTTTTTGTATAAGATCACTTTCTTTAGGTATTAGTGTGCCTGTATACCAATGCATTGTGTGTGTGCGCATGTTTGAAATCAATTTTGTAATGCTATAATCAAAGCTGTGTTGTTAAGCGGATGTCTTTACAAAAAGCAACTTACAACATAAAAATAAGAGTAGTTGACATTGAAAGAATAAAGGTGTTACTGACATTGTCCACCATTGCCATTCATGCTGTGTTTACATCTAAGATTCTTCATGTGAAAGTGTCCTTGTCTACCACTGCCTTATGGATGATGACCTCTTTCCATGTAGTCCTTCTGTGTGAGCTCTGCTGTGTTGCTGCTCATCACTGGCACACCGAGGATACATTTTGTAGATAAGGATGACTTCTGTGTCACTTCAGGGACTGTCCATTAAAGGTGTGCTAACCTATAATCCCATCAATGTGTAATCTAAAAGTGACAATGTTTACCGTTTCAGATGGCATTGCAAATCTTGTATCCAGATGGAGAGACAGATACAAAATCCTATCATGTCTTCCAGCTAGGTTCTCATAGCTCTCATTCTGACCATGTTAAATTAAAATAATAATAATAAAAAGCAACGACTGAGCAAAATTAAGCTTTTCTTTTCATGTACAGAATCCCATAGGCCACATACAGTGCATACTGAAGAGAAATCAGTAATATGGCCACCCCACACATGCTCTTTGGCTTGTACAAATGTTAACAATATCATTTATTCATACACTATAAACCCTTTTGTTTAATATGGACCCTTATGGTATGGCACATCATATCATTTAAAAAAAGCATTTAGTTTCTTAATGAGTAGGCTTTGTGATTGTTGTGCCATATGGTTAACTTTGCAAAATCATGCTAAATTGTTCCAGTGCGGACAGTGAGCACTGGGTGGCTGTGTGCTGCTCCATCTGGTGTGCTGTTGGGCTGAGACTCATCACCGCCAATGTAAAACTGCAAAGTAATAGCACTCGCTGGGGCAACAGGGGCCCTGTAGGCCTATGTGACATGGAACATTCGTTACTGCTTATCTTCAGTGTCCCTCAATACTGCCACAGTTTGGAGGTTTTAGGTCTAATTTGGGTCCGCTTTTTTTCAATTGTAGTCATCGTTGCTTAACCTGACAAACGGGTTGGCAACAAAAACATGTCATGAGGTAAAACTAAACTCGCTTAATGAACACGATAATGTGTCAGTCACGAGGCACTTCATCAGTCATGAAGCGGAGCAGCTGGGGACACTGTGACAATGTCCGCTCAGATGAAACCGTCACTGCGGGAGTTGCTCACTGTTCATCAGCCTGATTCACCCCAACGGTGGAAAAGCACCTATTCAGGGCACAACAGCAGAGTTTCTTAGGCCAGCCATGAGTCAAGGGCTGGCAAGTAGTGACTGAGGTGTGTGTGTGTGTGTGTGTGTGTGTGTGTGTGTGTGTGTGTGTGTGTGTGTGTGTGTGTGTGTGTGTGCGTGCGTGTGGATAAGTGAGAGGGAGAGAGAGAGAGGGAGAGAGAGAAAGAGTGTGTGAGTGTGACTGTGTGTGTGTGTGTGTGTGTGTGTGTGTGTGTGTGTGTGTGTGTATGTGTGTATGTGTGTTTTAATATAAAGACTTTTGAAGGTTAAGAGGATTTTTTTCATTGCAAGATGTAGTGGACAATATGAAATGAATTATAAATCTGCTGTGAGGTAGTGAAGGGCTTGCATTAAGGCATGTTTGGTTCCTTGTGGGCTTGGTACGGGCATGGAGGAAGATTCCAGGAATATAGGTAAAAAAAAAAAAGAAAAAGAAAAAGAAAAACATGATTTGTTGTGATTCAACAATACAAAAATGTGTGAAGTGAGTTTCAGGAGGTTTTACAATAGTGGAAAAAGTACCGGAAGTATGCCAACAGCATCGCTGTTGGCCTTGCTAGGAGCCCCTTTTAAGCAGCATCATGTTTAATTATTGCTTGCAGTGGAGTCAGCTATGATGAAATACTAGCTCTTTGTTGAATGTCTGTGTTACACCTTAATATCTTTGGTATCTTTAGCCATTTCATGAAGCTACTCTTGCTTCCAATTCTCTACTGCCTGGGTTTCTGTCAAAAAAGTGTCTAACTGTGCATATTGAAGCTTGAGATAACATATGTGGTGCATTGTTTGAAGGTCAATGTCAACATTGTTTGAAGATTAACGTCATTTGAATTGACATGTTCTATACTTTGTTCTGCACAGAACTTATAGCTTACATACCCTGTGAGCATTGTTAAAGCTGTGGTTTGACACAACAACATACATCTCAACAACATGTATGAAAAGATCCATAAACTCAAGTCTTGCAACCAATTCAGATGCAAAAAAGCATTGACATGCACCTGAGTAGAGAGCCCTGGAGGTCTGTTTGGAGCGAAAAGCAGTCTGTCAGTGGCTTTTACTTGTTGCTCATTACCCAAGACATACATCTGACTGAACGTTCACCAGACAGCTTCATTGTTGGAAAGGGAAAGAGACACTTCCAATCCCATTGGTCTATCATTCAACAGACCTCTCTGTCAGTGATTAATGATTGGCTATTCTCATGGCCCATGCCCCAACACCCCTCCCCCGTCAACCCAATTTATTTAGCCTGCTCGGGGTTGCCTCTGCATTGATCTTCAATTACATTAGCGCCATTCTGAAAGGCGTTACACTTGTCAGCTGCCTTGAAAGGCCACAGTACAGTTACCCATCACAGTAAAGAATGAATCGTTATGGGTTGTCCTAAATTTAAAAATAACCCCCGCCCCCCCCTATTTTTGGAATAATATGCATATCTGAAAAAACTGACTAGTTTAAAACATCTGAAACTAATAACACTGAATTATAAAACCGAGCCTGTGAGGGTAATAAAATGATATATTATGATGTTTAGTTTCTAAATTGTTTATATCTAACTCTGTGGAGGAGTTTTTCGATTAGTAGTTGGATCATTTACCGTCAGTTCAACACCAGATAATGGGCAGGTTTCTATTACTCTGGATTTTGAGATCAAATCCGGCAACGGACGCTTTAGAAAGCCCCAGAAATAGGTATATCACATGGGCTTGTTTGATTCCAGATGGCCATGTGTTACTTTATGCTAGCTAAAATATAACAGAGTGGTGTTTAAATCTCTCCCCTGCCGTTCTGAAATAATGACCTGTCGGAGGCAAAGTGATACTGCCTCTCTCTCTGCCACTTTTATTTTTAGCTAATCTCGACAAGCAGCGCAGCAGGGGTAAACTGCTGTATCTTGTGTAACAAGAGCATGAATAATTAATACGCTGTTATTAATGAACTTCCAAATGTTATGTTAATGAAACTGATTTCAAGTCTAATTTGTCAGCTCAGATACTGTTGTCATTTCAGCCTTTGCATGCTACGAGAACTTACCATAATGGACTTGATAATGAAAGGCATGAGCATGCTGTGACAAGAGATTGCTATTTCAAAGAATGCTAGCAGCTGCTGAGATTTGCCTCAGTGTTGTAAACAACAAAGTCAGATCACCGGCCAATCTCACCTCCGACTACTGGGTCTTCTCATGGAGGGGGCGGAAAGCACAGTGTGCACTGGACAGGAGCTTTGCCAGACAGTGCCACACATATTTACATTATAAAGGGTTTTCTTCACGGAGTATGTCATGTCTAGATACACCATAGGTATTGCCTCAGTGTGATGTGAATTTGTTTGTTTATATTGTAAGTGAAACTGGGATTATTTCTGCAATGTGTCCCTATATGAGGAAATAAAAGTCCCATGTTCTGTTAAATTCAAAAACCTAAGCATTTTGTCAACAATACATCTGTAGAAGGGTAACCTAGTCTCTTAAATGAACTCCGGGTACATTTCCTACTTCAATGTCATGAAAATCAGTAGTGCTTTCACTACAAAAAAGGATGGACAACGTAGTTTGTGTGGGTTTTTGTGTATTTTTACTGCAGACAAACAGCCAAAAACATTGGGGTATTTGTCCCACACAAAAGCAGCTACACAAGAAACCATTACATATCTCTGTGGCCAAGTGAGGTAGACATTTAGCAAGCCACAACTAAATGCCCTCACACTCGTCATAACACACAAACACACATCATGTTTGAAATGGCAGCACAATTTAGCGTTACATCAGCTAGTTACAGCACTTAACATGGTTTTCTGACAATTCTAGGCAGCTTTTCACTGAAGAATGTGTTCTCCACATCACATAACTTTTCCAGTCATAATGGTCTATACTTACTTGCTAATCATGCCCTCTTCAGCTGCAGTCATCATCAGTTCCCTGAAATGAATAATATTTCACTTTAATTTAATGTTGGCAATTCTAATACCCTGGCTCATGCATACCACGATCAAAATGAATGTATGCCATTCATCTGGATACTTTCTGAGTGCTAGGAAAGTCCTGCAGTGTTCGCTGTGATCTAGAATATGTGTGTATTGATTAATGTCTCTGGTAGACATCAATGTCTGAGCAGCTGGTTCTGTAAGTCTTATTCTATCATGGAACTGCCAGCCAAAGTGATTTATCACCCTACTAAATTAAGACATCTTTAATTAGTCAGCTGAATGGCTTGTCAATATTGAAAATAACAAGTAAACAATCTTTTAATCATGCGTACAAAACAAACACATTAGGCTGTGTGATCCACTGGTATTACACCCAGAGAATGAGACTTACACAAAAAAAGCCTTATTGCGTTTTCAGCTCGGCACAAGATGCTTTCCAGCCCTGCGGATCACTGGGACAGGGATGTAATGTAAATCTCTCCATACAAATACACAATTGATCCCCCTTCACTAATGGCAACTGAAGGAAGTAGACAAGACTTACCCAGGAGCACCCGTGACCTCTCTGTCCTCGTCACGGTGTGGCTAGAGGCAAAAACTGCAAAGTGCAGGTAACAATACAGCAAATACACCTCAACTGAGATTATGTTACAGAATATGCATGGCTGAGGAAACGTGGTATTTGTGAAAGGCAAAGAGGAAGGGGGAATAAAGAGAAAATATGTCATTTCCTTCTCCCTGCTCTTCTTTATTTGAAGTGTGTAAGCATATGTGGGGTTGCTGTAGAGGGCAGAAGGACTGGGCAAACTGTGTCTGGCGCGTCTCGCCAAAGTTGCTTGGATAAGGCGAAAAGGACAGTTAAATGGAGATTAAGGGCCTGCTTGCATGAGAAGCTGCCTGTCAGCGCCGACTTTGACATAGGTTATCTCCAAAGGTGAACCACTCCTGTGAATCACATGCATACCTGCTAGGAACTCCACGTCGGCTGGATTTCTACACCCTCTATGCGATCATGAGCAGGGCACTATCTAGATTAGTGAAATAGCCAGTCGCATGAAGCTCAGGGGAGAAAGAGATTAGACACAGTAAAGCCAATAAAGATGGTACATTTCTGTCTTTATGCATCCGTGCATTCACTTTGTGTGTGTGTGTGTGTGTGTGTGTGTGTGTGTGTGTGTGTGTGTGTGTGCGTGTGTGTGCGCAGAAATGTGTTAGTATGTGTGTCTACTTTGTGGCTGTTGGCATTATCACTGTTGTTCATTAATTGTTTTGAGAGTAAACAGTTTTGTTGATGGTCTGAGCTAACTGAAGTGGAATGAACCATTGAAGGGCATGTTTAAGGCAGTTAAGGGAAACTGTTTCATTTCCATCCCTGTAATCAAACACCCCACAGCACTTCCAGACTGAGACTGTGCTTAAACGCCTGCAATTATTCAACAGAACACTTCGCTGCTACACAGAGAGCAGCTCGCGCGCTCAACCCATTTCTGTGAAAAAGTGGATCGATCCTCCAACGGAAGAGGCGTTGTGAGGAAGGAATACGGGTTGTTCACCAATATGTCACGAAATATCTCGGTATCGCTGACAGAGGATGCTCGCAAAAGTGATCAAAATAACATTGATAAGCTAAACTGTTTGGCCACAGTTGAGAGATCAAGTTTCTTGGTGCTGCATTTTTTTCTTTATTATAATAGGTGTCGTCCTGGATTATAAATTGTGTGTAGTGTATTCAAATTATGTCGGATAAATAGTCCACTAGCAGCTTTTTTTGTGTGCAAGTATGTGTGTGTGCTTAAGAAGACCCCTCTGTTCAAACACAGTCTCAACACTGCCACTTGATTGGTGGCTCAGACAGAGGAATGCACTGTTCCAGCCAATCAGCAGCACTGCTTAAGGAGCATGTAGTTGTAACGGGTGTCTTAGAATGGTTGTTGGGTTGGAATTTCAGCAGTCTTTCACTAAGAACTGTACCTTTAAATGTGAAAAATCTGTTTGGTGAAAAATATATGTGTGGGCTAATGAATAGCACCGCGTATGGATAGCAGGAGTTAATCCTCATTTAAGGTGGTAAATCTCAAAGAGCATTAACTTCTGTTACCTCTAACACTATAAAGTCCATTATCCCACTTGTACCATGGTTGCCTCACTTGTGATACATTCATTTGCAGGTATAATTTCCATATTATGATGGCTATTCATAAACTAGGCTTTAGGACCAAAAGCTTGGTTTATAAAAAGGAATTTAAAAATGATTGCATGGATCTAAGTGTGATCCCAATTCTTGTTTTTTAACCCTGCTTTTGTTTTTCTAGCACTTCAGTGATTGTTAGTGTAGTGGACAGCTTTTATCATGATCGATGAAATGTACTTGTTGGCAGAACTCCTTTATTCCCACACACCACCACAAGTCTTTTCTACTTACCAAACTAGTTTTGAGTCAGTGGTTGCTGTGTTCACACACAGTCATCAGTTTTATACCCTTCATTGTGTAACTAGGATGTTTGATGAGTCTTAGCTTTGTTGAATCACTGTGGTTTTGTGTCCAGTTACAGTGTTTTGGTACTCCGAGCAGTTTCAGACACATGCCATGTCTTTCTGTACAATAGACTGAAACTCTGAAATAAAGTGCCAATGTCGGACTTGCATTTGGATATGCAACTCTAATATGTTAAAAGAAGCCCACTAACATGCTGAAGTACGTGTCCGAAATAATAATAAAAAAAACTCTGCTGCTGCATGAATAAATTTGATAATCTGTAACTTTAATGAAGCCTGGGAGAGGAAAGTTTCTGTGTGGGCTCAGCCCTTATTTGGCTCAGGGCAATGAGATTAGGGCCCCAGCTGTGTTTCCCCAACGCTCTGTGGTGCTGGAACCTTAAAGTACGTATAGCGTTTGGCTCTAACCAACCTTTCTGGTGGTTTAGCAGGGCAATGCCCGCCATAAAAGGCGGCTGAGACCTGTTCCTGAGTCAGTTATTTTGGTTTCTGTGACATTCTGAACGCCACCACCAACCCTTGTAAAATGAATTCAACAGGAGTCACTGTAACTGTAAAGGGCTTGTAATTCGCCCTCTGGTTTCCTGGGGAAGTGGGAAATCAGGGAACACCAGGCAGGATAACAAGCATTCAGTCACTTTTTATATCTGTAGAAACATGTGTTTGTGTGCGTCTGCACTGATCTGAAACTACTTGAGGCATAGTGATTGGTAGTCATAGTTTTATAACAACAAGTCTTTGCGCAAATTCTGACTTGATTGCATGGAAAATCACAAACACGTGAGCATATATGATGCACTCCAAAACCAAGAGTACTGAAGACTGGAGCCTTACCTAGTACGCATGTGCCCCCGAAGAGGTTATATGTACAACATATTTCTTTATCAAGATTATTACTTTATGTATGAAGTTGTAATAAAAGTCCTCTTCACCTCGGTGTGATTTATGAGAATATTAGTCTCCATTCACTCAGAGTCTCTTGTTTGACATGATCAATATAGCAACCTGCTCAAAATTAATGAAATCATCGGCCAGGTCTGTCCTGCAGGGCAAGCGGACCCTGCTGCCATGGATCCTGCGCAAGTGCGCTTGTCTCCAGACTAAATAATGAAACAAGACAAATGCTGTAACAGCACGGTACCAAAAAACTTGTTATAGTCACAAAACTTAAATGTACTTGTACAAAAGTATTTGACAGTTATTTTTCTTTGTTTAAATCTTAATGTTTTACTCTACTCTAATTGTTGCAGCATAACTGTATTAAAGGTAGAGTGTAACAAATGAAGGAAAGAACAAAACAGAGGTGTTTTGATATATTGTATAAATGATCAAAGCTAGGGTCAATGCTTATGCAGTGCGCTGTTGCTTAGTGAACATGTTTTGGAAAACTATGCATGTTTTCACATATCTTACTGGAAACAAATTCTCAATGAACCAGATGCAGCAATATTATCATAACACTATTTCCCTGGCTTTTCTGTAAACTGAAAAAAGTAAGAGAGAGGTCAAGTCCAAATGCTCCAACCATTCTTAACCACTCTAGACTGCCCTTAATCCCCAAGCACTGAGGTTCTCATCAGTATGAAAGACAAGTGTTGCTGTTAAGATGACTTAACATTCGGTACAAACTGAGCATGATTTGTGACCCTGCTGAGATTTTTCCAGTAATTCGGTCCATTGAGAAACCAGAGAAGCAGGGGACTTAAGGCTAAATCCCACCTTTAATCTCACTGTTGTCTGGAAGGATCTGAGGGAAGAGTAAGGAGATGTCTTTTAAGATTTTCTTGTTCTGCGGTTTCCTCCACCCAATCTGTACTTTTACTGCCATATTCTCCATTACTTTGTCGGTAAACTACTGCAATTTTGGCCTCCACAAACTCAGCTGTTGTAGAAACGTCTGGCAAGTTTGTCAGACGAGGAAACCACAACCTCACTCTAAACCCCAAATCCTTTCCTCCGCGTCTGTGATCGGTCTGCCCAGAATCAAATCAAAGCGTTAAAGGAAATCAGTAATCATTCGGATGTCATTAGCATATTACCAATATGTGAGTGTTAATGGGAAGGAGTTTAAGACAAACTGAATCCGTGCAGAGAATCCATGCGCACAGCTGTTTGGCAAGCTCTGCATATTCATGGGTCTCATTCGGGGGAGGAAGTTTACCATTCTGTTCGCAAGAATGGACGTTAATATAACATTCCCGTGCTGCAGCTGGGCCTCTGTATTTTTTCGGGTGACATCTTTAGAAGTCTAAAGTGCCCTCTTCACTTAAGTAAAGGGTTCCCCAGAAAGGGGCCGATGCGCAATTTTTTGATTAGTTTCAAACAAACATCGACAAATCGGAGACCTGCCTCCATCATGAGTCACCCAGAAGACTGTGGTGCATCTGTTGGGGATGAAATGGCTCCCCTTTTTTACGACTGTCTACTACAGTCTCGTACATCTTCCTCTCGGCTCAACTCCAGCGTCAAAGGAAGAGGGTGGCGATTGACACATGCTTCCTCTGATCTCTACGAGTGGAATGAAAAACGCAGGATTATCATGCCACCCTTTTCCCTTTACCAGACCTCTTTCCCCACACACACACTTTTACAGCGCACACAAACACACACACACACACACACACACACACACACATGGTCTAACAACTGGGTGTGTCTGGAAAAGATGATTCTCTGCTGTTTAAGGAACATGTTCTGTTGCGTCAAGCTTGGATTATAAACTAGTCAAGCTTTCTCTAATGTCCACGTGCATGTGTACAGCTACACGATTTTAGAGTTTCTTTTTTTGCTGGAGGAGTGTGTTGACAAATGATTAAGTCAGATGTTCTGGGCCTTTCAAACAAGATATTTGCATAATTGCATTATACATTAGCTATAAGAAAGGTTGTGAGTTGGAAATACAACACTCGCATTTACACAACTTCCTTTGCTTCTCATGACTTTGTAGATCATTGAAATGCCTCTTTGCCAACATGGCCATGCTGCCGAATACACATCCTTTTACTGTGCAAAGTGATGAATGAATGCGATTACTGATTGAAAGATTAAACAGGAAGAGTTCTTTCAGGGAGTGAGGTGTCTTTGGTTTGAGATGTCTCTCTTCAGTCCACCTATTTCCTCTCTGGGTGCCATATGCTCCTCGGCAAAAACAAAGCGCATTGTTAGAGAGCCCACCACTGCTGTTAGACTGTTGGAGTTTAAAAAATTATCAGTCAAAGATTTATTGTGCTGCTTGTCCAAGGGGCGTTGAGCTGTCCTGAATAGACATCTATTTAGACTGCTGTGGCACTGATAAACTTCTTTCAGTCTGGCCAACAAGGCAGGCACTATTAATAATCTTGCTGTCACTTCCCCATTATCCTCACAGAAAATGGTAAATGTCATTAATAACAGTCTCTGTCACCCACTGACATCCCCCATGATTGTTCAAATTCGTGTGCTGGGACATTGTTGTTTTTTTTTTGTATTCCTCTGTGAAGCTAAAGACTTTTCATGTTAAGTCCAAACAGAAGTGGCTCTTACCCAGGGCCTCTTGGCAACAAAGAACATGCCATCTTCTCACTATAACACACCAGCATCTAAAACACTGCACCCAGAAGATCAGCCGCAGAAAGAAGAAGATAGGAAACAATAATTAATCATAAAACAGGGCCATTCATATGCAATGTTCATGTAGATGGTCGATCAAAGAGTGTTTGTCTGGGGTAAGTTAGTTTGCTTGCCGTTTTACTTTTTTAATGATGACGAGTGGAAATCGTATCTCACCAGTGATGTTCTTTTCTCTCTCTCTCTGTCTCTCTCTCTCTCTTTCTGACATTAGAGTTGTTTTAATGAGGAAGACTCCTGCCTGAGGTAAACAATATGAAATATAAGTCATGGAAACATGGCAGTACATTGCTCCTAGTTTTTATTTAAGACTTTTAATGTTTACTCAACACCTATTAAACCCAACTAACAAGGGATTTCTCACTTGCTGAATCCTACATGAGCAAATACAACTGTTGTCATCGAGTGTTACATTTTGTTTATAAATAAATAAATGAAAAAATAGGTTAAAATCTTCAAAATTCTCTCTCTCCCCTTCTTTCTCTCTCTTGTCCACCCTCCCTCTCTCTCTCTCTCTCTTTCGCTCGCTCTGGTTTATTCAGGAACCTGTTTCAGAACTTAACGTGTGACATTTTCCTCATATCACAGACATCCTGATAGAGCTAAATATGAAGTCATATTTATATGTAGGCATATAAATTATACATTTATTTGGACCAAATTTACGTTTGGTTGTTTTTTCTTTTATACTATGTTACTTCCTTTCCCAAATGTTGACTCTTGAGGTGGAGATGGGTATTTACCTAAGGTCTTTGGGTATGGATGTCTTGTGAACATGTAAACAGTAGATGTACACATGTTAAAATAAGTAAAGTAACTGATTTGTTTTTTCAAACATCGTTGCAGTGGCTCGTAACAGGGCAAATGGCACCTCTTAATTCACTTTTTTTGTGGCCCTGCATGGGCTATAACTGCACTATGCAAGTTTTCAGAAGCGGGTCACCGATCTGTAGTTTAAACGAGACAGAAAAAAGCGAATTTTCCGCTTCCAACCTGTAGGGCTTTAGGAGTGCTTAAAATATACAATGTATACATACATGAGACATTTACTGTATGTCAAATGTACATCACACTAATGAGGAAGTTTACAGCATCACATAAAATCTCATTAGGCGTGTGTTATGCCATTCGATTTAATCTAAATGCACATGTTAATCTACTGTATATCCAACATAAAGTGCTCCTAAACAACAGTGACAGCTTCACTTGCATGTAAATAGTTCATGATTGTTTGATGTGGATTCTCAGTGTGTGGCAGTGTCCCAGTTATGGTATCCCACACAGTTATGTTTGCGATAAAGGGAATTTATTCATGCATGCACACAAAGTCAGTAACGGACATTGCAGGTCATCCCCAGCTTGTGACAGTGGCAACAAATGAGTTTGGCTGGGGCAGGGGCACACTGCCCTCCTCCTCTCCTGTACTGTATGTCTATATGACTGTCTCAGCTGAGGCAGCTGTCACCTCTTTTTGATGAAGCGATGTGTGACTGTACAGTGGCAGATTTGCATGCCCATCTAAAGCCTAACAAACACAGCTAATTAGACCAGCCTGCATTTTAATAACGTTTTGGGATTGCTGGAGCATCTTTGGCAGGTGAAGGAGAGACTAAAGCCCCTTAAAATAGCCCCGGTGGTGACACCCAGGTTCACACATTATCCCCGACCCCAATACAGTGTGTTCAGGAGCTAAGCTTTGTGTGTGAGCTGCTTTTAATTCCATAACCATAACTCACAGGAGAGACTCTCTTGACAGCTGGGGGAGTGCACTTTAAATAGATAAGTAACATCGTCAGGTATATAATTGGTCCTTGAAAATGAATGCAGTCCCCTTGTGCTCGCACGCAGACCGGTGGCCGTGTCAACAGTCAGGCGGCTGGAGTAATTATCGCGAGCTGACCATATGGACCTGCTGGCCTCAAAGAGATATTAAGTATTTAGAGCATTTAATGCAAATTTTGGGTGGCATTGCCTACTTGAAAGTGATCTAGTTTGAGCAAATAGGAACTACTGATGGGTACTGGTGTTTGCAGACAAAGCAAGCGCTTGCGGGAAAGTTTTTAAATCATTTTTTAAATAAAGCAAGTGGCCTTTGATACGGGTCAGATGTTGGAAGTGTTGGAAACCATGCCTGTGATTCAATATATTGGTTTCAGGGTTTAATGAATTAACATGAATAAAATATTTTACATTTTATGAGTAATTCACCTCATCTGCAAACACAGTTCCAGATTTTCTTTTAATTCTCTTTGAATTAATTAGAGGATTTGAATTGCAGTTTTACTTCTGGCCCTTAAAATATAATTAAAGTGTAATAAATTGAAAGGATACAATGTTGTCATAATTTCTATTTCTTAAAACTCTCCAGCATAGTTTTACTTAATCAAATGAACAGATAAAACTAATAAATTCATAATGTTACTCGCCATTCACATTCAAATAGTGCGTTGTTAACTAACTACGTACTAAATTGCGCTAAGTCCCTTAAGTTGCCCACATTAATGGGGAATTTCATTTAACCTAATTCCAGTCTTTTGTTATTCTGATGTTACCTTTTTTCATCATTTGAGAACTGGACATGAGGGAAGATGAAAAAGGAACTCACATACTAATATGGCACCTATGGGGTGTCTACACCTGTCTATGCTAAAACAGCACACAAATACACCTGCAATATTTGAACCCGTCTATGCCACAACTCAGTTGCACGCTGTCTACCAGATGTCTATGTCAGTCTATACCGCAGGACACATTTACACATCATCTCAGTTGGCTAAACAAGTCTGTTATTTGAAGTTATTTATAATATTTAATTTACACAACAATACACTGTCTATGACGCATCCAAATCCCTAATTAGCATACTTATACACCATCTATAGAACCACACATACACACACACACACACACACACACACACACACACACACACACACACACGAATAAGCGGCCTGTGAGTAGTGTACATGACTAATCAGCAACAGACAAAAGTCACTGCTGTGCAGAAATAGAGAGGGGACTGACCCGCCGTCTACTACCCTGGGCTGAATAGCGCTTTTAACGCTGTGATAGCACAGAATATTTTAGGCTCCCATGCAGTTTATTAGGGTAACATAGGAAGTGCTTGACCCCCATCTATTTCTGGTGCATTTTATCAACCCCCGCGGAAAAACCGGGAGAAACTCCACACAACATCGTGACACAGGTGGGAGACTGTCAATTTATATGCAGTATGTGTGTGTACTAGGGGTTGGGTGGTATGCTGCAATTTAATTGTGTAATTGTGTGTGTGTGTGTGTGTGTGTGTGTGTGTGTGTGTGTGTGTGTGTGTGTGTGTGTGTGTGCGTGCGCGCGTGTTTGTGTTTGTGTGAGTGTGTGTGACTGTGTGTGTGTGTATTTGTATGATAAGTGTGTGTGTGTGTGTGTGTGTGTGTGTGTGTGTGTGTGTGTGTGTGAGTGTGTAAAAGAGAGAGAGGGGGAGAGAAAGAAGAGGAGGAGGAAGACTCGTCATCTTTATCCATTAGAGTGTTTTTAATGCTTCTTGCATAAGAGCTTACATTTCTAATTAGAACTGTGGACACAAACAACAACTTTTAGAACTAATGGAAGTCTATTGATGTTTGTAATATAAAAGAGTTACGACTGCAATAGCACATTACAGAAATCTGTATAAAAATAAAAAGTATAAAACCTTATTTATTAGTTTGGTCTGTAGTACTGAAACAGCTTTGCCAAATGGTGTCTTCTGACATCTGCACAACATTATTAATGAACAGAGGAAAAGATAAAACAAAACAGTCACTTGTACAATGTATGAGTTTCATAGGAAATACAATAGAAAGAACAACAAATGAGACATTTTGTGTATTGAGAGACTTCATAGTAAAACAGGGAGAGAAAAAAACATATAGTGTATGCATAACTTTTTTTCTGACTTCAATCTTTGCTCTCTCAGTTTGCAGCTGTGATATTAGTTAGTGTATACATTTCACATCCACATCAAAGGAAACAGCGATATCAGTCAACAGCACTTAATCAGAGCTGACATTTGGAATATTTGACCGGTCAAAACTGGGAACATCAGAGCACTTTTGATTGTGGGTGACAGCTCGGGTGACATGCTATGTCATGGGCATGGCATGATGTTAGCATGTGTGCGGAACTACCCTGTAAGATTGACAAGCAATGCACAACGATAATTGATCACCTTAATTATGAACAAAAAGTTTCAGTGTTTGTGGTGTATTCACAAACCTGTGTGTGTGTGTGTGTGTGTGTGTGCGTGTGCGCGTGCGTGTGTGTGTGTGTGTGTGTGTGTGTGTGTCAGCCAGGTACATCTCCTAGAACAGGTGGGATCCTTCATTGCAAAATTAGTCTTACGTTAAGAATGGGACAGGTCAGGACTTTTTGTCAATTTTGCCTCTGAACTCAAAGTTATAAAAATTCTCAGTGGAAACACACCTAGTTTGTTAATAACAGGTTCCTGTATTTCCTCATAACGAGCCAAATATCTCCGCCTCTGAGCTGCACTTCAAACCACCAGCATTGCAGCACTGAATAATTCTCTACAGTTCTAGGGTTGGTATGCATATTTCACTTTTGTTTATGTTGTAATAATTGGCAAGGAATAAACTGATTCCTTATCTCACTGCCCACTAATAACAGTCCACTATTCCACCCACTGCCCATTAGTTCAGAAGAGAAACCCTTACCAATGACTTCGGGCTGTGTTTTGATGCGCTCTTATGGAAACCATCTTTAATAAACCTAGCCCAGTTTGGCATTATGATTCATTAAAATTGCAGGTTTATAATCTTGTTATTTATGCGAAGAGAGACAGACATACATAATTGTTTTTTGTTGAGCACTGTGTGTTACGCCCTGCTATATACCTTAAGTCAATACTGCATCAGACCACTGTCTGCATGGCCAGTGGTGGTTAGGTCTATTGTAATAGATCCAGGCATAAGAGTGCAGAAGTACTCCATGCATTTGTAGAACAATCTGATCTCAGGCATAATGAGCTTTGTCTGGGATGCAACCTTGACATGTATCCAAGCCAAAGTTGGCCCAACCCCACATTTTCTCCAAAGCAAACAGCCAGTCCTAATTCCCTGTGTGCTTGACCTCAGTGCTGGCAGCCAGTGTGCGGTGGGTGCATCCAGGCTACTTTGCCAGAAATGTTGGGGCCCTATGAAAGAATATGGTATTGTGCTTTCCCGCAATAACAGCAGTGTTGGTCATTTTCATTTATAAGCGCCTCAAGGGTGCTTTAGCTTATTATGACCATGACCACATAATCCAGGTATGTGGGACATATTAATATTATCCATCCATTCATGCCTCCATACGTCCCTCCATCCATCCGTACATCTATCCATCCATTTATTCATCCATTCATTTATTGCTAGTCCATATTCTTGTGAGAACGCAGTGAAGATCTCCTGTCATATTATCAGATGCTCTCACAAGGAGATGGGGGAAGATGACTGATGACTCAGTGAAATGTCAGCAGAAGCGTGTGAATTTCATATGCATTTTCAGCCCTCTCCAGCGTACGTACGTCTATTTGATTTCCCTCCGCCAGCCCTTATAGGGAGAGCATGGTGGCCATATGTGGAGAAGAAGGCGGAAACAAGCTATGCCACCAGTCCTTTAGCACTCCTGGGCCTTGCATCAGCAATTTGGAGAGGAAAAAGAAATAAGTCCACACTTCAGATGTAATGAACATTTTCAAAATCAGCACACTGGGGGTGACGATGAGGAGAAATGCATCTTTGCTTTACCGAGACGTTGGTTGAGAAAAAAGAAAAAAAAAAACGCAACTTAAAATTGGTCATTATATGTAAAGTGCAGCCTTATTTCCCTTTCTCATTCCAACCATGAAAATAATTTAAAAAGTTGGCGTAATAGCTCGTGAGAAAATGGTGCATATGCTTGCAGTTTGTTGCAGTAGGTAATCTAAGAAGCGGCTTGCATATGTCAGCGTTGATCACTATGCGCTATCCTTCTGATCTTCATTAGCCTTGGCTACGCGCTTGACTATACAGTGCAAATGAAAATATTTTCAAAGATTATGTAGGTTTCAAGGTGACGCTTGTGAGGCTTAATGTTTCATTTTAATGGATGGCCATGAACTGATCAAATAGAAGATGTTGAAATCATATTATTTTGGTGAGCACAGGGAGAGAGAGAGAGAGAGAGAAAGAGAGCGAGAAAGAGAGAGAGATGGAGAGAAAGAGAGAGAGAGAGGCAGACAGGGAGAGAGAGAGAGACCAGGGGGCACTAAGTGTGGGTTGCATTTAGAGTACACCCCATTGCAAAATGAGACTAGTCCGAGCTTAATGTAACCAGCAAAAGCAAGATCAAAATCCATAGAAATTCAATTAGGAATCAATTTGAGTTTGTGTGAGACAGACTGGTGCCAACAGAGAGGATTTCTAACTAGCTTATGGTCTGGAGAGAATGAAACACTTTTCATTTATACTTTTTCCTGTGCTGCTGTGCAACGCTCAAGAATTGCCCACACATATTAGCGATGCTACACGGCTGGTTTTGCCTAAATAAAACAGGTCGCTTTGAAATGAAGTTTTGAAAAACATGGAAAAACAGAAGTCTTTCAAGGCCAAACAAATGTAAACAAATGCATTACACAAATGCATTACACTCACCTAAAACAAAATAGTATGGTATACTGAATGCACAAGGACATGCTTTGAGTTTTCCTGCATCTTTATTATTGCTCTATATGGATATTTCTTTATTTATTTCTTTATTTATTTATTCAAGCAAAAACACTATGCTATGCACCTTTAAAGCAGCAGTCTTCAGAGAGAGCTTGGAGGGTTCTGTATATGTCGGTGAGGGACTGAAGCAGTCTTGTGCAAATGGGAATCCTCCGACCAACGCTGGCCAGGAGACAACTGGAAACAATACGCTCCACACACATTAGCAAATCCTGACCCTTTCAGTAATCACTTTGGACCAATGTGCCATAAATAATTTTCCTGACATTTCTTTCAAACACAAATACATAGAGCAGCTGCTGCATCGCATTAAGGAGCACTATCAAACAGAGAGTATTCTACAGAGAGGAATGTTTTTAGAGTTATTTCAGTGGTTCTTGCCATTCAGAAGTAATCCATCCTGTAATAAGCAAGAAATTAAGACCATAGAGACCCCTTCATTGCAACTGGAACAGTACTCCAGATAGCAGTAGGCTGGCAAACTGCCGAGGCAGGCTCCATTAATTGCAAATTGTGAGAAATAGGTGCCATAGTCTTTACCATTTGCCGGCTCAGGGGTGATAGTTACTGCGAATCTGCGGATCTATTAAGGCGAGGCACAGTGGGGAGGTACGCTCCATGAATGGGATCGCAGTGTGACACCGTCAGAGCCACTGATGAAGCTAGCGCTCAAACAGTGCCGCCTCTGCAGAAATCTGCTTCTCTCTTTCTCTCTCTCTCTGCCCTCGAGTCCCAGTTTACCTCCAAAACGCACGCAAGTTCACAGACACAGTCACCAAACTGGGACAAGTTTATCACACCATAAACCACCCCCCCCGGACAGCCGATCTCACCAAAGCAATTTATTGACTTGACTTATAATCTTTCTCTTTAAAAAAAAAACAACCCTCAGTTCTTGTCATGATTTATTTTTTGTTTGCCAAAAAATAAATCTTGTTAAATAAGAACTCAGTTGATTTTAGTGTAAATATTTTGTTAAGTCCTCAAACGGATTGCCAATATTTTATTCCCCATAGGCGCTAGGTGGGACAACTCAGCGTGCCTGCATGCATGGCGGAGCAGCTTATTAGCATTCTAACTCTTGGAGGTGCTTTTGAGGGTGTATGGCTGGGGAACCATTACACAGCGGCCCTGGCGGTGGCCAAGCGGTCGGAGCGCTCACATGATTTCCCTGTGCTCTCAGTGTGAAGCTGATTAAAGTCAAGAAGCATTGATTAAAGGACGTTAATATGTCGCGCAGCCGTGGTCCTGTTGCATAACTGCGCTGTCCATCTCTCTTCCACTTTCCCTGTGTGTCAAGGTTGTTCCTCAGCACAGCACACTGCAGTCTTACTAACTTTCCGTTCTCCCCTTGTAAAAAAAAATACTAGATAGTTGTTTTTTTATAAAACTGGCCCTAAAGATTAAGGACCAATAAGCTAAATTTAACGGCTGTCATTAACTTCATCGTGCAAAGTTACCATATGAGTCATTGGTACTAGTGCTTACACGGTTTGGGTTCATAAACTAAAACAGTTTAAGGTAATCGGCTTCCTCGAGCATTTGGCCTTGATTGAGCTTGTGCGGTTATACAGTGCTCCCTGACTAAGCGAGGCTGGAATCCTCAGCTGCATTTGCACCATGCTGTGAACATGTGCTCAACTGGAAAACAAAAAGGCATGGAATAAAAGGCAAAGACAAAAGGGGAAGTCCAAGGCCAAAAGTCTGAGAACATGGAACACTGGAAAACGAATAGCTCAGAGGAGCCAAAACATGACAGTGATCACCACAATCAGCCTCACCATTTTGGTATGCCCAGCATTGCTGATTTGAGCTGTACTGGTAAGCTTCTCGCAGTGCTCACAGCCTTTACATTCATGTTTGGTCTGTCTGATGAGACCCTCAGCAAACATATGGAAAATTGACTGTCTTGACTGTCTTGGGGAAGAAATCACAGTGTTGCTAATTCATTTGCAGGTATCTTACTTCCCTCTTTAGCCTCTGTCGGAATGTGTCAGCTTCATGACTGAAAGGTGGCTTGATATGGAGCTGGGGGGAGATGCTGAAGGCATGCTTGGAGACATGCCCTCAAAGAGCATATATTCATAATGCTCCACTTCCAGCCCTATCTGCCATGTTGGTGTCATTTCTGTAATTAGCCAGACTACAATAAAATCATCCATCTGAAACACTGTTGTGATGGAAACTGTATAAATATATGCTGATGAGTGTCAGTGGAATTGGTGCTCTTACACATTCTGGACCGATAACCCCAAGCACACACTCAGTAGGAGGCAGTCGATGTTAGTCAGGAGCCGCGCGTTCTAATGGCACTAGCAGATATGCAGCAGCTATGAATTATGGGAACTCGTCTCTTTGTGTGTGAGGGGGACCCATGTTGCTGCGTGATTCAAGCGTTTGTACGGAACATTCTAGCCCTTTGCGAGGCCGTTGACAGGTACTCCTTTTGTAAGATATTCTGAGCCATGATATGCCCCCATGACGAGTTCCTGGGCATTTTACATGTTCCCATGTCAAGCGGGATATTTCTGAATAAAAATGGCTCACCTCAAGAGAGCTGTTAGCGGTGGAATGGGTTCAGCAGTGGTTGGTGCGTATTTGTGGTAGTTTTCCATTACTGTGCCTCTGTGGAATACATTCTGTTTGCCGTCTATATGTGTAAAAGGTTTGAAATCATGCATATGCGAACTGGATATAGTTGAATGACCCTGGCACACACCCACCCAAACCACCCACCAAAACACACACACACACACACACACACACACACGCACACGCACACACACACACACACACACACACACACACACACACACACACACACACACACATTTTTATACTCTGTTGTAACATGCACTGTAACACTCTTTGTCAACTCCCTCCTTCGCTGTCTGTCTTTTTCTTTCTTTCTCTCTCTATCTCTCTCACACACACACCCACACACACGCCACACACTACTGCACATGCAAGCACACACACACACACACACACACTACTGTACGCACACACACACACTTACCCATACACACACACACACACACACTACTGTACGTGCGCCCACACACACACACACACACACACACAAACACACCACCATCATCATCACCCCTGTGTTCTCTGCTGTCAAACAGACTCACTTAACATGGCAAATATAGCCTCTCTGCTTGACTAGCAAGCATGACTTGGTCAGATATTCAAATAGCTTCTCACTTATGTGTCACCTTTCAGCTCCTTTCCCGACTCTGTCGGCTCCTCATTTGCCATTCGCTTCCTGCCAAGGGCTGCCATGCTGAAGGACTAGCTGTGTAATTAGGTCAAATGATTCTGTTGTTCAGTTTTGTCACTGCCACATATTCAGTACCTGTGGCAGTCTGTGTGCTACAGCTTGTCATGGATGTGGAAAATATAAACAGTTGCACAGTAGGAAAATGAACGAAAAATGATGTACAATATTATTATTATTATTATTATTATTATTATTGTTGTTGTTGTTATTATTATTATTGTTATTATTATTATCATTATATTAACTAATTTAGGAAGAAACTATATATTATACATTATATTTTTATATATATACATTATATATTTACATATTCTGTACAATATAGATAGGTTTATATAGGTATATACAGTATACAGTATATGTTTTTTTTTTAATATGAAGTGCTTTAACTGTGAACAGAAATGTTCTCAAAATTTGAAGACATTATGCCCTTGCCTCCTGACATTTTGTTCTCCCTACTCATGACAGTAAGATTCTGTACATACCCTTATCACAGCTAGCATGTAGCGGGAACCTATCATTCCCCACACGTACCGTATGCTGACAGACACGCTGTGGGTCTGGGGTGAGAGACAACACACTCTTGGTGGCAATAGGTTCCTGTTGGGAGATAGCGCCGCGACGGGCGGGCGGGTGGGGGGCACCCCGCCTCGCTCGACTCAGCTCGACTTGACTCTCGGGAGCCGTGCTGCACCCTAATGAAGATATGACATTCAAGAAGAAGACTGAGCCTGGGCCTGGCATGGGACTGAAGAGGCTTGCTGACAGCCTATCAGTCAGAGCTGCAGCCCAGCCCCTCACAGGGCCTCCCCAAGGTGCACACTCACAGCACACACCCAGCATGCTTCACTCCCCCTGGAGCTGCTCAGCGGACCACAGCACCGGACTGGCGATGAACGCCATTCTGTACGATATCGGACCACTGCACCACAAGATAGCGCACCAACAGTGAATGCAATCGTGTATAATCTCAGACCGCTGCACCGACAATGAATGCAGTTTGGTTTGATATCGACTGGAGACACTCGATAGACAACAGGGCCAGTGACTGAATGCCATTCTGTACAATATTGGCAAAAAGAATAGAATTTCACCTGACCTGTCAAAGTATATGACTTTGGATATTGTAACTTACACAAATCACATGATTTATGATTTATGATACATGCCAATTTCGTGTGGTTTTATGAACACATGGAGCAGTTTCATGTATCCTACTCATGACATGACAGTCCATCTGCTGTGAGATGATGAGGCATATCAAGTATTATCTGCTATGGTGTCGTAAACATTGTACAGTATATACAGTACAAACAACATTATTAAAGCTTGGCCCTAACCCATTTTTTTCCTTAATGAAAATATAATTTCTAATTTGCTTTACCATAACTTAGGGTTTTTCTCTTCCTAGTTTGTTGGCATAAGAATACAGGACACTGATAAAGTCTCATTAGTGAACATTCCTAATTGTAGTTTTTTTTTTAACCATTTTTTATATTTTTCCCAAACAGTCAGTCAACACAAAATAAAATAAACACAAAAACAATAATTCTGCAGTCAAACTCAATCACAAACATGGAGGCACCTACGCAGCTGTCTGCTGGTGATTTAGGGGACAGCGTGTGATCGATGGATGGCTTGGAGAGACAATAAAGGCTGCAATAACAAACCGTGGAGGTATCTAACGGGGAGGGGTTAGAGGAGGAGGCCTGCACTGGGCCAGATCAGGTACAAATTCGCCTTTGGATCCACCACTTTCCAGGAAGGAAGAACCTCAACCGGTTAAACATTCATGACCCGTGACCCATCACCACACACACACACACAGACTCATATACACACATGTACACAGACACAGACACACACACACACACACACACACTATCACACACACACAAACACACACACACACACACACACACACACATACACAAACTATCACAAATACACACACACACACAAAGACTCATATACACACATGCACACACACACACACACACATTATCACACACACACACACACACACACTCACATACACAAAATACACACACACAAAATTCACACACACACACACACATACACAAAATACACACACACAAAATTCACACACACACACACACAAACACTCACATAGACACACACACACACCCAAACACACACACTCGTGAGAATGCAGAACGCAGACACACTCATAGAAGTATTAGTTTTCAGTCAAATATAATGTTTCCGTCCATTAGCAATTTTTGTGAAGACACAGATAAAGTATCCTGTACTATCCTCTAGAGTGTATCAGTTCTGGGTCCGTTGCCTTACACAGTTCTTACCATGACACTAAATACAGATATTTGCATTTTTAACTGCCTATTTATAGGAAAGTGAGTTAGGCTACTGATTATTCTCCGCCGGTCCATAGCTTTGTGTGAAAGCACACAATTAAAACTCTTCAGCTAGTTGAGCAGTGCTGGCGGGTGCACAAGTGGTCATGTGTCAAGCATATACGCGGCTCACAGCAGAACAAGCGGAGGTACCCAGACATCAGTGCAGATGAGATGATGCACTCAATGCATCATAACTTTCTTGGTCTTTAATAGGGACTTAGTTCACACGGTCGTTATTTCAACTATGCCTAATTGGCATAATTGCCTCACAGGATAATTGATTTGTGTACTTTGTTTCACACAGTCGCTGTCTGCACCCGACACCATCTTCTTTAATCAAAGGCCCAATACATGCAGTTGAGAAATGTGCATGTGTGTACAAAACAATCTGTATGCATCCGGCGATGTTCTTCCTCTGTGTGGCCATCTTTGTTTCTATTTCTGTAGACGGGAGGATTTTTCAGGTTACGTGCGCTGCTGATTACACAGTTGTCACATACGCTCACTTTATCAGCCCAGTTTCCTGGTAGCGTAGTTGTTGAGAAAGTGGTAATTATGACATGGTAATTGGTTCAAAATATATAGCCCACCTGTATAGAGGTTTGCTTATCTGCTAAATCAGTAAGCCTAATGTGACTCCTCACAAAAAGAAGTTAATTAACTGGTTTTTTTTTAATGGAGACAGGGGGAGGCAAAGCAGTGCTTGTGTCTAAGATTAACTATGCAGACTTTGTTTAAGGTGGGGGTGGGGGGGGGGGGGGGGCATCCCCAAATTAAACGTTCAGTGCAAATCATGCATTTCCTAAGCCAGAACCTGGAGGTAGCTTCTGCACTAGTTCTGTGTAAGTGCCTCATTGAATCCCAGTTTCCCTGTAAAAAGGCCCATTGTACAAGCAAGACAAAACTCCTGTGTGTAATAGCTTACGTGGAAAATCCCTTGCCTAGAACTCACGTTTGCATTTAGCTCCGCTGTTGATATTGTTTGCATGTGCTTTTCCAAATGAGACGAGATGTGAGAGAGCCCCAAGGGAATACTGCCACCATCCACCTCGAAACGTCTCTGACTGACATATACACAGTGCGCACTGAGACACTTTCATCTATCTATCTATCTATCTATCTATCTATCTATCTATCTATCTATCTATCTATCTATCTATCTATCTATCTATCTGTCTGTCTGTCTGTCTGTCTGTCTGTCTGTACAAACCCCTGTATATGAAAGCTTATATGGAAATGTTCATTCCTTGATCTGATGTTTGCATGTAGCCCTGTTGCGCATATTGTTTGCATATGCTTTCCAAATGAGATGAAGAAGCTCCCATGTGTAATTGCACACATCTAGATTTTTGCACGCTACATTGCACCCTGCAAAAGTAGGGAGTTTGTAGTTGTTTCACAGCATAGCTATGTTACACATTTACTTTATATTCTATCAATTAGTTGTATTGTGTCAGTAAGAAAGGTTGCCAATATTTATACAGTTTTCTAACAGGCACAAAATAATACAATAATATTACAGTAATAGCAGTGTATAAAGCCAACATTACAGATTATACTAAATAACTTACTAAATAAATATATAATTATGGAAGGTTCCTCAAAATGCTTGAGCCGCCTTGCAAAGCACCTAAAGCCTAAGCTTAGCAGGTTTAAAGAAAGAACACCAGACAGTTGCACAAGTTATTGAATTTAATTTAGTTCTTTGGTTTACTGGAATTTGCACTCTGATATGTGATAAGTAAAATAAGTTGTGTAAATGTGGTCAGTGTGTGTGTGTGTGTGTATGTGTGTGTGCATGTTTGTTTAAGTGCATCTGTCTACAAGCATGTGTTTATATGTGACATGATATGTAGTGGTGGCATGCATGTTTTTGTAGACTTTGAATTTAGCCAGTGCAGTAGTCTACAACTTCAAACTGTGCTGTTTTACATAAATTGTAGAAGTATGTGTGTTTAAAGCCCACAGTTCAAATGATCATGGTTGGGAGACAGGGCTTGTTTTCCTCAGTGAATATTTTACACTGCCTTATAGGCCTGCTTGCAGAAAGTACTGGCTGATAGTTCCAAAGCAAACAGCTGGGTACTTTCTTAAAAATAAATGACTTCTGTTTTGCCAGGAAACTGCCTGATTCCAACTTAGTATAAGGACAGAGAACATTTTTTGAGAATATTTCTCTTTCTTAAGTGCCCTGGCAAGATTAAGCAGATGTTGTGACCCGGCGGTTTGGTGACAGGGAGAGCTTTAGCACCGTGATGTCCATGATTCACTTAGTTTAGGAATTCTTACCAGTGGCAAAATTAGCATTAAAATTCGCCTGGTGGGGCAGGGCTCCTCGGCGTCGTAAGCTGTCCGTCTAATCCAATCGCTGTGAATAGCGTTAGCTTGGCGGTTTTGAAACTTGAACAGCGGGGCTCTTTTTTTTTTCTTCGCGCAGGAAGAATGTACTGTACGCGCAGTATGATTTATGCGGTGCTTCATGAATAGATTTGTCTTCTTTTCTGGTTTCTTCTTGCTGTCTTTACATCTTGTGTCTGTTTGGTGGTATTCAAAGGTCAGCCTCATGCTAGGTGTGAATAATTTCCTTTTAAACCTCCTCCGCAGTGGTCCAGCGTGCAATATTCTCGGGCACTCTCGAGCCCAGTTTGACTGTTGTACTTGGGAGGCTTCCACTGCATTCACTCTTCGCTTGGATTTTCCCACCGACCTAACTCCCAGTTTAATTTTATTTATAACTGATACCAGTAAAGACGGGGCGAGTAGGGAAATGCTGCAAACTGTGTGCGGATTGGAGAGTTAAATTTTGTTGTTAGTCCTTTGGGGAGCTGGGCTGGGGCCATCCTTTATTGTCAACAGCCGTGGGGATGAGTCAATTCTAGGTTAGTTTTGGTCTCTGAGGGTGTACCCATGGAACAGCACAGCACACCGTCTGATGGATATTGCTCAATAAAACCGCCTTGTGTCTAGATTAAAGGGAGTTCAAGAGGGGTTGGTGTGTGAAGTAGGTTTGGGACAACACTGCCACGCTTCAGGCTGTCGTGAGGTCATAGTGTGGCTTTTTTCTCTATTTTCTCTTCATATATACTGTCAGACAATGTATTGATTTTGAATTTATTGATAAGAGGTGTTCTGTGAGTGGATACATATGGCATAACCCTACTTGGCTTCTGCCGTGTTGGTAATTGCTCTGCCTTTGACATATGTTAACCACTCAGTGGTCCAATGTCAACATTCTGCTCACTCAAAGCAAAAGGGCAGAATGGCAGACAGACATTTCTTGGAGTTGCATCTGAGATTTCAAAAGAGAAAAGCAAGCAAAGGCAGCAGAGGGCAGGCACATACAAACATGGAACATAAAAACGGGAGAACAAACCAAGAAAGAGACCTCTGTGAATCCACTGCACAATGGCAGTATACTGTACATCCCTCGGTACTGAAAACCGCAGCTGGAACATGGCCTCTTGGCTCACGTCTATAGCTTAATTACAGGCGTGGGGATATCATTTGCCAACCTGGCTTTCACTTGTGTCATATTTTACCTGTACATCGGTAAACTGTTCATATTCTGGCTGACTGTCCTCCTTTTTGTAAGTCGCTTTGGCTAAAAGCGTCTGTCAAATGCAATGTAATGTAATGTAATGTAATGACTGTAAGAATGAATATCCTTACTGTAACAAACCTGCCATAGATTAGTAAATTGCACAAAGACACGGTGCAAGTATTTTTAGATATCATGTTTTATTTTCCTTCACTGTAGTATTTTTATTTGCTGTTTTGTTTTACATTTTGAGCCTCTTATGCTTCATTTCTATTCTTGCAGGAGTGACTGTAAAAGTCTCAATTTTACTCCAGGGACTAATAAAGTACACTGATTTTCATTCTGATGTTGATATTGCGTACGGTAAGTACGAAAGAGAACTGCTCGATGGTGATAGGACAGCAAAACTTAAGTCAGTTAGCAACAGCGGAGCAAGACGCTTGCCATTGGGCTTCTCCTATTGTCAGAGGAACAGGCAATACAGAGAAAAACATGAATAAATTCACAGAATGTTGTGAAATTCCACTCATTGTTGTTGGGCTTGTAAAGCAAAAGGTGAGAGGAAGGAAACAGAATGTCATAACGATAAAATGTCAACAATGTCAAAATCAGACTGCTAGTAATCTGTAACCTGACTGAGCTGTTTGAAAAATAGCATGTGTCATTAAGACCAAAACACTTCGCAACTGGAAGCAAGAATCACTGATGGACGTGTGTAGGGAAATTGTCTGACTGTGAATGAGAAAAGATGTACTATAGTATGCGTATTACTAAATGAAACAGTATTTTGTGACCATAGACTGCAGAGACTATACTCAGAGCTAATTGCAAATGTCCTTTGTATCTCAAACAAAAGCCAGAGAAATAATGAACATTGAACACGTCAGTTGGCAAATCATGTCCGCTAGCTAATAGGTCATAGTTAAGTTGTCATGGAGCAGCCCTTCATAGCACTAAGACACTGCTCTCGCCAGCCCTTAAGAGCGACAAGATTTGATCCAGTGCTTGGTACCTTATCATGTTTTTGGAGAAAGGGAGGAGCGTAGATTTGCCCTCAGTGTGTGTGTGTGTGTGAGTGTGTGTGTGTGAGTGTGTGTGTGTGTGTGTGTGTGTGTGTGTGTGTGTGTGTGTGTGTGTGTGTGTGTGTGTGCATGTGTGTGTGAATGTGAGATGAGTGTGTATGTGTGTGTGTATGTGTTGAGGGTCTCACATATCTCTTCCTCACTTTCTCTGCCTCTCTGTGGTATGAGTGTGTGTGTGTGTGTGTGTGTGTGTGTGTGTGTGTGTGAGAGAGAGAGAGCATTTTTGTATTATTGTATTTCCTTCTCTGTCAGTCAGTCTGTCTGTCTGTCTGCCTCTCTCCCTTCCTCCCTCCCTCTCTCTTTTTCTTTCTCTCCTCTCTCTCTATCTGTGTTTGTGTGCACGTGTGTGTGTGTGTGTGTGTGTGTGTGTATCGATGTATGTGTGTGTGTGTGTGTCCGTGCGCGCGTGCGTGTGTAAGCATCTTTGTGTGAGTGTGTACAAACACTGCGGGGTAGGGAGGAATAATATTAGAATAGAGCTTCCGTGTTACCATGGCCAAGAGGACAAAATTCTCAAGTAGCGGCAGGAGTCTGTGGGCCTCAAGCTCTCACTGTAAAGGTCAAGTCTAAAGACTCCTTTTTGGAGACATCTTGGCACATTTACCTAATCCATGAACAAAGGTCGCTATGGACAAAAGCTGAATTTGACTTTTCCCAATAATCAGGGCGCACCAAAAATGGACATTGGCAAAATGCAGAAACGACCTTGGATTAGACTCTGCGTGATTGAAAAAAAGGATTTACTTTTTTTGTATTCCTTTTGGACAACTGTGCCTCGGCCATGGGGCTTCTGTGTGGATTCTCTATGCAAGAGGAAACTCATTAGACCATGCGACATGACCATGCCCTCATTGGCAAAGTTTTATGGTCAATTGCTTTAGCAAAACAGGGGAAAGTTAAAAAGACAATGTAAATTGAACTAATAGAGTAGAATAGTTTTTGGCGAGAATTTTACTAGTTTCTCTGAAATATCTAGAAAAAAGTACCAAGTGTTTTCTGCAGCATAAACACATTGTAAAAATATTACAATTTAAAAGTATGATCACAACATTTGCAAATGAGTAACCAAATCAGTAATTATCATTTTACTAAAACATACATTCTTTTCCTATATAAGTATGCAACCAATATTATGTGAGGGAGCCCAACTTAGAGGCTTGTTTTTACTGTCTTGTGAGCATTTACTAATGCATCATTTAACTTAATGGACAGTTTATTTATGCTCCCTATTAAATGTCAGTAACACATTTGTAGGGCATGCCCTTGTTTTAGTTTAAGACCATAGTTACAGAGGTGATTTACCATAGTAAATTAAAATGTTTTTTTTTTTTGTTTACCTGGCTTTGTTATGGGACACAATAAACGTTAAAAGTAGTTAACTCATCCGATGCGTTGCATTAATTTAACTTGCTTTTCTTCATAGCTGAACAGTCACTGAACATACTACTGAACGATTCAGATTCCTGGAAATAGGCTATATGTGCTTGGAAGATTTATAATTGCAGTCTTTTATATGAACCCATAGAAGTTACTTTTTAAATTAATAGAAATAATAGGAATGTACAATTGGGTCAAGGATAGAGCATTCACAATTATGCAGGCCTATTTGAGATTTTTTCCCCTACTCCCAATTAAAACTCAGGCAATTACTCCAAAAGATTATTGACCTCTAGTGGGACGTGTGGTGTCACAGGTTTTGCATTTTTTTTTTTTTGCTTTATTTTCATCATGTGGCATTGGTTTGGGTCAGACACAGAGAAAGAGAAAGAGAGAGAGAAAGAGAGAGAGAGAGGGCGACTTATCATAAGTGTCTGGAGCAAGTCTGGCCCCGTCCGGCTGGATTGACTTGACAATTTAAGAGAGGTCTTTATGGTGTGTGGATTTAAATTTGGTCCTCGAGGAGAGCCCTGCTCAATAAGCCAACGCTCTAGCCAGGGTTCCCTTATGCAAATCATATGCTTATGAGCTGCTCAGGCCTGCTATTTGTTTAGCCTTTTGGAGGTGGCATCAAGGTTCCGGGTGAGATATAAATTTATTGCCGCACATCATACTTTATGAGTCGCTAAATGGCAGCCATATTTTCTGTAGGGGAGGATGAAAATTTAAGGAGCGCATTGACAGAGATATCCACCTTTACTGGGGTCTAATCTGCGCAGTCTGACTTAGACGCTGACCTTCATAAAGTTGTGCATGTGGTGGAGCCCACATATCTTTATTCTTTTTTAAGGTAATTATGAGGGTTTTTTCCCTTCCTTTCAATCTCACTTTCTCTCCCTCTCTCTCTCTTTCCCTCTCTGTCTCTCTCTCTCTCTCTCTCTCTCTCTCTCTTTCTCCTTCACTTCCCTTGTTTTGAGAAATGTCTGCATGTACACTAGCCAGAGCACATCATTTTGAAAGGAGCCAAATTAGAAGTGCGGCCCTCCGCTGAGCCACATGACTGGCCACCATACATCACGTTTCTGATGGGGCTGGAGCAGCCCACAGCTGTTTCCACTTACGGACAGCCGTCCCCTGGCAAATTTCTTTAAGTCTTTTTCACCCGTTTGATGTTCGGTTCACCTTTTTGATCGGTCGCAATTACAATGCATTGACATAAGAAAAACAAATGACTTTATATTTAATAAAGATGGTATATTGGAAAGGAAAAAAATGTAACTTTTGTGTAGTTCGATGTAATAAATTTAAGCTATGCCGAGATGACAGTTGTTTAGATGGTCTGTTCATATAACATTGACTTTATTTGACAGTCACGCAAGACAGAGTCCTTGATTCTCCCATTTGAATCCAAAATATGATTGTTTACATTCTTCTAAATCACTTCCTGTCTCCCTGTGTGTGCTGAGGGTCAACGTAATCACTCCTCTATTGGGTTGGACTGCACAATTAGTAAAGTAAATACAACCAAACAAATGCTATGTTGTCAGGACTAGGGGAAAATGCCTGATATTATAAAACCCTGCATGGGAGAGCACTTTAGACCACAGGCTGCGTTATTGTGCTGTATTAAAAAAAAAAAAAAAAAAAAAAAACAGCAAAAAAAAAAAGCAGCAAAAAAAGCAGAAGTGAATTTCAAGTGAGACAAGCTCTCTATTTAGTTATGCAAGGTTATCAGCAGCCTGATAAAAAATTATTTAATTTCAGTATTGATTATTGCTTTCACCAGTGGAGGCAGGGCACAGACGGTCAGTGGTGTTGACGGGGAGTACGTGCTGTCTTAAGGTACTTGAAAAAGGGATATTAGAAATAGAATGTGAGAGGATTCAGTTGTGTCTTCAATCATAATTCGATTTCCATGATACTGAGTTAGACTTCCTGCAGAGGACTTCAATTCACCCTGAACAAGGGTAAAAATGTGACCTCGCTCTGTAAGAGCAAACTGAAGAGAAAAGAAAAAAAAGAAAGAAATCCGCCACCAAACTCCACACAGATGTTGGTTGCTCACTTAGAGTGGTGAGGTGCTCCCTTATCACCATCTAGGATGCTGCTAGAAAGTGTGGTTTTGCTCATTCACTTTTAAGGTATTTTAACAGGCAAACTGATGAATGAAGATAGTACATTTTAAGTTGTTTTCTGAGTTTTTAGTTCACAGTGAACATTTGTTTTTAAAATAAACAGGCATCCTTTACCTTCTGTTGGTTCTGTTCAAGTGCTTGGCTGATTTTGTGTTGACCACATTATACTTGCATATCCTGGTGAACAGACAGAATTTTTAAAACTAAGCCTCAAACATTATGTGTCAAAAAAATAATTTAAAATATGGCACCCAAAATGACATGTTTTTTTTGTTGTTTTTTTGTTTTTTACTCTGCTTAACATTCGGATAACATAAAATAATGAATTGCTTCTTTCATTTAGTGGAATCAAGATGTTGTCAAAATTAATTAAAAAGATTTATGAATTCTTGGTCAAAGGTGTTTCATACTTTTGAAGCAAAAATGTGTTTTCCTATTGGTTGTTTCTAATGAGTATGGGTCATATGCAACTGTTTAAAGGCACTTATGTTTTTTTTTTCTCTCCCACTCATGGTTATACATAAGCATTTGTCTGCTTTTCAGCAAATGGAGATCTGACTTTGAATGGCCATGCTACATCTGTTTTCCCTTTTGTCTGGTGAAACAGAGCTATTATTATGTAAAATTATGCCTGTGGAAACAGAAGCATGGGGCAGTCCGCTAGTCACCTTCACCTAGTCGATAGGACTCAAATTCGCGTTTCCCCTTCGCGCCTCAAACCTGTTTTTATTGAAGACAGGTGTGAACGCGGTCTCGGCCTCTCTAGATTGATGAAATTTTTGGGTTACTTATGAACACATGACAGCTACTCGGAATGCCAATTATTTAAAACAGTTTATGCGTTTAATATACTGTCTACATTTTTGCATTCCTCATGGGCGCATACATAGGGCCTATTTACTTAACTAACATAAGCACAATAATAATTATCTAGAAATGTAAATATATGTATTTATGTATGTATGATATCTTTATGGTAGAAATCTCAATGCGACTATATTTGTTTCTCACAGTTCGGCCATTGTGTCCAGCCTGTTGTCATCTGAAGTTAGCGACAACAGTAGGCTACTTTCCTCCCAGCTTCTGATGTTTGCTGGTGTTTCAGTAAGTGTAGGTTCTCATTGGCAGGGCTGGATTGCCACAGTGTGAGACACTGAGCTTCCAGTAGGCTACTCGGGGCATGCAGTGGCTCAAATGGAGTGGAAAATGGCCAATATAGTGCATATACTTATAGATAATCTACTTCACATTGGTGCTATGCTCACTGTAATCTTCTTTTGCTACAGCCGGGTCCCTAAGTCGAGTTTTAAGCTTGCTGGACATGATAATATGTTTATGTGATTACCGAGATGTTTTTTTTTTTGGCTCCAGTAGTTCCAAGTCAGTGAGGTTGCAGACTCCATGCCGGGTTTTGAAAGCAGTTCATTCACAGACAACCCGTTGCAGAAGCCAGTCTGCACTCGACTCACTGCGCTAGCAGTGTTTACGGGAAGCTCATAGCTCTCTGTCTAGTCACTCAGTGAATGCTGAGCGCAGGACCTTCTCCAAATGAGAGTTCAAACTTTGCGCTCGTAAGGCACTGCATTATTATTCTAGGAACAAAGAGGAATTGCATTAACAGAAAGGGAATGCTCGTTTTTCCTCTTTTGCAGTTTTAAAATCAAGGCAGAATCGCAGGTCTGCTGTTGCTCGCCTTGTTCCTTGATCTTTTCCAGCTCTTGCTCACTGTGCGATGTGAGTAACGATAGGCTCCAAGGCTGAAGGGAAGTAACGAATAAATGGTAAATCAGCGGCGCTGATGCCTGTAGACTGATAGCACCCTGTCATGGAACTGTTGTCCCTGTCATCGGGGATGTGCGAACTCACAGAGAGAGCTGCTGCCTGATTAAGCCCTGTCTGTCCCAGAGAAGTGGAGCATGCCTCAGACCCGCAGCGCGTCCCTCCATGCCGCCTGCTGTGTACTGAGCTGCAGTGGACCCCCTCTCACATGCCTGCAAACCCTCAGCTCCCCATTTCCACCATCCAACTGATTTTTTGCCACTCTTTCCGCCACCGTTGCAGCATCTCTCTGAAAGGTAAGGCGTTGTTTAACAACATTACGTTTTGCTTTCATGCGGGACTTTGCTTCTACAAGTAGGCTAGGTAGAAGGCTAGATTGGCTTTTACGCGCAACGGGTAAAAAAGACCTATTCGTGGAATACAAACTTTGTGAGCTAAGTTGAAATGATTCGACAACTTTCTGGGTACTTGATGTCTTATCAGAGTAAAACGCCATTGAAAAGACTATTGCGGTGTTATCAACGTAGTCGGAATGTGTTTTGTGTAAGAATATTGTGAACAACAATGGAACAAAGTCAAATAACATTGAAATTCGGTTGCGTATAACGCGACTACTTGTAATGAAAATGCTCCATGTGATGCCAAGACTAATTAAGAAGTGGTTAATGAAAACACAACCAGATGTGAACTGATTTGGTCGGTTGTATCTTTTATGGCCAGGATGAATCGAAGCTCTCTGGCTGTTTAGCTGTACGAAAACCTTAAGCGTGTTAAGCGCAAAAGAATAGCTTTCGTGCAAAAGTTGGGGGTGTATTGAGGCTGGCGAGAGTAAGGATTTGCTTTAAACATTAGTCTTGTCGTGCGACAATGGGTAAGCAATACCCCGTCGTCGCGGCCTTGGCGGTCCCTGCACGGCGATTTGAAGTCAAAGAAAAGAGTCATTTGGTCCTAACTTGAATATTAAACACTTGACAAAATTAAACCTCAAAAGAACGAAAAAAAAATTCGGACCGAACTCAAAGACATCAAACAAAGAAAATAACCTCCATCTGAAATGGAAAGTAACTTCGACGCAGAGTGCTACAGCGGGTTTAAATCCTTGAAACACTGGGCACTTTGGCTGTAAAATTAGATCCTTTCACTGCCCATGCATTATTTAACAACACCCCAGCCCTCTTGTCAACCATGTGTTAACGGCTGGGAAGAAGGCACATGAGCAGAAGGGTCATCGCCAGTGGCTTGGCATGTTTGACGACCTGACGGCCGCTCGGTTGGGCAGAGAAATAGAAAGCGGATTTCCTGATCAATAGGACATGCTATTTGCCCTGGCCCCTGCACACTCGGCCATGCTGGGGACAACAGTGTAATGGGGGCTGATTTTTATCTCGTTTTCAGTCACATACTCTTAAACACTTCCTGTGTATTTTGCATCTAACTTAGAATTCCATAAGCTACTGGCATTGTTTAATAATCATGATGAATAACAGAGTGTGTCTTTACAACAACAGTTCAGGAGAGACTTGCGACTATTTTTTAAAATTCTTATTTATTTGGATGCAGAATTAGTGTTAGTTTTTTTATTGTCGCTGTTCACTTTGTGTAGCCCTGTATAACGAGATGCCATTTGGGCTTCTCTGAATTGAAGCAAGTGTGAGTTCCCACTGTTTTTAGGCGCTGCTTTGCATTTCAAAGTGGTTTCATATCCCCCCTCAATAGGGCGAACTTCATCCCTGTGCCCCATTAGTTTTTTAGCCAAGGCCGAAAGGGCGAGGGAGGCGTGATGGGGCTAAGGACAGCATTAGAGTTATAGGCTGTCACAAATGCTTTTGTGAGTTTTTTTTCTGTGTGCGTATGTATGTATGTGTGTGTGTGTGTGTGTGCGCGCTTGTGTGTTTGTAGCATTTGTGTGTGTGTGTCCATGTGTACCTCAGTAAGGGTGTATGTCTGTGTGTAGTTAAACCCTTTCATGTATGTGTGTGTGTATGTGTATTGGTATGAGGGACTTTTTTTCGTGTGTGTGTCTGTATGTGCATGTATATGCACCCTTGTTCGTTGCTGTGCAGAAGTGTAAGCGTGTATGTGTGTGTGTGTGTGTGTGTGTGTGCGTGTGTGTTTGTGTTTGTAAGTGTTTGTCTGAAAACATATCGCTATTTGCACGGTGGAATTAACCTCAGAACTCATTCGATTACTATTCTTTTAGTATAGTCCATTTTCTTACACACAACGAACTCACATCTCCTAATTCCAGTCAGTCCAGTTCTTCACAAACATGTAATAGCTTTAAATTACAAATAAATAAAAAAATATTTTTAAAATCACAATAAGGAATACGTTTCGTAAGACTACAATACGAATTGCTGTCGAACTGGCATTGTTCGCTCTACATGGCGAATCACTTGCACCACAGATGATTTTCAGTCGTATTGTCTGAGCCACATCCCTTTGTGGAGTTGATGCTACCTCCAGCGCTCAGCCTCGCTCACATTTATTTATTGATTTGGATGCTAACTTTTTGTGACAAGGAGGAAGTGGGCGAGAGACTGGACAGAGACAGAAAGAGAGAGAGAGACAGAGAGAGAAAGACAGTGAGAAGAAAGAAAGAGAGCATCAGAGCCTCTATTTTGAAAGAACTGCAGCTGTTGTTTATATGAGAATGATGGGATTTCTCATCCTTCCTTTCTTCTCTGTCTTTTGCCTGCCCTTTCTTTCTGGTTCGCCTGGAAAAGCGAAGTTAACCTGTTTCTGATTTTCAAATTCGGTTAAAAAAAAAAAAAGATTTTTTTTCAGCACATTTTGAGGCTTTAGCGGGACCACTGCATTGGGAAAAGGATGGCCATATGACATAAAAAGGAATCGATTGGTGAAGTTGAATATCCCTCAAATGTATCGGGGCCAGGCCATATTACTGGTGCCAGGTTCTGCATGGCAAATGCGCTTCCTTTAAAAACAATATTGAACTATTTTTGTTTTATTTTGCGTGATGCCGGAAACTGGGGCATATTTATCCTTTATGGTTTTGCCTGGTGCTCCGTGTGCCTTTCATTCTCGCTGAAGGGAACGCTACTAAAACTCTACTAAAGCACTAGGCCACAGTCAGCCGCTCTAGAGCTCTCTCCAATGAATACAGTTCACTTCCGTGCTTCTCTTGGAAATGTTCAGTGGATTAAATACGAATATTAGCTTTTGAAACAAAACAAAAAAATTGAGGAATGATCAAACGAGCCCAAAAAACACACACACACACACACACACACACACAGTGGCTGGCTTAAAGGCAGTGGTGGTGTCATCGCTCAGCAGTGTAGTACGTTTACTAGTCGTCCTTATATTCCCAGGCTAATGAGAAGATGCTCTTATTTTCATCCCAAAACCATAGTATGCGTGTGAGTCATGTGCTCATCTTCAAAGGGGAACAAACAAGGCTGTGGGAACCAATCATGCGCCACTTCAGCAGTGTGTGTGTGTATGTCTGTGTGTGTGTGTGTGTGGGGTGGAATGGGGTGGGAGTGAGGGGGTTGGTGCTCAGTTGAACATGGAGCCGCCTGGTTGTTTCCGCCCTGCAATTTGGGGGAAATATGATTTTCCATCATCCTGTGCAGCTCGTGACGCAATCATGCATCCCTTTCGTGCTGGGTAGCACATCAGTATTGCGGCTAATTATCTGAAGAAATGAATTTCTCGAAATAAAAGAAATGTTAAGGACTTGGCGGAAACACGCTCTTCAACAAAATAAATCTACAATTCCCCAAAGAGTTAACACAGCTAAAATAACTCGTGTAGTACCATTAACATCAACTCCAATAATAATAATAATAATAATAATAATAATAATAATAATACATATATTACATTATTATTGTTATTATTATTATTATTATTATTATTATTATTATTATTCACAAAATTTCTGATTTCACTAACCTAAAACACGCACACACACACACATTTTCTCTCTCTCTCTCTTTCTCTTTCTTCCTCTCTCATACACACAACCACACACACACACACACACACACACACACACATACATACATGCACACACACACACACACACACACACAAACACACCTACACACACACATACATGCATGCAGAGTCTGAAATGACTCGTGTCTTATCAGGACCCTGCTAAATAAGTAAGTCTGGGAAAATATTCGATTTCTGGGTCAGTGGTAGGAGTTTGGGAGGTAAAGCTTTAAGCAAACAACAGTTATTAAGCTCAAGTCCTGGCTGCTCATCAGAGAAAGAGAGAGAGAGCAAGAGAGAGAGAGGGGAGGGGGGGGTGGTCGGCAGACATGTGCAAGGGCACATCCACACTTAGAAGTGCCGACTTAAACAAGACAGACCGGCCTTACACTGGTGTGTAAATTAAATGATATGATGACATTTTGGCTGGTGTGTGTGTGTGTGTGCATGTGTGCGTGTGTGTGTGTGTGTGTGTGTGTGTGTGTGTCTGTGTGTGTGTGTGTCTGTGTCTGTGTGTGTGTATGTGTGTGCATGTGTCTGTGTGTGTGAAAGGTGGCTGTTGGGGTTGGATGTCTTTTTTGCTTTCTCTACAGCACCCCTATCAGTATTTTTTTTTCAATAAGGGTGTCAGCCCAGAATTTTATTTTCCCGGTCTCTTTTGTGGTGGTGGTGTGCATTGTGTGTGTATGGGTATGATTTGTGTGTGTGTTTGTGTGTGTGTTTGTGTGTGTGTGTGTGTGTATGTGTGTGTGTGTGTGTGTGTGTGTGTGTGTGTGTGAGAGAGAGAGAGAGAGACAAACACTCTCCAAACCCTGAGTTAGAAGGTTGGTGTGTTATTTCAGTATACGAGTGGAGACACTGACTAGCAATTGCTTCTCTATTGGCTACAAATATTTTCAAACGAGGAAAAGAAATGTTTGCACAATAGCAAAAAAACAGTATAACATTCAGTACATGTAAAATGCAATGTGTTTCATCCATGCTCAGAAACATCTATAATGCATTTCTACATGTAATAGACATTTCACATTCTTTTAGTGCTTTTGTAGGTCACATCTGAAAATGCAGCCTTTTTTACTTGCAATTCTGTTCTTCATGTCCTTAGTGTGCTAAAGGCCTTTACTCCAGTAAGTATGCAGAAAGGGGAATGTGTACTAAAACATCAGATGTATCCTTTCAAAAAGAGCACTGTGAACATCACTTCATGTGGTATTCAAAAGAGAACTTAGAAGACCGGTGCTAATTGGCAGGGTTATATATGCTGTAAACTGTAATTTCAAACATAGCCAAATGATATACTCCCTATAATATAGAGACACAGAATTCTGTATGGGCTTAGTGTTCAAAAGTGCTTCAGGATACAAGGGCATTAAGTAGACAGTGTGTGCATTCAGAGCTATAAACTGTGAATGGTGCATTGGTGCCTTCATTTCAGGTAATGGCGATATTCAGAATATTGCCATTTCAAATATAACGGGCTATTCTATTTTTATTTTAGGATAAACAGATATATTTCAGATGGTATCATGACAGTGTGTAACATCATCCACTCCATGGGGTTATTCAGGATGGTTTGATGAATACTTGTGTGAGGAATGTGAATAATATCACTGTGATGCGAAGACGGCTTTCTACTGATAGAGGCGCATTACATGGTCTATAAACCATTGCTCTAAAAGACTACCCCAGAGATGATCGTCTTGACCACAGCTCGAGATGACATTCTCAGGGCTTTGGGCTTTAAAGTACCTGCTTGTAGGCTGACTATTGAGACTGAAATGAATAGGTTAGGAGAATAGAGTCAAATGTTGAAAATTTGGGAGGTAGAGACAGGCTCGGTCATAGGGAAAAAAACAACAACAAAAAAAAACAACAAAATAGAAAAGAAGATGTTTCTGTCTGGTGTCTAGCGCTGAAAGGTGACATTTTTGGCCATTTTCAGTTGAGTGGTGTGTCCCCTCTGTGAATGACCGTAATAATCCTGAAAATGACAGAAGGAAAAAAACAACACTTGAGCCTTGACAATTGGACTTCACACTAGAAGGAGGTGTCTGCAAACGGGCAAAAGAATTGGTCTGTACATAAATATATACACACAAACACACACACATGCAGATAACATGCCAAAAAGAGATGTTCATATTTCATGGCTTGCAATGGTGATACTCTTTACACAATCATAGCAGGTTACCCAGAGTATGGCCAGATAAGCCATCTTTTCCTTTCTAATTATTTTTTCAATGCAATGCATTACACTCACTTATGCACACACACACACACACACACACACACACACACTGTCACTCACTAACTTGCTCACTAACACACTTGCTCGCTCACTCACTCACGTTTGCACGCTCACGTATAGGACATGTCCTTTTTCTCTATTGTTTGCCAAGAGCAGTGTCTTATGGTATTTTTCCAGCTCATCACCTCAGGGGATACGATAGCAAGTATTGGCTAAACTGACATGAGTGCATCCAAACACCAGTTTCTTCAAAAGAAGGTCCAGAAAGCCTTGGGGAAGGCAAAGACCTGCCATAGAAGTGGGCTTGTTCAAAGCCTGTTAAATTGACTTTGCTTTCGCTGATATCTTTTTTCTTTTTTTTAATCAATTGCTTCATAGGTTTCTCAAGGTTTCTGGCCATCTGTTTATTTATTTACATTTGATAATTTATTTTTTTTGAATTACATATTTATGTCTTGATTTGGATTTGTAAACGTGACTTGGGATGATCCGAGCACTTGTGGAATTTTAATACAGTCCTCCAGCTCCGGATGCCTGATTCTGGTTCATTACACAAGTTGTCTTTTGCAAATTCAGAGGTTGAATGGATGCAAAAATGATCCCCTTTTTTGTACCTTTCTGTTTGGTTTGAGGTGCCTCTTCACAGCAGTCTGACATGGTGCTCAGACAGGTGTTTGTTTTGTTTTTCCATCATGTTGGAATCAAGGATTCCAACTATTTATGCAATTATCTTTGCCAAATCCACATTAATCTCACAACGAGATAATCTCCTGTTGTTTAGAGCTCTGTGCTCGCCGTTACAGAGGGAGGGTTCTTACAGAGGAAGCTTTGAAATGATGGCCTTTTGAAGATAGCATGTTTTCTGTTTTTTTTATTTTAAGCAGACTTTCTCCATCGCTGTTGTTGTCATGGTAATTGACCAGTGCACGTGTCATAAAACTGGTGTGTGAATTTTCCCAAGTTTTACTCCATTTTACGCCAAATGTGTGATTATTTTCAGCAGTCGGGGTGTAATAAATCGACTGTTAAGTCCAGGGTTCATTTACAGCAACCTGGCAGCGCTGGCACTCTCGGAGCCAAGTGATCCAGCTTACTGTTCCAGGTGTCAACCTTTCAGAAGGGGTTTTTTTTTTCTTTAAAAGGGCTACACCGATGTAGTAGCTCAGAATGAGACTGTAAAAATGCGCAAAGCCTATTACTGGCGTGTGCTGCGTATCTCGACTGCTCCGCTTGCAGCCGAGCCAATGCTGTGTGCCTGCTCTGCTGCTGAGGGTGGCAGAAGATGATAACCTTGTCACTAATTCTTACATCAGAAATATTTTAGCATTCTACTGCCAGACGCCGGATTTTTTGGGGGTGGCACACTTTCTTTCTGTTTTTTTTTTTAAAAAACGTGGTCTTTCCTCCCAAAATAAAAAAAAGTGTGTTGTTCTGTCCCTGTCCTTTCCCTGGTAGAACGCACGCAATCTTTAAATGCATGAAAATGTATCAGGCGACTCAGCTCTCCTCCCGAAGACACCGTAAGGCTTTTGGCACACCTAGCAGGCAGATTGTCGAGGTCTGCCAGGACACTTTGGACACTCGCTGAGGCGTGCCTCGTTGCAGTGCGCCGCTCATTGGAAGGAGCACTCCTCCTCGGCAGAAGAAAGCAGGCTGGTGGCCTGACAGGGGCATTGCCATTAGGTACGGGTTGCGTGCAGTGATCCGCGTTTGCATCACAATCACTCCGAGGGCCTTGTGGTTAACACATGTTAATGAAAACGTAACGATCCGAGCACAATCAAGGCCCAAGACCAGCACTCGGGATCCCCAGGCCCACAGAGCTTGGGGACGTGAATCAGTACTCACAGTGAAACTAGATCTAATTGAAAGGCTAATAAGGCCCTTCTCTCCATGTCTCTGGCTCTCTCTGGTATAGACAACTGTTTTAAAGCACACTGACTTCATTGTTCGTGGGATACATGTACAGGATTGATGAGGCCAGACATTGTGCTTGAGTTTGCTAATAAAGCTGAAATTTGGGGATGAGCCTGACTGCTGTGTCTTAGGGCTAAGATCACCACTGATCAGGAAATTGATTTTCACTGAAGGCACATCATTAATTTTAAACTGACCCAGTGTTTCCAAGTGTTGAATTTTTTAAAATCTCATTTTTATAGTGGATTAAATGTATCCCCCTTTTTTAACCATGCTTGTGCTTGTGCCTTTTTGTTCTTTTTTTATGTCCATGCAGATTACTGGAAACATTTTATGTTTAGGCCCGAGCTCTGTTAAAGTAACCAACTGAACTGTGTTTGTTGGCTGATAGCATTTACAGCCCTCCTTGTTTAGGTCTGCTGTGTTGTGCTTTCTGCTGTGATCTTAAGATCCTCTGATGTGAGTGCAGTCTGTCTTGCTGATCACGGTCTGGCGTGGGTGGTGTGTGTGTGTGTGTGTGTGTGTGTGTGTGTGTGTGTGTGTGTGTGTGTGTGTGTGTGTCAGAGAGAGAGACAGAGAGAGAGACAGAGACAGAGAGAGAGAGAGAGAGAGAGAGAGAGAGAGAGAGTGGTGATGTTGGTGTTTGTGGTGTGTGTGAGTGTGTGTGTTTGAGACAGAGAGAGGGAAAGAGAGTGGTGGCGTGTGTGAGAGAGAGAGAGGGAGAGGAAGTGTGATGGTGGTGGTAGGGTGTGTGTGTGTGTGTGTGTGTGTGTGTGGTTGGGGTGTTGCTGAGTGAGGGATGGTGTCTAGCAACAGAATGTGTGTTGAGGGTGTGGCAGGAGGGTTTTTCTAGTCGTTTATTGTGTGCGTTGCACAGCACCCCAGTCAAACTTCTGCCAGAAAGCATACGTGAGCCACCATCGTAGAATCTTCAGCTCATCCCTAGTCTGTGTGACAGACAATATGTTCAGTCCATGCAAAAACTCCACTTTTGTGTCCCATGCTGTGGGCCACATCTGATTAGTTTGCATATAGTTCAGTTATTTATGAGGAAACTGTTTTGCTTTTTGTTCACGTCTGGGGTTGGAATCCAATCGTCTGAATTCATTAGCTTTGCGTGTCCTTTTGGTACACAAAGGCTTAATTAGTCACAAAATTGGCCAAGGGGAAAGGGTTAACATACCACTCGCACTGGATGCCATCTTTTGTAGTCAGAAATATCATCCTTTTTATGGGCTCATTGTGGGCCATGCCAGTCTCTTATTCAGGCAAGATGGAATTTTCTTTTTTTTTTCCAGCCCTGACAGGTTTTTGAATGCTGCATTTTCTGGCCATTTTTCGTGCCGCCCAATTTATGTTTTGTGTTGCCTTCCCCTATCTTAAAAATTAATCATCCTGTTGAATAATGCCTCGCGATCAGGGTGAATTATTTATTATTTATGATCAGGTTCTTAATAGAGGCTTGGAAGAGGCTTTTCACAGGAACACTAGCTCGTTTTAGCCCTGTCTGTGAGAAATATTATGTAGCAGCCCATTGGAGCAATTAACTATGGGATTCCATGTAAACGTTGGGCAGGGACAAAAAGTATTTATGATTTTTTTCTTTCTCTTTTTTTTAATAGGGGTTAAATCATGACTTGTCACTGTAGCAGTCTATTAATTTCTCAATCTGGAGAGATGCTCTAGATTGAGGGTGTGAATGGGTATGTTGACCGCCCCTCAGTATGGAGGCTCCCCCTTTTGCACTCTGTTGATTTACTCTGGCTGACAGATGAGTCTGACTTCACAACCCCCCCACCCCTCACACACATACACACACACACACACACACACCCACACACACACACCCTCCCCTGCCCCCCACCCACTTTCACACACGGGCTCTGAGCATGTGCTCGGCTGGTTTTGACAGGAACACTGCCTTTATTGCGGCAGACTGAATTAAATATTGATGTATTTTGTTGAAATTGAGATGATGAGCTTAAGGGACCTTTGAGGGAATTCGGCAAGCGCTCCTTTTTATTCACCAAAGGCTGCCGAAAGAGAGACCGAGGCCGCTAAAGTGGCAGGTCAAATCCACTCCCTCTCCTGTCTGCCTGCTCGCTTGCCTGCCCGCCCGCCTGCCTGCCTGCCTACCGTGATCTGCCTGTCTGTCTGCCTGTCTGTCTGCAAATCACGATTTTTGACTCTTCACTTCACCCTGTCTGTCAGCACGACACAGAGGGGAATTGGGAGGCTTTGTGAAGCACTGACACCACTCCTTAAGACGCGCCATACAACTTCCCTAGAATGTGTTTCATGCAGTCTAGGCTCCTAAATTGTAACGCCATATGTGCGTGTATGCACCATCGTGTGTGTGTGTGTGTGTGTGTGCGTGTGTGTGTGTGTGTGTGTGTGTGTTTAATGCATATTATTAGAATGCGACATGGTGCTATCAGATTTCTGTTGGAAAGTAGAAATGAAGAAATGAAGAGATGTGTAGTTGTGTAGATGATGGGCAGGCACTATCGTGAGAGATCCCTGCATGGTGGTAGGGGCTAGGCAGGACTCTCTTCGGCCCCACCTCATATTTATCTGGCAGTATTGATGTCTGCTTATTAATGGCGCAGACCCCGAGCATCTGGTGTGGCGCTGGCTTTTAAGGGCTGCTCGAGAATTACCCTTATCGTGCGTCAGCTGAAAAAGAGTAGTTTTCTGCTATCACTAAATGGAAATGACATTTTCAAATTTCTCTCAAGACACTCCTCTTCAGTGTCCACCCAGCATCAATATGGCGGTTAATGGAGTATGAAACCTGCACTAAAACTTTGGTGCTTTCAGCAAAAAACGTAGACCATGAACCTTGTTTATAGTCAGATATCATAACCAGGGAACGTTCATCTGCTTTTTTTCTGCAACTATGTAGAGTTTCGAGGCACATGGGTTGTATATCATGAGAGAGAAATAATGCAAGATGCAGTGCAATGCATATTACAGTCTGCCTCAAACTATTTTTTATTCTAAATGTTCACATTCAAAGCAACAGACTGTAGAATTGATGAATTGGCTAAATGCTCTGATATTGCAATTAGTTGAGAAATGGATCCTTGTGGTAACATTTTTTGTTTTGACCAAAACCCTCATTATCCTACCCATCCCCTAGATAGCATGGCAGAGCCCCAGTAAGTGACATAAGAGAGAGTATTAGCTCACTTACCCTGCTCCCATTATCCATATTAGTGAAGTTACTATAGCAACATGTTATGGAATTGTGCTATATGTTGACATCTACAGAGGAAAAACACCCAATTTTATTTATTTTTTATTGTGTTTTAAAAAACATAAACACACACACACACACACACACACACACACACAGACACACACACATACATAGTGTGTTGCTTGAAAAAAAATATCGGGGTAAACATCCATCTTTTTTTGTAGTATGTTTCATATTAATGCATTTAGCTAATGGTTAGCCTAATAACACGGCCGCATGAATTATATATGAGGTATATAAACTTCAGTTTTTTATTATTTTTTAAAAACAAGTCATGATTTGCACTTTTCACATCAAAAAGGTAAGGATATTACATTTCCAGAGTTGCATACCTTGTCAATTTACTGTGATGTCAAAACACAGATCAGCTGGGGAAAGAAAAACCAAAAAATAAAAAAAAACACATTTTGGGCCACACTGTTGGGCCATCAATCATATCACTGGAATCAAATGTAATGATTGGTACATCTGGTGTGCCCCTTTCCTAAATTGTGATGGCTAAAGGGGTTGTTGCATTTTTAACCATACAGTGAAGGTTGCTGAGACAAACATGGGCCGTGTGTTAATATTTAATAAACATTCAGCAGGGTTGACTTGAATTGATCACGGCGTTAGCACCGCCAATACGTATTTTGTATCAGTCTTTTGATACATATGTGTTGTGAAACACTAACAGTAGGTGTGTGTGGTGACAGCAAGCCCAAGGGTGTGGGATTGGCTCGCCGAGGGTGCGTACACGCGTAGCATGTAAATCTCTTGTGATTTGCATGACATGTGAAGCACCTGCTAAATAAATAAAATTGTTTCTTTCAGACGCGCAGCCGTAGAGCTGGCTGATGCTACTGTGAGCAAGGCTGACTTAGCGATATATTGTTTGTGTTTTGTTATCTGTGTGTGTGTGTGTGTGTGTGTGTGTGTGTGTGTGTGTGTGGGTGTGTGTGTGAGTGTGTGTGATGGGCCTTGCACGAGGGCATACAAAAAATCACAGTTAGCCTATTTACAAGTACTGCCAACAGAATCTAACTTGTGTGTGTGGTATCCATCTGAGCCATTCTGTATGATGCACTGCGACCAGCAAAGGGAAACCATCGCACATACTGTATACTGAATGGCTGCTCCACTTACACGGGACTGAATATCGCACGACATAACTGCTTAGTAGCGTTAACCCTGAAAGAGCTGCATAAAGCTGCTAACGCAATCCATCACACTGAACGTGTCAAAACAGACTAGCTTTCTCTCATGCCCGATCAGCGAGCTATACTGGAAGCTGCTATCAATCACCATCCAAACCTGCCTGATCTTATATTAATTAACACGTTAAAGAAATCTGTTATTGTTTTGTAAATTGGCTGCTCTTTTGGCGCTTACATGGACACCTGTTATGTTTCACAATCCCTTAAATACCATCCCCTGTGTAATGCCTTAAACGACAGTGGCTACTCATGTAAAGTTATTGCCCTAATTTTTGGTAAAGTTTGGAATATGTGCATAAAATGTGCGTGCGTGCCCTACCGATCTGTGAACTCTTTAAAAAAAGGGCCAAACAATTTACAAAATACTGCTCAGTGTCTGCCATAATTAAATCAAAGTAGTCTTTTCATCTGGAAGCACAGGTGACACCTTTATCCTGAGTAGACATGAACAGATGCTTGTGATACTGCTGAAGACCTCTTTTGAGTCAAGTTTGAATACTGCCATGATACATGTCTAAGTGCCTATCCAAATAAAGAATTAAATGTGTGTGCATGTGTGTGTGCGTGTGTGTTGGTGTGAGAACAGACATTGTATTACCAACACACAAGACTGTGATCTACTTGTTTGTAATTCTCTCACTCCTGTTCCAACCCAAAGGAAATGCACTAATGCAAAAATCAGTCACGCTTGCCTGCAAGGTACAGCCTATGCCACGCACTCCTGGTGCCAGGAGCACATGACGGATAGGAGCAGGCAAACCTTGTTTCATCACTTGAAAACAATCACGGCTAGCACGTTGCAAACAGCACATCTGTGGAAAGTGCAGAATAGACTCGCTGTTCTATCACTCATTGTAGATGAGGTGAAACCTTCCTCACCATCTGCATGACAAGTGGCTCTGCAACCCTGCCTGATTTCTATGGAAACATATGGATAGAATTTTTTTTTTTTGGTTACACTTTATTTTACTGTGCCTGTGACATCAATACGGTACAGTGTAACATAGTGTGTAACAGTATGTAACATTATGTACTTTTACGTTTAGTGTTAGGTAAATACAGTGTAAGTACATAATATTACATGTTGTTACATGTAGATAGACTAAAAAAGAAACGTAAAATAAAGTGTTACCTCTTTTTTTCTCTTAACCAGAGATGTCCAAGCGAAGCCTCATCAGGTCAGCTTTGTCGGCCTGTATGGCGCCCTTTCGGTGCATAACCTGCGGCTTCTCGTCCACATCTCAGCTCCTGATTTCTAATCACCTGTCTGCGCGCCCTGTTTCATCATCTCGGGAATCATGCCTGCATGCTCTGATTACCTGTCTAGACCTGAACCTAACAGACACTCTTCAGCAGAGTGCTGGAGCAGCCTTGCTGGGTCTGTATTGTTAGTTACTTCTCATGTTCTCTGTTGTGTGCCAATCTTGTTGCAGTATCCTGTGGCGCAGCTTTCGGCGTTTGTGTTTTGTGAAAGTAAGAAACCTTTGCCCGGTTGTTGTTTTTTTCGGTCTGTCTGTGCCAGTGGAGCCGTGGGTTTGTGGCTGTGTGAGAGACATCGTTCATAACAAATGTCATTAAACTTTAAAGTAATCAGGCTAATGTTGTTCAAATCAACCCCTCAGGTCAGTTTGCGTTTCTGCCCCACCTACTCCTTTGCCTCAAAGTTCAACTGATATCTGAGAGGCCCGGTTTCTGTCATCTTTGAACTTCAGTGAGTCTTTGATAGGATAGGTAGAAGGCCTACATTTTGAGAACCCTTACAATACAACAATTAAAACAGTGCTGCACAGGTTGGTAGGTAAGGCTTAGGGTCCTGTGGGAACACATATCCTCGGTAAGATATTTGTGCGAGCACTTTTTATTCAAGCGATGAAAGGCTGCCCTGCATCTGTAAGCTTGTGTTAAGCTGACCTGAGACATAGTAGGTCAAACACTGGCAGAACTGGTGCAACAGTGAACGGGTCTTAGGGAAAAAAAAAACGTTTCACTATGACACACAGCTTCTTTTAAGCAGCACAGAGTCAGATTGTCCATGTTAAACTAATATGGTAACTGCAGTTAAGGATTTGAAAAAAAAAAAAAAAAAAAAACAATGTTTTTGTTAATGGTGATGTTAATTGCTAATTACTGTAAATGTCAGGTAATAGCTACCAGCATAATTACAGCCAGAATAGCATCCTTATGCTTACATATTAGTTGTGAGCTAGAGAAGCTTTTTGTCTGAGCTGTGACCACCTTATATTAAAAGATATGATAACGTTTTTTAACAGATATAAATATTTTCGAGTAATTCAGTATATAATCTTGAATCCAAGGATGTGCTATTGAACAACAGTAACCCTAAATCAAAGTGGAGCAGTTTAGAAGAATAGCTAGAATGACCAGTGCATATTAATGATGAGAAGTAATATGTGTGAAAACCTGGGTGTGAGCAGTCTTAGGGATGTATAGGTTCACCAGCAGAAAGACTATTGCTACTTGACATGACATTTATGTATTTCTCCACTGAAAAAAGGACCTCACCTGCTCACATCAAGATATGCCACTGCAGGGGTGGCTTTGTTTCGCTGTTCAAAGATCTGTACATTCTTAAAATGGAGTCACACTGTGAACACACACACCTCCTCTCCTTCTTGCTCTTTTTTTATTGATTGTAGCACGCGGGGTGAACACCGTGTCCCTCTCCTTTCTAAGAAGAGGAGAAGTGACCTGGAAATCTGGGTGTGTTAGCTGTGATCTGCCTGAGCTCAGGGCTGGGCTGGGCAGTGTGTGTGTGCGTGGGTGTATGTGTGTGTGTGTGTGTGAGAGAGAGAGATAAATCGTGTGTGTGTGTGTGTGTGTGTGTGTGTGTGTGTGTGTGCATTTCTGTGTGTGTGAGAGAGAGATAGATATAGTGTGTGTGTGTGTGTGTGTGTGTGTGTGCATTTCTGTGTGTGTGAGAGAGATGGGTAGATAGATGAGAGAGTGTGTGTGTGTGGGTGAGAGAGAGAGAGATGTGTGTGTGTGTGTGTGTGTCTGTGTGTGTGTGTGTGCACTTACTTGCTCGCCGCAGCAGCTGCACTCACTCATGCCGTTGCCGTGGTCACCGTGTCGGTGTCGCTTGGCTGTATTTCTCTCTCTCGGCCAGCAGTGGGTCAGCTGTGGATCCAGGCCCCCCACCCCCACCGCCTGCCCCCCCTTGGCTGACTCAATGGGACATGATTCATGTGATCACTGACCCAGTCTCTCATCGCAGGAGTAAAGATTTTCCGATTGCTCACAAAATCACTGGCTCTCGGCTAGCCCTTTGAAGTCATTCACTTTTTCTTTTTATTTCTCTCTTTAAAAAAAGCTTTTTCAGCATCAGCTTCTTCTCATATGTATCATGTTTGTAGAAAAAGCATGACCTGTGCTGAATTCTAAACACCATGCTGAATGTTGAACAGTTGTTAATTAATTGTTCGCCTGACAATTTTTTTTTTTCTTGTTTACTTTCTTGCCTCAAGTCACGTAGCAATGCTGTATATATATGGTTTTCTAACGATCTAAACTCGGGCTCTGTCATGCAGCTCCATGTAAGCTTCAGGGTTAATTCACAGGTCAAGCAAGACTTGCAGGCTGTCAATTGTGCATTGTGCTCATTCAGGTTGCCCCCTCCCCTTCCCTGCGATCCTTTCTCTTCGTCTCAAGCCTGTTTTTCCATGCCTTCCGTTAGAGAATGGACCACAAATACCATTCTTCTCTGGTGACCTCCACACCAGCGTTGAGCGACACAACTCAGCTTTGTTAAGAAACTTTGGCATTCTTTCGTTTGTCCCTCCGTTCCTTTTGTTGCTTTTCAACTGGCTGTTTCTTCCAGTCCTCCGCCTGCACTGTAATGGTTGTCTTTTCTCCTAAGTGCTTGTCATTTTGAAGAAGTGCTGGAGATGCACTGGCAGGTCTTCTTCTATTTTTTTTACCACACAAAGATCTTTAATAATGTGAATAAATTATTTGAGGAACTACTTGAAATAAAAAATTGAATAATATCTGAGGGAATGTTTTTTTTATGTAACCACCTGAACAACTAATCTGCTATTTTCAGTTATACCCATTTTCTGAAATCTCTTGATTTTTCTTTTTTTTTTTTTAGTCCTTTGACGATTTCTTGTTCTGGTAGACACATTTTTTTGGTTAAGTCTCCTTCCATAGTACATACAGCTCCAGTGTCTTCAGCTTTCCTATATCTGTGTCAGCCTGTTGTCTGGTTTGCATCGGAAGCAGACCACAAGGCAGCAGAGAGAGAAACACAGAGACCGACATATAATTACTTCTGTCTTGCCTATTCCTAAATCCATGCTAAAGGCTAAATGTTAGTACTATACTTCATTTGCAGATTAGAAAATAATTAAAATAAATGACATTTACGTTACATTCATTTTATTATTATTATTATTATTATTATTATTATGTTGTTGTTGTTGTTGTTGTTGCTGTAGAAGTAGTAGTTATAGTAGTAGTAGTATTAAAAATGAATGTGGGTGCTTTTGGTTTTTGTACTGAGAAAAGAATATAAAGCAGTTCAGAAGACACAGAGTGCTAGTGTTGGTGTGAACCGCTATTAGAAGCAGTAAAACTCTCGTATGTAGAGCTCTCCAGTGAAGAGTCTGGGTGAAACAGCTTTACATTGGCCCCAGGCATCTGGAATGACTGACAAGCGAAAGTCTCCACCTTGTACACAGGGGACCATGCTGAGGTGGCAAGCCCTGTGCTTCCTAAACTTGCCCTCGAACCCCACACCTCTCTACCGCGGGCCAAGACATGACAGGAGTGGAATGAGACCTGACAGAGCACCAGTGCCTTCCTCTTGCTGTATACTAGTGAGGGGCTGCAGTGGATGAGGCTGTCTGATGCTGCAGCTATGCAGTCGACGCCAAAGTGTTTTACTGTGTCTGACACAGCCTGTTTCTAGGCGCCGCTCGCGCCCGTGCTAAAAACAGGGCTGCACTTGTGCTGTAATGCAGCTTGTTGAGGTCTGAAGGACACAGTCAACAGCCAACGGCCAACAGCCAACAGACGTTTGATGTCCAACCATGGCTACCATTGATCAAACCTGCCCTGTAAACACCCGCACCAAAGCAACATCACAATCGAAAACTGCAGCCATTATGTGAAGCAATCACTGCTTACAGCAGCGAGATGACAAGCTAGCATAAATATAATAGATAAATATCCTTGTTGGGCTGAAATTGCAATCGTTGAAATTACAGTATCTGGTATTTTTTTGTCCTTTTGTGAGCTCTGCAGTCCAGGACATATCTGACGGACTGAATAATTGTGGAGATCTAATGGGTAAAAAAATGGAAATCGCCCGAGGGTTCAAAATAAAAAAATTCAGCCTTTGGCAATGAAGCATCTCGTTGGTTTATTTTACCAGTGGGCCTTTTTCCCTGTTGAAAAAGATATAGAGATGCCACTTCATACACAATATCATTAGGAAGACTGTAGACAAATGAGAAAAATAAACAGTGTGTTTCTAATTTAAAAGCATAATATTTTAAATTACTAACCACAGTATAACACTGGACATTAACCTTACCTGTAAAGTCTAATGAACCATGTTTGTTTGAGGTACACTGTAGGTACACTGTGCAAATGAATAAAGTAAATATCAGTTATGGTGCACCTGAGGACAAGTTAGCGTTAAGTGGTGGTGAAAATAAACAAATAAAAAAAAAACAAATTGAATTATACATGATTTACATCATGACCAGAGACTGGGAGACTGGGAGAGTCCTGTGCTCCGCAATGTCCTAATTTCCTTCAGAACACCATGGCTGGATGGTAACACAGCACTCTTAATTTAAAAACCATTGTGTGTGTGTGTGTCTATGTGTGCGTGTGTGTGTGTGTGTGTGTGTGTGTGTGTCTGTCTGTATGTGTGTGTGTGTGTGAGAGAGAGAGAGAGAGACAGAGAGAGTGAGAAAGTGAGAGAGCGAGAAAGAGAGTGAGTATGTGTGTGTGTGTGTGTGTGTCTGCATACACATGTCATGTTTGCTTACAAACCAATAACAGTGTGAATTAGAGGCCCGCCTCCATGGATTTGATGAGTGATGCTTGCAGCAGCTTACGGGCATAAAGGCCTCCCGCCGAGCAGGGAGACCTGGGTGTGTGTAATGAGGGGCAAGGCAGTCAAACCACACTGCCTTAGTCTTTGCCTACGGTCGGTGCTGATCAGTATGTTAAACACTCGCACAGCATGACACAAAGATATTAAAGTACGGAACTGTTATCATCGATTTACAGAGAGCACCTAAGTCTGCACACGCGCACGGCACACAGACACACACACACTCACTCACTCACAGACACACATACTCAGACACTTACTCACACACACACACACACACACACACACACACAGGAGCATCTGCCCTCCGCCGTATTTATTTATTTCATTTCTGCGTAGGGGGGCTGCTACCCTCTTCCGTGCTGGTTTATATTCTCATCCTTTGGCATGTACAACTGCAAACCTGATGTAAATTAAAAACAGCACACACACAAAATGGCTCCTGCAGCAGCAGCAGCTTGGATGAACCAGTGTAGGGGTTTGTGGCTCGACTTGTAAAACTCTGTAGAGTCAATGGCAAAGTTATGGGTTAATTTCACAGTTCATATATCTTTCTTTTCACAGGTTTTTCTTTCTTTTTTTTTCAAGCCACCACCTCTAAACGCTGTGAAATATCGACACAGAAACAATAAATTCCTTTTGTCCTCTGTGCCTTCCCCCTGGTCGAGCACTGAGCACTTTGCCAGCGGCCTTCACAGGAAGAGGCCCTTCTGTTAACTTGCTCGAAAAGAGACAGTGAAGAGGGCTATTGTGTGGAATAATGACCAAAACCAAAATATTCCGAAGTAATGTTTGAGGCTCCGAGAGGGGGGATGGAAAAATATCTATGTGTTAAGTATTGTGTAAAATCTCTCTCTCATGGCTGGCAGTAAACTTGTCAGATTTTTTAAAGCAGACTTTTGGAATCTATGTCACAGACAGTTACGCAAACATTACAATTCAATTGATCCAGTCTTATTCTGTTGGCCTCCACCCTGGTGACGTTGTTAGACTGGTCTGAAAATGTAGAACAATCTGTTTTCCTCACCCCCACCACCACCACCACCCCCCACCACACACACAACTCCCCCTGACTCCCCTCTACCTACTGAAAAAAAAGAAAAGTGAAAATAAGTGAAACTGTTTTTAATGGGGCCCGGTGCGATCGGTTACTAGAGAGACCACATGTTCCCCAGGGGCTGCACACCGGCTCCAGTGGGGCAGAGCAGGGCCAGCACTCAGTGCATGTAAACATGTGCCAAGCGGAGCTGCTTATAGAAGCAGACACATGCAGGGTGCTTTGCTCACAAACCTGTGCGACTGACTTTTTTTTTCCCCCTCGCGCTCAGAAAGGTGAATAAGCAGAAATGTGGATGGGAGGCCAAGGCAGGCGGTCGTGGAGGGGGGAAGGGCGGTGGGGGGTGGTGGGTGGTGGTGGTGGTGGTGGTGGGGAGGCAAGGACTGGTGGTTCAGCATGTTTAGGAGGGTGGAGGCAGATTGCTGTGTGTTAATTTGCCTGTTAGTTTTACATGGCCGTCTCCGAGGTGCCCCTGCTGCTTAAACCTCTGCTAGGGCAGGCACGCCCCTATGAACACGGTGAGCGCTTAGTCCCCATTAAAGGGATTTCCGCCGGCTGGATTATGTCCCGACTGACTTCAACTTCTGTGGATTTGTGGCCTTTTTTTGGCTGTTTGAAATGTGTTTTCACTCTGCTCACTAAAAATGTTTGTAGGAAGCCAGATAGATAAATGCTGTGGAGATAAACATTTTTTTTTGTTATGTTGTGAGAATAATAGAAGAAGAAGCCTGGAATCTCTTTTCAGCCATGCATTAATTCCCTACTCTCTTGCTCCGCAGGTGAACAGATCAATGATGATCATCGCTGAGAGCTGTTGTCCCCGACATCTGTAACTGCCATCGATTCTGTCCCAACATGTGGAGAGCCACCAGACTAAACGCAATGGCGTGCCTCTTCCTCAGAACATCAGCGGTCTGCTGCCTTGTATTGGCATTGGCTCATGTTCAGTGCTCAGAAGGTATGTTTCCAGTCGATCACATCAGCAGGGGTTGTCAGTGGCATGCATGTGTTTCCTACACCACAAAAATATGTAGCACTGAACTAACAACTTAAGTTATCTTGTTGTTTTGACTTATTAAAATTGTGACAGCATGAAGGGTCATGTGTGTTACAGGAAACACATAGCGGGTCTTCTCTACAGTATAATCTTTCTGTAGTATATTCAGATGACTACAGAATAGATGACCAGAAATTCATACTTTTGGTCAAACTTCAAAGATTAGAAAATAAAACAAATGTGTCAGCCTCAGCATGTGTTATTCCTGGACAAAAAAATAGTCTAAATACAAATAGCCTGGATTCAAATAAGTGCAAATGGTCTAGACACGAATATCCTTGGTACACACAGTCTCAGTACAAAAAGTCTAATGCAAAAAAACATAATTTGTCACTGATGCCAGATTCCTTAGCACTCGTGATGGTGGATTCTACCAATTGCTTGACGGTAAATGGTCTGTACACACAAATTGTGAAGACTCTGAAGAGGTCTGACTATTAAGACTCATTCACTATTGTAATGGCAGGAAGTCCCTTTGTGAACACAAGTTTATGCATTTTAACTACTGATAAACAAAACAAGCAATATTATATTCTAAAGTTAATGGTCTTATTCACCTTCAGGTTTTCTTAGCAAATATTATTCAAGTCATTAGTTGACTTCAACAAATCATTAACCTTTGCATTACGAAACATTAACTAAGCACTGTAATAAACACTTTAAGCTGAGCCCTGCTGGGATTTGTTGCCCAGCTGAGCTTTAACAAAGCTATCTTAGGTAAGAAACCGAAGTTGAGCAACTCAGACTTCCTTTGAACTTGACTTGGCCGAGACCTGTCTTCCCCTTTGTGCTTGGGTTCCCGGCTTTAACAATGGGGATGAGCCTGCATTAGTTCATTACAAACAATATCCCAAGTAAACATGGTTCATTAAACTGCATCCTGCCTGTAATATCTTTTTAATGCATTTTTATAATTGAATTAAATGGGTTACAGCCCCACTACAAATGAGTCGAAGTCTGTGCTTTTGAAGAGCCTCGGCAAGATTTATTGCCCGCGGCTTGTTTCCTTATCTAACGTCCCAAGAAACTTTGGATCTCTTCGTTTCCATGCTAAATGGCGGGGAGACCGTTAAGTTGTGAGCATCCACTGATCTGAATTCAGGCTCCTTTGTCTAAGCAATGCCATTTATTCCTCCCAGACTCCCCTGAAAGCCTCCTCCTTGACTTGAGGGGGCGTGGGGGCATTGCTAATGTATGAATCACTTGCATTATGTTTGTGAAAAAAGTACATTTGTAATGGCTTAACCTAATGATTAAAGAAAACAAGACATAACACAAAGCAGTAGAGCCCAAGGCAGCCACTGTGAACAAGCCAACACAGCTGGATACATTTGAACCCTTGAGACATAGTAGTTGTTGTTGTTTAACATATATGCCTATTACAATTTATGTGCCATAAGAATACAAGTAAATCTACTCCTCTTCTCTCTTCTATAAGCACAACTGAATCTACTTTGCACACATTATGACACTGCAGGGTTTAAGTTCACTCCTACAATGGATAACTGTTGCGTCTCTGCTTGTTAAAATAGGCCCAACTCCTCTAGCCATCACCAGAAATCTCACATAAGCCAAGTGTTCTCCTGGCAGAGGCCCCCTACGTAACACCAAGTACCCTCTCAGAGATAGCCCTTGACTTTTAAAATAATTTAGGAAACTTTTAAATGAGCTGTCTCTCAAAATGGCTAGCACGGAGTGGAATCTAGTTCTTGACAGCAAGAAACTGGCCAACCTCCACGATGGAATGACAAACCCCAACAATTTTCTGCTCAGTCCCTCCTGAAAGTGTTTTTAGTTTATGAAAGTAGAGGGCCGCATTAGGCAGCATTTTTATTTTTTATTTATTTACTCTACATATTTATTTGTTTGTTTCGGTGTCATCGACAAGACTGACAAGCTAGGGCCTGCGTCTCCTAAGTGTCAAGTAAACATGGAAAGATGGGAGGGGGGGGGGGGGGGCACTGGCAGTGCTGCCAGTCTGCAAGTTTGTCTGTGCTGGTGTGCCCTGTTGGTCCGACTTGGCATTTCCACAGCAGATTGCATCTGTCCGTTATCCCCGAATTCAGAAACATGCTCCAAAACAAGTCATTACAAAATCCCTAATCTTGAAACACAGTGTTGCATCACCCCCAGCAGCAAACTGGTGTGGGCAGACTTTAACAAGATGGGAGCTGGATGCACAATGAAGTGTGGCGGAGGCATGGATCTAACTAGGTTAATCTCTTTGTTGTGCTCCGCGCCCCCATGAGTCGCCTTTCTGGGGTAAGGTTTCACCACACCTGGTGGGCCCCGGCGCCGTCGCGCTGGTGTTCCATTACACATTCGTGAATCTCGCCCGGCGATGGGGTCGAAAGCAACGGGCTGTAGTGGCGGCGGTTATGGTGGGCGGCGACAACGACCACACGCCGCTCTCTTCTTTTCAGCGGGGGCTGTTTTTAGAAGATAAGGAGATAGGGGCACGGAGTCGAGCTGTCCATGCACAAGGTGCGACTGTGGCCCTGAGTCTGCCTACTGGGGAGCACTCCTAATCTCGGCCAGAATGGCCTGGTAAAGAGGGAAAGGATTCTGAGGATTAGCCTCCGTCACAGCTGGCTGCCGCGTGTTTGTATGTTGTGGAGGATTATTTACTACTCTGATTTCTGAGACGCTTCTTATACTTATTTGAAAGTTAGGTGCGCCGTTCAGGTAATAATTGATATTTGAGTGACCTTTGTGTGATGCCACAATACATATCATATCTTTCACACGTATTTAGGTAAAAAAAAACTAAATTTGAAAAAGCAAAACTTAAACTATACATAAACATAAAAAGCTGTGAAAAATTATCAATGGTTAGGTGCCATCATGTTTACACTGCATGCATTGGCCTTAGCTAGGCTACCTAGAAAAAAAAGTATTTGCAGAAGGAAAATATATAATAAAAAAAAGAATTAATAATTGACCAGCTTTGAAGTGTAATTGCATTTATATAGAATGAGGGGTTTACCAAAGAAACATATACAAGTAATTAGTCAATGCACAAGAAATTTTCTAAAGTAGCTTATTTGAAAAATTTGATGAGAGAACCATGGAAGCAAAATATAAACAGTCTCTTCACAGACCGCATCAGACAATATTGCCTGCTATATATTGCTATAAATAAATAAAACTCTGTGCATAAGATTTCCATGAATATGCCATACACACAGCAATTTCAGCCCAGATGAGTGGAGTTATCCAAACATGGAACAAAAACGGAGCCAGGAAGCGAAGCTGTGAATCAGTGGTGTAAATCCATGCATTTTCATGCGGACGGACGCGTGGAGTGTGGCCATGTGTGTGCTCTCTGAAGGGTCGCCCTACACCTCAGCACTGCAGACAAATGCACGTCAGAGCGCGTGTCATCCCGTTGTCTCAGCCCTGACCCCCCATTTACAATCAATCAGCGAGGGGCCGAGATGCATCTGTGTGCGCCCAAGTATGATGACAGCACTCGACATGGCTGTCCATCACGCAGCACCGCTCCCCAAAGTTCAGCAAAGTTGAGGCTGTGGAAACTTTGGCTGTGGAGGCTTTGTGGGATTCACAGACTTAAATGTATAGATTTATAGAAATAGGGCTAATTCTGGGGCAAGCATTTCCTTATTGAGCAGACATTTTTATCTGAAATAAATTAATTAGAGAACCATAGATTTTTTTTCTAAATCAATACATACACTGCCAAAGTATTACACAGACACAGTTAATAGTATTATTTATTGCCACCAGTTAAGCAACAAGAACTGTATTCTGATGTCATACGCACTCATGTAATGCCAGTATTTCTAACATGTCAGAATAATAATAAGCAAGCAAATTATCAGTTTTGTCTACGTGTTCACAATTTGTGTGGTCTCCAAGTAATTTAAGTTTCAGCTTCAAGTAATGGTGAAAATCCTCTGCCATGAACTCAGGCAGGACTAGCGCTCGGAGTAGCGCTCACAGTAGTCTCTCTGTTCTGCGAGGGGGCCTGTGAAGCTGTCCGTGTGGTTAACTGAATTAAGGTGTCCCCTTATGGTTTTAGGTGTGCCGACTGCACTCCAGGCGGACTGAGGGAGAGAGGGCTGCAGGCACATACATTAAATGAGGCTCGCATTAGCTCGCTCTCCCTGCCAGACAGATGTAGATATTGTGCCTTGTCAGGAACCATACCACACTCCCAGCAACTGGCTGAAGGCCAAAATTCGGGGAAAATAGTATAAGTATGAGGATTTGTAAAAAACCTTTTATCTGGAGAAGGTACTTTGCAGTCACTAATCATGCAAATTAAATTGCCAGGATCCTGAAGGAAAAGCTTAACATGAAGCCAAAGCTCAATAATTGGGAAAGTCCCCTTTTTACGTGTTACATATCAGACTTCCATGAACGCCCAGCTCACTTTCAATGCTGAGCATTTTGACTGCACTAAAACAGAAGGCTTAATTTCACAACGGTGCTTGCGAATAACCTACTTGGAAAACATGAAATGGCAGTGGTGAGCTTTTTTTTTCTCCAAAGTGATGTTCTCTCAGCGTTTGCAGAGTGCACCTAATGTTAGTGGATGAGAGAGAGGCAGCTTACAGATGCTGCTCTCTCATCTCGTGTAACGTTTAAATGCTAATACGGTGTTCAGATGAGAGATGGCATGATGCACTACAACGTTGTTCAGGCTGCCAGTCAGGGTTATATTGTTTGTGCTCTGTTTGTCTTATCTATTATGCCACATTATCAGCCCAGAGAATGGAACATGATTGCTGTGCAGACAGGAAGCAGCCGGGTCTCTGCAGCCCGCTGGTGATGAGAGTCTGTTAATCTGAACAGAAGCCACCCAGAGAATATTAATTGATCTGCTGTGTCAGCCAGCACTCTGCTCTTTAGGCAGGGGTGTGTGTGTGTTTTGGCCAGGCCTGTAGTGAAGGGTAGACACAGGTACTTTACCCACCTCTCCAATTTCAGAAATAAAGTTTATCCACCTTTCAATCAGAATTTATTCACCTATCGATAGTGTTAATTCACCTCATAATAGATTTCATGCACGCAAATACAAATTCTAACATTCTAAAATCCCACTAAATTTATCCCTGGAGACCATTCAACACCACTGATATTGTTCAACGTTCTGTATGTCTTTTTAAAACATCTGGGGCCACACAGTGCATCCACAAAATTCATAGTTTACCCACCTCTTTCAAAAAAGGAATGGGTCCACAGCGCTTCTGTATACACCTGGTGCATCTCGATGCGGGACAGACTTGATAGAAAACGTAACAATTCGGAACAACACAGATGTAAACTTTACATTTTAATGTGGAAAAATGTAAAGTTTACATCTGTCTTGCTCCGAATTGTTACCTTTTCTATCAAGTCTGTCCCGCATCGGTGATGCACCAGGTGTATACAGAAGCGTGGTGGATCACAGCAGAAAAGTGGACTAATGTTTTGATGCTACCGCATCTTCATCGGTCTTACCCACCTCTTATTTTACCACTACATTCCTGGTTTTGGCCATCCTTCATGATGTGCTTACCTCTCAGTGCATTCAGGGTCAGTGTATTACTGTAGACCGTTTCAGTATAATTAATTAAAATAAATTTTATTTAGTCCTTACATAGTTCATACATATACTGTAAAAGTTACTGTAAAGGTCTTAAATGTCCTTTCTATTTTAAAGTCAGCATGGCTCCACATTTATATTCATAAGACGTTAAAACATCATCTGTATATAATTATCACATAGAAATATGCAGACAGAAGCAAAACAGGTTGCTCGGGGTCTGAAATGAATACATAAATGTGAATCTTCTTTGAAAAAAAATACACAGGAAGTGCAAGGGTAGAATTTAAATCACAAATCAGCTGTTTCAGAAATGATGTCTTCTGTTCTCCTGCCTTTTTGGTAGTGTACCATAACACGATCAAAGTTAGACATAAAGGGGGTCAGATCGGAATTATTGTGACGTTTGATCAGGCAATTGCTTTTTCAATTATTGTAACAAATTGGTGAATTTTCCTAAATTATTTTGCTGGTAATTACCATCATGATTGTGAAATTCATAGATACATTTTATGTGTGTGTATGTGTGTGTGCATGCGCATGCGCATGTGTGTGTGTGTGTGTGTGTGTGTGTGTGTGTGTGTGTGTGTGTGTATGTGCATTTGTATTTTTTTGTATTTCTCTTTGTGTGGGTTTTTACCCAATTAAATAAATTAGCAGTAAGTTTTTTAACATCTTTTTTTTCATCATTGACCTCTCACAGCCGTTAACAGCGGAAATGTCTGATTTGCATAGTTCCTGCAAACAAATGTAAAAAGAAACACTCGGGCAGCATTTGGGGTTGGGAAAAACAAGGCCCATGGGACTCCGGTGATGAGAACAGGGCCGCATTTGTTATTTTCCCCCACGTAGAAATGTCTCGCAAGAAAATCAATGTGCCTCGGCCCCAGCGTACAGTAGCCAGCCACTTTTGTGTCAATCATCCTCAGGACACTTCTCGCTCTGATCTGAAAATTGATTCGGGGCGCGCTCTGCTTTATCAATGACTTATAAAATCATACAGAGGCACCAGCTTGGCTGATTTTTAGCCTAGAAATGGATCAGTTTCTAGTATGTTTTGCATTAGTCCTGTGCCCTCTTGTAGTTCAGACAGTGTGATTGACTAGAATTAATTGTGAACATAGGCTTCTACAGTGACCAAGGAAAGCTGATGGTGTATTTACTTTATTTCTCTCTTGCTGACAAATGCACGGGTCAGTGGGTTTGTGATTGACGTCTTTGTCTGTGGTGAAAATAATCATGGCCTTTCATGCTGCTGACGAGTGTATTTGTTGGCTGTCGCCTGTTATTTTGATGTCCATACACTTTAACCTTATATAGCTCTCAGCCTTGATAAAGCCCAGGGTAGTGGTGTCTGCTGCCATGCACATAGTTTCCTGTCTGTTTCTTGGTAGAGATAGGCCTGGTTTATGGCCAGTTAATGGTTAGTGCAATATTTACTGAGCTGTATACTATTTCAACCATGCCCTGATCTATAATGAAGCCCTGCTACATCCATCAGTGCACTCATGTCATGCTTGCTGAACATAGAAATCAATAGTTTCAAACAGAATATAGATCGAAAATGATTTTATTCCCAGTATGGGCTTCCACTTAAACCATTAGTCCTTTAGAAATGTATAGCAGTGTAACAAACACTAGTAGTGTGTGCCGCCCACAGCGAATGAGGGAGCTTATTTTTCCGATAACTAGCCAATCAGAATTAAGTATTCCTTTCTTCCCCTCCCCTGCCCACCCCCCAGCCAATGTAATTAAGGGTGAGGGTGTCCCAGCCCACTGATTGCATGACCTTGAGTCAAGTGTCCTTGTCCTTTGACCTTCAAAACATGTTAGAGGACAGGAAGGAGAAAAGGTTGTAGCCTGTGCCTATGGCCTGGTGAAGGGCAATGTGCAAAATGCTAGCGACACACAAAATGTGCATTCAACAAAATCACCAGCAAATAGAATGCATAAGTATAGACAGCAAGAATGAAAGGCTTCGCTTGAGCCCAATATCCATAATCCTCCTCTTGTTGTCTGAAAGCTGGGCCTTGTGTAATGCAGTTATCAGTGATTCACTGGAGCAATATCCCCTGTGATGTAGCATTTATGACAACTGCCAACAGCAATTACCTCTTGTTTTCTATGTCTCATTGTCATTACCCCACCAATACATGCTTATGCATTACATTAAATACAATGAAATATGTCAATAACGTTATTAAAGTACCACCCGGAGTACTGTTATATAGTCAAGGCCACACGCATTTTCTATTCACTCTCATTTTTGTGACCATGATGGGCTTTTTTTCTGCTGAGCTTAGGAAGATCTTTCAGACATAAGCTAATACATTCTGATAAATTTTTTCGGAAAGCCGACCTGCAGACTGCACAAGTATGAATTTTAAACAAGTGGGAGCTGTTTTGCCATCACTCACGCTCGTAAATGATTCTCCGTAAATTATGAATGTGATGCCAACTAGTGAGTTACAGGCGGGCGAGGGGAATTCATTCGGTTGCAATAAAACACGTAATGACTTTACATGTGTTCTCTGCTCACAGACTCCAAAGCCATTGGCAGAATCGAAGAACCAGATACCTGAAAAACAGACCCCATAATTTTTTTTGCAGCCCATGAGCAGGTCATATGCTTAAATCATGCTCTTGGCTGCAATGCCTTGGACACAAAAAAACTAGAAAGCTTTAATTGGAAAGGACACTTTGACTACATGAGTGTCTTTACCCTACGGACTACCCTAAAGGCCTTTAGGGCTTTTAAAATGTTAGGCTCAGTACGTTCTTGTGTGAAATCAGTCGACTTTGTCAATAATACATTTCAAAAGAGGTATTCCTGAACTCAATGAGTCCCATTGTGCTTAATTAAGCTTAAAGGTTAATTTGCACAGATGGCTGTGTGCTTTCACACAGAGTTTGTGTACATATCTGAGTGGATAGCAAGGGCCGAATCCAGCTGCTGGATGGATGGATGGATGGATGAATGAATGAATGGTGGATAGATAGATAGATAGATAGATAGATATTAGAAAGCACTCAGACAGGTCAAACCAATTTAGATAGTATAGGTTTTTGTCTATGCAAACCTAGCAGGGTTTGTTATGTTTATTGTAATCTTTCCAATTGGAGACAGCATGCAAGTTTTTGGCTTGATGTGTGCTTTTGTAGCCTTTTGGTCCCATTCTAGAGCCACTTTCCAGTTATCATTATGCCAAACACACCAGCGGAATCACTGCTAAAACTGTGAGCTGAACTGTCCTTAGACTCAAATCCACAAGCCTGAACAGTAACATTAGCTTTCGTTGCACTATCTTTGGTGGCTTGTCTTGCCCCTTGTTTAAATACCAGAGATCTGTACATTGCAAACTAGCGATAGATAACTAGCGAAAGCTAACTACGTAAGCTAATTAGTCAGCATACCGTAGCTAACAAGCTACCAAAATCTGAGGCCTAAATAACCAACCCACAAGACCGTGAGTAAAAACATCCAAACCCATGGCGAATATGATAAATGATGAATGAAAATAGTAAATGAAATCTAAATGTTTTATTGAGTCACCAGACAGACAGCAACTCCCATTGGATACAGTAAACTGAATGACTGCCAAACTGAGCTTAGCCAGAATCTAAGGTCATACCAAACTAGATGAGCACTGATTGGATGGTCACGTCTACTCACGCTAACAGGGATTGATAGCTGGATTTGTACAAGTCCGGTTATTTATTATTATTTTTTTACACTAAATATGTTTTACAAGACAAATTGAATTACAAAGCAAAAAAAAAAAAAATATATATATACTGTATATATATATATATATAATATTTTAAAATTTCCTGCTTCCGTGAAAGCACGGACCTGCACAGTCTGGCAAAACAGCTCGAAGCACCTGGTACAAGGTTTTTTTAAGTGACTGACTTGATTGTCATGTATATTTTTCCCAGAATGAGAGTGTGCCTAATATAGCGTACAGGGCAGCCTGGTACGGTGGCACAGCACTTATTTGTCTGTGTGTATTGACGCATTCCCCGAGTCAGTCTGTGGGCGAGCGGGTGGTGTGGCATGCGGATGTAATATAAACCTCCGCCAAACAAGTCGAAAATGTCTGCTTCAAACGGCCCATCTCAGCGCGAGAGCGGAGGAAGGGGTGGGGTTGGAGGTTTGGGTTGGGGTGGGAGGAGGTGGGAGGAGGTGTGGGGGGGGGTGGTTTTTATGATGTCTGCCCTGTGTTAAATGACAAGGTACTTTTTTATTTTTTTTTAAAAAGGTCCGTACTTATATCAAAGATGCTCCTGATAGCCCACCTGCTGTTGCCATGGAAGAAAAAGATGTAAATGAAGCGAGGCGAAAGCTGGGGGGGAATACAGATGAGGAGGGCGCCTGGTGCCTGGCAGTCTCTTGCAAACGGAGCTGGGGAGGGTTGGGGGGGTGGGGGGGGGAGAGTATGGGGCAGGGTTGGGGGGTGGAGGGGGGGCGTTGGATAATACGCCATGAAGGGAAGCATTCAGAGTCCCCCTTTCACAAGCATGTTTGGATTCACTGTTTTGTTTAGTGTGTGTGTGTGTGTGTGTGTGTGTGTGTGTGACAGAGAGAGAGAGAGAGAGAGGGAGAGAGAGAGAAAGAAAGAGAGAGAAAGAAAGAGAGAGAGAGGGAGAGAGAGACTTTTCCTTACCCTGTTGTGCTGAGGCTAAAAAGGCTAGAATGTTATATTCCTTCCCAACACCATGCTGCACACACTACTGAAACACAGCACACCTCGACTTCATGCTACATGTTGCTCAGCCTTCAACAAACCTGAATGAATATTCAGGTAAAGCAACACAAACATACAACTTTATATTACTTTAAATAAAACACTTAGTAGATATACACTCTACGTTTTTGAAATGTGTCGGTTATAAGTAACTTCCTATAAATAGCAATATCCAGTGTTTCACAGCTCTTTTTGTAACGAGAACATTTTGTGGCATGGCTGGAATCCCAGCGCCCCTCACACTCCTTCTCCCGTCGTCTTGTCTGTGACACCTGACTTCTTGAGACAGCGGGCTCCTGTGAAGGATATTGCTGGATTATGGAGTTGTGGGCGCAGGAGCAGAAGCCTTGACATGAGATTTCCTCTGACTTCCGCAGACCTCTGTGCCCTGCGAGGGGTTTCGAGTAGGAAAAACCTGTCTGCCTCAAGCTGCGCAGCCCGTGGTGCCACGCTTATTGTATATGCCAGATTCTCCCTCGCCCACTCCCCCCTTCAAACCCCCCCCCCCCCCACACACACACACACACACACACCCCAGTAAATCCCCTCAGCAAGCGACCTTGTCCACCGAACATATGAAATAATGCCGGCCCACAGAGTGTTGCTAGCTCATTCACAAGCGGGGATGTGAGCTGTTGTCACAGCGAATAGGCCTCAAAGTTGCATTAACTGCTGAAGACAAGCATCATCATTGTCTGCGGCCCGCTTTTTTCCCCCCCCTCCCCACGGATCCCAGTAGGGAAGGGTGTAGTGTCAGATTGAGGACTTGAGGAGCATATTTGTGTAGAGAATGCGAGGAGCCTGATGTCTTCTGAGGGTTGGGACTGAGTGGAAACACTCCATCAGACTCACACGGGCTGAATTATAAACTGCACCGTGCGAATCGTGTGTGCACAGTTGGCAGCAAATCTACCAGATTAAATTGTATGCCAAATCATAAATTTGGGACAAAACTTTGGGGGATATGTTTTGACTAAGGATGATTATGCAGGCATGATGATTGCAATCCTTATTGCCCTGTGTTGTGTGTGCAAGTGTGTGTGCAAAAGTGTATGTGTGTGTGTGTGTGTGTGTGTGTGTGTGTGTGTGTGTGTGTGTGTGTGTGTGTGTGTGTGAAGGAAGATCCTCTGTTAATTACCCGCTCCTCAGTGATGTTCATATCCTGGCAGATGGTCACTTTCCAGCTGATTTGCTTTGTAGAGGAGATTAAAATATAATACGACCAAAGAGACTGCAATATGTCATTGCATTAGCGACTCACAGCCACCTTAACTCAATGGAGAGCACTGTCACACCAGAGGTGAATTATGTCAAGTGTGGATGTCTGTGCGTCTGTCTGTCAGTGGGTGGGAACATTAGACATTCACATGTACACGCACACACACACACATGCTCATACACACACACACACCCATCACACACATATGCAGACACACACACATGAACACACATACATACATATATATGGAGTACACATGCACACAGAAATACACATGCAAACACACGCACACACACATGCTCATACACACACACACCCATCACACACATATGCAGACACACACATGAACACACATGCACATACATACTAATATATGCAATACACATGCACACAGAAATACACATGCAAACACACGCACACTCACAGAAACAGACACACACACACACACACACAAAGACACACACACACACACACACACACACACTAAACCTGGCTGTAATGCTGTCTTGCTATGATTTATGACTTTATGATTTTATTACGATTCCCATTAGCAGAACATCAGCTACTATTCCTGGGATCTTAAAACGATTCCTGTGCCTTCCAACAGCGCATTTGTATTTACTTTGTTAAAACTACTATTTAAACAGTGTATGTAATGTTAAACTACAGGCCAGAGGAGAGTCTGTGTGTCTTTATTTTGCACTGAAAGCATATGGATGTCTGTCGTTATGGAGACGAGACAGGAGTGCTGTGCCGAGGCGCTCTGGCCAGTATGGTGCTCAGGCCAGCTGATTTGAGTATATTGTTGGCTAGTGGCTATATTGTTTCCCCCCCCACACACACACACTGTCTTTTGTCTTTCTGTTTTTCTCTTTGTCTTTATCTCTTTCTCTTTCTTATTTCTCTCTTTGTCTTTTTCTCTGTCTTTATCTCATCTCTTTCGTTCTTTCTAGTTCTCTCTTTTTTTTTCTCTCTCTCATTCTCTCTTCCTCTCTCTCTGTCTCTGCGTGAGTGACTGGAATGCATGATAGAGAGCAGAGGTGCCGACAAAGCTGGAAAGGGGATCTCATTGATCTGGGCAGTAGTGGACAGGTTGCCATGGAAATAGGACAGAGCGTTTAATTTACTCAGAATGTGACTTAAGACTTAGGTCACTTTAAACATAGATTCATTTTCCCTCCTGATGATCATTTCCCACTTAGCAAACAAAAAACGCTGATCAAAGTGCTGAAGGGTAGGCCAACTATTCTTTCAACAGCTACAAAGTGTGGTTAAGCTATGTCTTAAATTTTATATTGCATAAATCCTGTTTCATGGTTTTGGTTTTGGTAAACATTAATGGTTTTTATATATGTTTTTCCTTTGAAAAACAGAAGTGCTTGCCAAACCAGGATGTTATCTGCAAAAACAACTAGCACAAAAATAACAACACACATGCGCGCGCACACACACATACACACACACACACACACACACACACACACACACACACACACAAAACACTTAATTATGAGTGCATGCATCTCTCTAAAGTGCCAATCGGTAGGTGTAAGGTATTAATAGGTGACTTGTGAGAGAAGAACTTTATCCTTTTTTAATTAAAGAACTGGGCAGATTTTAATACATCAGATATGGGTATTGGATGGCTTCAGAAGCAAGCAGGCAGGGGTTTTATTAAAATGGGTGAAAGAGCCTCATCATGACATGCTTTAGTGGGGAACACGTTTTGGGTGTTATTTGGATGTTATCGAGGTCTTAATGTATTTCAGATTGACTTTTATGCATCTTCCTCTGCCTGCTAATGAAATGATCTCATTCGAAATGTCAGAGAAATGCTGCGGATGCTCACGGTCTCTCTCTCTCTCTCTCTCACTCGAGCACAGCTGTACCAGAGCTCCACACATGGGAGAGCCTTTGCACATTTTTCACCCCGACTTTAAACCGCAAACAGGCAATGATGAACAAATTCAGTTTATTTTTCTTTCACCACACACCTGCCATGAAAATAAAGTTGATTTTATGCATTTGCCTTTCTTATTTCTATTTCCTTCCTTTTTCATATAAAATAGGTATTCAAGTTAGATCAAATATTCATGATTATGGGAATATTTATCCACATTTACGTAGGACATGTTACTACATTCTTGGGAGTTGTTTGCATGTTATAAAGCAGGCATTTAAAGGTGTTTATGATATCCAACACCTCACCATACTGTAGTTAATAAGAGACGATTACCCCTAACAGTAACCTGTAAAAAGTAGCATTTTATGGTACAATGTAATGTCAAATTTAAAAGTAGTAGTAAAATGCAGGGTAAGAGCAGGATAAAATGTACTTTTACTGCAGAATATAAAACTACATATAGGTAGATATATTTGGACTACCCAGTGTGTTTGAGAGTACCAGGGTGCTGTAGGCACTGTTCAGGTTATGTTTAAATGTAAAGAGAGATTAGAGCGCATTGTAATCGTAACAAGTGCAGTTTTCGTTGTGAGCAGGCTATTGGTTTTTCAGCGTTTTCCTGTCAGTAGACAACCCCTCCCTGCATTGATTTTCTCGTCAGTCCCCCTCTTGTCCTCAGAGTCGAGTCGGGCCTACATCATGGTGAGAAAGTAGTTCAGCCGCAGGCCGAATCAATTCGCAGCCTTTTGAAAGTTGTTTTCGGACCAGGCTCAACTCTCTTAATACACAAACCAGACTGCCAGACTATTAGCTAAGAAGCAGTAGGGTCCTATTACTAGTTTGTTACTTAAAGAGGGAGGGGGGAGGGATCACACATTAAAGGCTATTCCCCGGGAAAGTTGGCTTGGGGGGGCTGGGGGGGGTGGGCTGGGGTGCCTAACTACTCACTCACCGCTGCCAAGTGAGAGTCTGCTGTCTTTCCCACAAACATGCTCTGGTTTCCTTTATGGAGCAGAGGTACATGAATTGAATGTGGTTTGCATGGCAGAGCCAAGTGCAGAAGAAAGCCCTGTGAGAGCCTCTGTGGAGGAGCTCATTTGTAGACCATAAATGAGTGATTTCATGGCATGACTTGGACGTGTGCTGGACATGACACTAGGGGAGTGGTTTTGACACCAGAGCCGTGTGTGTGTGTGTGTGTGTGTGTGTGTATGTATGCACACAGGAATGTAGGCCAGAACAGAAACCAATGAGGCCCAGTCAAATGGACATGACAGCAAAGCCTCATTGATCCACACAGGGCTCATATGACCTCCTGTCGAGTTGGTCAGAAACCTAAATAAATTCAGGTCATTAGAGCAGAAAAAGCAGATCTGATCCTATTGTAGTTTTATGAATATGATTTAATAATAATTCATCCTGTATGCAAATAGGGTGGGGTTTGTTGCATGATTTTAAGGCTTTGAGGGTCCATATCATCATATGTTCAGCAATGACTTTCAGTATTTGTACTCTTTTGACTAAACTAGCAAACAGCCTCCTTGCAATCAAATGATGGTGTGTCGTATGCACGAGGCCCCCTAAGTTTGCTTTTAGTTTTTGATAGTTTTGACCAGTGTTTGACAGGGGCGTGTGCAGAAGCGCTTACTGATGGAGAGCGAAATGATCTGAAATTGGTCTCTTTGCCTTTAACCACAGCTATTTGACAGTCTTCACGTTCGGGAGGCACAAAGACACATTATTGATTTTTACCCCCCCCCTCTTTCCCCCCGCCCCGCCCCGCTTGCCTCCTGTCTCCCTTCTGCGCAGCTTTTGTCTTTTCTTCAGCTGTCGAGATTGAAGTGGATTAAATTACAGACTTTTAGATGCTTATTTGTCTTGTTTGTTTACAGATGGTAAACAAACACATCCTGGACAATGTTTACTACCAAAAATCATTTAGTATTAGAATCATACACAGAAACCGGAAGGTCATTGGCTGATGAAAAATAAGATTTTGTGGTCGTTAGGCTTATTGTTTCTTTTTTACATATACGTATGTTGAGTAATATAAAGATAAATTATTGTGTTTTTTAATTGATTTTTTAATTTACCCAAGAGGCCTCTTACAAAATATATACATTACACTCAGAAGCAGATTAAACAGGGATTTGCGGGAAATTAAACATGTGTAAATGAAGCAACCCTAAATATGTTTACAGTTATTTAGTCTGTGTAAAATGATGTCTCTTCATTTTTAGTCCTCACTACAGCCACACACACACACACACACACACACACACACACACACACACACACACACACACACACACACACAGAAACATAAACTAGGTACACACCTACACCATTATGAACATCTACACACCCTACTCTCACTGTTTATCCAGTGAGGATTTTTGTTTTGTTCTTGCTGTCTTGTTTTCCCGCACTGGTGTAAAGATTTTCTCTCTTTCTCTGTTGCAGGGTTTAGTCGAGCAGCTCTGCCGTTCGGATTAGTAAGGAGAGAGTTGTCCTGCGAGGGTTACCCCATCGATCTCCGCTGTCCAGGAAGTGATGTCATCATGATTGAAACTGCTAACTACGGCCGAACAGATGACAAGATCTGTGATGCTGACCCATTTCAGATGGAGAACATCAACTGCTACCTCCCAGATGCCTTCAAAATCATGTCACAGAGGTAACCTTATCCTATGTTTCTTCAAAATCATGTCACAGATGTAACCTAATCCTATGTTTCTGCAGCTGAATGACTGAGTAACAATGAGGTCACAGGTTAGATTCCCACAAGAGCTCATACTAGGAAAATCTAAACTTTTCCTCAGCTTACAGTTTTTCTTTCTCTTAAGATGTTGTCTACAAAGATGAATTGAAATATGGGTTTGGGGGTGAAGACTTGTTTTTGCTTCTTTTTTTGGCTGTTGTAGTCTTTATGCAGCCCCAGGCTCAGTATAAAAAAGCTTCCAGGCTCCACTTTCATGATCTAAACCACACCGGTTGCAGTTCACATGGCACTGGTGGATTTTGGGTGTGTCCCATTGGCTTTTAATATTTTTTCAGTGAAAACAAAAATGCTCAAAGTGCCAGGCACCGGTCACAAGTTGCCCTTCTTCACCTTATCCATTAGGGCTGGGTTTTAAGTGTAATGTGCAATAAAACCAATCACAGCATCATCTTTAAATCTTACGAGTCCTCACTGTAGGCCCCCAGGAAGAATAACGGAGCATTTGTCCAGCCAATAGGGATCCAGTAAACAACAATAAATAATGATAAAGAATTATAAGCTCAGTCTGACAGGAATTGCTTATTGTAAGGATGGTTTGTCCAGGACAGAAACAAGGATGCTCCTCCGCAGAGGAAGCCGATCTGCTCTTGAATGAAGTAAAATCACAGTCTACCCATGCATGAAATGAAACCAACAGAGCAGATCTATCACAGTTTCAGCACTGTGCCTTCTGCTTAGCCACAGGTGTGTCCGGATGTACCTGTGGTACCAAAATGTAAATCTTGCACACCTGGTGTAAACATAAAAAATATCTGGTTTGCTTGCTGTAAACCACTTGCCTATATACATCATGATTTCCTAGGTCTATGCTGGAGTGTAAATAGGTTTAGGCTGAAGCTTGCTTTATTGTATCAAATTGATAAAAGTTGAGTTATAAAAAGTAATCAAACAAAGTAGTCCACAGGCGTTGTTGGACTGTGCTGATCAGAAATACCCGTTCTCTTGTATGGCAAACTGACAGTTATGGGAAGAAGAAAACTAAAATCATAGTGTTAATGCATGAACCATAGGTAATCATATCAATATATTTTACAACAGTAGTTAACAAAGTAATTCATCTATCAGTAATATAAAATCAACAGTCTCTGAAATAGAGAGTTAAGTCAGTCAATGAATAAAGATGTAACCATTCATCAAAACATCCATGACAATTCTTTGTATGTATAAATTACACTGTAATCACACATAGAAACAAACATGTTTGCAACTTCAGGTTGAGTTACCACTAATTTAAATATATATTATGCTTAATAATGATATTTATGAAATTTTAAAGTGAATCATTTTGAGAGGACCATGCCCGTAGTGCATGTGATACCTTAATGGCAGCCAGTTTGAAAATAAATATGTCACAATCTCGACAGAGACACACATACCTCTTTCACCAAGTGCAAAATAGGGCCCTTCATCCTTGATTATGACTTTCAGTATGTTTCAAAAGTTAAAAATGTCAGTGTTTGCTATACATTTATAGTCCAACCTGAAAAGCGTCTCTATTGCAAAAGACCTGCTAGCCCAAATAGTTATACACTTAATAAATGCTAAAAACATTAGTAAATACAATCGATATGAAAAACAAGTGTGTGGTTTCAATGAGATAAAATGTTGGAGGTACTTTTACCAGTTTGAAACCCCTGTATTGAGATGCCCATTGCTATGTTGGATAAAAAGCACAAAAAATGCTAGCAATGCTATCATGGTCTTGTTAACTTGTGTGGCTTTTAAGGACTAACTGGTGCAATTATAGTTTATATTAAAACAGCATTAAACTGATTTACAGTAAATTTAGGTATTGATACTGTTCTTCAACAATATATGTCAAACCAACTTTTCTTTCACTTTCCTTAAGCAAACAACAAATACTGTAGCTTTCCTCTATGATTCATTGTATTATCACTAGCAGTGTTCTGATTTACACAGCACACCGAAGCTAAGAGTATTCATGTTCTTCTCCTGTAATACAGGATAATATCAGACTTAACAATAATCTTTTTCAATCTCCCCATTATTAGCGATAAGCTTGCATGGTTCATTGAAGTGGTTAGGCCTTTCCTGCTTGAATCTGTTATACAAACAACGGTGGTGAATATTTGCAGTTTGTCACATAAAGGGTTAATGGATATGAAGAAGAACTGATTTTCGGCAGAATCTGGCATTGTTTGCCACAGCACAGCTAGAGTATCGCAGACAGACCCAAAAAAGGGCTTGCTGTGATCATGTAAGATCTTCATCGCTCACACATCACTATGGATAGATTTCCAATGGCGTTGAGATGTTTTGGCTGCACCACGTTCCGTATGTTCAAAATGAAAGCCTTCGGATATCAAAGCCGAGGAAAGAGCGGATCTCTGTTCCTAGCGGCTTGCCAGTCGGAGGTCCAGATTCGTCTGTTTGGAGCACATGACAGTAATAAGTGATCAAGGGTTGTCCAGCAAAGTTAATTAGTCTGTCTGGATGTTGACAGTGGCTGCACAATCAAAGTTGTCACTTTCTTTTACGGTCTCCGCTGAGCAACCGACTTGTAGCGGGTGTCCCTGTGTAGCGAAGAGCCACAAAAACACAAGCGATAGTGTGAAACCAATTCACCAATTATGCATTCTGATTGCTGTATATTGTACCAATTGGGTGTTGCAGTGGCACTCTTGATCAACGGGACACGCAAGTTGATTTGATTTGGACTTTGATGATGCCTTGATTCCCATCAGCAGGGAAATTGAGTCAGTCGGGGTCAGACGGGGGCCAAGCAGCCCAAATTGGATTAAAATTCAAAGTAGAAACTCTCACAAAGTGAATTTCCCCGACTCTGGTGTGCTACTGCATGTGACCCCCATTTCCCGACCTGACTCTTTCTCCTGTCCTTTAAGGTTTTAATAATACCCTGGCTATTGTTAGATACATTATTCAAAAGAAGGGCCACAAATGTGCAAGGCCTTGATTAGCAGCCCACCAAATGTCTTTCAGTTGTTACACATACAGGCTGTCAGCTGGGTTGTTTCTGTGTCATTTGTAATTGCAACATGACAGTCTCTCTTGACATTGAGCATTTAAATCAAGACATACCGTATATTGAGCAACAATATAGTCTTTCATTATAGGTTGCCATTTTGCGATGTGTGGTATATAAATATTCTTTTTGGGGTTGCTTGGTTGTCTCAGCTCTGAGAGGCTGTTTGTTGGGGGTGTTGAGAGATGAGATGGTATCACAAGTGATGGCGCTACTAACTCCTAAATGCCATTTTGACTCAAAATGCCTTCATCTTGATGACATTATCTCCTCGCTTCAGTAACATAGCCTAGAGAGAAATCATCTTTATCATCTAATGGTTTCCAGTTTGGTTATAAAACTGTTGGTTGGTGGCAGGTGGGGTCCGTTAACTTACATAAAACTGTTTGATGAAGCTTTATGTGTTTACTTCCATAAAGTAACGACCATCTCCATGGTAATATTAAGGGGAAAAGAACATGGCCATGTCTATCTCCTCAGCCTGAGTCAGACAGAAGTAGACTTTGATTTGGAAGCAGACCTCCTCAGGCGGAGGGATTATGTGTCCCTCATACAGCCCGCTTGTCCTAAAAATACATTGCATTCTCACAGAAATCGACCAAAAATAGGCAGCCCTGTTATATTTGCCAACGTAAGCTGAACAACTCTTGTCTTGCTCTTTCTCCGATAGGTGCAACAACCGAACCCAGTGCATTGTCATCACTGGATCTGATGTCTTCCCAGACCCTTGCCCTGGGACCTACAAGTACCTTGAGGTCCAGTACGAGTGTGTGCCCTATAGTAAGTATATGCATTGTCCTACATCCCTACGGATGTACATGTTCTTTTGTCATACGTGTGTCACTGTTATGAAGGAACAGCTGTCAAGATCAAAGATGAGTGGACAGCCTTGCTTAAGTTTTGCATTTCATAGAAGAACTGCATAACCCTAGCTTAATCTATTCTTTATCCCTTATGTTTTTATTTAATATGGGATATCGAAATGCTGCAGAGAGGGGGGGGAAACAGCTCAGAACATCTAAGTCATAATGCAAGTAATGATTTTCCCACAGTAATCCTGAAGTCCAGAAGTAATTACCAGCATAGCATATGATTTTGAAAAACAGCATGTTAAGTTGCTAGAAAAATGTAAGCTCTACTGACATAAAATAATTGATGCAATCCATAATGGTCCTGTGATTAAAGTTAATGCATCACAAATTACTTATTCATTCTGGAATCTTCCACACAAAGTTACACTGTACTACATTGTAACACATTTTGTGCCGCACGTTAAGCAAATGCAGTTATTGCACAGAACAGGAAGATGGCCATGGGTTATATTCTTTTATGTTACGTGCACAAAAAACTTATATTTCTGATAGGCTGGCAGTTGTGTGAACTGTGGGTTATGGTTGTAGGAGTTCATGGATGTGCTTTAAATGTGGGCGAGATTGGCAGTGAACTTTGTAGATATGTTACATCCATAGCATAAAACCTGGCAAGTAAGACAAACCAATAGTTCAAACATTTCTTTAAGAAATCATAGCTCTGTAAATATGGTATTTCTGTTGTTGCTGTGGTTAGATAATTTTGTATACACAGTATAGCACAGGCTTTCACAGTGTTTTGTCCTTTTGGCATAAGATATGTCAATGTTAACAATTTGAGTCTATCTCTTTTTGTTTTTGTTTTTTGTTTCTTTGTTTGTTTTTTATACATTTTACATTCATATTCATTCTTTTTCTTCCCCTGTTGTAATTTATCATTTCAAGTAAGGGGTGGGAAATTTCAATGTGATTTAAATTGCCACAGTTATGACAGTATTTTGTTTTGTTGTTTGTTTTCCCCCCAAATAACCATGAACCACTTTTCACACTGTGAATACTGCAACATGTGTGTTTTATGTAAGTCAGTGTAACATAATGTACAAACAAAAGCATATCATGTTTGAATACACAAAAGTGATGTTGAAGTTAATGTATGTGCACATGCCTTAAGGGGAGACCAGCATGAATACAAAACATTATAAAAACAAAGATATAATGTGTCAGTTGATCAAGGACCATATTCACAAAGCATCTGAGAGATTGTCCCAAAGACTTAACAGCACAACTCCACGAGGGCATTTTTGTTACATTCATCAGTAAGCATTCCTGTGTTTATTAATACAGGACCACTATATGCACCACTGCACCAATGAAACAAAATAAATCAAGGATTTCTCTTTAATTGCTGTTGCAGTGACACATACAAATCAAGTGTAAAGTGTAAAATGTCAATGGCAATGGCAATTTATTTACAAAGACTTTACACACAACAACAGTTGACCATAATGCTGAAAAACAAAACAAAACAAAACAAAACAAACAACAACAAAAAATAAAAAACACAGAAACAAAACTGAAAAAATACCTAAAAAAATAAAGTAAAGTCAAAGTAAAAAGTAAAGTAAAGTAAAGTAAAAAGTAATATATTTTCATTATTGCATGTGCAAAAATCAAAGGGGGAAATCAAGTTATAAAATGTAGGAAATGGAAAGTAGGATACAATAAACAAGACAGTCAATTCAAAATAAGAACAAGGGGTATATAAATTAGACTGCATTATATGCTAGCGAATAGACGTGCTTTAAGATGAGATCGATAGATAGATAGAGAGAGGGCCACCCTAATATGAGGGGGAAGATTGTTCCAAAGTTAAGGGGCTGCTGCTGCAGAGGCACGATCTCCATGACGTTTATACTTAGTTCTGGGGACCATTACCAATAACTGCTCTGATGATCTGAGAGTTCTTGGTGAGGTATACTTATGTAGCAAGTGTGTTTGCATGGAGCTCTGTTGTTTAAACTAGGGGAGAGCCGTGACGAATGAAACACGGGACGTAAGAAACACAGCTATTTTCTCAAAAACAATACACATCTGAAACATCATATGTTGTCAGCACATTCAGCATGCAAGACTTCACAACCCTGTGAAATCTCGTGCCGTGACGTTACTGCGTTCAAACGTTATCTCCGCGAGACTGTTTTTGACCTCGGAAAGTAAAATATTACCTACTGGTAGTTTTTTTGTGATCAAAAATCATTGCGTGTTTCATTCGTGCCGACAATGAGGGACGATTGTAACAAAGGACACCTTGCGTTCAAAGTTAAAAATGAACGTGATTTCTTATCGGATGTGTTAAATTACACCAGTATTTAATAGAATACACTTGTATGTTGATGGCCATATGGCAAAATAAATCTAATTTGCTTCACTGTCTTAGAAAATAACCGTTAAGCAAAAAGTGTTTCATTCGTCACGGCTCTCCCCTACCTTCTAGTGAAATCCAACACTAGCAGTAATTTCAGCATGTTTTTACATACTGTACTGATGGTGATTGTTTAAAGATATTCTCTTGCTGGCATAAACAGATGTTTTCCTAAGAGATCGTAAACATAAGGACCACCTCCTTTTAATATGTAAAAAACAAAACTGCAGTTTTTCCTACGTTTCAAAGTGATCCCGTATAGGGCACCTCACTACATTAGTTGTCCATGCAAATTTGGAAAAAAATGAAATAATGAAAATATCTAAAATAAATTTATTTTTTAAAACAGTAATAGTTTGCTGAGCTTTAATGCATCGACAGACTTCTTAGAAAACAAACAGTCCTTGGATCATGTTCTCTCACTCTGTGCTTCCTAAAATAAACCCATGTAGAAGTAAAAGTAGTGTATTCCGTCACACTGAATAAAAGCATACAATTACATGGAATTTAAGCCTAGAAAGAATTTGCAAAAAGACATAAATATAAGTGTAACCTATATCAACAGACAATGCACTTAACCGAGTAACAGGGTGTGCTTTTACACTTAACAGAGTAACGGGATGTGTTTTTATAACATATTGCCTCTTGCCTACCTGTGACCTTTTCAGCATCCAACAAGGCTGAATGCTAACGCTGTTTAAATCCCACTAGCTCAATGGTGAGATTAGCCTTAAAGGAAGCAGGCCTCCACAGGAGCAGCTGGACTGTGGATAGACTCCTTAGCCGTGCCACCTGTTTAATCTGTTAATTTGAAGGGGGCATAATTAATAGCATCATGTGCCAAGCAATCACACCAGAGAGAATCACTCAGCGCAGTTGTGTGCTGGTGTTTTGATGTGAAAGAAAATACACAAAGACAGATAGGGAAAGGACCTGTGACACAAAGGCTCTAAAAGGCTCTGTGACACAACTTTGTACTCTTTTTGTTTTTGTAAAACCATCTGAGGCCATTTTCACCTTTTATGAGATATGAGATATGTTTTGTCTCAGTTAGTTAAAACATTCCTTTATAGTGCTGATATTAAGTATTATTATCAGGTATTATTATGAGGGTTTCCTAACATCTCAGCACAAATTTCATGGCCCAAATCTATGAAATGCAGGGGGGATTTGACCCTTACACACAGGAAAATCATACACACCCTGTTATCTGCCATAGGTAGATCAGTCAGTCGAACACAAAGTTAGCTTTTGTTCAAGCAACCCCCTTCCTTATTTACAAAAAAGACCAATTCAAAAACATGCCCACATAACGCATAAAAAAATGTGTCAGTCAGTTACAGGGAGAAATTCTCTGCATTATTGCCTGCAGTAGACCTACTCCACAACTGCTGTGGGTTCCTTAGTATATTCGCCAACCAGTCAGGTTATGACAAATTGCACAAGAAACATATTTAACAGCAAGTATCAGGTTAGCACTTTACACTGTGTTTGGACTTAAATGCCAAGCCACACTAAAATAGATTTTGTAATGGTTTAGTGGTTGCTGACAAAACAAACGTCATTTTTAAAAGGTCTCTCAGTCCTGACCAAGTGTTCTCCCAAGTATCAGGCATCTAGACTAAATACTAAAACAAAGGTATGTCAGTAATAAATCTCTAGGTTCTCTAAGTACAAACACTTATGTATGTTGATAATGGGTGTGTAGACTAAATACTAACAGATATGTATACTAGTAATAGGTGCACAGACTAAACTATGGGGAAGAATACTATTTGATACAGGAATGGGTTGTCAATATGTGAAATCAATTGGTCCTGCCTCCCTCCATACAGACGCATATAAATGAAAACACGCCACCCAAACAAAGTCATTTAGGAAGATAATGTCCATGCTATCCAGTCTCTAAGGGAAAGCTGATAAGGTAGCAGTTCCCCTTTCAGAAAACTCTGCCTGTCAGTAGTGCTTTGTGAATATGGTCCTAAGATGGCTCTTGCTTCTAAACACAAGGTTGCTCACTGGTGTCCTTGCTTTAATAGAGGAGTAACTGGAAGCATGTTTGATTGTTCCCTTACCTAAACGACCTTAACATTTTAGTCTCTTCTTCTCCACAGCAGCTTCAATGGACCGACTCATTTGCTAACATGTGTGACTTGATTTTTTTCCCCTGATAACAAGCTTTCTCTCCTCGTATTTTTTTCAGGGCTCCTGTTTTGCCTCTTTTTTCTGTTTCAGAGACACTAAACCATTTTATTCCCTGCCGGCTCTGACGGATAATTTGCTCTGTCAATTGTTTTCACTGTGTCAGACCTTGTTGGAAGCCACAATTGCCTGTAAATGCTATCTACATCACATTCTGCACATGTACCAAGGCACCAGCATGTGTGCGTACAGAACACACACACACACACACACACACACACACACACACACACACACACACACTGATTGAGAGACAGAGACAGAGAGAGAGAGAGAGAGAGAGAGAGACAGAGAGAGAGAGAGAGAGAGACAGAGACAGAGAGAGTAAAAGGGGCTATGCAGAAGATGTCTCTTTTGAAGCATGTGTCAGCTCTTGAATCAAAACAGATTATTACATATCATTGTAAGGATTTACATCAGGGTGCACTTAATTAACATTAATTAAATGCAGTAGTTAACCTTAATATAGTATTGACACCAGCAATTAATATGATTTGGCTGAGATTCATGCCATATGATGAATGATATGTAGAGTTCCTGTATAAGTATAATTCACTGTTTAACATTGAGAAGCCATGAACTCCACTTATTAGCATTACTTATGGTTTCTTAATGCAGCTCATTGCTAATTAACGTATTAATAGAAACTGAATGCAAATCGTGACATGAAGTATTATAAGTAATGCACCAAGATCTTAAAATAATGAAATGTACCAGTGTGGCTGTAGTGCATGTGCTTGTCTTAGTTTTCTGCTAACAGACACACACTGTTTTGTATTTACCCTCAGTGACTGTAACGCAGGAAGCAAGGAATCGCCTATGTATCAGTTCTCTTTTGGCTGCACCAAGGCTCATAGTGTCTCTGTGTATGTCTCTGCATACAGCATCCAGATCTCACATTTCTACCTCAAAGTCTTATTAATCATTTCTTTCCCTTTATTTAGAAGAAGGAAGAAGCAGCCCGCATATGCAGCAGAGCCATAGAGTCCAATGTATAAAAAGTCATCATGGATTTATTCCACTAGCTTTTAATTCTGCCCCGCCTTGTATGGTTTCATAGAAATTTAAGTCGGGCTTTGTTTGATGCATTTCATTCGACAGAAGACGTTGCCTTGCACAGTCAGTCAGTCAGTCAGTCAGTCTGTGCAGCGAACAATCACTTTCAGTATATTCTGTTATCTACATAATATACACACAGCCACGTTCACTGTGTGTTCTGTCCTTTTTGCATGTGAGCCTTGGCTTAGATGTATATTTAATGTCCTTACCACAGTGAACTGGTTTCGCTTGGTTTATCTCACATTCACAGTTCTGTGTAGAATAAATAGAGCAACAAGACTTATTGATTACGTTTTTCTCCCACACTTTATCACAGTGTGTGACTCTGTGTGGTTGTATTAAAAGCATGATTGCTTTGTTGATGAGGAGAAAAAAATACATACTATAAAACTGTGAAGTAGCAGCATTCATGTCATCACCATGATTGAGTCATTTGAATAATTGAGTTTAAGTAACATTCATATTTATTTTCATGTGTGGTGTTATCAACACATATGTTTGAATACAAAGAGTGTGTTTTATTTTGTGTGGCTGATTGAAAAAAAAGAGAATATTTCTTCTGAGTCTAGGATGTTGATTCAAAACCATACTGCAAGTTCGGGGGTAGGACACATTGAAAAACTGATATATTAGAATACATTTGTTGTGATAATTACATCCTTTGGTAGACATTTATGTTTACTTACTGATATTCCGTGCCATCTAGATTTTCATGTCTTTCTTAAATGTCATGTAAAAACTAACACTCTGTGCTGTTGTTGCTGCTGCTTTGATGACTCATGACTGTTCAAGCATCCATTCAGTTTTAGATTGGCATCCGAATGCCGTGAAGCTTTACTAAACTCTCCCTCTCTCCTAACCCGTTTCTTCTCCCATCCTTTTTAACCCCTTTTGCCTGATGTTTGTTTGCCTTTTCTCTTTCCCTCACACTAACTAGGTGTTCTTCTTTATGTCCATGCTTCATGTACTGTTGCTACTGCATATATAACCACAGAGATGATAGTTAATTCATGTTAATCTCTTTTTTCCCTTGCACCCCTTTCATTCCCTCTACCAACGCGTAAAATAGAAGTGGAGCAAAAAGGTAAATCACTGACACAATCCAAATCCTAGCTCCTTGTTTTGTGCCATATGGTTGAAACCCCCTTCTCCCTATTCTGGTGTTTCAAGCTAAGCAGAGAATAGGCAAAGAAAAGCCATAACCATAACACAATAAGGGCCATAACCTTATGGCCTTAAAAGTAAAAAAAATATGTTCAATTTATTTCCAGCATGCACAGACATACACAAAGCTTTAACCGTCTGAGTGGTAGTGGTGGCTTAGGTTCATTTGGGTCTTTTTTTTTTTGGTTTTGTTTTCGTTTCTTTTTTTTCACCCCTGGGTGCCTTGATTTTGTTGCAGTCAGCCAAATATGTAAACGCTTCCCATATGCAGCCATGGTAACAGGTTCGCCTGACCTTTGAACCTCCCTCCCTCTGCTGTCCTCTGTCCGCTCTCTTCCCACCCTCTCACCTGCTGTTCTCTGCACACCTAGCATCTACATGCTCAGAGGACAATAGAACACATAGTCTAGCGCTGCATCAAAAAACAACAAAGTGCTAAAAAAAAAATCACTTGAGCTCTGTAGATACGCAACTGTAAAATTAATGTCCCTCTTGGGTATAGTATATTTTATGCCATAAATGACAAGTGTCTCAGGATACATATTTACAGATCTGCCGAATCCTGCCCCTGAGACCCTGTCTGTCTGTTCTTGTTGGTCTTTTAGTTTGCTTCTTTTATTTACAGGACAAGTTATTTTCCTTTTATGTTTCCCTGTTGTAAACCGTCCCTTTCATTGGTTTCATTCTTGTATATGTCCATGAAGCAGGGTTTGTTTCATTTCAGACAAGCACAATTTTTTTAACATGGATACATTATGTTTAACAACTTACCTACTCCTTTTTTTCTTTCTTTCTACGCACAAAACCAAACTCCTGCTCTTGCTTATGATTGTTGGCTAGATGTAACATCTTGGCCACTCGATGAGTTGTGTGTCCCCCTGTGCTCTTGGACAACTCATTTATCAAGATGACCCTAAGATCAGTTTAAAATGGATGGCTCAAGCTAGCCACTGTGGCTGGGACTGATCTGGCCCTGCTGTGGCACCTGTTCATTAGATCCATGCAAGATCAGGGCCAAACCAGTGCCAGATTGGGGCCAAATATGTGTCAAAACAGGGCCAGATTGTTTCTAGTCTTGGCTGATTCTTGGGCCCTAGTTTATGTTTTTTTTTTTCTTCTTTGTTTTGTATGTTTTACGTCCCTAAATCTATTTCTTGTTCTACTTTCCCCATTACTAGTTTTTGTTTGTCCTGGGACTCTGAAAGCTGTCGGAGATCCTTCCTTTCTCTTTGAGGCGGAGCAGCAAGCGGGTTCCTGGTGCAAAGATCCGCTCCAAGCAGCCGACAAAGTGTATTTCATGCCCTGGACTCCCTACCGCACGGATACGCTCATCGAATACTCATCGCTCGATGACTTCCAAAACTCCCGGCAAACTGTCACATACAAGCTCCCCCACCGGGTAGATGGTACTGGATTTGTGGTGTATGATGGGGCTGTGTTTTTCAACAAAGAGCGAACACGTAACATTGTAAAGTTTGACCTCCGGACCCGAATTAAGAGCGGAGAGGCCATTATTAACAATGCAAACTATCACGACACTTCTCCGTACAAGTGGGGGGGTAAGACAGACATAGACCTTGCTGTGGATGAGAATGGGCTTTGGGTCATCTACGCCACAGAGGGGAACAATGGTATGATTGTCATTAGTCAGTTGAACCCTTACACATTGCGATTCGATGCCACATGGGACACGGCATATGACAAACGCTCGGCATCCAATGCGTTCATGATATGTGGAGTGCTGTACGTGGTCAGGTCCACATACGAGGACAACGAGAGCGAAGTCAGCAAAAGTGTCATCGACTATATTTACAACACGAAACTCAATCGAGGGGAGTTTGTGGATATTCACTTTCCTAATCAGTATCAGTACATAGCTGCAGTGGAATACAATCCCAGAGATAACCAGCTCTATGTGTGGAATAATTTCTACGTATTGCGATATAATCTCGTGTTCGGACCACCGGATCCTGCAAACGGTAAGCTGTGTTTTCCTATCTTCCTGTTTTGCATACTGTCACTGTAAATTGCATTTCCAGCTTTGCAATTTGATTTGCCATTGCATATGTTGGTATTCTTTAGATAGCCAGCCATCTTGTGTGTCCAGTGTCATGAGTGACTGGCTTTTAATTTAGAATCTAATATGTGTGAGAGGAGTGTAGCAGCGCTGGAGTGCAGTAAACAGCACAGGGGGTGAAGCACTGTGGCCCAGAAGTAAACATCATCTCTCAGACTCGGTTACAATATCATAAGGGATTGGCGTCAAGGGGATTCCCGCTGACGGCCAACAACATCTCCCGTGGCGAGCCCCACAGGGCAGCCATGGTGGCGGCCGCACCACAGCGCAGAGTCCCTCCCAGCTAGTGAGCGCACTGAGACTCGGCGGTGAAATGAGGCCTGTCTGGACAGGTATACGAGCTGCCTCTGGGCAACTGTGGACCAGATCTCCACGGAGTATAATCTCTATTCCCCATCAGTCGTTAAACAAACAGTTCGCACTCGCACACGAGCCAAGCCATGTGTGAAGCGGGTGGCGGGGAAACGGGAGACAGACAGCTGGGTAGAGACACGCATCCATCCTAAAGGTCACACCAATTACACTTTTTTATCTTTATTTCAAGTGTCACCGACTGGAGTGGAAGCGGGAGTGGATATGTGTGTCAAATAGTCCAGTAGGCAGGAAAAAAAAAAAACCAGCCGTTCTAATCCCCCTTCATGGCTCTATCTACAGACCATGTAATGCCTTCAGTAAAGCTGTGAAGGTCAAGCAAGTTTCCGCAGATTAGAGTGGCCAAGACTACAGACTACAGACAGTTTTTACCAATGTAGTAAACATTAGCAGTCGCATCATACATAAACCTTGGATAAAAACTGGATCAGCAAATCGTTCCAGTTTGATGAGTTTATATTTGGATTTAAAAGTTGTGTCTTAGAAACAGTGGAGAATACATGAAAAATTGCAGAAGAGGCAAAAAATGCGCTGACACATTTTACATGTGTCATTTAAGATGGCTGAATTATATGTTTTTTATGTTGTTGTTTTTTTTTTAGCACAGATGGAGTGATAGAATGACAGAGCCTAACACTCAATTAGCCTAGCAGGGTGCCCTGGAATTTAAATCCTGTAATTCGTTGCATCATGTGCTGATGAAAGGCTTGAATTGACTATACAGTCAGGTCACTGACAGTTCTTTGAATTCCAACTTAACACACACACACACATTTACACACATGCATATATACATGCATGCACGTGCACACAGATAGACACACCCACACATACCCAAATGCTTACACATTTGTTTAATTACACTAGTCTGAAACCCACACACAAACATGCATGAATACACATGCTCACAAACACACACACACACTAACACACTAACACATTCTTCAATTACACTTGCCTCAAAACCTAAAACATGTAATGAGAGGTTTTTTTGTATTTTCTGCATGATATAATTTTTAAACATTTTCCCAACAAAAATGTAGTTGGTAGAGTTAAGCGTGGCAGAGTTAAGCAAAGAAATGAGACTTTGATGTACGCCCCACCATCTAATGAGTGGCGCTTTGCGATGAGTCTTCTCTAATTTACTCACATTTGGTCTGGTTTTAAACTTGGGCACTCTTAACACAGTTAGGAAACTCCAGAAAAGACTGACAGAGTCAGTCTGTTAACACCCACTCCCACACCCATGAGAACAGCCAGAAGCTCCCGGGAATCCTCAAACACAGAACTCAGATGGAACTCATTGGTAGTAGTTTAACTTTTTCATCTTTAATACACAATTTCCAGCTAATAAAAAAATGATACGTTGTACATGTAATTTAGCTGACATTCTCATACAGAGCGACTTGCAGTAAGTTAGGTACAAGGCCAGTCCCCCTGGAGCAATGTGGGGTAAGATGCCTTGTTCAAGGACACCTCAGTCCTGAGTGTGCAGGAGAGTGCCAGTTATTCACCCACACCATTTTCCCTGCCAGTACAGGAATCAAACCTGCAGCTTCCTTCCTAAGACCCACTGCTTCCTCATTAGGCCTCAGCTCACCTTAGAATAGTGGAACTAATAATGCTTGGGAAGAGTAGCCTCTGATTGCATCACTTCCAGACTTTTTGGAAGCCATGTTTACACTGGCTGTTTGAAAAAGCCTGAGCATGAAAATGAAGTATTAAACACAAACCAGCAGTTGGCATCATCAATCTATTGTTAATTAGTTTTCAGTTCCGCCATAATAATAACACACCTCTGATGGATTACCTCTGCCGACCTGACACCGGCCCCCGATTACATATGAGTAGAAACCCAGCAATGCACAACAGCCTGCCAGAGCACGAGCATGGCAAACTGACTTATGTTCAGAGCAAATGTGTCCTGTGCATTTCACCTGACACAAGACTCACACCTACAGCACAGTCTAAAAACAGGCTCTGAAACATGATGGCCTAGTAGATTTCCCCTCAAATGGCCGCAGTGCAGATGAGAAATGGGCGTATGGCAAGGGCCATATTTGTTCCCCCTTGCTGAGGTGTGCGTCTGGCCTCGTTTGTGATGGACCTGTGGAGTCAGCTAGCCCGAGGCCACCCCCCCCCCTCCCTCCCTCCCATAGCCAGCACCCTCAGGGTGCCCCACCCCACCCCCTGTCCGTTCCTGTCCCGTCTCGACACAGCCCCAGCCCCAGCCCCAGCCTCTGTCCCAGCCGCAACCACAACCACAGCTACAGCCACAGCCACGGCTCCCGCCCTGCGTCGTGGAGACTGCACTAGATCAGCAGTAAGAGAATTAATTACATCTGTAATCAGCACTGATGATAGCAGTTACATGCTAATTCAGAGACGCATGCTGCATTTTGTCTCAGGGCAGTACTCACACTGCGAGGCCTCTTTCCCAGTCTCGAGGGTAATCGTCCATGAATCTATCCCTAATAGGCTGTTGTTTTATTTATTGTGCTCATTGTACAATAGTTCTTGTGTGGGGGGTAGACCTTCGAGTTTTAGGGAAAGTGTAAATCGAACAGGCATGTGCTAAATGTTCTTGTCTTAAATGTTTTTTTATTAAAGCTACTTCAAGGGATAGCGTATTGATGATAACTTTATAACTGGATAGGTTCCTTCTAATTAAAACAGAAACTGGCAAGAACTGGAATTGCTGGTCGTGATGTATAACAGTGCATTTAACATCTAAGCTAAAAGCCTAATTAAATCGTGCTAAATTGGGTCAGTTTTTCATTTGATAAAACTTAGCAGACCTACCTGATAAAGCGTTTTGTTTACCATTGACTTGCACTGTTGTCTGACTTATTGTCTCACATTTAGGGCTTTCTGTTTATATGGTGACCACATTTGAATGACTTTGGCTCTAAATTGATATTTCCTTTGCTATTAACTTAAACTGTTTATATTTGGATAGAGCAAGGAGTCTAAAGACCCAAATAGCAGAGTGATTATCGATTTATTTATCTCTCTTTTGCAAATGACCCAAACATTGATTTTTGTAAACCATCCATGTAGGTTTCCAGCACAAGTAAGGCATCTAAGACACGCAAGCAGCCTTTTGTACCGCAGTGTTGAGTCTGCCTTGGAAATCGTACAAATAATATGATCTCAGCAGCAAAAAAAACAAGGAGACACTAAGAAACAAGAGAACTAGCTAATTGCAGCTGACATTTAAAAAAACTGAACCCTTTTAAATTGTTAACCTGACCACCCTTTTCCTTAGGTTAGCTCCTTGGTTTGTGTGCATTTATCCCACCAAAGAACCCCCAAAAAGCTGCTGCATTTCTTTTATGTAGAAATAGGTTTCTCATAATCCAAACCGGCAGAAGAGATATTAGTCAGGGATGGTCAGGGTGAAAGCCAGTAATGCATAGCAATCTGAAACTGCTGCAAGATGTACAGTTGGCTAAGCTCCCCTGTAATTACTCAAATTGAAGCGCTGCATACCTTATGAAATAAAATCAAAATCTGAGTGTTTATGTCAGCTATAGACTTACAAGCTGTATTCCCACTTTGGCAATAATATGAAAAGATTATTGATCACTATCTTTGCATTTTAAAGAAAACTCTAAGGACCTCTTAACTCCAGGTCTGGGGATATATATTCAGGCCTTCAGACATTATGCAGACACAGTAGGTAAACCTCTACAGATCTGAATGGAACAAATGAACATGTGGGAGTTGGATATGTGAAGTGCATTTAAATGGCTATTTTAGTAGCAGCTCTATTCAGATTTGTCTCTCCACGATACCTAATTGAAAGTCCCCCATGAACTCAGTGCAGAGCAGACATATTAATTAGGAATGCAACCTACCTCTCCAAAACTGAGAGATTTAATATTTGCTTTTGACGTTAAATGATGCATAGGGAAATTAGAAAATTATTTGAACATAACAGAAAGGCTGGATCGTTCACTTTAACATGAAGTATTTTAATAAAGGACAACAGGACAACAGAGGGTTATGCATTGAGGACGGCATATGTTTTTGGAAAAATGTTCATTAATATTTGATTATCTATCGAATGATGATTTTGCTATTTGCATTGAAACATATACAAATTCATTTAGTCTTGCTGGCAGTTTTGGTTTAAAATCTACATCCAGTTTATAAGACAGACTCACAGCAGCCTTGGACTGCACACAATGACTACTGCAGCTAGCTGCACTAAACCAAGAAGAAAAGAATGCAGATTTTCATTTAGAAATGCCAGTATACACATGTTAGTGCTTGATATATGTTATAACTGATTTAGATGGCAAGATCTTTATTACAGTATATATCTTACTCATAGGATTTAGTAGAGTCTGAAGAAATAGCAATAACTCTAATGGTTACATAATTTGCTTAATTATTAGTTGTGTATGTTGATGTATAGTGCTGGGTTGTGTTGACTGCTGTGCAGTTGGGCTGCAAATAATGATTATCTACTTTGTTGAGTAAGGTCACATTTATTTTTGTCAGTGAATTGATTCATTATTTGTTCTATACAAACTAAGACAACAGGAAAAAATATCGGTTATCAGTTAAATAACCTATTTAGATTCAAGATATTTTTAATAGTAAAAATGAAGAAATTTAAGATAATTTTGACTATTTAAAGACAATTCCTTAGAACATTTAACAAATAATCAAAAATACTTGATGATGAATTTAGTAACCAATATCTGATCCATTAATTGTTGCTGCTGTACTCTCTGTACTCAGTATCATGAAAAGGTCTGTAGAGCAAGACTCTCTGACCAGCCTTAGTGTTGACATGGTGACACTCCCAAAAAAGACTGATACAAAGCTTAAGATAGGCATATTTATATTTGTAGGTATGTCTTTGTACCAGAACCAAAGAAGTTGTGATGATCAGATGAAGTTCAGATCAAACTACATTAGTGATTAGTGTTGAAATCGTTCATAATTATATTTCGTGTTCGTATGTGTTTTTATGTAGGCTGTGTCAGCAAGTCTATATGCAGTAAAATAATTCTTTTTTTTTTAGAAATTGTTATTAAAAATAATTTATACAGACTAAATGAACAGAGGAATATTCTGAATGATTAACAGAAACATGGTACTGCATAAATTAATGTGTTTGTGGAAATTTTGCTTCTAAATCCTCGGTCCAAGACATCCGTAAGGTAGCGCGAGTCAAGCCTCACAATAGGCTGAATTTGAATAGTAAATAAACACAAAACAAGTAATGAAGTGTTGTGAACATAATGCGTTCTCTTTGTACTTTGGTAGGCTACAAACTCATTTCCTGTCCAAAAGTGTTTATTTTCCTTAATTTTTGAAGCCATTCGAAATATTAGATTTTTGTTGTAGTTGTAGGTTTCTCAGTAACTATGCTTATTTAATTAATTCATGATTAATAATTATTAGTGTCTTTTTCATGTAAGTGTAGGTTGTAAATATAAGGAAATACACTTATAATGTAGTCACAGTAGTGTGAATGGAGGATTGAGTGAGTAAGTGTGTGAGTGGGTGTGATGCTTGACTTTTACACGCTTTCAGTCTGCAGAAAGAGTTGCTCTGAGCAGTTTGGCTTTGTGTGCTGATGCGTCTCCAGCTGGTGTGCTAGATTCGCTGTTTGGGCTAGCCACAGCTCCGCGTCTCACTGTGGATTTCACACCCATTCTAAATACAGGGACAGGGACAGTGTGGAATGCTGGTCAACAACCACCAAATTACCATCAACACGCCGCCCCCGCCCCCACCCCCACCCCCCATCCAAGACGTACACCTGGCAGAAAACTCGCACATAATATAAATCTCAAGTCAAGTCCAAGTGTGTGCTCGGAGGCCACAGCTGTAACTGTGGATTGGTGGAAGCTGTTTGCAGCCGTGCTCACGGAGGCTAAGTAGAGCTAAAATCATGGAGGCGCCATTTCATTCAGATGGCATACAGATCAATGAGTGATGGGATTTTGTTTTGCACATTAAGTACAGTGGATCGCCAGTTTTGTGGCACTCAGGCAAATCGGCGGTGCTTTTTTACAGCCAGCTTGCTGCGTGCTGCATTTAAATATTCTGCATACCGCAGTGCTGAGAAAACCAAATGGGAAGCGCTGAGAAAACTTGCGTTTTTTTCCACAGACTACTGATTTCCATGTCTTACCTGGAGTGTGCAGCTTTTTTTGTGGCTGACCCCCATGTCTGACCTGTGACAGGCAGTGATAAATAAGCACTGCTCTAATTGAAAAACGCCTGCAGATCCTTGTTTTCCAAGCAAACACGGCGTTCCCTTTTTCCCCGATGTTGAATGTTAAAAATATATATATAGAAGCAGAACAGAACCGCGGAGACGTGTGTGTATTGTTTTGGCCCTTGGCATCGCATTATTTACCTCTCACCTGCTTTATCAAAGTCCTGGGACGAAGAAAAGCAGCAGCAGCAGCGAAAGTCTATGTTGTGTTTCAAAAACACAACAACCCACAACAGCAGTGTCTCTCTCTCTCTCTCTGTCAAAATTTAATCAGGCATGCCTCAGACTCCCAGGCTGTGTCAGGCAGGAAGGACTGGCTGTAATTATTTCCTGATATGGTGCGCTGACTGAAAGCTCGAAATGGGATATAACGGGCAGGAGAACAAGCCAAAAACAATGCATTCCCACAATGCATTCTTCACATAGTACTCTGAAGTCATTAACGGCATTCGATGAGTTTCTCGTTTTGATTGTTGCTCTCAAATCTACTGCTCAGTGTGTGGGGAAGACTGAGCAACACGTTGTGTGAACCCTGAACTAAATATTGTACATCTCGTTGTAGGCCAAGGGTTTTTCGAAGTGACATTTTCACCAGAGCCGGTCAAGACGACGACCACCATTACGACCACGCTGGCCGCCAAGACCCCTGCGAACACCATGACAACCACCACCATTGGCCCAAAGGCTGGCACCAAAGTCTTCAAACCGCCCCAGGTGCTTCCGGAGAGCACCACACGGGCCCCCACAGACTCGCTGCCTCCCCCGGCGCGTTTCTGTGAGAGCATGGAGAAGAGAGACATAGTGTGGCCCCAGACCCAGAGGGGCATGCTGGTGGAGAGGCCCTGTCCCAAAGGGACACGAGGTGAGCAGCCTGTTTGTGTCACTGTCCCCAGCCCCCATTTCTCCCTCCAGCCTAGCAACCAACCACAGCAAGAGCATTGCCTGTCTCACTGCACAGCTAAGCACAGCACCACTCCCCCTCATTTGTACAGCACACTGTATGCCTCTAAATATGGATGTACGTGCTGATATATTGTAAACATGTGCCAGTGTGGTAGAACAACAGATTGAATTTCATCCTGTAATGTCTACAAAAATGAAATTACATATACTAGCACATATCACTTGATGAGTATATTTCTCTAATTTGGTTTTGCTGTTATCATTTTTTGTGATCACTGGATAATGTCCTCTAGATCCTACAGTGAGATAATGAAAGTTTGTTTCTTCGTCCTAAACACATACATACATCGAAACAGTGGTTATTAAATGGTGTGCATTCGTAGCCTCTAAAGACCTCTGCACAATTCAGCACATATTTTATTGATTTGTTTTTAAATGCCAGTAAGTGGCTGCTGCTTGAGTAACATGTTCACTGTTGATACTTTAGGCACTGCCTCCTACTTGTGTGTGCTTGCCACGGGAGCCTGGAACCCAAAAGGACCTGATCTCAGTAATTGTACCTCCCATTGGGTTAATCAAGTCGCTCAGAAGGTTTGTTAGGCCTGTTCTTTATGGTTTATGGAAATGAAATTGTTTGTGTGCCACATCTTGATGAATACTGAGTAGTCTTAAATGACAAGGTTCAAATTGTGCTCCCTTTACTCTTAGCATGAGATTTGAAACATAAAACACTGCCTTGGGCTGTCTAGTCGAACCTCCTGCTGTTTTAATCTGCTACTCCGACCCTAAACCTGTGTTTTAAACAGTGTAATATTTGATGATGACTTGAGTTAAAAAGCAAGTCATTAAAACACGTTGGACAAAGCACCAGATTGTATGCCCCTAAATTAACTTTTAGAAAAAAAAAGCCTTTTGTTAATATACCCATGGAATATTATCAGTTTTAATTAGTCCCAAATCGCTTATGAGTGCTATTGCAAAGGACTATTTTCTCACAGCATGAAAATGTTATAATGAGAAGACGGTTGCCTTATAGTCTAACATAATATTTTCAGAACCATGCTGAGAGGATAATTTGTATCACTGTAGATTCGAAGTGGAGAGAATGCGGCGAATCTGGCCAATGAGCTGGCGAAGCACACCAAAGGACCCATCTTCGCCGGGGATGTGAGCTCCACCATGAGACTGATGGAGCAGCTCGTTGATATCTTGGACGCCCAGCTGCAGGAGCTCAGACCCAGCGAGAAGGACTCTGTGGGTTGGAGTTTTAACAAGGTATTTAATGTTGCTAATGATGACACTTTTGCACTTTGTAGTCATTGTAGTGATTTACAATGTCTGTCGTACGCAAGATGCCTCCTTGAGAAATCTGTAGGGATGCATGAAACAGCCATAGTGAAATTTAAAGCCTGTACTCCTTGTCTACATTTAATTGAATATGGTTCTTACATAGATGATGTGTGTTTATTCTGCTCGTAAGATATGACACCAAAAGATGACTCGGTGTAAAGTGTATGTGCATTGTTATGCATGGTTTAATGTCACATGTAAATGTTGGGTTAGACGTTAACTATTTTGTAAAACTTTATGCACGTTATTTTCAATCAGCAAGTCATAGGTTCTTTTGTCACTCAAAGGTGCATGAGTAGATCCTCTGTAAAAGCTGTCAGTAAGGAAAGACTTAATTAGATGTCTGCACACGGTACTTAATGATATAGTGCTGTTCTCCATGTGAGTCAAAGGCCCGTAGCTTGCACTAGTGTGTTGTCTACTCATACCTTAGCTCATCGTAAAGTTGCACAGACCAAGCAGCAAGTGCAAATCAACAGTGATGACATTTCTGATGGTTATTTCAACTGCAGTCGATCAGGTTTGGAGAACAGTCCGGCTAGGCTGCAGACCAACCTCCCTTACGTCGTTATTTCCACACCTGTAGATAGCCTAGCAGTCGAATCAGACACAGAGAAGAGCCGGCTGTCCAGCTGGATACGCCGGATACCTCCTTAGCTCAAACTCTTCCAACCTGCTAATTGTCTGTTTTATGTTTGATCTTTTTTCTCTCTCTGTCTCTCTCTCTTTCTCTTTCTCTTTCTCTCTCTCTCTTTTTACTTTCCAATGAAAGCTTCAAAAGCGAGAAAGGACTTGCAGGGCATATATGAAGGTATCTGAGCTATTCTCTTCCACTATTGCTCTGTTTCTCTCTTTTTTTCTCTCTCTGTCTCTGTCTCTCTCACACACTCTCCCCCTCTCTTTCTTTCTGTCTACCCCCCCCACTCAGTCGCATGCGCAGTCCTTTCTTTTCCTTTTATTTCTTTGCATAGTGTGTCCTGTCTGTGCTCTTGTCAGGTTGTGGATGATCAGTCCCTTCTTTCCACAGTCAGGGTGCGTGCAATGCCAGAGCGGCAGACTAAATGACCGCCAATTCATTTCCTCCTACTGATCTCCCTTTGTCCTTTCTGCAGATTCCTGGCCTTGTTTATTATGTTTTTCTTTAGCTTTTCCTTTGTTTGTTGTTGAGTGTTTAAGGTTGCAGGGCATCTGCTGCTTCTGCTTGACTCCTAATTTGTTATTTCTAAACCTACACTCTTTCTTTTTTTCCCACAAATGGTGTTTTCCAACCTCAGTTCTCTCTTTGTATTCAGGAATACACTGCAAAGATTACACCGGCTTAAAGTGGCCAGCATATACTCTGGGTGTAATTAGATTGGGAATGGCTGTAATACTACTGTTTGTGATTGTATTTGCATGCTATTCTCTACCCTTTGTGCTCCTAGTTCCATTTATTGGATTTTTGGTTTATTGGGCTACCTGGTCCAGATAGTTGCTCTTCTTATATCCAAAGCTACAAACTCTTGTCTGTGCAGCTGAAGAACCATCTGTGTCAGTCATACAATGATTATGTTTCCTTACTATTACTGCCATATTTTTTCCAGTATCATGGTTTGCGTGAGTGTTAGTGTTTGTCTTTATGTGTATATGTATGTCTGTGTGTGTACAGTGTGTGTGTGAGTTTGCAATGTCCCAAAAAAGCCTTTATGCATGGCAGTTTCTAAATACAAATGCAAAATACTGTGTCTTAGGTTTAACAATTGGGTTTAGATTAACCTAATGCTGGAAAATGCTTTCTGACATGATTAGTGTAATCGCTACTCCTCAGTTAGCTGCTGGCTGTAGTTGCTTTTCTCGACATATGCCAAGCATGTGGGGACATAGTGTTTTTTCATGTTTCTAACTGCTTGGTACATCTGCTTTGGGAGCCTGTGGTAGCCTCAAAGCAGTTAGCAGCATTATAATGAACCTGGCACATAATCTGCTCTGATTGCCCTTGTTATTGATGTCTGCTAAATTGCTGACTTTAGTATTACTTTTGTGCATGCAGGCTATTGTAGACACAGTTGATAACCTCCTGAGGCCGGAGGCCCTGAAGGCCTGGCGAGATATGAACTCCACGGAGCAGACTCATGCTGCAACTATGTTACTTGATACGCTAGAGGAAGGAGCCTTCGTCCTCGCAGACAATCTAATGGAGCCAGCCATTGTGAAAGTACCTGCTAACAATATAAGTATGTACAATTCAACATTGAGATTCATCTCTCAATTATTTCATTTCAGTTTCTAGGCTTTTCAGCAGCACAGAGCTAAGGGTTATTGTTTGTTATGTCAGTCTATATATATAGCTATAGCAGACATGCTTCTTGAAGTAATAGTCTCGCCACGTTCTGTGTGATTCGTTATGAATAGCCACTTTTGTACACACATGAAACATTTCTCAATAAGATCTGGGATTTTGGTTACCAGAGCATGATGTAATGTGTGCTGTTTTCTCTCTAATCTAGTTCTGGATGTCCACGTGCTCAGCACAGATGGGCAGGTGCAGGATTTTAAGTTTCCACAAACGAACAAAGGAGGAGTTTCAATTCAGCTGTCTGCCAATACAGTGAAACTCAACAGCAGGAATGGTAAGGCCCAGTCCAACTGCTCCCTTTCTCCCGTTTGTTTTGCTGTGCAAACTACCATGGACACAGGGAGATTTGGTTTTGGTGTGATTTACACAGGTTTTGGACTATTGATATAAAATGAAACAAATGAAACAAACCTGAAATAAAAAAAACTAATCAAAATTAGTATAATGGAAATGTTCATTCAATCACCAGTTTATGTAGCTGTCAATGAATGGTGTTGTTATTGTGGTTGTTTTTTTTTTTTCATTTCTTGTCTTTTATTTCTGTAGGAGTTGCTAAGTTGGTGTTTGTTCTCTACAAACACCTGGGGCAGTTTCTCAGCACTGAAAATGCCACAATCAAACTAAATAATGACATGCATGGGCGCAACCACTCCGTGGCAGTGAACTCAGACATCATTGCTGCCTCAATCAACAAAGAGTCCAGCCGGGTCTTCATATCAGAACCTGTGATTTTTACACTGGAGCATATTGATGTAAGTTTTGACATAAAAAAAACACATGAATTAAACAATCCCTTGCAAAACTTGCATAACTCCACAGTGAACCAAGAGTGTCCATCTTCATGAACGAAACCATTTCAAACCCAAAGTCCTTAAATAGGTCACAGATTGCTCGTTACCAGTTGGTCAAGTTAGAGTTCTGAGGTGTTCCATTGAAGCCTAATATAAAAGCATTCTTCAGCCAGCACTGGGATCTTATAGATGCTGTTTTCTATTATGCAGGGTAGCTCGTAGATTAAATGTGCAACACAGGATAAGATTACCTGAGGGGCAAGTGTGCAGTCTGTCAAAGTTGTCAGGAGACATTTCAAAGGAATAAAGCCTGGCTTAAATCTTCATCAGTAGAAACTAAACCATGCTTTTGATGTGAGCCTTTTTTTCTTGTCTCTAAGGAAGCTGAATGACTACATGTGAGACATCCCACCTGAATAAGCAAGGATTACGTCAATCTAATTTCCTGTCATTCATATGAAGCTTTTACAATAATGGATGGCAAAGTTACCCCAACATTTTGATTATGCTTTTAAGGGCTTGTTTTCTTGGATTGTGTTCCAGACGCAACACTACTTCAACTCCAATTGTTCGTTCTGGAACTACTCCGAGAGAAGCATGACGGGGTACTGGTCTACGCAGGGCTGCAAGCTCGTTACAGGAAATAAAACACACACAACCTGCTCCTGCAGCCACCTAACCAACTTTGCTGTTCTTATGGCCCATCGAGAGGTCGGGGTAAGTCTGTTTATAACCCAAATAATTGCACCACAACATGTAACACTTTTAGAATTTCAAGTTTCCAAATTGCTACTCTACAGTGGTCAGTTCACACAGGTAAAAGACAGAAGATCAGAGATATTTTTTGTAGAGGACACATTTTTATTTTTAATCAGTATTATTGCCAACAATGTGTGTGCTGTCTGACCATTTTGGAATGTTTCATAAAGTTTGAATGTGATGTTATTGGCTAGGTTTGCAGCTATGTAAAGTGGTCTCAGTGAAATGTCAATAAGTTATGAGACAGACTGTAAAGGTCCTGATTATTAAAGGTTTGTGGGTTCAAACTTGACATCACAGCATCAAATATTCAGCATGGTGTATGAAAATAGCCCAGCCATGCTGTTCTTCTGTCTCATCCGAAAAAGAGAATGGTCACAATATCCTCAGAAGTTCATCTTGGACATTTTGGTGGATGGTGGGATGACATCACAAGTTTTACACAAGCAGGTCTTGGCCAGAATAAACAGTATACTTAATGGAAAGAATTTCACTCCAGCATGTCTCCAGCCTGACACCCTAGAGGTGAGGCATTATGGTGGTGTATGATCTAAGCTACATCTCTGGCCATTGGATGAATGAGCTACTTACAGCAATTTCTTTTTCAGACTGCAGCTGTAGGGCTTTAACAACAGCAGGTCCAGTGGGACAGCCAATTGTGAAATATCAACAGCATCAGCATCAGGGCCTTTAAAAGATGAGAATTTAATCATCTGAGAATGTAACCGTCCATAGTAACAGCAGATGTGCCGAACCATGGTGAACTGAGCAAGGATGGTGTTTTTGGATTTTGAGTCAGTGGGGTTGTCTAAATCAAATATAATTAGCCTTTGGTGCAATGGAAGTGTGAAGCAATAAAACAATACATGAGCTTGTGACCTACAGAAAGGCCAAGCAGAAGTAACTAATGAAAATTATGGATGCTGGTCGTTTGAGAGGAGAGAAAAGTAAAAGTGTTCCCATGGATTATACTTTAAGGGTATTTCTGCAATTTCAGCAGCTTAAAAAGTCTATTTTCTGGTTTTGTGTAACTTTGTAGGACTATAATGTATTGTGATTGGGTATATTCATGCGTCTGATTGCTTACATTCAGCACATGCAAACATTTTGAGCAGACTTTGCAGACATGGGCTAGCGAGAGACACATAAATGATAATGAGAAATTGTGCCAATTTCAGACAAGAGGAAATCAGACCTCCCAGACGTTATCTGATGCTTCTGCGTTAAACGAGAGCCTTGTGACTTTTAAGGTTTTCATTTCGAGAGTCTTTCCCAGTTTGACAGCTAATAAGTTCACTTGAAGTTGTAGACAATGGTTGAAGAGACACAGCAGGAAGCAGGAGTCAATTGTCCCTTATGAGACGCTAATTGAGGTCATCTGATACACCCAGTCATTGATTGATAGCAGCACAGCATCCATTTCCATGTCCCCCCACCCCCTAACAGTGGTGTTCATTTTTCTGTCTCGGGCTGCCTCAAGTGATCTATAAGAGTCACCAAGAACCTCTCCGTTTTTCCCTTATTGACAATCCCACGTATTAATTTCCTCCGTCTGCCACTCGGCAGGGCAAAGACGAAGTGCACGAGTTGCTGCTGACCGTGATCACTCGGGTCGGGATCGCCATCTCTCTGGTCTGCCTGGGCATCAGCATCTTCACCTTCTGCTTCTTCCGTGGCCTGCAGAGCGACCTCAACACCGTCCACAAGAACCTGTGCATCAACCTCTTCATCGCCGAGTTAATATTTTTAATTGGTATCGACATGACAGAACCCAGGGTAAGGATGGAGATTCTGCTATTGATCTTGAGATTAATTTTCTGTGCAGTTCATCAAAAAAAAATCTCCTGTCTGAAATTGAGGAGAGCTGCTCAATTTTCGGCAGGAGCTTCTTTTCATCCTGGCAGGGGAAAAGAAATGTAGATGTTGCAAAATGAAATCAAATTTATGTACATGAAGAAGTGAACAAAAAATACACAATAAACACTCACAGTCTAGTGAGTTATCATTATGCACACAAACATACTGTTCAAGGATGAATTTACATGTAGTTAAAATAATTGTTCTCCCCTCTTTCAAAATGATATTTTAGGAATAGCTGAAATAGAAGTGATGTGTGACGAGACTAGCTATTTTTTTCTTGTGTTATGCAATCATCTCTAAAGGTGCTAATTAGTCAATGCTGAATCATTCTCAGGTAGGCTCTGAGAGAAAAGAGGTATACTGCTTAATTTCAAAAAGCCTTTGAATAGCAAAAATAGATGAAAACTAGCTGTTATCTTTCCTCAAAACATGTGTAAGGGAACATGTTTATTCAAGGGAACTAAGTACAGTGTCTCTCAAAAATGCATAACAACCATGTCTTCTCCAGTTTAATAGTACTTAGATGAGCATCTCTTAGCTTCTGTGCACTATTGCATTGTGATCTAGAACACATGTGGGCTCAGTAGTCATGTTTCTTTTGGTTGCAGGGCCCTTTTGGATGGGTATTTCGACTTCACATAATTTCCCTTTTCTTCTGCCTCATACCCTCTTACAGTTTTACAACAGGATTCATATTTGGTCAGAGTAGCCTGAAAGCATGGATGGTATAGCTGGAATGTAATAGTGATTTTGATTAATTCATATAAATTGACTGTTTCCAGATTGGCTGCTCCATCATCGCAGGCATTTTACATTTCTTCTTCCTGGCATCCTTTGGCTGGATGTGTCTGGAGGGTGTCCAGCTCTACCTGATGCTGGTGGAGGTCTTCGAGAGCGAATACTCAAGGAAGAAATACTACTACGTGTCCGGATACCTCTTTCCTACCATTGTAGTCATTGTCTCTGCTGCAGTGGACTACCGAAGCTATGGGACTGAGAGAGCGTAAGTGGAACAGCTTATACACTCGGAAAAAAAATGTGCGCAACCAGTTAATGCCATCTTGTTGATTGGACTGACTTGTGCTAGGCTGATGTGTAAAGTTAACTTATATTTGTTATTTTTATTGTGTGATTGTAAACTCAGAGCTGCTGTAAAGGAGCACAATGCTCTTCAATTCAATTTTCCATGAATAAGCATTGGTTGATGATGATAAAGCTTTAAAATTACAAATCATCTCAACACTAGTCATTGGCATAGCTGAAGTCAAGGCAACAAGATGACTGGACTGGGTTAAGTTGAACCAACAAATCATTTATTATTTTATTTATAATGCACTGACCTCTAAGCTTGTCCTTACAGTTTCCACATGTGCAATCATGTGGTGATTGTTTCCTTACTAGGAATAGACAGGAGGGGAATGTCATGACCGCATAGTAAAGTATCACGAGGATTAGGCCTGTTTTGATAGTATTACATGCTACTTTTTCTTCCTGATTTTTCAAGTATGTTGATCCAAACCATGAGCAATATGATCTGCTCCCATGGTGAACCGAAAGGGAACGTTCCTTTGCCGTGATGTTTTGGCCACTTTCCCGCAATTTATTTTGTCATTAATGTGCGCTCCAAAGCAGTAGTGTTTCATCTCCGTTGTTTATACTGTTTATTTTGTTACCTTGCAGCGGGCTAGTGTTTCATATGTCGCCCCACTGCGAGTTCAGGCAGGCTGCATGGGGGAGTAGCCCTCTTTAAGTTTGCATGCTCCGAGTGAGAAATAAAAACACTCGCAGTCCTTGGTGTCCACTTTATGCAAACTTTCCTGGCTAAATAAAACCAGAGCTACTCAGAGTCCCCCTTCCTACTGCAACTTAATCTCTTCCTCCTGTTTACATTTAATTTTTCCAAAAGAGAATGTATGTACACAGCGCAAGCGTAGCACAAGAACCGTCAGGATCTTTGCTGGCTTTCACCCCATAATCAATTACTTTCAGGGTGAAAAAAGGCCTCCTAGGTTTTTTTGTCCAGCTCCACACACTGAAAGTTAAGTTACTGTAGAGGTCAAACCAGGCACTGGTCAAGGCACACATGCACGGACATGCTGCCATCACTGCACTTTCTATGGTGGAGTAAAAAAAAGCTGAGGCATGGCAGTGTGGGAGTCACTGTAACCAGAATGCCAGCTGATCGCTAACCTGACAACACCTAGCCCTTGCTGTGTTAATACAGTACGCCTTAGGTGAAGCAAAATTACAGAGAAGCAGCATGAAAGCATTGATAGCAGATAGCGAGCTGGTGACTGTGGAGCAGACCCGTGTGTGGTTCTGAGCCAGGCCAGTGCCAGCGAGCCTGTGTGGAACGACCCATTGTAGAGCTGCCCTTTCTGGGAACTGCCCTGTGTGTGTCCTCTGCTTAAGGGCTCTCTGGTGGCCTATGTTTGTGAGGTGCTTTCTAGCAGGGAGTGTTTTATGGACGCCGTTTTGTCCCGCTAATTAATGACAGTCGCAGGCAGAGCTATAGTAGGCCTTCACCCACTGTCCTTTTTCACGGGAGAATTATCTGCAACTGAAAAGCTACATTTTTTTTTTCTTTTCGTGCGGTATGAAGCCTTGTGTTTTGTATCCCACAGTTGCTGGCTAAGGATGGACAATCATTTCATCTGGAGCTTCATAGGACCTGTTACCTTCATCATTATGGTGAGATGAATTACATACACTGTATGCATTGTGTTCTCTCTGTCTGCCTCTGTCTTTCTCTCGCTCTGTCTCTCCATCCCTCTCTCTGTCTCTCTTTTATTCTTTCTGTCTCCTTATCTCTCTCTCTCTCTCTCTCTGTCTCTCTTTTCCTTTCTCGATGTGTGTGTGCATGTTTGTGTCTTTCAAAGAGAGAGGGAGAGAAACCATTCAATGCTTTCAGTATGGGTTATTTTTGTGGTTATAGTAATTGCCATGGCATAGACACGTTCTTTGACAAGATCTCTTCTTGCGTGCAAATAGAGAATGATGTCTTTTTCCCATACTCATATTTTCCGGGCATGACAGAGACTTGACAGTGCTTCAAAGCGGGCGTAAAGATCCGATTGTGCTTCAAGTCACTTTGTATATGTATGAAAGGGGTGGTTTTGAGTGAATTGAGACAGGCAGCGTATACATTCATCACTATATGGTCAAGGTCTACACGGGTGAAGGCCGTACCAACTCACGCTGACATATGTACTGCTCAGCCAACCAATTATTTACTGGTTGTGGCATTATTATCTGTGAGCCGATCACTGAGCCATGGACCGAAGAGGGCCGGGGGGACTGCGACTCTCCCTCCCCCCCATAAAAAATGAAATAGCCTGGGGTTGTTATTGGGCTAACCTTTTGAGCAGTGCGCTGTCTATCGGTGTGTCCTCTAATCTTTCCCCGTGGTGGATGTGTGACGGTCGCAGCCGCCACACGCTGAGCGGAGAGGAGTGGAGAGGAGAGGAGAGGAGAGGAGAAGAGAGGAGAGGAGAGGAGAAATGAGCGGTGTGTGTCCAGAAGTGTGTTCATTATCAGCTTTATGGGCCCATCAACAGTCCCCTTGACCCCACCCAGCCTTCTCTCGGCAGCCAAAGTGCTGCAATAAGCAAGAGCTTCCTCGTGAATCTTATTTGGTTGCTATATGTTTGTTTTTTTTTGTGCGTGTGTGTGTGATGATGAGATGTAAGGCAAAGGTCACTTTGGACCACATCAAACACACAGTGTGTGGAAAATAATACCACAAATGTCATTTTGTCCCCAGACACAGCCTCTTGCCAAATCAGGCCAGGCATTCTATGTACTTTTCAGAGTTTCTCTCATTATGGCTTGACTGGAATGGTCTACTTTATTTTTTCCCTTTCTTTTGCTTTTTTTTCTTTTTTTCTTTTTTTTTTCTTGTGAGATGGCCATCAGCATCTCTGTGCTAGTCACCTGTGCAGTAGCCCCCACAACCCCAGGTGCGTCTGATTTATTGTTAAGTCTTACGCCCGGACAGAAAGGAGGATTTGCAGTTCTCAGGGAGCTAACTCAGGCTGTTTCTCTGTTTGCTACGTTTGACAACGAAAGATAAAGTACAAAGGTAGGATCCCCCCGAGGGAGCGTGTAACTGGAAGGTTTCCTTGAACTTGCGACCCTGATTTTCTAACAAATTGGCTTTGTCCTTGTTGATGAAGGTGGTGGGTGGATGAAATTTTAAAAAAAGAGAGAGAGAGAGAGAGAAAGAAAATGAAAGAGCTGAAGCCCGGGAACACGTGCTCAAGTTAGAAAGCGGCTCCGCCGTGTCCAACTCCTAGGTGGACTCTTAGGTGAGGCGTTCCCGGGGAACAGGAAAAAGAACGTTTTTTTCCTTCTTCCTCTTCTTCTTCTTCTTCTTCTTCTTCTTCTTCTTCTTCTTCTTCTTTGTCTCTCTGCACCACCATCTCCTCCTTTTTGCTTTTCTGTATTTTATGACTTGTCCTGAAGCCAGACAGAATGGAGGCTGCGAGAAGCTCTTTGGGTGAGGAGACAGGCTGTGGTTGGTGTGCCTGCGGGCGACGCAGGAGTATTAGCTCGCTGGAAGAAAGGAACATGGAAGTAATGAGAGGTTGGAAACCATTAGTATGCTTGAGCAGTTTTAACACAGGGGCCTGGATCATGACACGTCATGAGCTGTTCTTGTCATCCGGACAGCTCCATCTGCACTGTAAATATTTCATCCGGTTCACAGGGAGTTCACTTGTGCACTGCTGCAAAAGCTTTTCTTGCCTGGTCCCAGGGTGGCAGGGGGGCCTGCGCTTGGCTAACTGCGCTGATTCAGAGAGGCTGGGGCCCGGATGAGGAGACCCTCTCTCCCTGCCCCGGCCTGCCTGCCCGCCCATGCGCGTGCGGCAGCAGCAAGGTAACGTCGGGCCCCAGGGAAGCTGGAGCGAGAGAGGTGGAGGAGGGAGAGTGTGTGTGTTGGTGTGTGTGTGTGTGTGTGTGTGTGTGTATATGTCTGTGTGCCTGTGTGCTCACTGCACAGGGAGTGGACGGGTGGGCGGGAACACACACTGTTTCAGCGAGGTTACTTGAAAGTGCTCTGTCCCAGTCCAGTGTCTCACTGGATCGCTGTCATCACTCCTGGCTGACTGCTGGGGAAGGTGTTCTGAAGAGACTGTTGATGGCAGTAAAACACAGTGCACAAACACACACACACACACACACACACACACACACACACACACACAAACATCGACACGCATACACATATGCGTGCAGACATACAGTAACAGACAAATCATGACTGCAGTGTTTGGTATAATGGGGCCTGCTGTGTATTGGAGTCATAGCTGTGTAGCTTGTCTCACAGCATATTTTTGCAAATATCCCAGCTAACAGCATCACTGTGAATATTGATCTTCACTGTTGTGGTGGTGGGAGTTTGTGAAACGTATTATATATTTTTTTGTGAATAAATGAAAAGAGAATGAAGAGAGTCTGGTGATGGAAAGAATATTTCACCCGTCTCATCGCATTAGAGTTTTGAAGTCGCCTTTGTGTTTGCAAGATGTCCAATTATTAATTCATGTTGCAAATAATAACTGAATAAATTGTGTGGTGACATTCCAGACAACAAATTTGTTTTGAGCAAGAACTGTTTGTTTGTATTTCTTTTAGTCTGCACAGCATAGACTAGAAGCTGCTGCTGCATTCCATTAGATTTCCAATGCATTTTCCACCTCTTATTGATATAGAATGACACTAAATTGGCGCCAGACTGCTAGACAGAGTCCTGCGACAGGCTAAATACACATTAAATTAAGCAATACGTCAAGCTCTTTTTTTTATTGCTGGCTAATTAACATCCTGCTCCAATTGTACTCCCTTCTTTTAATGTCTTACAGTAACAAAGACATCCTGTCTCTTGATTTGTTTCCACAGTTAAATCTCATCTTCCTGGTCATAACCATGTATAAAATGGTCAAGCACACTACTTCACTGAAACCTGACTCCAGCCGGCTGGAAAATATAAAGTAAGTGTTTTCTTTGTTTGCTGGTTTGTTGTTCGGTTTGCGCTCGGCAACATCAGATGTTTAATTCCTCAGAGCAGATGGAGATTTTGACTGCAGTGCATTTTATCCCGCAAAAACTATTTCGCCTCCATGCTTAGGTTGTTTCTCTTGCAAAATGCCTCCGGATCCCCATAGATCTCCAGCATATATGGAACTCCTTAGTGTTGGTATTAAAGCAATTCCAAGTGATTTCTCATACATCATGTTCCTCCCAGTGTGTTTTAGTTAATTTGCAGTTAAGAGAGATGACAAAAAAAAATCTTCCTTTGAGACTGCATTTTCAGGCTTTGTTGCACCGGACAGAAATCCTTTTTTAAGCCCTTTGTGCGTCTCCTGAGCGCTGACTCAAAGATAAGGCAGCGATGCAGCTGGGGTGGGTGGGTTGGTTTGTGTTCGGGTGGGGTGGGGTGGGGTGGAGTGTAGTGGAGTAGGGGGTCAGAAAAGCCTGGCCATATGTCTCCCATGAAGAAAGCAGCATTTTGAACCTGTTCAGTTACCTCCCAGAAGGACGAGGACATGGTTTTCTTCCAAACAGGAGGAAAGGGATGATAGATGATGCTATCTGTTCTCATTTGCGAAGCGTGGGAATATGACTTAAACACAAGTTTAACACCCTTGGCTTTTGTCTCATGCTTTATGGTGTACAACTTGTAACAAACAGTGCTGCATCTGACTTAACAAGATATACTGTTGAATGGCCAGTTTACTAAAGGGTCATTCTAACACAATGCTGTGCTTTCCTAAGAACTTCTTTTATGTAGTGCATGCGTATGTGCAAGTTACATGCAGCATAGTTGAAAGACTATGAGAACTTAAAGGAATCTCAGTTTACTTTTGCTGAATTTTTAATGATATTGAACTTCTGAGGAAAGTTTTGCGATAACCCTACATTATAGGCAAATATATATAAAAATGTAAAAAAGAGGGTTTTATCTATGTTCAATGAAATAGCACTGGGTGCTTTGAAATAATAACATAATATAGCATAAAGAATTCTTCATGTGTATGATAATAGTCAAGTCTGGAAAAAAGTACAGATATAGCACTTTGATAAGATCAATTAATTTAAAATACTAAATAATAGATCAAAGCACACTTGCAATAAATCACTAAAAGTATTGATCTTTTGATCATGGACATCTACACTGTTGAAGCTAATGTTAATTAGAACACAGTATGAACCAGAGGGGCACTGGAACAGCATCACTGACCCATAAGAACCTGGACTGCTCCAGCAAGCTGTGTGGATGTCAAAGGGGCCAGCAAGGTGGTGCTTCCCCAACAGCCTACCCATGTATAGTATATGAAGGGATATAGGTGAAATTGGGCAGTCATTCTGTCTGGTCTGCACCTGCACTATACAGGATTTGATGCACATTTGATGCACATCTTAGACACCACATGATGAAGATCAACTCATGGGACATTTTGTTTTTTTTTTAAAGAAAAAGTAATTATCAAGTCTTGTGAATGGAAACCTACTCCACCAAACATTACTGATCATGCTAACTTGGTAACGCCAGGCTAACGTAAGTGATGCATTTTTGGATCTGCCCCACGTTT